>CM029666.1:6779413-7979413 GCA_017311315.1 Dendrocalamus latiflorus | reverse complement strand
GCAATGCCAGCTCTCTGCACTGTTGACCTGGACACGTGGCGACCTTTTCTTGCAGGCAAAATTTTCAATTGAAAAAAATGCCTTTTGTTTCGTTCTTTTTTCCTCTTAAACTTGCAAGAGCCACAATTGTTAAAGCCAATAGGTGTGTTACTGCAGAGTCATGTAGATTAGCGATAGCAGCGGTAGTGACTACTTAGCTCAGAAGATTTGGGGGGACAATCATTTGATGTCAGTACCCCTTCCGTTTCGTTACTCTTCTCGTGATGTTTCTCCGGCAATCGGTTGCTCTCATTGTATCCTGTAACTTCTCTTCTTTGTCCAGAGAAAATCTGAAGGCAAATAGTTGGAGAAAGGGATTTTGATGTCATCTGGCCCTACAAGGTATAATAGGTATTCTATGGCTTTTGATGAGATACTGACATAGTATGTGCTTGTTGCTTTCGATTCCCTGAATGCATGTGCATTTTGTCTTCATGATGATATAAGACTACTTCTTTCTCAGTAGTGAGTAGTGACAAGAGCCCAAATGGCCAAATCAGTAAGCACCTGAAAAACACACGAAAAAAATTTGGTAAAAACGTGTGTGTTTGCAATTGCTTTACTTGCTGGTGTTTTCCCCAGTCTTTCTTGGATGAACTCGCTTTAGGCTAGAAGACACGTCAGAATGTCTAGTCACTTGCAATCTTGTAGACATTGTTCTATACAATTAGACAAAAGAAGTTGAAAAGTACTAAATTTGCCTAAACCTTATCCCTTCTGCTACAATTCTTGCTATACGCATTTGCCTTTCCTCTGAAAAACTGCAATCTTCAGAGTTCAGATGCTTTTGCGCATTGCTCTGCAAACTTTTCAGGTTAGTTTCTGCACGAACTAAACTTCTGAGTTACAGTGGAACGTCAATCTTGACAAAGAATGAAGCACACGGCATCGGACTCCGACGTGACAAGCCTCGCAACCACGTCGCCGTCTCGGTCCCCGAAGCGGCCAGCTTACTCTGTCCAGAGCCCGTCGCGTGACTCCCACGACGATGGCGACAAGTCGTCGTCGTCGATGCAGGCAACTCCCGTGTACAACAGCCCCCTTGAGTCCCCGTCGCATCCGTCCTCCAGCCGGCATTCCAGGGTCTCCTCGGCCAGCAGGTTCTCCGGGAACCTCAGGTCGTCGTCCGGCATCAAGGCCGGTCGGAAGAGGATGCATACCAAGGGGTGGCGCGAGGTCGACGTGATAGATGAGGAAGGCGCGTATGATGAGCTTGATGACGAGCAAGAGCTCTCGAGGGGCTGTGTCGTCGCCTTCTGGTTATCGGTTTTAGTTCTGGTGTTCACTCTGGTGTGCCTTATCGTCTGGGGCATTGCTCGGCATTACAAGCCCAGGGTCATTGTCAAGGTACGTCAGTTTCGATTATCCCGTGTTAGTATTTCAGTTCAGCATGAAACTATGCTCGGTTACATGTGTTTCGGTAAATAAAGAACACAAATTATTTCCTCAAATAAATAAATAAATAAATAAATAAATAAATAAATAAAGAACACGTTTACAATAGTTCCCTGGGTGTTAGAAAGATCAAGAATGGTTGATGATCTTGAATTTCTTAAATTAATGTGTATCTGGTTCTTGTAACATCCTAAAAGTTTGTTTTTCTCTTTCTGCAGAGCTTGACAGTGGATAGTTTCTACGCCGGAGAAGGTACAGACCATACCGGGGTGCCGACAAAGCTGGTCACAATGAACTGCTCACTGAAGATAAATGTTCACAACCCTTCTACAATGTCCGGCATTCACGTCTCTTCAGCATCGATACGGCTCATGTACTCGGAAATAGCAATCGCCAACGGTCAGGTAGCATCTCTGATGTCGAAAATTCCCTTCTGCAATTCATCCACCATAAGATGTATTACGTTCTAATGCCTCCTATTGCTCCGCAGTTGGAGAAGTTTTACCAGCCAAGGACAAGCCGCCACGTTGCCTCCGTGATTCTGCACGGCGAAAAGATCCCTCTCTATGGTGCCGGGGCTATGTTCGATTTGTCCAACACTGGAGGTGCAGTGCCATTGACTCTGAACTTAGCGGTCAGAACTAGAGGGTATGTGATCGGTAAGCTTGTAAGGGTGACACACGCAGAGCGTGTGAAATGCCCGGTTGTGATAAATTCCCGCAGCTCCAAGCCAATTAGGTTCACCCAGAATGCTTGTAGTTACACCTGAGGAAGTGGTTTGAACCGTAGAGGGAACTCAATAATGGTTGTGATCATGTATATACTTGGGCCGTTCATGACCTAAGCAGCCAAGAAATGTGCAGTAGTTTGGTCTGTTAGGATGATCTCAGGCATTTGGCCCAACGGCCAAATGCCAACCCTTTGACCGCGCCCTGATCGGGGGCGCCCAGCCCAATAGGCTGGTGGGCCCCTGTTGCCAGCGCTATATAAACAGAGGTGGGGGCCGGGCGGCACGCATCCCAAGGTTGACCGTGCCGCCGTCACCCCACCGACATAACCCTAGACCGATCTAATAGGGGGCGCTGTAGCGACGGGAAGCTCCACCGCCGTTCACCGCCGCCAGGGAGACGCCGCCGCCCGGAACACGCCGCCGAGGAGCCCTGCACCTCTTCCCCGACCGTCGCTGCCCGTGCGCAGACGTCACCGAGCGTACCCGTGATGGCCGCTTCTGCTTCCTCTACATCCGAAGGTCGGTACCCTTCTCTCCCTCTCGGTAGAACATCAAGAACCCTAGAGAAAAGAAGCACCCCGCTAGATCTACCCTAGAGATCCCTAAAGACCTAATCTATCAATGGTATCAGAGCACCTAGTTTTAGATCTAGACGGAGGAAAGAAAGAACAGAGGACGAAACCCCCCCGAACCCTAAAAAAACAGAAAAGGAAAAGAGAGGGGAACGGGTCAAACCCTAACCCTAGATCTGAAAAGACCGGACTTACCGGGCCACCGCCGTCGTCGCTGGCGTGCGGGAGACCGGCCGAGCCGTGGGCTCGCCGGCGCTCCACGTGCGGCCGCCGTCGACGCGCGGGACAGGGGCGCTGACACGGAGCCGCTCGACGGCGGCGCGCTCCCTCTCGGGGAGCGCGCACGCCGGCGAGAGGGCCCGCGGCGGCGCCGACTCTTCTTCTCCTTCTCCGGCGGCGTAGACGTTGTCGCCGCCGCCGCTGCTGCGTCCGCTCGGGTGCGAGGCGAGAGAGAGGGGAGAGGAGAGAAGTGATTAGGGTTTGAGGGGGCGTCCGCCGCGCGGGTTTTTGATCGGGCGAAAACGCCGCTCAGCCGTCGATGGCGATCGGACGGCTGAGACTCGCGCGGAGGCGAATTCGGCCCAGGCGGGCGAGAGATTCTCGGCCCAGGCCCAAGTTGCGGCCGCGAACGCTCGGCCGCGAGGAATGAGAGCCGTCGGATGAGAATCCGACGGCTGAAAGAATAGCTCGTAGGCGCCGAAGGTCGCTGGAGGCCGCGGCCGCGCGAGGTTTCGACCGTAGGATCGCACGTGGACGGCCGAGATCACACGGGCCGCTGCGTGCGTGAGGCGAGAGCGGCAGCACACGTTCGGCCGCGTGAGCAGGCCGCCAAGGCCGCGGGCGGGCGGGCCGCCGCAGGCGCGCGCGCGTGAGGCGCTGGGCTGAGCGGCCGCCGTGGGCCGCTGCTGCGCAGGCCGTGGCCGGGCTGAACGGGCCGATTTGGCCGTTTGAACCGTAAAATCTGTTTTTTTGATATTTATTGATTTTCAGAAGTATTTGTTGATGAATTTGAATGAAATTTCATTTAAAATCTCTGTAATTTTTGCACCAACGTGTTAATTTTTTCAGAGATTAAAAGTGTACAGAATAATGCTTCTGAAATATGAATTATTTTAGAATAATTACAGTTTCCGCTGCAAAAGTTAAGATTGAATGATTTTTATTATTAAATTCGAACCAACTAGAGAATTTAATTTTGGAAAAAATATCAAAAATTTCCAGAGATTTATGATATTGTTATTCTCTGACCAACGTTGTTAATAACAGTATTATAAATTTTTTTAATGATGATTTTATGCATTATTTCTATTTCTGCCCAACGGTGATATAGATTTAATGTATGATAGAATTGTTTTTTAAATTGTATGTCGTATTTTTGACCAACGTTGGAAATAAGGCATATAATTTTGATGTTACGTTCTCACTGTATTTGAAATTTTTTCAGGAGGATACAACTTGATGAGTTGTATTAGAGAAATCCTCACTCTCAAAGGTGATAATTATGGAGAGTGGAAGAAAAAGATAGACTTAGCGTTTATCTTGGCTGAGGTGGACTGGGTTCTCACTACAGCACGTCCCACTGAGCCTTTGGCGCCAGTGAGGGAACAGAATGAGGATGACACTACATGGCAGAAAAGACAGAGGGATCATGCTCCCTTACAGATGTCTTATGATCTTGATCATAAGAAATGGACCACAGCCAACAAGAAATGTATGACTGTGATAAAGAACACGATTGAGCCTGCTATTGTGGGCTCAATCGCAGAGTGTGACACTGTTACAGAGTACCTTGAGAGAATAAAGAGTCAGTTTACTGGCTTTTCAAAGACTTATGCTACACAGCTGATCAAACAGCTTGTGACAGAGAGGTACTCTGGTGGTGGCAGTGGCATAAGAGAGCACATACTGAGGATGAGTAACTTGGCATCCAAGCTTAAACCAATGGATTTGGCTCTCAAGGATGAGTTACTTATTCATTTGGTTTTTGCTTCCTTGCCTAAAGAGTTTGACACATTTGTTGTCAACTACAACATGCAGCCCGAGAAATGGGACTTGGAAAAGTGCATAGCTATGTGTGTGCAAGAGGAGGAAAGAATCAAATCCTCACATGGTGGTTCTATCAACTATGTGAAGGACTACAAAAAAAAGAACTTCAACAGTAACTTCTCCTCAAAGAACAAGGGAAAAGCCCCTGTCCATCACCCTCAACAGAATAAATTTGTTGTAGACAAAGATCAGTGTCTTCACTGCGAGAAGACGGGACACTACAAGAAGGATTGTCCTGATTACTTAAAGATGATAATGACAAAGAAAGGTAAGAACATTATTACCTTTATAAATGAATGTCTTTATGTACAATATTCGAAATCCACTTGGTGGATTGACTCAGGAGCAACTGTTCATGTTGCTAATTATTTACAGGGATTCCGTTCGACGAGGACTACGCAAAGAAAAGAAAGATGCGTTAAAGTCGCAAATGGAGTCCAAGCTGAAGTTGAAGCCGTTGGCGATCTTTCATTAGAGTTAGCAAATGGCTCCAATCTTTTAATTAGAGATGTCCTTTTTGTTCCCTCTTTACAGAGAAATTTGATTAGTGTTTCAAAATTGGACAAAGATGGTTATGATTGCAATTTTGGAAATGGCAAGTGCGAAATAATGTTTAATAAAGAATGTGTTGCTATTGCCATATTACAGAATGAGCTTTATTTGTTATCATTGTGTGATGATGTGAATGTCGTATGCGATAATGAGAACGTTGCGTGCGAGAAAGTGATTAAATCCTCGTCTACGAATGTAAACAGAAAACGAAAGAGAACTCTAGATGAGTCGTCGAAATTATGGCACTGTCGTTTAGGCTATATTTCGAGGGGGAGAATAGAAAGACTAGTAAAGAATGATATTCTTCCTCCAATAGAGTTCTCAGACTTAGAACAATGCAGAGAATACATTAAAGGAAAATATGTAAAGAAAATTAAAAAAGACGCTAAAAGAAGCACAGGAGTTCTACAAATTATTCACACAGATATTTGTGGTCCTTTTCCTGTTAAAAGTGTGGATGGATATGACTCGTTCATAACATTCACAGATGATTACTCCCGTTATGGATATATTTATCCAATTAAAGAAAGAAATGAAGTCTTGGATAAATTCAAGATATTTAAGGCTGAAATTGAAAACCAACACGATTTAAAGATTAAGATAGTCCGATCTGATCGTGGGGGGGTACTACGGTCGACATACCCCATATGGACAAGTTCCTAGACCTTTTGCAAGGTTTTTACAGGAAAATGGCATAGTGGCCCAGTATTCTATGCCGGGCGAACCTCAGCAAAATGGAGTAACTGAAAGACGCAACCGTACCCTGATGGATATGGTGCGAAGTATGATGAGTTACTCCACACACTCATTGAGTTTATGGATGGAGGCGTTGAAAACCGCCATTCATATTCTCAACAGAGTGCCTAGTAAGTCGGTGCCCAAAACACCATACGAGTTGTGGACAGGAAGAGTTCCCTCACTAAACCACTTACGTGTGTGGGGCAGTCCTGCTGAGGCTAAAGTATTTAACCCAAACCTTGGGAAGCTTGATCCCAAAACAGTAAGTTGTCATTTCATTGGCTACCCTGAAAAGTCAAAAGGTTATCGTTTCTACTGTCCAGACAGATATACAAAGTTTGTAGAAACAAGACACGCTGTCTTCTTAGAGGATGAAATGATGAGGGGGAGCATGGTAGCTCGAGAGATTGACCTTGAAGAGAAGCGGGTGTATGCGCCCACTCCGATGATTCAAGAGCCATTCTTCACACATCTGCTGTCGCTGCACCGACGGTGCAAGACACTGTGGTGCCAACACCTGTTATTGTTCCTCCCGTGGCAACAATGAATGAGAATGAAGAACCTGTTCTTCAGGATCATATAGAACCTATTGCCACAGATGAGGGGGAGCAACAACAGCCTCAAACAGTAGATGTACCAAATGAGGAGGCCCGGAGGAGGTCTCAAAGAGTAAGAAGATCAGCTATTTCTGATGATTATCAGATTTATCATACAGAGGAATTTCAAATGGAGGATGATCTCACCTCATTTGAAGAAGCCATGAGAAGCGAAAATTTCTCAAAATGGCTTGAGGCCATGGAAGAGGAAATGAGGTCCATGAAGACTAATAAAGTCTGGGACTTAGAAATTATTTCTAAAGGAGCCAAAACAGTAGGCTGTAAATGGGTCTACAAGACAAAGCTTGATTCCCAAGGGAATGTAGAAAGATACAAAGCGCGACTTGTGGCAAAAGGATTTACGCAAAGAGAAGGGATTGATTACAATGAGACCTTTTCTCCAGTCTCATGTAAAGACTCCTTCAGAATCATAATGGCATTAGTAGCACATTATGATTTAGAGTTACATCAGATGGATGTAAAGACGGCATTTCTTAATGGGGATTTGGAGGAAAATGTTTACATGGCACAACCGAAAGGTTTTGTCGTGGAAGGAAATGAAAGAATGGGATGCCGCCTAAAGAAATCGATTTATGGGTTAAAGCAAGCTTCAAGACAGTGGTACTTGAAGTTTGACAGTACAATAAGAAAATTTGGGTTTAAAGAGAATGTAGAGGACAACTGTGTTTATGCAAAGTTTAAAGATGGGAAGTTTATCTTCCTAATCCTGTATGTGGATGATATCCTACTAGCTAGTAGTGATGTCAGTCTGCTACTAGAAATAAAGAAGTTTTTGTCCTCAAACTTCGATATGAAAGATCTTGGTGAAGCTTCATTCGTTCTAGGGATCGAAATTCACCGAGATAGAAACAAAGGGGTATTGGGACTGTCACAAAAGGCATACATAGAGAAAGTCTTAAAGAAATTTGGTATGCATAAATGTAGTCCTTCACCTGCACCTATAGTCAAGGGCAACATATATGGGGATTTTCAATGCCCCAGGAACCAGTATGAGATCGATCAAATGAAAGCGGTTCCATATGCTTCAGCTGTCGGAAGCTTACAGTATGCTCAAGTATGCACACGCCCTGACTTAGCATTTGTTACCGGGTTACTTGGCAGATTCCAGAGCAATCCTGGAATAGAACATTGGAAATTGATAAAGAAAGTCTTGCGTTATTTGCAAGGAACAAAAGGCCTCATGATGACATACAGAAGATCAGATTCACTCCATATAGTGGGGTATACAGATTCTGATTTTGCGGGAGATGATAGAAAGTCTACATCCGGATATGTGTTCACTCTCGCTAAAGGAGCTATATCGTGGAAAAGCTCAAAACAAACCGTCACTACATCGTCCACAATGTATGCCGAGTTTGTAGCATGTTATGAGGCTACGGGGCAGGTGAACTGGCTAAAGAAGTTCATACCCGGTTTAAAAGTGGTTGACGACATCAACAGACCACTTAAGTTGTACTGCGATAATGAACTCGCAGTAACGTATGCCCACAACAATAAGTCAAGTGGTGCTGCCAAACACATTGACATAAAGTACTATGTTGTGAAAGATAAAGTTCGGGATCAAATTATAAGTCTTGAGCACATAAGTACCGCAAAGATGTTAGCGGATCCGCTTACTAAAGGCTTACCACCCAACGTGTTCAGAGAACATGTAGCCGGCATGGGTTTAAGGGAAAGCCTATGATACCTGGACTAAAAGATGGCCCAAAAGATTAAAGTAACTATTTCAGAATAGAGAGGTGTATTGTAGCTGTTGAATCTATCGGCGATTGACCGTGACGATGAGACATGTTCTATGCACTAATCTGTGATGGAATGTGTAAAGTCAAAAGTAATTAAAGATAAAGTATAGATTGAGATCAAGGGGGAGAATGTTAGGATGATCTCAGGCATTTGGCCCAACGGCCAAATGCCAACCCTTTGACCGCGCCCTGATCGGGGGCGCCCAGCCCAATAGGCTGGTGGGCCCCTGTCGCCAGCGCTATATAAACAGAGGTGGGGGCCGGGCGGCACGCATCCCAAGGTTGACCGTGCCGCCGCCACCCCACCGACATAACCCTAGACCGATCTAATAGGGGGCGTTGTAGCGACGGGAAGCTCCACCGCCGTTCACCGCCGCCAGGGAGACGCCGCCGCCCGGAACACGCCGCCGAGGAGCCCTGCACCTCTTCCCCGACCGTCGCTGCCCGTGCGCAGACGTCACCGAGCGTACCCGTGATGGCCGCTTCTGCTTCCTCTACATCCGAAGGTCGGTACCCTTCTCTCCCTCTCGGTAGAACATCAAGAACCCTAGAGAAAAGAAGCACCCCGCTAGATCTACCCTAGAGATCCCTAAAGACCTAATCTATCATGGTCTTCCAATTTTGCAATGTTGATATCTTGTGCTAACATATTGCCCTGTCATTTTAGCATGTGTTCATTTGTCAAATTTGTTAGGTGATATACTAATATGACTTACTGTTTGTTACAAGTTTTAGAGTTTGACTAGTCTCTAGGAGCTGATTGAAGAGCCTTTTAACATCATCCGAGTATCTGATGGTCGCATGGATTAGAGGTCCAAAAGGAAATTCATGGGAACAAATATGAAGCTAGCATCTTCTAAGTGTGTCATTCACTCATTCTAATTTCTAACTTCACAGCACCATTCATCAATCTCTTTTCCTATTGTCTGCAATGGCAGTAATTTAGATTTGTACTGATTATTTGTCAACTTGTGCACATTTCGCTGTTCAGGCATTTCAAATACTTTCACTGTGTGAATTGTGTGACAAAGGCAAGGAACAAATTACTAATGTAGCTTCAGTGTTTCTGGGACAAGAAGTTGTGCATACAGATCAATATGGAGTTTGCTATTATACGTCACATTTTTTATTCTGCTTTCGAAATTGGTGTGACATCTGAAGTGAGTTCTTGGCACAGCAGAAATCCAATGTATGTCCAGAATCATACAAAATGACCTAAGGTCAGGAGATTGGGAGAGATAGGAAGAATTGTGCTTTACAGGTTCCTGCTAATTGAGGAACACCATCTTGAATGAGCTGATGCTCTGACTGTACACTGCACCCTGCTTCTGAAACTGCTTCCTGCAAAACCCTGAGGATCTTAGTCGAATCTGACATGATCGCCGGAGCGACCACGACAACGTCGTTTTCCTGACAGCCTGCAAACCCTTGGATGCAAACTCTCCAGCCTTCAGAGTCTTGCCTGAAACCACACCATTGCTTCCTCGCGCGCTTGTCACCTGGAGAAAACTGTAATGTGATGGATCACTCTTTGCCTGTCCATTACTTCTTTCAAATCTTTGCAGCTTATCATCATCATCTGAATGATCCGACTCGTCGTTGGCATGCCGATGATCGTCGGAGGAAGAACCGAGCGCTCGGTTGGAATTCTCAACCAGGCCAATAGCCTTCCACGCATCAACAATGAGGCAGTAAGTGCTTTGCTTCGGCCTGACGCCGGCATCCTGCATCATCTGAAGCACCTCCTCAGCCTTCCATGGCTGCTTCTGCTCGCTGTAGCCCCAGATGAGCGTCTCGAACGTCCTGAGGTTGGGGCGTACGCCGGCTTCGCGCATCTTCCCGTAGACTCTCATGGCGTTCTCCATGTCGGCGACGCTGCACCACCCGCTGATGACGGTCGTGAAGGTGACGACGTTGGGGCGGACGCCGAGCTGGCCCATCTGCAGCAGGAGCTCCTCCGCCTTCTCCGGCTGCTGGGCGCGCACGTAGCCCTTGGCGAGGATGCTGTACACCTGAGGGTCCGGCTCGATCCCCGCCTCGATCATCTTGTCGAACACCTTCATGCATTGCGCCATGTGCCCCAGCGAGCTGAACGCGTTGAGCTGGTGGCTGTAGGTGACGATGTCCGGCTTGATGCCGAACTGCTCCATCAGCCCAAGAACCTGCAGCTTGGCAGTTGGCATGCATGCATTCTTGAATCTTGATCTTGCGTTGCGTGTACATGAGAGAAAAAGGAATTGGATTTGAGTTTGTGAGCTCACGTCGTCGACGGCGGTCATGTCGTTGGCGTCGAGGAAGCCCTTGAGCAGCGTGTTGAAGACGGTGACGTTGGGGAGGACGCCGGCTTCCTTCATCTGGCGGACGCACCGGAGCGCCTCCCCCAGCTTGCCCTCCCTGCAGT
This sequence comes from Dendrocalamus latiflorus, assembly GCA_017311315.1. Classification (NCBI taxonomy): domain Eukaryota; kingdom Viridiplantae; phylum Streptophyta; class Magnoliopsida; order Poales; family Poaceae; genus Dendrocalamus; species Dendrocalamus latiflorus. The sequence goes on along the minus strand of CM029666.1, from coordinate 7,968,581 downwards.
AGCCGCCGACGATGATGCCCCACGTGCGCTCGCTGGTGCGCAGCTTGTCCTGCACCATCTCCACGATGAGCTCCTCCGCCCTCCACGTCTCGTCGTTCTTGGCGTAGGCGCCGGCGATGGTGTTGTACGTGACGATGTCCGGCTCGACGCCGCACGCCCGCATCCTCCCCATCACGCCCCACGCCTCATCCAGGTTCCTCTGGTCGCACCACGCCTTGACGAGGATGTTGTACGTCGTCAGGTTCGGCCTGACCGACCCTTCGCCGCCCATCATGTCGAAGATGCGCTGCGACTCCTCGGGCTTCCCGGCGATGCCGTACCCTTTGATGAGCGTGTTGAAGGTGCTGATGGTTGGGTGGCAGCCGGAGTGCCTCATCTTCCAGAAGGTATTGGTCGCCTCGCCCATCCGCTTCGCCTCGACGAACGCGTTGATCAGGGCGTTGAAGAAGATGGCGTCCGGCCTCAGCCCGGCGTCCTCCACCTGGGCGAGCAGCGAAGGGATCGACTCGAACATCCTCTGGTTCGTCATGGCGGTCAGCAGGGTGGTGTACGTCACCAGGGAAGGCCTGTGGCCTTCGTCCACCAGGTGCCTGAACACGGAGCGCGCCTGGTAGGGCTTTCTCGCGTCGATCAGGGCTCGCATTTGCCTCGTCCGGCTGATGACTGCCTGGCAAGTGTGCCCTTTCGCGCATGTTGTGCAGAGCTGCTGCTGCTGTATCTGGCCGTTTGATGGCTGTAGGGCGCCATTGTTGCCTTCGTGCTTTTCCTGAAACAGAAGAAATTTTTACTTGTTTGAGATCACTAGGAAGAAGATGATCACAAAAATCACAATTCGATTGACTTGGTTTTTAAAAGAGCTGATGGTTTTTTGTGTTTATGCTCCAAGATCAAATCTTGAAGCAAATTTCTGATATCCAACATTAGGCCAACCAGTATCCTCGAAAAGTTGTGTTCTAGAGATTTAGTACAGAGCATAAGCAATGTCTTGATACAATCAGCAACCAAAGCCAACGCCTTGCTAAGGTCTTATGGTGTTAACTAACATGCATCCATTTCATTTCCTTCAGTAGTATCTTCATTTTCTTGGATTAGCAAATGGTATTGTTGCATATGCTGTTAATGTGAAGGCAAGAACAGTACTGAATGAAATATGTGATCATAGCTTATCACTCTGTATGCATTCCGGTGCTTACTTTGAGACGTGACCCATTCAGCCCTTCGCCATTAGTTCTTACCTTTCCTGTATTCTTTACAGTGGAGGTCAATGTCAGTTGCACACCGTTCTCTACCATGGTACTACGCTTCTACAAGCCAGGTCCTCAACCTGGTCCACAATGTCAGAATTCAGAAGCGATAATTCGAAAGACGAAGGTGCTGATCAACACAGTTTGAGCAAATTTTCCATCATACTGCAGTTAGTAAACAGAACAAGTACACAACCGCAACTTAGTCTATATACTCAATTTTGCTATACTTATTCTTGATTTGGCACAATTTTGCATTGCCGTGCTCATGTCGTTTATGTGGATAAGCACTGCTAAGAGCTGACCTTCCTCGGATCCCTTCCACAGGTGGAACCTGGAGGACTCACTCAATGCATACCACAACATCCAAACAATACAATAATGTTATCCTATACATGGACATGATAACCATACTGCATGTTCAGGCTTCAGGTTCAGGGAATATATGCCATATTAACAAATTCGAGGACCTATGTAGTTGAGAGCCACTTAAATTACTCGAATAATTTCAGAAGGAAAAATGAAATATGTTAAAGAAACAAAAAAAAACGAAATCAATTCATGAGCTGAGGCATCTGCACCAAAACATAAACTTGACCTTATCGTAAACTCCAAGATAACAACTAGATGAAGGATTCCAAATGATGGGGGGGGGGGGGGGGGGGGGGACTTATTTCAAGTCTTTGAGGCTTTATTTGACCTTCTCAGAGTAGTAACCACAAAAATGACTAAGCACACCTCATTATAGATTATACAAGCAAAATGGTTTTTTTATAATCACAAAGTTGCTGGGCTGCACTGCAGAAGGAATGAAGTTCGAACTAACATGCAACCTGGAACCACTGTCGTGCACACTAAATAGAAGAACAAAGAAATCATCGAAGCCTTCGGGTTGCAGTCAACGGCTGAACTAGTGAACTCTACACTCGGATCCTAGCATCATCCTCAACTCCAACAGCAGAAACCGAAGAAAACAAACCCAAATGACATCAGAAACAAACCCATGCTACAGCACTAGCCCACACAGCTCAAGAAACTGAAATTAGCATCACAGTTCGCAGCAGAGGATGGGAAGGCAAGCAAGATACGGACGTCACCTCGTTCGTCGCGGCAGGCGAGTAAACAAAAGCATTCATGGCTTAGAGGCTACTGGCTCCCCATTGCGCGTGCCGTGGCCAGTGTGGTTGGAGGAGGAGAAAGAGACTGACGAAGCAAGCGAGCAGTCGTGGAGAAACGAGAGGCGCAGAGAGCGTGAGGCGTTCCCTTTTTCTTCGGTACCGAGGCCGGCGGGGTTTGAGATGGCCTGGCACTTTATCCGCAGCGGCGGGGGGAAATCGGAGGGGACGAATGCCAGGGCGCGCGCCGCTGACAGCTTGGCGGTCCGACGCCGCGCCAATTTCTCGAGGCTCCGCGTGTGGCCGCGTCGTGCCGTTTGCCCAGGGACGTCCGATCTAGCGAGGGCCAGCCGTGGCCGATGGATCTGTTTATTATAATCTTTGCTTATCGTCAATAGACCTTTCTTATTTTGAGAAAAGAAAAAAAAGAAGAGGAAGGTCAGTCCCACCAGTCGGTGGGAGAAGAGGAAGAGATAAGACTGAAACTTAGGGCTTGTTCATATTGGTTTTTTATTTTGGTTTTTGACTTTAACTTATGAAATAGTAACAATTTGTAGGGAAGCTTATAGAGAGAAGTTTCAAGATCATCCCATGATCAAACCTCACACAATTCCTAATTTTTAGAACCTAACTGTCATAGCCGGTATGATCTCTTGCCAAGGCTGGTACTATCGCCTTGGTAGTATTGCCAACCAAACACCGTGCTATACTGACCCTTCGGTAGTACCACGGTATTGCACAGTACTACCGGACCTGGTCAGCCCCAAAAATACCTATATACAACCCTTACTAAAAAAATAGCTACCGCCATGTAACCACCGATCGTACCGCACTTACGGTAGTACCGTGGCTACCATGTCGGTACTACCGCCACCACTGGGCCGGTACTACCGCCGACATTTGGCCGGTAGTACCGTCTGAACCTGATAGCAATCTGAATTTCAGGAAATTGCAAACCCTTTGCAAAACCTTGGATTCAACTCAAATCAGCTGCCAATTGTTCATTACAAATTGATCTAGACCTATCCATGTGGTCTCTTAGAATCCTCTAAATGTGTGTATATAAGAATATGTATGAAAAGCATATACATATATTCAAATCAAAACTTTTATAGAGTTAACCCTATATTTTGGATACGAGGACTGAGACAAGACATAATAATATGGCATTAGATGTATACATCCAAAGATTTTCATTTTTCCATCCAGATGAAACTAAGTAATATCGTACTTAATAAATATGTTAGGCTCATATTTAGATTTATCATTAATCACTAAAACTAATTTAATGAAGCTTCAAGTTACGGCGGCATATTATTATTGATAGATTTGTCATTAAAAGTATTTGTAGTTTGGCTTTGTACCGCATAATCAAGGCCACTGGTCAATATTTCTACATAATTTTTTTTGTGTAATTTCTAATTTTTGAAAACAACTGTAGTTACATCTAAAATGATCAAAACTAGCCTATAGAGATGTCTTTGCAGTCTTTTTTTAGGAAAAAAACATACGGTAGAAGCTCTACCAATTTATTAAAGAGAGAGCCCTGATCAACTCGGCTTCGGCTTCTGACTTCTAGCTTATTTTTCACTATTCATAAGTTTCGTCTTTTTCTGAACTTTTGGCTTTTTGTTGAGTTTTTTTGCCGGTTCTTTTTTCCCGTATTTGTTTGTATTATACGTAATGGGCAAACATATTTTTTTATATTTTTTAAATTTAATTATGCTAAATAAGTCTCTGTCAGCTACATCGCTTTTTTCAGCCAATTACAGTGTTTTCAGCCATGAGCTATGAGCTTTTTAGCTGAACCGATCACCACCATAGTTTAAAGCATACAACGCCCGTTCTGAAAGGACTCACCAGTAATTCCATTATTCCAAAAAGAAGATTTGTAGATGCCCATAGACTGTCAAAGGCTGACCAAATTAGTAGACTCTGATATTGGAATTCCCCTCATCTGATTGGCTTGAGGTACCTAAAACCTGTGCCAACCCACCATCTTGTGCACAGAATCCTAACTCAAAAAATCAGAGAAAAAAAGCAACAGAAAGAAAGAAATAAAACACAGAGAGAGAGAGAGAGAGAGAGAGAGAGAGAGAGAGAGAGAGAGCAGAAGGCTCACACTTCCTTCCTTTCCTCATTTCCACCGTCATTTCTCTCCTTGCCCCGTGGCTCGCTCGTGGGGATGCGGCGGCTATGGCGATGGTACCAGCAGTGCCTGGCCTCATACCCCGTGCGGACGCAGGTGGTCAGCTCCGGCATCCTCTGGGGCCTCGGCGACATCGGCGCCCAGGCCGTCACCCACTACTCCGCCCGCTCCCACCACCACGCCAAGAATCCCGAGGTAGCTAATCAAATCGCTCCTACCACTTCTTTTGTTTCAACTATGATATGTGGATTCTCCGGTGATTCTTGGATGCGGTCGCACCAAGATTTATTGGCTACTATTATTGGCCTCGACCTGGAGCAGGGGGTGCTTGGAACTTTTGTGGGTTATAAAACCTAGCAAAGGGGTCATTTTTAATGCGTAGGCTATGTTGAAGAAGGTTGTTGTTTGAGTGGTAAACGGAAATAGAGATTCAAAATTAACAAGTTATCAACTCGTGTGAGCTTTTCTGTAAAGGGATTAGAGGGTTTGCGTTTGCTGGAGAACTACTATGAGTAATGACGGTTTAATCACATAAAGATTTGATGTTGATGTTGACCTTGTTTGTTTGGAATCTTAGTCTCTAATTTGTCAAATCTATCTTGCGGCTGTCTCTATATGCTCTCGGGGGGGTGTGAGGAGAATCGATAATCCTCTTCTAATAAGACATAGGGGGTTAGGTGTTTAAAAATGATGTAGGTGGTTTGATCGGTAAGTGGTGTCACTCGAGAGGTCCTTCACTCAATTTGGGGGTAATAATGGATTATTGGATTCTTTTAGCATTTGTTTGTTGCTCCTGGATGCCTTACTCAGAGTAAAGTGTAATAGGGTGAAAAGTTGTGTCAATGTTTTTTCTTTCATAAGATGGTGGTTTAATTCATAAGTCGTAATAATAGGTATCTTTACCTGTCAGTTGGACAAAAAATTGCTGAGCATGTTAATTATGGTTGAGCTTTTATTCGTCAGGACCTTGGCAAGGGTTGTTGTTCTCTGTGCAGTTTGTTGGGTCTAATAAAAGAAGTGGGGGAAATGTTATCGGATATATCTTCTACAATTCTGATGTCTAACCACTTCCTCAAACTGTAATAAAACTGTAACAGTAGCCATCATGATCTTTTAACTTTAGATGTGTTCTTTCAGATCCGAGACCAACCAGCAATGGGAGCTTGGTTTGACTATTGTTTCTGCCAGGAATTGGAAGCTCCATCATTAATCAATAAACTACTTAAATGCATAGTTAGTTTGTTTCTAATCAATAAACCAATCTTTGAATTATGAACATCTACCAAAACCGGATAACATCATGATCCTGCATTTAGTAAGAATCTGAAGTTCATTTCTGGTTACTCTTTGGTAAAAAAAAAAATCAATATGGTGGCAGCTAAAGAGCTGGTTATGTTTCTATGAACTGGACAGTTAGTTGAAACAAGAATACAAGATATTTATTGCTGTTCATGGTGCCTGTGTTCAAATAAGAGATTGGGAAATCTCAGGAATTCAGACTGGAATTTCATTTGTACTTGGGGACACCTTATGAATGGTCCATGGGGAGTTTTATTAATTTTTAGCATGTCTACTCAGATTTTTTTTCATTCTACAAAATACTTGTTACCATTCATTAAAACTCTAATGCCTTTTCAGATTAAAGATATAGAGTTCAAAATTGATTGGAAGAGGGTGGGAATCACAAGTTCATTTGGATATGCTTTTGTTGGACCTGTTGGACATTATTGGTTAGTTCCCTGTCTTCCCTCACATTTTGACACTGGGCATGAGCAGATGATGTTTGGTTCACTTTTGTTATCATTTTTAATACGTCCTTGGAGTTTTTGCATCACTAACAATGGGAAATCTGGAAGTGTACTCTGCTCCTCCTAGTCTCACACAGTTGCCACATGGTACAGAAAAAGGACACAAAGAGGGCCATAAACAGAGTATTTAAAATGGTAAAAAGATCAGATAATAATAAAAATGAAAGTCACGCTTAATAATCTCCATCCTATGCCTATGTTTCCCATTTAGGTAATCATATCTAGCACATGATATGAATGGCAGTTTATGGTGTATAATGGTTTTAATGGGTACTTATGGAGACAGTTAAAGGATATATGTTTTGCTTGAATATATCTTAGTACTACTTAATTCTCATTTACTCGTTTGAAATTTGAACATTTACTATGATGGTTATTGGATATTGGTTGCTGGTGTAATTGGAGCCAATGGATGCTATAGTCTTTTGTTGCAATGCAGATGATTTTTTTGACTAAACAGAAGAAAATAGAGCATTAGCAAACTATAGGAATGAATGCTTTACTGGTGGCTTCTCTTACTTAATGTTGCCTCCTTACATTAAGCTGTGTAGCCAAGCAGACTGACATGGGCTGCACGAGGAGTGGACAATAACATTTGGAGTGAAAGTTGCTTGGGTCGTACCTTGCAACATTGCGTCTTTTTATGTCCATTGCTGTGCTCAGCAGTCCACTTCAACATCAACTTGATTTCCACCATGTTTTATAATTTGTTGCATGTTCATGCTCACCAGTTACTACTTACTAGTAGTAAAATAGTGCTATTTTTCAGACAGCATTTAGTAATCGATCTTATTGAACTTGTGGTCAATGTTATACATTCTAATTTGGCTACGAGGTTTTAAACTGGGAATAAAACTGGTGTTTAACATCACTCCGGTAGTGCGTTTATTTATCTAAAAAATTAAAAAGAAAACTAGTGCATTTCTTCCTACTGGATTCTAGATACTACTATAGGAAAGATACGACCATACATATTTTGTTTTTTGGGAATAGAAATAATCTAATAGATGATAGGATAATACCTGTTGATAGACTTCTACAATTCATTCCACCTTATTGAGTGTTGTCTTCCTTGCTATGAATGGTGATTGCACAATCTCCTCTCACTTATTTGTCATCATCTATTGATCTGCTAAATTTGGTTAAGATGCTGTGGGATCCATGGTTCCAAATACCGGCGGTAATAACCGGTCTTACCGGTGCCGACCAGGAGAAAAAAACCGCCGGTTTTTTATTTAATTCAAATTTAAACTTTTGAATGTAAAAATTAGTTTGTCTAATGATATTTACATTGTTTAACACTAATAGAATGTATTTAGACCCAATGTTGTCAAATCTATTCCTAAAGCAAGAGATGCTAAGTCCAATATGATCCCAAACTATAAGTTTGACTTGGAGAATTTAGTGGAGAAATTATATACTTGTCTGAAAATGATTTCTAGCCATAGTAAGCATGAGAATACCTCATCATGCCGACATGCCCTGACTTTTAGTTGATGTCTTATATGAAGAGTAGCAATGCCATATATAAGACATAAGCAAGAGTTAGGCTGCAGTCTTCATACTCAACTTTATTAAATACTTCATTAAATATTTTTCAATCTTCATACTTCATTCTACCGGTTTTTCCACCGGTATTTCCGGTTACCGGACCGGTAACCGGTCTCCTCCCGCCCCGCGCAAAAAATCCATTTGGCAAAATTTAACCGGTTTTTTTCCGGGATTTCCGGTAACCGGCCGGTTACTGGTACCGCCCGGCGGCCGGGATTTGCCCCGGTTCCGGTTTTTTGATCCTTGGTGGGATCTATGCTGTCCTGTAGAATTGCTATTGATTAAAAGTGAAGATCTCCTGGTTTTAAGACGATTAACTTCCAATTTTGTGAAGCAAGCTGCCATATGACTTGTACTCATTTTTGTCACCTAGGTATGAATTCTTGGATCGTTTCGTCCGGCAGAGATACCAGCCTAACTCGTTCAAATTTGTTGCCTCAAAAGTTGCTGCGGATGGTTTCCTATTTGGACCGGTAGATCTTCTCTTGTTCTTCTCATATGTGGGCCTCGCTTCAGGAAGGAGTGTGGAGCAGGTGAAGGATGATGTGAAAAGGGATTTTATTCCTGCTCTAGTATTAGGAGGAACCATCTGGCCAGCCGTGCAAATCGCGAACTTTCGCTTCATTCCGGTCAGATATCAACTTCTTTATGTGAACTTATTCTGCCTCTTAGACAGTTGCTTCCTGTCATGGATTGAACAACAAGGAGATGCTTCTTGGAAGCAATGGTTTACATCGTTCCAGAAAATTGAAGATCAGAAGAGTAAGGTTTGATTTGAATCGTGTACATTTCATTCTGCATCATCCTGCCCAGGAAAGTTACCTTGTCATTTGGACCAACCTTTGTATGCGTTGGTTGATCCAAGAAAAGAAAATTGGAAAAGAGAACACTTGCTGCCAGCAATTGTTTAAGCGAAATTGCAATGCCCAGCAAAACTGAACATCACTATCATGTAGAGATTTTTTTCCCCTTCTTTAACGGGAGGGAAAAATTGTGCAAGCTCTTCTTTAGCTTCAGTTTGTGGTTTGAGCAATTGTTTATGCAAGTGTTTTGAGTAACTTTATGTGGGGAATATGTGCTTCTGGACTCTGGAGCTGGGACCCGCAGTTACAATGCAAGTTTTTTCATGAGTACTTGCATCAAGGGAAAGGTCCTCAAGGACCTGCATTGTACTGGCTTCAGAAGCAGGGACGCAGTATGATCGTCAGAACTTGCTGCCGTTTGGTTTCTTGGTGCATGTGTTCTATATGCTCGTGAATGCTGAAGCTGCATGAGTATACTCCGAAATTTTGTGCTTATCGTGAAGGAGCTGATTCTGTTCCGGTTTGACCCTTACCCTGTAGAGTTTGCCTGGGTAAGCAGGTAGCGTGCCTGTTCGAGTAGAAGACGAGAGCAAGATCCGGCCTAGTGCGACGAGAGCAGGGATCAGAGTATGTGATAGCCTTGATCGCGCAAAACATAGGCGAGGATTCTTACCGTCATCCCTTAGCGAACGTACGTTCCAGATCGTCCGATGTGCTGACACCGACAGGTCCGACCGTGCGTACAAACGAGCGAATGGCATTGCTCACCCAAACTGCATGCCTTAGAGCAAGTATAATAAGAGGCTGTTAGTAGGCTGTATGCTGAGGTGGAGAAGAAAGAGGAGGAGAGAGAGGAGAGGTGGGCTGTAAGAGCAAGTATAATAAGAGGCTGTTAGTAGGCTATATGCTGAGGTGGAGGAGAGAGAAGAGAGGTAAGCTGTAAGTTTACAGCCAGCTGAAGCACAAGAACCAAGAAACTTTGTGAGAGAAAGGGGTGGGTCATAAAGCCTTCAGCTGGCTGTAAACTACTATATAAATGGGCTGATAAGTGAGCTGTAAGTGTCCATACAGCCAGCTGAAGGCTGTATTATTAGCCTTGCTCTAAGTTTACAGCCAGCTGAAACACAATAACCAAGAAACTTTGTGAGAGAAAGGGGTGGGTCATACAGCCTTCAGCTGGCTGTAAACTACTATATAAATAGACTGATAAGTGGACTGTAAGTGTCCATATAGCCAGCTGAAGGCTGTATTATTAGCCTTGCTCTTATGTGCTAGTGTCCTTGCTTAAAAGATTTTTTTAAATGGCTTATGGCTGAAAAGCATTGTAGCTGGCTTTGGCTTAATTAAATTTAAAAAAATTAAAAATAAAAAAATAGGTTAACCCGTCACAGATAGTACAAACGAATACGGGAAAAAACCCGACAAAAAAGCAAAAAAACAAAATATCAGAAAAAACAAAATTGTTGAATAGTGAAAAATAACCGGAAAACCAGAAGTCTAAACCGTTTTGAACGGGCCCTAACTTCCTCCCCTGGAAACGAGCACGGTGAAGAGCGACGGACCATGCATCCGTCCGTGCCTGGGCACGCGCGACCGAGCTCTCCCCGCGCCTGAAAACGTGCTACGCCTCCCAACATCTCCGCCCTCTCGCACGGCGCGCCCATAAATTCCCTCCCGGCTCACCACTCCTCCACACTCGCACGCACCATCGCGCCCCTTCCCTTTGGATTACCCCGTCGACGGAGAGCTAGCCAGACGACCATGATGCAGCCCATGCCCGTCGCCACGCCGCTCGTGGTCGCCCTGCTGGCAGTCGCTGCCCTCGCCGGCGTCGCGTCCGCCGACAAAGGCCCGGGCTTCGTCGTCACCGGCCGCGTCTACTGCGACCCCTGCCGCGCCGGCTTCGAGACCAACGTCTCCACCAGCGTCCCCGGTACGTCCCTTCCTTCGTTCCAAACGTTGCTAAGAACGTAAGTTGCAACTAACGGTGGGCGCATCGCGTGGCGTGCATGCAGGGGCGACCGTGGCGGTGGAGTGCCGGCCGTACGGCGGTGGGGAGATTCAGCTGAAGGCGGAGGCGACGACGGACGAGTGGGGCTGGTACAAGTTGGAGATCGATCAGGACCACCAGGACCAGATCTGCGAGGTGGTGCTGGCCAAGAGCTCCGACCCGGACTGCTCTGAGATCGAGCAGTTCCGCGACCGCTCACGCGTCCCGCTCACCCGCAACAATGGCATCAAGCAACAGGGCGTCCGCTTCGCCAACCCCATCGCGTTCTTACGCAAGGAGCCGCTCAGGGACTGCGGCTTCATCCTCCAGCAGTACGACCTCAAGGACGCGCCAGAGACGCCATGAATGACATACGTATATATACTTGCTTTTCTTACTTGGGCCCCTCTGCTGCCGGCCGATCGGGCCGGCCGGCAAGATCGCTAAAGCATGCGAGCCGCCGGAGTGATGTACCGTGCGGGCGTCCGCCGGCGCCGGGGAAGATGACCACCGGTTATGAAATTTCGTTTCGTACTCTGCGAGCGTAGGAATAATGGGCCTCTGCTAAGTTGGGCCTGAATTTACAAATTTTGCTTCTTTTTTATTCTTCTTCTTGCCTTCTCTTCCTGTTCTTCAATTTTTAGAAGAATCGGGCAGGAGCTCTGCCTATCATTAACGAGAGGAGTTTATCGATAAAATAACAAGGCCAAACAAAGAAATCTAGCCCAGTAAAGAGAAAACAGAACAAAGACAAAAATCAACAATTAGCTAAAACGATCTACACCCGACTCCGAGACAATCTAAAAAGTCCTTGAGCTCTGTTCTGCATCTTGTTTAATTTGCACAACCACCTGTTGAAAGTGTCGGAACATAACACCAGAATCACACACATAATTTACTTGTGAACACACACTACACGAAGAAGACAAATGAACACATAGACACAGAGAGAAGTTTTTCCGATGCGAACTCAACTTGCGTCGCTTTTCCTCCCTTTTCTCTTCTTATTCGACTTATTCAACAGATTACATGGCTTATACAGACACACTTGAGCTTCACATACATGCCATTACACCTACACGACTCTGACTCTGACAACGACTACCTACTTTCGACTACTGCGCACGTCACACCCTGACGTACGACCAGGTCATTCCACAACTACTACAGTGACCGGCTACACACAACTTTGGTCGCACACGTCTTCAGCCGCACACGAATGCTACAATGATAGGCCGCACACGTCTTATCTTCAATCGCATCTCCGACCACGCCTTGTCTTCGACCATATCTCCGACCATGGCAGCACACGGACACACCAATTGCTAGACCACAGCGCCTACAACTGCATAGACCAGTCGTATACGACTTTCGACTATCGACTATGACTGTTGACTCAGCCTTTCGACTATTGACTATGACTTTCGACTTCCGGCTACGACTTTCGACTATCGACTCGAACTTTCGACTACGACTGTCGACTTTCGACTATGACTTTTGACTATCGACTACAACTGTCAACTTTTGACTATGATTTTTGACTATCGACTTCCGCCAGCAAGTCTACATTTTCTCATCTACTCCCTCATCCTCTCTCAGCCAACGTAAGAGCAAAGCCAGAGGGAGCAAACCACTCCACATTTCCGTTTCGTAGCCAAAACCACTCAGTCAGTGAAGGCCCTTCTCCCCCATTTCTTTCTTCTCTTCTGAGACAGGAAGCAAGACCGATCACATCTACCAAAACACCATCCACACCATAAGAAAGGGAGTAAAGAGGAGAAGGCCAGGAAGAGAGGAGGCCCCAAGGAGTTCAGGAAGGCCGGGGTACAAGGACGGCGCTGACGACTACAAAGAACGTTGACAACCGTCGAACCCACGCCCAGCCAACCATTGAGTATGCCCACTTTCCCTCCACAACCCCATGGCACATCACAATAGCACGCAAAAGTAGACGAAATGCACATAGAAAAGGGGAGGTAGAGCAAACCGTCCCCGTAGTAGGAGGGTTGGCCGGCCGGCTGCAAGCTGTGGCCGACGAGCTCAAACTTACGGGGGGAGCAGTGCCGGAGCTGTGGTTGGCGCTAGGCACCGACGGTTGGCGGTGACAACCGTACAGGCAAGCCAATGACTGGGAGGTCAGGGGAGGCCGAGCCACGGTGTTAGCAGCCGGGCTAGGGGTGACGCTAGGGAAAGGTGGCGGCGTCAGCAGATCCGACGTTGGGGGCGCCACCGAAGGGAAGCCCGAGGTAGCGCGGTCGAAGCCCTGAAGACAGTGGTGCCGGTCAGGTTGCACCAGACCGAGCTGGGGGAGGCACCATTGGGGGCGACAGCCTGGGGCCAGATGGAGAGGGGAGGCAGAGTAGCCGGAGGTAGGAGCAGCACTAGGCGTCTAGCTGGCGGCATGCCGTGGCCGGCGAGCCCGAGGGAAGACCAAGAGGGAGGTGGCCGGATCTGGCCCTGGCCAGCCGGATCTGAAGGTGGGAGAGTGTGGGAGAGGGGAAAAGATTGGGGGGTGGAGGAGCCATCGGCGGTGAGCTCCGGGCTGGCGATGCCCGAGCTCGGCCGTGCACCGCTGCATCGCCTGGGAGACGCCAGACCTTTTGGCTGAATGAAGAAGGGAGAGAGAAAAAGGGGGTTCGGGTTGGGGGAAAGAAAAGAGAAAGAGAGAGGGAGAAAAATGAAGGAAAAAGGGAAAGAAAAAAGGGGAGAAAAAGAAAAGAAAAATGGGGGTTTGGTACTTGCACGACGGGTCCTTAACCCTGTGCGTTTTATGCCAGAGTCAGGTTATGCGCGTAGAGTTGTCGTTGCTCACTTAAGCACTAGATTCGATATGATGTTTTGAGTCAGGTTGACATTTGTATAAGTGGAGGTCCCGGGTCGGAGCTGTCCACGCATCGTCCCTGAGGCTAACTAGGCAAGTGTATGGTAAAGCGGTAAATTCAGGTAGTGTTTATTGTTAGTTGAATGTTGAGGCATTGCTTACAATGATATGGTAAGTTAACTATTTCTAGTTGCATGATGAGGAATGATGATTGTTGAGACATGACATGTTGATATGCATAAATGGAGAACTTGCATTGCATGCATGTCATAAAAAGTGATAGTTTTCTGGTATCATTAGTCCACTTTGTGTGGACACTCCACGGGAGTGGAGATTGAGGTTTCCATATGAAAACGACGGGCTACTACGATCCCCGTATAAAAAAGGATGGGCTTGTGATCCCTGCATGAAAACAAGGCGGGTTTGGGTGAGCATCGACGGGTGCTCGCTCTGCTATACCGGTATAGGCTAAAGAGATAAGAGAGAAGTGCATGTGCATATGCAAATTGCATTATGACAGAGAACGGGTGCAAATGCATAATGATTGGTTGATGAGAACTTAAAGAGATTAAATGGAAACAAATGGTTATTGAAACTGTGATGGTTATGGACTGATTCGTGAGCCTATTATGTACTGTTTTGCTTTGTACTTTTGAGTCTTTGGATTCACCCTTACTTTGTTTTTTAGGTGACCGTTGAGGACGTCATACATAGGCGGGAGTAGCATATGAATAAAACTTCATGTACTAGCAGCACTTCGCATATCAGCTTTTGGGTAGCATGTTAAAACTCCACTAATATACTAGAATGTTGGTTAAAATGATATGTTGGAAAGTGGTCACTGCATTATAAATAAAGTAGAGTTTGCTTAAAATGATTAGCAGTTGAAAAAAGGGATAATGTTATGCAATGATGGTAGCACTCTAGGCCCAAAGGATGGGTGGAGTGTTACAGAGGCGGTGCACTGCGATGGGAGAGAGGGCGCAAGCCAGGCAGCGCGTGAAGCGAGGAGGAGGCAGGGAGCTGTGTGGCTGGCTGGTGGGGCCATAGCGTCAGTGCGGAGCAAGGTAGTGTAAACGCAAGAAGGCAACACTGCCACAATTCTTAGGCGGCGACGGGAGGGCGCGTGGAGCGGTGGCATAGGGAGGTGGCTTCGCCGAAGGCGCCAGCAAGGAGGGAAGGCGGATGACCAAAAGAAGGCAGTTTCCAAGGGTAATTACCAAATTGGGTAAGAATTGAGAATTCAAGCAAAATCCAAAAGAATTCAAAATTTTTGAAATTTTGAGGTTGTTTCAGACATGGTGATGGCGACGCGGCGTGGGTGTAGCATGGTGAGGCATGGTCACAGGGCACGACGTGTGCATCGTGGTGATGGTGATAGGTTGTTGTGGCATGACATGGGCGCACAGGGAGGACTGGCCAGTGAGGCGCGAGGAAGACATAGAGGGGGATGGAAGGAGAAAGAAGAAAGAAAAAGAAGAAAAGACATGGGCATTTGGAAGAGAGGAGAAAAAGAAGAAAAGAAAAGTGGAGAAGAATGACTAGCAACACTGGAATTTCTGCTGGATTTCCAAACTCAAGATTTGAATTTGAATCTTTAATTCGAAATTGAATTCTCAGCTTAAAATACTTGGACGCAAAACTAATATTGTTTTGCCTGCAGTTTTGATTATTTTGATTCCGATTTGGATTTAAGCTTA
Source organism: Dendrocalamus latiflorus (assembly GCA_017311315.1). Classification (NCBI taxonomy): domain Eukaryota; kingdom Viridiplantae; phylum Streptophyta; class Magnoliopsida; order Poales; family Poaceae; genus Dendrocalamus; species Dendrocalamus latiflorus. The sequence goes on along the minus strand of CM029666.1, from coordinate 7,953,400 downwards.
AATTTTAGTTTGGATTTAAGAGTAATTTAAAATTGGTTTAGAATTTGTATGTCCTAGGTTTTGGTCCCACTTTCCAAATCAATTTCCCAATCCTAATTTCTTTCTTTTGTTTTATGGACTTAAATTTACATATAAGTTTCTTGGATTTAAATCCATAATTCCTATGCTTTCAAGTTTTTCAGTCTTTTATTATTATGATTATTATTAGCATTGGGAATTATTCCCAGTGATTAATTCTGTTCAGCGAAAAATCCATAAAGACCCAAATGATTTTGCCAAAGAAATTCGGATGTCAACCAAGATGCAAATAAAAGTTTTAACTTTTTCGCAATTTCGAGCATCTAAAGTTTCAAGATGTTACAAAAACCTACGTGTGTTTTCCGCACGATTCCTCGAAAGAACAAGAAATGTAAGTACATTGTTAATCGGGTTCTAATTAGTAGGACTAAAGGCAACAAAAGATAACAAGATGCATGCACAAAGAACAGGGACGCTTTTACTCAGTTATTAATTTGTTTGGCCTAGTCCCAAGATAACATAATGCCACATCATCCATAGCCATACACCATAAGCCCTAAAGAACACTACAGCTTCAACCATAAACCATTAGCCCAAAAAAATACAACAGCTTCATTCATATGTCACAGGTACAGCTTCAACCATAAACCATTAGCCCAAAAAAAGTACAACAGCTTCATTAATATGTCACAGGCATAAGCCACAGCAAAAAAAATAAATAAATAAATAAAATCAAGGCAAAACTGCTGGACGTCGTTGAAACTGAACGAGATCCTTCCAGAGATTTGGCAATTTTCACACCAGTGGTTCGGGCCTACACATAGCAAAAGTGTGGAAGCTCCAAAGTCCAATCTAAGAGATCACATCAATGTAGCAAAGGATTGAATGCATGTAGACATGAACTATATACATCATCCTAGACAACGATATCCGAGTAGCAAGCTGTGATAAGAAGCAGCAAACCATATAGATACAAGATCTGGCTCTACTACCATCAAAATGGGTAGAGTAGGAAACCAGACGGATTGGATTGTTGTTCTGTCCATTTACAACCTCCACAAAACAATATGCACCACCACAATCAAAAGCGTAAAAAGACTAAAAAGAATCCCAACTCTATTATCATCTAGCGTTCATACAAGGAAACAGAAGTTACAAATGAATTTTCTCCAATTACGTTATTGGAGATGTAAACACTAAACCACCATATGTAGCAATTGACACAAATAGCAGCTTTCAAACTAAATAGTAAATATATCAAACATGGAAAGAGAATGGCAGGCAACACCGGTCCAACATAACCAACAGATGAAATCACTTGATCCAAATCCTCTAGCACTCACACCCTGACGAGCGTTGTTGCCTTCCAGCACCCCCCACATCAATTGTATCAGGAAGATATCTAAAAAAATTAGCAAAGCGTCATTCTGGCCGCCGCCTAACATGTAACTATTTTGAAATGCTCCCCTCTCAAGAAAAAGAATTGACAAAATATGAATTTTTTTCTGAACAATGCAGCTGTCTACAAGATAGGAAAACTTACATCTCTTCTTCCGGTTCATTCTTGACAGCATTCCTTGCTATACACTCAAAAGCAGCTTCCACATTGAAGCCTTCTTTGGCAGACGTCTCAAAATAAGGGATGCTTCCCTTGGAAGCACACCATGCTTTAGCCTTCTTCTCAGAAACCTGAAAATCATATAAGGTTAAGAAACAATATAAAACAAACCAGTGAAATCGAGTAAATAGAGATTTGTGATGACAAGTACTCACAGTCCGACTATTACCACCATCAACATCAATCTTATTTCCAAGTACAACAAAAGGGAAATTCTCTGGATCTGATGGGCTAGCCTGTATTATGAATAAATAATGGTTCAAACTTTCGATAATAAACAGTAAACATATTGCAGTACATTTGGGTGACCAAAAAGCAAGTTACTTACTTGAATTAGGAATTCCTCACGCCAACTGTTCAGCTTTTCAAATGATTTGGTAACATTGACATCATATACGAGAACACAGCAGTCAGCTCCCCGATAAAATGCCACACCAAGACTCTGAAATCGTTCCTGTCCCGCAGTGTCCCATATCTAAGTTTCAGGAAAATGCAAGTGTGGTGAGCTTAAATATAAATGGGAACTATTGTTTGACAAGGAACCAATTTGATGGCCTTACATTCTAGTAATCTTATGAATAATGACACTTTAATCAGGCTATAGTAGCTATTTGTAATGATTAATTAGCTAGAATAGTGAAGCTTTGAATTTAATTCGTTGAATCAGGAACAACATAAATCATAGATCCCAGACTTTTATTTCTAATTTCAACATTGTGAAAATGGAACTAAGTTTTTGACATTGATGGACCAATAACAAAGCAAACCTTCCTTAAAGCGAGATTAGCATTAGTTTCACCATAGTCAAGATAATTCTCTGCACTCTCAGTTCATTTCATCTTAGAAAAGCATATCACCAATATTATCACGATTAAACTATTACTCATCAGTCATCAGGTAAACAACACATGAAGTCAGCCAGCTGTGATAAAATCAGGCAGGATGCCTAACATACAGTTTGTTACAATATATAATTAAAAATGCACTAGACCCAATCAAAAATTTCACTATTTGTTTATTCAAACAAACTAGCAGACAGCTGAAATAACAAACACATATACAGACTCCGAGATATAGGCAATAAATGAATAGTTTCTTATCTTGTATCCCTGATTTGATTATGGAGAATAATTGATGAACACCATGGATAATGCACGTGAATAGGAGTGCCATTTTTCCTATTTTGTTAATTAAAAAAGATGCCATGATCTGAATGTCCAATATAGTACCTTGATCCGAATTTATTGGTAACATGCCAAACAAATAACGGCTGGATACTTTTGGGCTTGCTGCTTATGGTTTGTGGCTTTTGCTACAATAACTATCTTTTAAACGGTGCATCTTTTCAAGGTGGGGTCTACAAGTTGATCATAATAGACACTGCACCGACTCCAGCTATACCTTCTAAAATCACATGCAACTGTCTCTCTCTTCATGCTCTCTCTCGCAAACAGCCAGAATTCAAAAGTCATAAGCTATAGCCCAAAAGAACCCACCCAACAGCTCTGCAGCATCATTCATTTCAAGCAATAAAAAACTCAAATCTTAGCCAAAGTCACTAAGTACATATTTATTACTGATAGACAGAGTACTAAAGAAATGGGACACAGATTATTTTCTGTAAGCAACGGAGTAACAGAGAAAAAGGAACATCCTGACAAACAAGACAACAACTAAACAATAAAAGACAGGGGAAACAATACAACAATATCTATCGAAAGGCTTGAAAGAGGACTACCAGAAGCATCTCTGCTTTACCCTTGTTATGTGATGAGATAAGATATCCCCCAAACAGAAAATTAACATTAAACCAAGCATATGCATTCAATGCTCAACCTCCAGCAGATGTACATATAATCCACTTAAGGCTTCAATACTGTTTTGCCAGACATCACATAGCATCTCTAATAACTCACATTAGTGAAGCAATACCTATGCAAACAGTCAACTTAGTCCTTTTCCCCCATAACATCAGGTCTCACCTGAGTCGTTAAGAATCTCATCCTAACGAAATTGTACTATATGAAGTGCAAACCAAGTGCAATACTGAACTAGAGCTAAGTGGATGTAATTTATTATGCAATCATACCATAATCCTCCATGTAGCTTACAAAAGGAGTTACCACTTATGATGCACTTTTCAATTTGGGTAAGAAAAGTGGTATAAAATCAGCTGGAAGCTAACACACGCTCTTATCCCTTCTTTAATATTTGTTTTCATAATCATTTGCAAATTGCGTTAACCTCTGCAATAAGCAACCCAACGGGATGAGTGCATAAGTACTTCACACTAAATAAGACGAAAATATCGTTGATGTGACCTAAATTCCTAAGGCGGTAACCTTCTCAACTTCTAAATCCATCGTTGTTTAGTACCACTACAAGTATCGTCGTTGAACCTATCTAGAATACTAGACTAAATCAGGACTTCACAATTTGAAAACGCAATCCCATTCAGAGCAGCACACGGGCATCGCATCTCGAACCCTAAAATCCCTTCTTGTCTCCAAGACCTAAGACACCTCACCAATTCTTCAATACGAAGTAGCCAAAAATCCAATGGCGATTAAGCTACGAAGTGATTCAGGGAAACCCAAAAGGACAAACCTGCAATGTGAAGAGCCGGTCATCGATCTGCACCTCCTTGGTCAGGAAATCCGCGCCGATCGTCGCCTTGTACTGGTTGCTGAACTTCTTGTTCACGTACCTGCACACGAATCACCAGTCGTTCAACAACGCGAAACCCCCTCGAAATAGCCCTTAAAACAATCAAATTTCACGAATCAGACAAGGTAAGGTTGCGCTCTGGCCTTACTGGTTCATCAGCGACGTCTTCCCGACCCTAACAACAAACGAAAAGCGCAGAACGGATCAGAAAAACATCGCAAAATTCACCCCCAAAAAATCCAAAAAGAAAACCGGGGGAAAGTGCGATTGCGCGCACCCGCTGTCGCCGAGGATGATGACCTTGAGGAGCATTCGCCTGCGCGACGCCATGGATGCGGATCTGGGGCTAGGGACGGATCGGAGCACGAGGAGGGGAGGTGGGGAGAGGAGGAGAGAGATCGGAAAAATTCCTTCGGCTTTCTTTTGGCCGATTTGCTTTGGGATTGGTATGCTGTTGATGTTTAGAAAAAGGCGTTTTTTGGAAGGTTTGCTGTTCACATGCTGGACGGATGGATTTGCCAGGCAGCTAATTATTCCGTTTAGTTTTGTGGTCAGGCGTGTTTGGACTTTGGACTGCCGCAGTGCGTTTTTTCGAGAATTTTTTTATAAATAATTCATATTTTATTTAAAATAACATAAATATATCCGTGTGAATATTTTTTTTTACAGAAGTGGATTCTAGTCGCCGAACCATTGGACAACTGAAACCTATCGCCCAACGATCGCACTACACACAAACAATCCGTTGACCATTGGGCGAAATAATTGCAGTCATCGAACCGCTAGGTGACTGCTTCCAGTCGCCCATCAGTTAGGCTACTGCAGTTCCAATCGCCGAAGGGTTGAACGACTAGAGGAGCATATAAATGGATCGCGCGGCCAAGCGGGCGCTCAACCGCACGGTGAACAGAGGGGAAAGAAGAGGAGAGGAGAGAAGAGGGCGCACCGTGAACAAAGGAGAAAGAAAGAAGAGAGGAGATGAGAGAAAAGGAGAGGGAGGAGGAGATGAGAGGAGAGGGAGAGGAAGGAGAGGTTTTGCGACTTCTGTGAGGTAAATATATTTTTTATGTTGTAGTTCATATTTTATATATGAAATAGATAGTTTATTTAGTTTTAATATCCGTAGAAAATTATAGATATAGAAAAGAATAGTACAAGTTTGGTATAGAAAATTTTGTCAATACAGTTATAGAAAATTAGCAGTCGTACTAATCTGTAGTTATAGAAAATTTAGTGAATATAGTTGTCAAATATTAGCATCCTTAGCAAATTAGCATCCGTATAAAATTATAGTTATAGAAAATTTAGTCAATGTTATGTAGAAATTAAGCCTCCATAGAAATTTGTAGTTCTTCAAAATTCAGTCAATATTTTTGTAAGAATTTAATAATATGTAACATTTATGATTAATTACGAATGAATGTAATGTCGTTAGTACATTGAAAAATCATGTATACTATTATAACTGGTATATTAACATTTAAATCGATATATCATGTAAATTGTCGAAACCCATTAGGAATCAATCTTCCACAGACATTAGATGGAAGTTGAGAACATTAATACACACTGTTGCGTAGAAGGGGTTTGTGTAAGGGTGCTAGTGCCGTGGATACGAGTGTGTGATGCTTGTGCAACTATGCCCAATAGAAGTTGTGCAAGGTCATGTGAACGGCCATTATCTGAGAGGTGTGAACAGCTCAGGTGCCCTGCATGTTGGTGAAGAGAAGGAAATTGCTCGTGACGAGGTCGATACGGTACATGGAGAAGAGAAAGAACGATTACAGCTTGGTGAGGCTACAGGACAAGCCGATGACCGGATGGCTTGGACTGAAGAGGAAGTTGTACAAGAGGACGACGATGACAGTTCGGATGAGGACGAAGCTCTCATCCTGCAGGAATAGAACCGGTTTAATGTTGAGGGTGTTGCCGCACATGACGAACACGAATCACCATAGGAGTATCATTACACAGAGGTTCGGTTGCATTTAATGTTTACTAACAAGGCATCTTTACAGGATTCCATCAAGTTGTGGGCCATGTCCATGCAGCGAACTTTTAGGGTCGTGAAATCTAGTCAGGAGCAGTACACCATGAAGTGCGAGCAGGCCGATTGTCCTTGGAGGGTGCACGCACGTAGACTGAAGTATGAGATTTGCTAGATTGTGTCGAATGTGGAGCCGCACTCCTGCATTCTCAGTAGTGTTTTGCTGAGGTATCGTAACCTAACATCCTCCTTTATAGCCAATCTGATGTATGGAGAGATAGTGGAGAAGAAGGACATGGAGGCCACGCACATCATGGTGGCTATCGAGAAGAAATTCAAGTATAAGATTAGCTACGCGAAGGCATGGCATGCGAAGCAGAAGGTGTTGGAAAAATGATTCAGGTCTTTCGAGGCGGCATATAACAACATTCCTCGTATGCTTCAGGTATTGCAAGACAAGAACCCGGGTACGTACATTGTTGTGAAAGATAAGCCATTTACAAGGTTGCCAGGTTTTACGGTGTTGCAGAGGCCTTCTTAGCTTTCGGTGCGTGCATCAAGGCATTCAGGCATATGCTTTCTGTTATCTCAGTTGACGGGACCTTTTTGATCGGCAAATACAAGGGCCTGATCCTTACGGCCATGGGCATTGATAGCAACAATCAAATTATGCCTCTGGCCATCGCATTCATGGAAAAGTGAGAATTACGACAGCTGGTTGTGGTTCTTTAGACATGTGAGGGTTAGAGTTGTTGGCGCTTGTCCATGATCGCCACGCCGGGAAAGTGAAGGCTATAAGAAAACTTCAGGAAGACCTCGTGGAGCTCTTCCCTTGGCCGGATATGAGGAACAGATGGTGCATTCGTCACCTAGGGGTGAACTTCTTCAAGCAGTACCTGAAGCAACCATTGATGAAGCTGTTCAAGAGGCTGACTATGCAAAACCAGCAGAGAAAATTTGATGCTTTGTGGGTGTTGTTGGATAAGTACAGTAGGAAGCACGTCGACAAGAGGAACAAGGGGCCAACCATGCTTGGGAAGGCACAACCCAAATGCCTCACATCATTGGATGAGCCTAACACAGCTGGTCTGAGGAGGAAGAGCTCACGGAACATCAAGTACTTCTCGTAGTGGATCGAGGGAGAACCACTGGAGAAGTGGTCCCTGCTGCACGACACAGACGGTGTGAGGTACGGTAATGATGACTAACCTTGTTGAGGTTTACAACTGGGTTCTCAGGGGCCTTCGTTCTTAGCCCCTCGTCACCATCGTGGAAGGTGTTCTGCACAGCACAATCGGCTATTTCAGGGAAAGGCATGCAAATGCCGCACTTCATGCAGCTAACCCATGAACATCGTACTCGTTGAAAATTGTGGCATACATGGAGACGAATGCACAAAAGGGCCAATTGCACACGGTGCACATCATGGGCAATAAGGAGTATCATTTCAACATGGTACTGCGGAATAGAGCCAAATTTGGGACGGCTCGTGCCCTTGTTACCCACGAGGTATGCCTTGGAGATCATGTAAATGAACCTAACTGCTCGTACAACAAGCCGAAGCTGTTACAGAAGCCATGCTCTCATGTCCTCGCTACATGCGGAACTGTGGATATGGGTCCTTCGAACTTTATGTCCGAGTACTTCTTCAAAGAGAGGGTGACGCATGCCTGGTGTGGTGAGCTCAAGGGGTTCAGAGTTGTGGGGAACTTCACCACCTTGAATATTACAAGGAGAACCTAGATTCCAGATGTTGACATGCTGAAAGGTAGGAAGGGTCGACGATAGAGCCAGCGTATTAGAAATGATATGGACTAAGCGTAAGCTGGAGCACCTAGTGCACGCTGTGGGCGATACAATCGGGAGAGTCACACAGCTAGACGATACAAGGCATCTACTGGTCAGTAGGCAGACTGGTACGGTTTCTACAACTAGTTGTTGGAGACTACAAACAATTGTCCATTGTAATATGTACTTTGTTAGTTGGCACTTTTGACGTGCGTACTGTTATACTAACTGTATCATACATTGCATGTACCGTTTGTACAATTGTTGCGGTATTTTCCCCTTTTGCAGTAATGTAGTAGGTATTGTGCTGGTAGCCTAGCATTGTTTCCTTTGTTTATTTACAAGTTCTATTTACTGTTGCTTTACATTTGATGTTTTTTGTTCCGCATAAATACTAACTCAAATTCATGTTGCAAGTATGGCTCGTGAATTTTGCATATTGGGTTGGCCTTACGGCCTATTGGACGAACACGTCGACCGGCTGCATCGCGCTTCTCATCGTGTCCCGCCTCCAGGAGCGCAGAGGAGATGGCTGACTTGGGGGTGGTCCGCACACGCAGACCTTGTGTGGCCTGGAGGCTACACCCATGTTGGACAGCCAGGTTTGCGGTTCGGCAACGTTGTATTCTTGCCATATGTAGGTTGCATACTGACCTTTTTTTGCTTCGCAGGCTGAGCAATGCCGGGCTACTCCCTCTCACCTGGATGATCGTATTTAATAGATGCTATTCCTTGCAGGTACAGTTCATGCACGTCCAGGTTACGCGGGCATATCTGCCCTTCGTGGAGCAGTTGGACCGTCTCATGGCTGACGACGTGCGCTGGGAGCCATACTCACATGAGGCATTGTAAAGCCGTGCTCCTGGCAGGCTGTCCTCACTGTGCTACTGTGATCAGGCTTTTTGGCTGATGTGGCGGAAGCTCGTGTATCACGTCTTCATCGAGGACTAAGCGGTGCATCATGTCATGCGCCAGTTCGGGCCTACGTCAGGTCATTCCAGTACCAGTTGGGCGACGGTGCCATAGAACATCCACGCGTGAGTGACCGCTTCATAGGACTCTCCTTTTACTGCTAATTCTTTTGATGACTTGTAATGAAATGCTACCTCCTGCAGGCATTCTAGGAAGAGAGTTGTTGTGGTTACAGACCAAACAGAGAGAGAGATGTGGTAGTGGAGAGTTGGGAGAGAGTGATGTGGTCTCCCCCCAGCTTCCCCTTGATATATATATTCATACGGGCTGTGCTTTTACAATTGTTCCCTTAAATTGGTACCTCCCTGTCAGGGGTATTTAAGCCATTACACGTGTCTCATTTTGGGCTCTACGGCCATCTAACATGCCTGCTGGGTTTAGGTGGGGGCCACCCCTACAACAGGAGCCTCTCATGGTGAAGGGCTTCACAGGGCCGAAGCCATGTTGCTGAGTCCTTTGGCCCCCTCCGTCCCTGCGGCCTGTGAACTTCTCCGAACTGTTGACGCGCGCGCGCTCCGTCCCCTACCCTTCGAACGGGTGGCAGCGGAGCTGGCGCCTAGCCGAGGTAGACGCGCGCGCTCCGTCCCCTACCCGTCGAACGGGTGGCAGCGGAGCTGGCGCCTAGCCGAGGTAGACGCGCGCGCGCTCCGTCCCCTACCCCTCGAACGGGTGGCAGCGGAGCTGGCACCCAGCCAAGGTAGACGCGCGCGCTCCGTCCAGGTCAGACCTCTTGGCTCCGAGGTCGGGTAGTGCGCTTTTAATGGCGGCTGGAATCGTGCCGACGCCTGACTTGTCAGGAGGAAGGCTGTCACGTCGCGCAGTCTGCCTTCCGTGGGTGGGGGTACGCGGCGGTTTGTGCCTGGTGCGTCGTGGGATATGAGCGGTTGCGTAAGCGCGGCCGTTCACCTCTTCCCTAGGCAAGCGGGACGCGTGTCGGTCGCGCGCTGGCGTTGTACGCTGCCTGGCCACCTACCGGGCACGCTCCTCCAGATGCCGGCGGTTCTTTCCAGTCGTGGGTAGCTGAACCGCTGGGGGTTTTTAATCTGGCTACGCTTCTGGTCGTGGAGGAGGCGAACGGGCTTTATAAGCGCCATGGCTGTGGTGGGGGCGCTCTATCTCGCCTGTCACCTAGCTCTGCTTATTTCGTGTTGATAGCCCTTCTGCCCTAATCTTAGAGAACAATGGCCGGTCATGACGGTGCCTCCCGCCATCCTGGCGGCGGCTCCTCGTCTAGCCGGGACGAGTTGTCCTTCCCTTCTGAGGATTACGAGCTGGTGCTGCGGGGGCGTTCGCGTGGCGACAAGCGGTGGGACGCCATGGAACACTCGGGGGGTCGCTGCTCCCGTGTGCTGGGGAGGAGCCGCGTGACTGAAGAGATGCTGCAGCGGCTTGTACGTGAAGGGAAGATCGAGGAGCGCGATGGGGCTCGCCTACCCCGCCGCGACGAGACGGAGCCGAAGCCCCAGGAAACGGAGGCGATCATTTTCGCCGCCTTCTTCGACGCCGGCCTTCGAATGCCCTCAACGACGTTTGTGGGCGAAGTCCTTCGGACCTACGGGTTGGAGCTAGCGCAGTTGACGCCAAACGCCATAGTCCGCCTAGCTGTCTTTACATGGGCTACGCGGACGGAAGGCCGGCGTCCCAGCGCGAGCCTGTTCGCCACCCTGCACGACGCGTGCTGTCGACCCAAGAAGGTTGAGGGGGCTGTATCCAACTTTGGTAGCGTGGATTTCGTGCTACGAGCGTCCTGCACGACGCTATTCCCTGCGCCGGCCAACTTGGAGAGGTGGGAATCCGGCTGGACGCGGCGGTGGTTTTATTACATCGTGACTAGCACGAGTGGCCTGCTATGCCGAGGTGGGCCAATCTCGTTCAACAGCTCGCCAAGTGTGAAGCCGGAGGCTGATGACGCACGGAGGCTATGGAGGCTTGCTGGCGTTGCACGCCGGCTAAGTATGCGCGACTTGGCTGAAGAATTTACGATGTACGGGGTGGCGCCACTTTCCACCCGGTGGAAGTACGGGCGACGGGGCGACGACCGAGAGGACGGGGTGCGCCCGTCATTGTCTTGCCTGCTTCCGCCCTCCGCTCCTTGTAAGTCGCGCAGTGCGTTGGTGCGCACCCGTTTGTCTGCGTAGTCCCCGGCTGACCAACTTGTTGCCTTTTGTGCAGTGGCTCGGCTAGAAGATGTCGAGCGCGCGGTTGCGACATTCCTGGGCCCGTACACGCTCAAGGAGCACAAGCTGCGCGAGGCCGCGACCATGACGGCAAAGCAGGGGTGGATAAACCGCATGTGCGAGGTTCTGCGCATGGCTGTGCCCGAGCGCGCGGTGCCGGCGGAGACTCCCGCAGGGGCTTCGAGCCGTCGTGGTGGCGGTAGCCAAGCGGGGGCTTGCTCCGAGGTTGCCGCATCCAGTCCGCCAGCCACCTCGGCGGCTAGCACCGGGGGGGGCTGGCACCGGTGGGACAGGACTTGCGGCCGGTGATGGGTCAGGTCGAACCAGCTCGGGAGGGCGCGTCGCCCCGAGCCCATTGGCGGCCTCCTCCGCCGGCGCTGTTGAGCCCGGGAGTACGCCCGTCGTTGTGCCGGAACCTGCCAACCCGGGGGAGGACACCACTCCTGGCGGTGCTTTGCCACCCACGGCGGCCGACGAGGAAGCGGCCGGGGTGGTAGGGACCGAAGGCGCGACAGGAGCTGCAGCTGCTAGCGTCGCGGAAGAATCGCCTGTGGAGCCACAAGCGAAACGCCCTCGAGTCCGGCCTCCTTCGCCTTCGAGGGGTCGGTACGGCGTTGCCGGCCCTGTGCTTGGAGCTGTGGCGCCCGACGTGGTCGGTGCGGCCGAAGGGTCTTCTCGACCGTCCACCGAGGTACTCGCCTCCCGACTGGCGGTTGAACAAGCACCTCCTATCGCGGCGGGGGATGCAGAAGGTAGGCGCAGTTCCCTTTCCTCGCACGACTTCGCGAAACTCTCCCCGATTTGCTCGCTCATTCCGTCAACATCAGGCGAGACGAAGTCTCCCGTCCGCGGTGAAGGATCGAGCAACGGGGGTGTGCGCGACGTGCCGGACCCCGTACAGGGTATCCTGCAGGCGGCTGCCGCCGTCGACGTGGCCGAAGCCTCCGCAGCCCCTGACGTGGCGGGGGCGGGGCTCATCCTCTCCGACTTCCTCCCGCGCCCGGAGACGCTTCGCGCTTTTAATGCAGCCGCGGAGCGCGTCCGCGACGGCTTTGACCAACAGATGCTGTCGTCGTGCGAGGGGGACCTCCTGGCGCTCGCACTGCGGGCCTCGGAGATAAGGGTAAGTATGTGCGCTCGCGGTTGCTAGAGCACTGTCGAGCACCTGCTGACTTTTTCTGCTATTTCCAGACGCTTGTCCTTGGCCACGCACTAGATGAGGCCCGCATCCGGGAGCGGAGAGCCCTGGAGGTCGATCTTCGTTCTGCGGATGACGCCCACGCCACGAAGGACGAACAGCTTCACGTGCTGGAGGGCGCCCTGGCGGCCGCGCAACAGGAGACCGAGGAGGTCCAGCGCGCCGCGGCGGAGGAATGCACCTCCTTTTTGCAGCGAATCGCCACTCTGGAGGAGGAGAAGGCCCAGCTGGTGGAGTCCCTTGCGGAGAAGGACGGCGCCTTGGACAATGCGTCCATGTCGGCGTGGAGGGCAATGGAGTCTCTGAACCAGGCCCTCCGGGACCTGTGTGTCGACGTGCCGGACGCTACCCACGGGCCGGGGGACTTGGTGGAGACGCTCGGGCTGGTCGAGGAAGGTGCCGGCGTTGCTCTCCGCAGCGCGAAGACCTTCGACGAGCATTGCAACTTCCTCAGTGCGTGCCTCGTCCTTGCCATGCTTCACACTCATGGGTGCAGACATGTCCATGAGCTGGCGAACCCTCAGCTGGATCTTCCTGCCCAGCCGGAGGCGCTGTCGGACGCTATCCGCTTCATCGATCCTGGCCTCCAAAACTTCCACCGACGGATCTGGGGTTATGTCGGGGAGGACGCGGCCAGGGTCGCGGTGCAGCACACGCTACACGGGGGCGGGGACCTCCTCCGCTGGCTCGAAGGAGTTCCCCGGCGTCCTAACAGCGGCGCGGGCCCATCGGGACCGCGCGAAGGGTGAGCGGTTGGTTAGGGGAGCGGTGTGCTATGCGCTCCTGCTTGTGGTCATGTAACCCCGGTATTTTTTGTGGAAAACCGAAGTAGCACCCGCTCTTAATATTGTATGCTGTTTTTACGCTTCAAGGAGTACGCACAGGAGCAACGCCTGTGCGTGCGCGGAATTCGCGTCTTGTTTATATTCCGGAGAGTGCGCGCGAGGGCGCCCCCCCGCTGCGTCTCATTTAGAGTCTTCATGGGGGTGATCCTCTGCACATTGCGGCCAGGCAATATTATTTTTGGAAATAGCGAGCTTTATTGAACTCCCGTTTGCGCGGGCGAGCATCGTACAAGGAGGGGCTGATGCCGTTATAACCTTCGTCCTGCTTCTAGGCGTAATATCGCCGCAGCTTGTCCGCGTTCCATGTGTGGCGGAGAGTTTGTCCCTCAAGTGTGGCGAGGCGGTACGCTCCCTTCTGTAATGCTTCAGCCACGATGTATGGACCTTCCCACTTGGACTCCAGCTTGCCAACGGTCTCCGCGTGGAGTGCCGTTCTGAGGACAAGATCCCCGGCCTTGAATTCTCGCGGATATACGGACCGGTCTCGAGTACGTACTGTCTGCCGTGCGTACTTTTCGACATGTTGGGCTGCGCTCGCTCGCGCCCCGTCGAGGAGGTCCAAGGACACGCGACGCTCTTCGTCGGGCGCTTGGACGAGGACCCTCCGCGATCCAGCCTTGATTTCTTCAGGCGTCACCGCCTCATCACAAAAAAGGAGCTTGAAGGGCGTGAACCCCGTCGGGCGTGTTACCGTTGTGCGAAGGGACCAGAGGACGCTGTGAAGCTCACTCGGCCACCTGCCCTTTGGCAACCCGACTAGGCGTTTTTTGATGGCGATAGAGATGGCGTCGTTCGCCCTTTCGACTGCTCCGTTGGACTGGGGGTGCCCAACCGAGGCGAACCGAAGCGTGATGCCCATGTTGGCACAGAACTCCTTGAATGGGGTGGCATCAAACTGCAGGGCGTTGTCGACGGTGAGTTCCCTGGGCACGCCGAAGCGACATATGATGTTCTGCCAGAGGAAACGCTGCATGGCCGCCGAGGTTATCTTGGCTAGGGCTACCGCCTCCGGCCACCTGGAAAAGTATTCCAGCGCGACTACCACGAACCGCAGGTCCCCTGGGGCTCGGGGGAGCGGTCCCACTATGTCGACGCCCCAACGTGCCAATGGCCACACCGGGAGAATAGGGTTGAGGTTCGTCGGGGGCCTGCAGATGATGCGTCCCATCCACTGGCACCCCTGGCACCGACACACGAGGTCCTGGGCGTCAGTGATGGCAGTCGGCCAGTAAAAGCCTTGCCTGAACGCCTTGCCGACCAATGACCGCGGCGCGAGGTGAGACCCGCATGCCCCCGCGTGGATCTCCGCGAGGAGCTTCTTGCCTTCTTCACGGGAGAGGCAGCGCAGGAGCGGTGTGCAGACTCCCTGTTTGTAGAGCATCCCTTCAAACACCTGGAAGGATCTGGCACGGTGTTGCAGACGCCGGAGCTTGGCGTGGTCCTCTGGCTCGGTGATGCCCTGCAGGAAATTGAAGATGGGCTCTCGCCAGTCGCCCTGCTGGACGACATGGTGAACGAGAGCTGCGTCCCGGTTGTCCTGCGCGATGGCCGCCTGCGGCAACACTTCGTAAAACGCCCCGTCAGGGGGTGGCAGCTGCTGGCTGGCCGCCTTCGCGAGAGCGTCGGCCTGCTCGTTTTCCGCGCGAGGGATGGCCTTGACCGTGACGCCCAAGAAATGCATTTCCCTTGCTCTTACGGCGGCGAGGTATTTAGCCAGCTCAGGGTCCTTGGCTTGATATGACTTGTCTACGTGGCCGGCCACCAAGCGCGAGTCCGTGCGAACGAGCACTCGCCGCGCACCGATTGCCTTGAGCTTGGTCAGGCCAAAGAGCAGCGCTTCATACTCAGCTGTGTTGTTGGTGGCCGGAAACGCGAGGCGCGCCGAGTACGATAGGCGCTGCCCCTCGGGCGTGACAATTACCGCACCTACACCCGCGCCCGCGACGCCGTAAGCCCCATCTATGGTGAGGGTCCAGACCGGGTCGTCGTGCTTCTGAGCGGGCTGAGCCGGCGGAGTCCATTCTGCGAGGAAGTCGACGAGGACTTGAGATTTGATTGCCGCCCGCGAGGCGTATGTCAGGGAAAACGGGGCGAGCTCGGCAGCCCACTTGCCGATGCGCCCCGTGGATTCCTTATTGTGTAGCATCTCCGTTAGGGGGAACAAGGAAGGCACTGTGATCGGGTGGGCAAAAAAATAATGTCGGAGCTTCCTGGAGGCCATGACTAACGCGTAAGCAAGCTTTTCGAGCTCCGTATATCTTGTCTTGGCGCCTTGGAGGGCTTCGGAGACGAAGTATACAGGCCGCTGTATGGCGCTTTCCTCTAGGACGAGGACGGCACTGACCGCTGTAACCGACGCGGCCAGGTAAAGCAAGAGGGCAGCCTCTGGTGCTGGGGCGACTAGAGTGGGGAGGCTCGCCAGGTGTTTCTTGAGCTCGTTGAAGGCCTCCGCACAGTCGCTGTCCCACCGAAATCCGTCGCACCTGCGGAGTGTCTTAAAGAATGGTAGACCCCGTTCCGCTGCACTAGATAGGAAGCGGCTTAGGGATGCCATGCGGCCCGCCAGCCTCTGGACCTCCCTCGCCGTCTTGGGCGGCTCCATATCCAGGACGGCCTCAACTTTATCGGGATTCGCCTGGATGCCCCGTCCGGATACGAGGAATCCAAGCAATTTGCCCGCCTGGACGCCGAAGACGCATTTGTCGGGGTTGAGTTTGATGCCGGCCTTCCTGAGGTTGTCGAAGGTCTCCTGGAGATCCCGGCCGTGCAGAGCGAGCTGCCGGGTTTTGACTACCACGTCGTCGACGTAGGCTTCCACGTTCCTCTCGAGTTGGGCGGCGAGGGCAAGGGCGGTGAGGCGGGTAAAGGTGGCGCCTGCGTTCTTCAAACCGAAGGGCATCCTGACGAAGAAGAAGGTCCCAATCGGTGTGATGAAACTGGTCTTGTCCTCGTCGTCTTCGGCCATGTATACCTGATGGTAGCCAGAGTAAGCGTCCAGGAAACTCATTAGCTCGCACCCGGCGGTAGCGTCGACCAGTTGGTCGATGCGTGGCAAGGGGTAATTGTCCTTTGGGCATGCCTTGTTGAGCGCCGTGAAGTCGATGCACATACGCCAGGCCCCGCTGGCCTTTTTGACCAATACGGGATTGGCGAGCCACTCTGGGTGATGGACCTCGCGAATGACCCCAGCCCGGAGGAGCTTCGCCACCTCCACCTTGGCCGCCTGCTGCCGATCCATGGACATACGGCGAAGCTTCTGCTTGACCGGCTTGGCGTCAGGGCGGACCGCCAAGCGATGCTCGATCACTGCGCGGTCTATGCCCTTAATGTCCTCCGGTGACCATGCAAAAATGTCGGCGTTGCTCTGAAGCACTCAGAGTAGGTCTCGCTCGACCTCGGCAGGGAGCCCCTTGCCAATGGACACAAACTGCCCTTCCGCCTGGAGCGGCACCTTTTTGACTTCACCTTCGGGCCGAGGCTTAGGCGTCCATCCCGGAGCGGAGGGCGTGTCGCCGAGCATGTCTGGGAGGATGTGCACCGGGCATTGCAAGCCCCAGCTGCTGGCCTCGATGCGTTTGGCGAGGTCCTGGTCGCCGAAGACAGTGATCACACCCTCTGGGCCTGGGAGCTTCATACATAAGAAGGTGTGGTGTGGGATCGCCTCGAGGGAGTTGATGGCGGGCCGTCCCAATATGACGTTGTAAGGGTGCGGGATGTCTACGACGTTGAAGATGACGTGCGCGCTTCGGGCTTTTTCCCCCTGGCGGAATGTAATTGGAAGGGACACGTGTCCTATGGCCTCCAGCGGTTGGCCTCCGAAACCTTGAAGCGGAGCTCCTGGCTGCTCTAAGCGGCTTCGGGGGATTCCCATACGGGCAAGGGCCCCCGCGAACAGAATGTTCGCAGAGCTCCCCCCGTCGACGAGGATGCGCCTGACGTCATGGCCTGCAACATGGGCCTATATGACTAAGGGGTCTTGGTGAGGGAACTCCACACCCCTGGCGTCATCCAGGGTAAAGGTGATGTTGCGAGGCGGCACCCACGGCTGTGACTACTCCAAGGGGGCCCCTGATAAGGAGCCTCCGGTAATGACGCTGATGGTGCGGTGCCGCACGTCTTCTTTGGCGGAGGCTCGCAGGGGTTCACCTCTTGGCTGCCGCTCATGGACTTCGGCAAGGGGCCTGGGAGGTGAGGCCCGAGAGTCGGCCATCACCCGTCGCAGTTCCATGACCGCGGTGCACGCCTTCGTAGAGTGATCGCCGTAACCATGCACCTTGCACCACTTGCCGTAATCCCGAAGCTCTTGCTCCGCTCGGGGCCGCTTGCCCTGACCGGGTCCGCCTTCACATCCCTGGCCCTCTTTCCACGATATGGGGGCCGTCTCTCGAAGGGCGCTTCCGATGCCGAGGACATGGCGGGCCTTTTGTGGTCTGCGCTGGTGGCGCCGGGGCTTGCGCCTGCTCCTTGATGAGCCTTCCTGCTCCCCGGGGCCGTTGCCTCCGGGAGTGTCTTTCCGGGGTTGTCGACTGCGGCCCTGCTTCGGGGAATCATCGCCCGCCTCCTCCTCGCATGGCAAGCGTCTCGCTTGGGCGAGGTCGGGGGCAGGGGCATTGCGTCTCCTTGCATCCTCCTCAGCCCGCGCATACCCCTCCATTTTTTCAAAGAGCTTGGCGACTGTCTTGATAGGCTTACGCGCGTTGTACTCGCCCAGGGGGCCCGGGCGGAGGCCCTGTATGGCCGCGTTGATGACGGTTGTCTCGTTAACGTCCTTGACCTGGCATCGCACCTTCGCGAGGCGTTTGAAATAGTCCTGGAGCCTCTCCGAAGGTTTCTGCTTCACGGCGAAGAGTTGGTCCGCGTCGACTTGCTCAGCATAGTTCCCTTGAAAGTTGTTGTGAAGGCAGTCGCGGATCTGCTCCCATGCGTAGATGGAGTTTGGCTTTATGGTGAAAAACCAGGAAAGCGCCACTCCTTGCAATGCGAGGGGGAGTCCCTTCGCCTTTGTGGTGTCGTCCCCACCCGCGGCTTCGATTACGGTTTCATAGACACGCACGAACTCGCGAGGGTCCGAATCGCCTTTATATGGCTTGATGACATTGGGGAATTTGAAGTCTTCGGGCCACGCCGCCTGCTGTAATCCTGCCGAAAGTGGGGACCCGGGATCGACGCGTCGCAGCGGCACGCGGCTGGATGTGGGAGCGTCGCGGCTGTCTGCCCTTTCCGGCGTGGGCTCTGGGGCGACCACTGTCGCGGCCTGTTGGCTCCGAGCCTCTTGTATGCCTCGGACGGCCCCGCGAAGATCCCCTAGCTCCTGCTGGAACGCTTTGAGGGCCGCCAGCAGGGCGCTTTCCACCGATGGCGCGGGCGTGGCCGCCGGTGCGCCCGGCGGACGGGTCAGCACGGGTACGACCGCCTCGCGAGCTCCCGATCTGCCGATCGCTCCGTTGTGGCTACCTCCAACCGCCCGGTCCGCGCTACCGCCGAGCGTTGCGGCGAGGGCGGCAAGGTTGGTCGCTGTCGCGCCAATGGCGGGGTCGGTCGTCGCAGCGCAAGCGTCGATGTCGTCGACCGCCGCGCCCGCGCCGTCGCTCGTGCCCGCAACAGCCGATGCCGAAGCCCTGGTGCCCATGCGACGCTCCGACCCAGCCGCCTTCTTTCCCCTCGTCGCCGTCGTCGAAGCTTTTTTCGGTGTCATCCTCCTTCGGATTTCAGGCTTGCTCCTGTCCTCCCCACGGACGGCGCCAACTGTTGTGGTTACAGACCAAACAGAGAGAGATGTGGTAGTGGAGAGTTGGGAGAGAGTGATGTGGTCTCCCCCCAGCTTCCCCTTAATATATATATTCATACGGGCTGTGCTTTTACAATTGTGCCCTTACATTGGTACCTCCCTGTTAGGGGTATTTAAGCCATTACACGTGTCTCATTTTGGGCTCTACGGCCATCTAACAGGACTGCTGGGTTTAGGTGGGGGCCACCCCTACAACAAGAGTCAAATGCGGCATGGACTAGATGACGAAGATGGAGGGGTGGATAGCCCAGTGGGAGGGTGCACTGTAGGACTGCGTGGAGGAGGCCACCCCCTATGACAGCAGTGTGTACAGTGAGTACCTGCACTGGTGTCAGCCTTGGACACGTATCAGGCTAGTACATGTCGTCGACCCGCCCCCAGCACATGTCACATCACAACACCAACAGACATGTACCATGTGCACCTCGTGCGGGACACTCATGTCATGGTACATCAAATTTGTAAATGTTCGCTTCTGGCAATCCCACTAATAGAATTTACCTTTTCGTGTTTTCCTTGCAGGCTGACATCGGTGCTATGATTTATAGAGACTCTCACACCATGGTGGATAGGATCACCAGTGTGTGTAAAGGTGACACAGGACGAGATGGCGCAGACTTTCCATCATGTGCAGGCCTTGGGTGCACGTGTCGTCGCCCTGTTGTCGTGCACTAGGCTATCGGAGGTCCGCATGCCCGGCTCGGCTGAGCTCCCCCTCACCGTTCCCGCCCCCCGCTCCGGCTCCCCCCACCCCCAAGATCTACCTCCCCTTGGCCGGCGGCCTGGTGCTCGTCGCCAGATCCGACTCCCCCGGCGATCCAGTCCCCCTTCTGCTCACAGCTCGCCCGATGCCCGGTCGCCCTGCCCCCTGCGATGTGTGCCATCAGCGATTACTCTCTTTGGAAATCGTTCGGATTGCTGACCACTCTTGAGCAGACATTTTTCATTTTTTGCTTTTCTTTGCAGCTTGGCGCCGGTCTCCCTGCTAGCCTGCTGTGATGTTAGTCTCCCTGCTGGCGCTAGTCGGCGGCTGCTGACCTGCTGTAGCGTCGGCTGATGGGATTGTGGGTGGGGGTTGTCCACAGGGAAATAGTAGGCTGTAGCCTTACTAAGTCTATCTCTTAGCTTCATCCCTGTGTGCAGGCGAGGTTTATGCGTATGCCCCCTGCAATTGGAAGTCCTTGAATCTTGAAGACGGTGGTAGGTAATCCTTTGGTGAGAACGTCAGTGAACTGCCGTGTTGCAGGGACATGTGTCTGGACATCCCGCCCAATCGGCATCGAATAGGCACTATGTCCAGCGATGGTGACCTGTGGATCTGCAAGCCATAGCCGGATGTGCCACGCACGTATCTTAGAATGCGCTTCACGAGAACTGCATATGTGATGTCAGGCCGTATCATGGTTAGGTACTGCAGAGCCTCGACGATGCTGAGGTATTCGGAAGGATCAGCCACAGGCTTACCGGATGAGGAAGAGAGCTTGGAGCTAGTGTCCACAGGTGTGGCAACCGGCTTATAGGATGACATGTTTGCACGCTCCAGTAGGTCCTCTGTGTATTTGCCTTGCGAGAGAAGGAAGCCAGCCAGCGATTGCGTCACACTGATGCCGAGGAAGAAGTGTAACGGGCCTAGGTCCTTCATCGAGAATTCGTTGTGCAAGTGCGCGATGATGGAGCAGAGCAGAGTAGAGGTCGATGCCGTGAGGATGATGTCGTCGATGTACAGTAATAGGTACACCATGTCGGCTACATGGCGGAAAACGAAGAGCGAAGAGTCTGATTTGGTGGAGACGAAGCCGAGGGAGCGTATGAACGTTGTGAAACAGTCATACCATGTGTGTGGGGCCTGCTTAAGCCCATAAAGGGACTTAGATAGGAGGCGGACATGGTTCGGGCGTTTGTCGTCGATGAAGCCTACTGTCTGCTGGCAGTCGACTTGTTCGGTGAGGAAGCCATGTAGGAATGCATTGTTGATGTCCATCTAGTGAACCGGCCAGTCCCTGGAGGGGGCGATGGTAAGGATAGTTCGGATGGCTGCTGATTTCACCACGGGACTGAACGTCTGGTCAAAATCTACGGCAGGTTGCTGGGAAAAGCCACGCACGACCCATCTTGCCTTGTAGCACTCGAGAGTTCCTTCGGGTTTGATATTGTGATGAAATAGCCATTTTCCTATGAAACGTGCAGCGCAGTGTCGGTCGATGGCGGCGCAGGCTGCTCTTCACGACGTTCCTCGAGAAGAAGGAAGGAACGGGCACGCAGGCAGGAATGAGAGGGGAGTGGATCCTACATTGTTCAGACGAAAATCGCGTGGTGGTATTTTGGGTGAAGGCAGCGCAGCATGTTCAGCACCTGGGTCTGCTCGGAGACCTCCTGGCCGAAGCTGTCGGCGAGGGTCTTTAAGCGGTTGCAGTAGGCGGTGATGGACATGGTCCCTTGCTGAAGGCTGCGGTACACCGCGTCAAGGTACACGGCCCGTGTAAGCTTGTTGTCGAGAAAGAGATCGGCGATTGAACGCCATACAGCACAGGCCGTCGCCGCCGGTTTGCTGCTGTCTACTGCGCATTTGTCAGCCGTGCTAGTTAATATTTCTAAAATTTGTTGTAAGATCTAGCACAGGGAGGATATTTGCATGTTGGGTTGTGGGCTTGTGAATTGCTCAACGAGGATCTATGTCAATTCTGAAATCATAATGACTATCTAGATTAATTCAGCTAGTTTGGTTTCTCATGTGTCAGTATACTTCCGTGAAGTATAGTTTGTAGATCTGTCGATTGCTTATGCTAAAGTTATTTGCTCATATTGCTTACTATTAGACTTTGGCTATGTCGAAAAGATATATGTATTAATTCTGTCATTGCC
The DNA here is from genome assembly GCA_017311315.1 of Dendrocalamus latiflorus. Classification (NCBI taxonomy): domain Eukaryota; kingdom Viridiplantae; phylum Streptophyta; class Magnoliopsida; order Poales; family Poaceae; genus Dendrocalamus; species Dendrocalamus latiflorus. The sequence goes on along the minus strand of CM029666.1, from coordinate 7,931,480 downwards.
TAACGCATATACCTATTGATGTCTGCAGTAGCTTTAGTCTATTACTTGTTATTGATTTCTGTTGAAATATGCTGTTTGCACACTCTTGACATTGACTTAACACTGAGGTAATATATATGTAGACAAACTAGCAGAATTTTGAGGGTTAGTCACTGTGATTGCTGAAAACAGATACCAGAGTGGTAGAAGGCCAAGTTTCTTTTAAAACTTATGCAACTCCTCAAACTGAGAGCAAAAGACAATCATTAATCTGTGCATTATGCTATATTTATATGCTCACATGCTTACTCTATTGAATATACTGCAACATGTCAATGTTCAGATTTGTTTATCTGCTTCTAAAGATAGTACATGTGCTATTATACCATTTTCATATTACTATATATATGCTTTCTTGTACTTAATCATAACTGGAATTAAAATAGAAATTTTACTAAATCCGCTTAATTTTCAACAAAAACAGAAATGCCAAATGCTCCCTTTGTTTGTTTCAACTTTCAATAGCAGGCAGCTACCTGTTCTGTTTGCCGATACAACTGTGCAATGCTCGTCTTCCCGTTCTGTTTTGTTTTGACCCCCGAACAAACCGTCAAACGATAGAACATGGGACACTTGGGCTGCAGCTAAAACAAACGAGAAGTGACAGGGAAGCATGAGTCCAGTACAGCCTAGTCCAACGAATCCATACCTGTATCTGCATGGCTCTGTCTGAATCCAACAGCATCTGCATTGGCTCTCTTGCAAGCACAACAACCCTTCAGACGACCAGCCCGAAACAAAACATGAAACAAGCAGACGTGCAAGCGAGAAACAAGCAAGCGTAGACAGCTCACGAGGTTTTTGCTTCACAGAATTGGATGGCATTCTGCAAGCCCTGCTGCATTGTACTTAATCTCATGAGGGAATGCAGTTTTGGTTTCTACTAAGTACTAGCTATGAACGATAATTATATCAAGTGAAAAAAAATGCAATGAAAATAGACGACGCGCATCGAAAAATTCGTAAAGCGAATTGCAGCTACCAAAAACTATATCTCAACCAAACAATTTCGGTCCGTTGCAAACAAGTCGGCAGCTTATGTGAATTCAGCTAGACTGGGGCTTGACAAATTCGCGGTAGTTGAAACGTCCAAAAAAGACGGAGAAGATGTTATCTCATGAAGCTTGGCTGTCTCCACCGTTGTCGCCGTCCTTCTTCCCACTCCCCATCGCCATCTCCTGCGTCTGATGGCCATCGCTGCTTGTTACGGACGGGTTCTGGCCGTCCTCGCTGGTTGGCGTTTGCTGGCTGCCCTGGAAACCGGTGCTCCCAAATGCCATCTTCCTGAATTTCTTCAAGTCCTCGTTGTACTGACCGGTGTCGTAGTCCGCGCTGCTGTATGATCCCAAGAACCGGCTGTGACCAGGCCGAACGCCTTCGTTCAGATCATCCAACGACACATCGCCTTCCAAGGCCCGAACAACCTGTTCATTATATAGAAGTTACAATCTAGTTGAACCACCGCGTGAATCGAATAGCAGGAGTATGGACTTTGGAGTATATAAATGCAACATTGTCTTGCTGTAACAGTGTAGCACCATTTTGTTATAGAAACTATAGTGACTAGACTCTAGAGTCCACTCCCCATTGACTGAAATTTTTGCTATATGTCTAATATAGGCATGACAATAAACAAAGCTCAAAAGTAGAGAACGATGACTTTGTGTTGACGAAACAAGCATACAGAAGAAACCAGTACAGAAAGGTACCTGACTCATGCGAGGGCGTCGCCGCGCAGAATGGCGTACGCATGCAGCTGCACAGGCTATCATCCTGGCCATCTCGTTAGCATTGTACTCCTTACCCAGCCGGGGATCCACTAAAGCGCCATGATTTCCATCCTCAAATGCTCGTGTCATTAACGGTCTTGCCTGCAGGAAAAAGGAAGAGAATTCAAATAGATGTATTGAAGATCATCGAAGAAATGAACACATGCTCAGGGAAGAGACACGAAGTACTCAATATCTAGAAGTTCACAAGATGATAAACAGTCTGAGAAGAATAAATACAAAAGGTTATACATAAAGCTCAAAATACAAAGGCCAAGGCACCTGATTCTAAGAAACAAAGGACTACATTTTATCTAGATAATAGAAAGTAATGCATAAACTTTTATGGGGATAAAATCCATGGTTGTTATTTAAAATGCCCAAGACAGACCTCAAGAATGGTTGGATTGTATTCACAAGATTGATTACAATGAATATTTTATCAGGTGAAATTCCTTTTTTACAAAATAGGTAAAAGTACAACAAGAAAAATATTTGACCTTGTTAGCCACAGTATTGTGGACAACAAATTTAACTTACCCAGTCAACCAAGCTGTCATCCATATGCGATTGTTTTGAACTTACAGGACGACGCCCAGTTATTAGCTCAAGAAGCATTACTCCAAAAGAAAAGACATCTGATTTCTCCGTGAGCTTGCCAGAAGAAGCATACTCTGGTGCAAGGTACCTAAGGGCAGGAGTAAGACTATTAGGGCAGTAATAAGTAGATCTTGCATGTTAGTTGCTAGAACAAGTTTATTGCTTACTATGTATTATTTTGATTAATCTTGTTTTAAAAAATATGATATAATGTTACACAGGAAGATTCAACTTACCCAAGCGTGCCCATTATTCTGGTGGAAACATGAGTGTTATTATCAGAAGTGAACTTTGCAAGTCCAAAATCTGCCACCTGTAAAAAAAGGTTTACTTAGTGAATTACACATCCAACCAATTTGTATTAGTAGGCTGATATTAACTCATAATAATGATGGTTCGTTGTACATCTGCTTATCACAATTGTGTTTTCTGAAATTGCACATATCAACTTGACACAAAATTTAGCCAAGGTCGGAACTTGCACAGAAGTTTCTTTTCTGTTGCAATTTAGGGAACATTCCACTACCAGCTACTAAATTAGGATTACCTCAAAATTGGGAACATTCCACGTACCGGAACCATAAGAAAGTTAGGAGCAGTGTTTTAGACTCTCGGCTCAGATAGCGGGTTATACAGCTTAGTGTTCTAGTATTGTAGGTTTTTTTCAAAACTCTCATATCTTTGATCTTGAGAAGGTTTCATTCCTAACCTATTCCAACTTGTTTGCGACAAAAGGTTTTGTTGTTGTTGTTGGGAACTTAATTATACCATCACAATAGACCTAATCATGTACGCAGTCAAAATTCAAAACCACCATGATATGTTCGATTAGTTCATGGGGCCAGCTCGACCAGATGATTGGATGACACGTTCATTGAGAAAGTGTTAATCCTTATCTGAAAAATTGTGCTGCACCTCACCTCAATGTTTCAAGTTGATAAGTCTAAAACAAGAATCATTGTCCAGTTGTCCACTTCTACAATAGAAAGGAAACAAAACAGAAAAGGTAAAACATGCCTTAGCTTCAAATCTGAAATCCAGAAGAATATTTGCTGCCTTTATGTCACGATGAATGATCTTAGGATGGCCTGTGGAGTAAAAAAAAATATCAGGACACAACAGCAACATTCCTGTTTGGGTGTGAAAAGGAAAACTGATAGCACAAGTAGCTGTGGGTGTGAACTCACAGTCTTCGTGAAGATATGCCAATCCCTTTGCAGAACCCAAAGCAATTCGTAGTCTTGCAGGCCATTCCATGGTTGGTCGGCCTCTTCCTGAAACAGAGGTGAAAATAACCCTTAACAAATGCTCAAGAGAACACAGACCAAATGAGTATACTAGATGGTTTGCATGACAGAAGCTCCAGAGCAAAGTTTTCTAGAATTACATAAGAAGGTAATTAATAAACTTAGAGTGCATTCTCCTTTTTGTGTAGCAGCCAAAAAATTTGTTGTGCCTTCCCAGTTTGACAAAATCGGAGGGGAAAAGGAGAGAGCATATTTTGAACTGAAGAAAAAGGTGTCATTAAAGCTGATATCTTCCAGGAATGGGTTTGCTTGTGCTTATTGTTATTCATTAATGAAATTCTCCAACAGTTAAGCTAGAGGGAGCCTCCCATTTCACTGCACTGTAGTGAGTCATGGGGTTTCATTCTCTGAACAATGCAATAGATGAAATTGCCCATTGTATTCGAGAAAGGGAAAAACTTTTATCATATCCTAAAAACTAATTCAATTCAATTTGGTATTTGTCTGCTTTGATTTCACAGGTTTTCCTTTGTAAATCAGCTGGCTATTTACTAGGCCACAACTCATAGTGCAGTTGATAACGATTAGGGCAATAGCTAGGATATTTGTAGGTACTAACTATAAGACAAAAATACCAAAATTTTTTCTAATTTGCTTTTACAGACAGACTATATGGAGCATTTTTAAAGAAAGGAAGAAGCAACTGTGATGCAAATACAGCTAGAAATCATACCATGTAAGTGGAATTCTAATGTGTTGTTTGGAACAAACTCATAGACAAGCAACCTCTTGCCTCCAGAAATGCAATAACCAACCAATGTTACAAGATGTTTGTGATGTACTCGGTTGATAATCTCAATCTCTGCCTGGAACTCACGCTCTCCTTGGCCACTTCCATCTCTTAATTGCTTCACAGCAACTTCTGTGCCATTCGGCAGCACTCCTTTGTGAACATATCCAAAACCACCTTGTCCGAGCAGATTAGCATCAGAGAATCCATTGGTCGCCGCAACTAAGTCTTCATAAGTAAAAGTGCATCTTGAAAAGCCGAGGGCAGCGCCTGGCGATGGTGGAGGTTGGCTCTCACCACCTGAGTAATTTGAACCGGAACCGCTACTGTTTACCTTAAGCAGAGGAGGCGGCGGTGCCGGGGAAGAATGTGAATGCATCTTCACCACATGATCAGGTGGTGGTGGAGGCGCATTATGCTGCCAATTTTGGTACATCCCACCATAGTGATCCCCTGCAGCAGAACAAGAATTGTGCTAAAAAAAACTTTTGTGACTCCCATGGAACACTGACTATTCCAAACGAATTTCCTTGTTCAGAATCTAATAAAGAAGAAATGGTTGCACAAAGTTAAAAAATGATATAAACACATTTACATGGTAATATTAACTCCGGAAACTGAAAGGACATATTTTCCCTCATAATTTGGCTTAAACAAAGCAAATTCAATGAAACCCACAGAACTATAAAACCATATGCAGTGCTATATTTTTTCCCAAAATTTTCCCTTTGGATTATCTCAAACACAGATGAAGATCCACGCCATCACTACTCATACTAAAAATTAGCCCATCTAGGACACAAAAGACCTATATTTCTGCCGAAAATTTTGATCTTTTGTCTCCATAAGGCCATAACAACATGATTCAACAAGAATCCATCTTCAAGTCGCCAAAACCTCAAAAAAAAAAAATCAAACCTGCATGTCCGATGCCACAGCCACATTTGTCAAGAACAGCAAAATAATTACAAGTGACAGCGATGTGACTTGCTAGTGTGACAAGGACGCACAAGAGATCTGTATCGCCTCCAAGACAAGTCAAGAAGGGTTTAGACGTGTCATCTCACCTTTGTGCGGCGGCGGCGGTGGCGGCGGCGGCGGTGGGTGGCCGTAGTAGTGCAGGAGGTGAGGCGGCGGCGGCGGCGGGTGGTGCGGGTGGTGCTTCTTCTTCTTCTTGAACAAGAAGACGCAAAGGAGGCTGGCGAGCAGCAGCGCCAGCAGGCCGCCCACCGCGATCCCCACGACCACGGGCGTGGTCAGCGGCGAGGGCGGGGCCGGCGGTGTCCCAGCGGACGTCGACCTCTCAGCCGGTGGAGAGGGCGTGCTCAACGGGGGCGAGGGCGCGGCGGGAGTCCCCGGCGCCGCGGGAGGTGTGGTGGAGGGGGTCACGGGAGCGCCCGACGACTGGGGTGGCGCGGAGGGCGTCGCCGGCGGGGGCAGGGAAGGGGGAGCCGAGGAGGAGTTGGCAGGGGGTGGCGCCACGGCCGCGGGCGCCGGCGGCCCCGGCGATGCGGGCGTCGACGACATCGCCTCGCGCGGCGCGGCACGGCGTCAAATTACGATCGCCCGCGCACTCGCTTGCTTCCTACCACCACCACGACTCGAGCAGGACAGCAAGAACCGAACACGCGGAGGCGCACAAGAAAAGGCAACAAAAAGGAAGCGCTTTTCCTCGCGGTGGTGGGGAATCGGGAACGGGGGGATCGGATTGCGACGCGCTAGAGAGCCAGCAGTGGTGGCACTAGCTAGGCCAGTAGGGGAGTGGAGGCGGTGGAGTCTACTGGTGCGGGGAAGCCCGACGCGACCGGGGGAGGGAGGGAGGGAATAAAATCGCGAGGAGAATTCGGAGGAGGGAATTGGAAATGGATCGCGTCGCGAAGCTTTTCGGCTCGGGAATCCCATTCCCCAGTCTCCACGCTCCTCGGCCCCACCCACACCCCCCTGACCCGCGGGCCTGGCCTGATGTGATCCCACTTGTCAGTGACGGGGGCTGCGGTCTTGAGGCGGTGGGCAGGCGGTTGGTGGTGGGGCGAGCTCACCGGTGGGGCCGGGAGTCAGCGTCCCAGCTCAGGACGGCGGCCACCTCGTCACGTTTGCTTCCCCCTCACGACGTGATTATGGCGGAGGGGTTATGTGCGACGGTGACGCGGGTGGCGAAGGGCGTCACTGCGAGCGTGGGCCCACATCGTCAGTGGCCAGTGACATTGCTTGTAGGATTTTGCCTTGGCCGCTGGAGTAGTTTTGTCCTTTCTCCCAGCGACAGGTACTTGAGGGAGAAAGGTGACGTGCCATGACAGTCCACAGCTGCATGTTAGGACAGTAACTCATGCGCCATCATCGAACTACCCCTCTACGTTCTTTTCAACCCATAAATTTTATATTTTCCTTCAATAAATAAATAAGGTAGTTTTTTATTATTTTTTAAAACGGTTTTATTTATTAGTATATCGGTATTCAATTTATTCATATAAATTCTCATGTTAAAATCAAAAGCCATCAATCATAATATAAAAGAAGGTATCTCCCTTCTATTAGGAGAATCGTCATGTCAAAGTGCACGGCTAAACGGCAATTTTTCCAAAATCAGTTGACAAATTGATCCATACACGTGTATTTAAGGATATGCATGACTGGATACTCATCCATATCGCACACCATACCTACCGCTATCTATGAATTACTGATTGGTTTGGTTCTCTCGATTTGGACGATATAACTTGAGAGCCGTATCATTATGGATAGAGATATTTTTGAGCAAATCTTGATGGTTGAGAAATCACATTCTCATACGAGGGATTTCTACGCCTCCTCAGGTCGCTTGGGATCTCGAGTCCAAACTATCCAATAGTTTTACACTGGACCTGAACTCATCCCGTTTCATTTCGAGCTACCTAGGTGCCTAGGTCGGTGTGTCGGCAATATATCAAGCAGCTGCCAAACTGTTTGTTAGGGATGAAATTTCTGTCCGCAATGAAATGTCTGCCGGGAAAACGGATTTCTGTCAGCAAAGACAATTGCTGACGGCAAAGTCCCGGTGCCTGGTGTCGGCATAGCGTCTGTCGCGAAAACCTTTCCCAACAGATGGTTTGCCCTCAAAACTGGATCGTGGTGTACTACATTAAGGTTCTTAGGCCATTCCGGTCGGGTTCACGGTCCACAAGACAAAATTCAAGCCAGCCGAATTTCGAGCAAGCTTGGTAATTACTGTTAGATTATGTGGGCCAAGCCCATATAAAAGAATAAATCCTAAAATCTCAAAGGCCCACTCATGCAAAGGAGGCATGCATGTGAACTTTAGTACCACATTGCTAGTTCTAGGAGAGGAAGACCAACTTAAAAGGAATGGTGCACTCCTAGCCACTTGAGGCATGTGTGGGAGAGAACTAGAGGATCACACGCGCGCGCTCGCTCGCCTCGCCTCGCCGGGCCGGGCCGGGCGGGGGGCGCGGGCGCACGGCACCTGCGTGAATGGTCCGCCAAAATCCGCTCCAGGTGCTTGCGCAGACGCGACTTTCTTTTGCAGTTTTATTTTGCTGTTTTGAGGGGCGGTGAATCCGGATCGGATACGCTAACTAATCCGTTTCGGTTACGAGTTATGGAGAACGTGCAGGCGTCCTGATCACGCGTCCTGGTTCTTCTATAAATACGGAGTCGCCGCCTCCATACAGCACGACGCGAAAATCAATCTAGGGTTTTGCCTCCTCCATTGTGCTGCGCCGTCCCACGTAGTCTACTCCGTCCCGTCCGCCGGCGTGCACTGTCGTTCGGGAGAGCAGGTCTCCGGAACCGTCGCCTTCGAAGTCCTGCACCAGGAGAGGGCGAATAAGGTTTTTGGGAAGCGCTCTGCGCGACTGCTTGCTGTCGATCTGGCTCGTCTTCCTCGTCGTTCGGTTTCGGCGTCAAGTCGTCGTCAACTTCGTGTCATCCACACCGTGCCTGCAGCATCAACATCGATAAACCAATCCGAACAGAACCGCCGGTACGTAACAGTCATGTTCTCCGTATTAGATCTATTCATGTATAGTTTCCTGATTTACATGTCTAGATCTTTTATGCCTGTGATGGTTCTGTTATTTTGCGTGCATGATGTCATGATTAATTTATGGAATAAATTGAACCTACATGTGCTTATATTTTCAACAATCCAAAAACCTTATTGTAGGCACTGTGGTTTTACTATGGCTGGATTTGCCGATGCACTGAGGCCGGATAAATTCTCCGGTGTGCACTTTAAGAGATGGCAGATCAAGGTCACTCTGTGGCTTACTGCTATGAATGTATTCTGGGTTAGTAATGGCAAGCCTGAAGGTGTTCTTGATGCTGAAAAGCAGAAAGAATTCGAGACTGCCACTACTCTCTTTGTTGGATGCATTCTTAGTGTTCTTGCTGACCGTCTGTGCGAGGTGTATATGCACATGACAGACGCGAAGGAGTTATGGGATGCACTGAATTCCAAATACGGTGCTACTGATGCCAGCAATGACATGTATGTCATGGAGCAATTTCATGACTACAAGATGGTTGATAACCGTTCTGTAGTAGATCAGGCTCATGAGATACAGGCCATTGCCAAGGAACTCGAACTCCTGAAGTGTGCCTTACCCGACAAGTTTGTGGCTGGATGTATTATTGCGAAATTACCTTCTTCATGGAGGAATTTCGGAACAGCACTCAAACACAAGAGACAAGAGTACTCTGTTGAGAGTCTGATTGGGTCTCTTGAAATTGAGGAGAAAGCTCGGGAAAAGGACGCCGTGTCTAAGGGTGATGGAGGGCAGTCTAGTGCCAATGTGGTACAGAAACCCTCAAGCAAGAACAAAGGGAAATTTGTCAAAGCGCAACAGACAACCAACTTCAAGAAGAAGAAGAACAACAACAATCAGGATGATAGAACTTGCTTTGTGTGCGGTGAGGTTGGTCACATGGCCAAGAAGTGCCCACAACGCAAAGGAAAGAAGGCACCTGCAGGACAGACTTCTAAGTCTGTTAACGTGACCATTGGCAAGACTGGAGATGGGACTGGGTATGGTAATTTACCTACTGTTCTTTCAGTTAGTCAATCTACCAATTGGTGGATTGATACAGGAGCTAATGTACACGTGTGTGCTGATATTTCGTTGTTTTCTTCTTATCAGGTCGCCCGGGATTCCTCCGTCCTAATGGGGAATGGGTCACATGCTACTGTTCATGGTGTTGGCACGGTAGATCTGAAGTTTACTTCGGGAAAGATCGTGCAGCTGAAGAACGTGCAGCATGTCCCTTCTATAGACAAGAATCTCGTTAGTGGCTCCCGTTTATGTAGAGACGGGTTTAAGTTGGTTTTTGAGTCTAATAAAGTAGTCGTGTCTAAACATGGATATTTTATTGGTAAAGGCTATGAGTGCGGAGGCTTGTTCCGTTTTTCCCTTTCAGATTTCTGCAATAAGTCTGTGAACCATATTTGTGGCAGTGTGGATGATGAGGCCAACGTCTGGCACTCACGTCTATGTCATATTAATTTTGGCTTAATGTCTCGGCTTTCCAGTATGAATTTAATTCCAAATGTTTCCATCAACAAAAGTTCTAAATGCCATAGTTGTGTGCAATCAAAGCAACCTCGTAAGCCTCACAAGGCCGCCGAGGAGAGAAACTTGGCACCACTAGAACTCCTGCATTCAGATCTCTCTGAGATGAATGGCGTGTTGACGAAGGGTGGAAAACGATATTTCATGACATTGATTGATGACGCAACTAGGTTCTGTTATGTGTATTTATTGAAAACGAAAGATGAGGCTTTAGACTATTTTAAAATCTATAAGGCAGAAGTTGAAAACCAATTAGACAGAAAGATAAAAAGACTTAGGTCAGATCGTGGTGGAGAGTATTTCTCAAACGAATTTGACTTATTTTGTGAGGAACATGGCATTATACATGAGAGGACGCCTCCTTATTCTCCCGAGTCAAATGGGATTGCCGAAAGGAAAAATCGCACGTTGACTGACTTGGTGAATGCCATGTTAGACACTGCGGGCTTACCTAAGGCATGGTGGGGGGAGGCTTTGCTAACGTCTAATCATGTATTAAATAGAGTTCCTAACAGAAATAAGGACAAAACACCATACGAGGTATGGATTGGGAGAAAACCATCACTTTCTTACTTGCGTACATGGGGGTGCTTGGCAAAAGTTAATGTGCCAATAACTAAGAAACGCAAGCTTGGACCTAAGACTGTGGAGTGTGTTTTTCTGGGATATGCTAATCATAGCATTGCCTATAGATTTTTGATAGTTAAAACTGAGGTACCTGACATGCATGTTGGTACAATTATGGAGTCTCGAGATGCAACGTTCTTTGAGAATATTTTTCCAATAAAGGATACACATAACACTACTAGTCAACCTTCTGAAATAATTCCCAGTTCAATCACACCACCTGAACCTTTTGAACATACACATGAACTTGTCAATGAGGAGGATGACAGTGGAGCTCCTAGAAGGAGCAAGAGACAAAGGATATCCAAATCCTTTGGTGATGATTTCACTGTGTACCTTGTGGATGACACTCCCAAGTCTATTTCAGAAGCGTATGCATCTATTGATGCAGACTATTGGAAGGAGGCTGTCCGCAGTGAAATGGATTCCATTATCGCTAATGGAACCTGGGAGTTGACAGATAAACCTTATGGGTGCAAACCTGTAGGGTGCAAGTGGGTGTTCAAAAAGAAGCTTAGGCCTGATGGTACTATTGAAAAGTATAAGGCTCGGCTTGTTGCCAAGGGCTATACTCAGAAAGAAGGCGAAGATTTCTTTGACACTTACTCACCTGTTGCTAGACTGACCACAATTCGAGTACTACTTGCTTTGGCTGCCTCACATGGTCTTCTCGTTCATCAAATGGACGTTAAGACAGCTTTTCTTAACGGAGAGCTGGATGAGGAAATCTACATGGAACAGCCTGATGGATTTGTAGTAGAAGGTCAAGAAGGCAAGGTGTTAAAATTATTGAAATCTTTGTATGGTCTGAAACAAGCCCCTAAGCAGTGGCATGAGAAGTTCGATAGAACACTGACGTCTGCAGGCTTTGCTGTCAATGAGGCAGATAAATGTGTATACTATCGCTATGGTGGGGGTGAGGGAGTTATTCTATGCTTGTATGTGGATGACATCTTGATATTTGGGACAAACATCAATGTGATAAATGAGGTCAAATTATTCTTGTCTCAAAATTTTGATATGAAAGATCTGGGAGTGGCTGATGTTATTCTAAATATTAAATTGGTTAGAGGTGAGGATGGTATTACATTATTACAATCTCATTATGTGGAGAAGGTCTTGAGCCGGTTTGGCTATTCTGAAAGCAAGTCTTCTCCAACACCTTATGATCCTAGCGTGTTACTTCGTAAGAATAAGAAAATTGCTAGGAATCAGCTGGAATACTCTCAGATAATTGGCTCACTTATGTATCTAGCTAGTGCAACAAGGCCAGACATCTCCTTTGCTGTGAGCAAGTTAAGCCGGTTTACTTCTAACCCAGGAGATGATCACTGGAAGGCGCTTGAGCGGGTGTTGCGCTATCTGAAAGGTACCTCGAACTTTGGACTTCACTATACTGGGTACCCGTCGGTACTGGAGGGTTATAGTGATTCCAACTGGATCTCGGATGCTGATGAGATCAAAGCCACTAGTGGATATGTTTTCACTATTGGTGGTGGTGCTGTTTCATGGAGGTCTTGTAAACAGACTATTTTGACGAGGTCAACCATGGAAGCAGAGCTCGCGGCACTAGACACTGCTACTGTTGAGGCAGAATGGCTACGGGATCTATTGATGGATCTGCCTACAGTGGAAAAGCCAGTGCCAGCTATTCTTATGAACTGTGATAATCAAACTGTTATCGCTAAGGTGAACAGTTCTAAGGATAATATGAAATCGTCTAGGCATGTCAAGAGACGATTGAAGTCTGTCAGGAAAATGAGAAACTCCGGAGTTATAACCTTGGATTACATCCAAACAAATAGAAACCTGGCAGATCCCTTTACAAAGGGACTATCACGGAATGTGATAGATAGTGCATCGAAGGAGATGGGAATGAGACCCATGTGAGTTATCTATGGTAGTAACCCAACCTATGTGATCGGAGATCCCGTGAATTAGGATCTGGGAAAAACAAGCCATTAGTTAACTGGAGGAGAGTAATTTCAACCCTCTCTAAGTGAAGATGCAATACTCTCAGAAACTGCAAGGCAGGTTGGTTAAGGCCTTAATGTGTTCCATTGGCTTTCAAAAGCGAAGACGTTATCCTGCAGAACGTTCTTGAAAGAACACACCTATATGAGCCCGACTGTTAGTCGCAGTCTATGGAGATCTTGGGAAAATCTCCTACTAAGCTCATGAAGAGACCAAGGAGTATGACTTATACGCTCCAACCGAGGGGTAGCCTACTGGCGGCCTAGTATCAGTTAAGTCTTTAAGTGAAGCTTGCTTGCACCAAACTTGCAATTCAAGGCGTAGTCCATTGTTCAAGTTGTGAGTAAGTGTAGCTTGGAGTTCTAGGTGGATGTTCAACCTTAATCGGTCTCCATCGAAACACTGATATATAAACAGTACATTGGAATTCAGGCAAATCTCTGTGGGACTTTGAGATCTGGTGGGGGATTGTTAGATTATGTGGGCCAAGCCCATATAAAAGAATAAATCCTAAAATCTCAAAGGCCCACTCATGCAAAGGAGGCATGCATGTGAACTTTAGTACCACATTGCTAGTTCTAGGAGAGGAAGACCAACTTAAAAGGAATGGTGCACTCCTAGCCACTTGAGGCATGTGTGGGAGAGAACTAGAGGATCACACGCGCGCGCTCGCTCGCCTCGCCTCGCCGGGCCGGGCCGGGCCGGGCGGGGCGGGGCGGGGGGCGCGGGCGCACGGCACCTGCGTGAATGGTCCGCCAAAATCCGCTCCAGGTGCTTGCGCAGACGCGGCTTTCTTTTGCAGTTTTATTTTGCTGTTTTGAGGGGCGGTGAATCCGGATCGGATACGCTAACTAATCCGTTTCGGTTACGAGTTATGGAGAACGTGCAGGCGTCCTGATCACGCGTCCTGGTTCTTCTATAAATACGGAGTCGCCGCCTCCATACAGCACGACGCGAAAATCAATCTAGGGTTTTGCCTCCTCCATTGTGCTGCGCCGTCCCACGTAGTCTACTCCGTCCCGTCCGCCGGCGTGCACTGTCGTTCGGGAGAGCAGGTCTCCGGAACCGTCGCCTTCGAAGTCCTGCACCGGGAGAGGGCGAATAAGGTTTTTGGGAAGCGCTCTGCGTGACTGCTTGCTGTCGATCTGGCTCGTCTTCCTCGTCGTTCGGTTTCGGCGTCAAGTCGTCGTCAACTTCGTGTCATCCACACCGTGCCTGCAGCATCAACATCGATAAACCAATCCGAACAGAACCGCCGGTACGTAACAGTCATGTTCTCCGTATTAGATCTATTCATGTATAGTTTCCTGATTTACATGTCTAGATCTTTTATGCCTGTGATGGTTCTGTTATTTTGCGTGCATGATGTCATGATTAATTTATGGAATAAATTGAACCTACATGTGCTTATATTTTCAACAATTACCCGGGCTCATGCGAGCCATGTTTTACAGTGTTGGTTGATGTAGACATAATTTATGAAGATACTAATCACTTGTTCGTGTGTTACAACGAAATTTATTAGATATATAAAAAATCATGCTATGAAAGATAGCTATTCTGATCGTTGAAAAGTGGTGAGTGGTGAGAAGCTAAGAATAAGGCGGTTGAAGGAGAAGGGACGTACGACCACCAACTCATTCTTTTATAATATTAATGATTATTTATGAAGATATTATTGATAAAATTGATCTCAATGTGTGGTTTATGGAGCTAGACTTGATATTGCGAATTTTGTACCATGGTTGATCTTTCCTACATTGATATCCTGATCTTTATTCGCGGTCTTGATCAAGCTGATGTCGATGCATATGCAAGCAAGGCTATTGATTCGATCCACTGGCTGTTGATTGGCTAGCTAGCGTTGCACCGGTCGGAACATGTGGCTGCGTTTAGTTGCATGCCTTGCAAGATTGACAAAAACGCAAATGTGTACAACTGGTCGACACCAGATGTGATCCTTGCTTTCGAAATACCGTACATAAAATTAAGGCAATTAAGGCTCTGCTCAGATTGATGATAGATTATAAATTTTTTTATTGTTACTGACTTATTTTTCACTATAACTGATATGCTTTATTTGACGTAATTAAATTTAAAAAATAAAAATAGAAAATAAATTAGCCCATTACAAACAATACGAAGGAATACGGAAAAAAATAATAAAAAAAGCCTAAAATACCAAAAAAGGAAAAAAAGCCTAAAAATCAAACAATCATAAAAAAGACGAAACTAAAAAAATAATGAATTAAAAAAATCAGAAGCTATCGCTGAAATGAGTGGGCCTAAATGCGCTACTTCGCTAGCACCCCGAGTAAGTAGGGTGTTTTGCGCATAAATTAATTAGCTGGCAAATGCTAATTAGAGAACAAAGGCCCCGTTTGGCACGGCTCCACTTCACAAGTGGAGCTGTTTTTTTGCTTCAGCTCCACGAACAGCTCCACCGGTGGAGCTGGAGCTGTTTTGGTAGACTGTTTGGTAAAACAGCTCCACCTGTTTTATCATGCATGGTTGAGAGATGTCAATTGTCCAATATACCCCTGTCTATTTGGCTTGTAGTAACATCAAGAGTTGTATGTTTCTACATGATTTTTCATCCGAGTAAATTTGAATTCAAAAAAAATTAAAATAACACAAAGTATTAGCAACCAATATTTAATGACGGCGACGCTCCCTTCACGGTCGAAGACGAGAAGACCGAACAGAAGAACGGGAACGGGAGAATAGAAGAGCCGGTGGCAGATCGTGTAAATTCACGAAAGTACAAGGGCAGTGGCATGCGGGCCTGCGGATGGAGCCGGGTGGAGCTACTTTTTTCAGCTCCATCTCGTACATATCTTTTGTCTCAGCATGTTTTAAGGGACTCCTTGGGTGGAACTATTTTGTTTTACCCCGTTTGGCACAAAACGGCTCCAAATAGCTCAAGGAGCCGGTGGTGGAGCTGTGCCAAACGGGGCCAAAGTACCGATAATAAACTAATTATTATTATGCCTTCACGTCACCACGTGGTCGATCGGTAGAGTAGTACGTGAATCCTGCTTAATTTACGCGTTGACCCAATCAGTGAAGATAAATTTAATCGTGAGAACAAAGGAACTGTTTTCTTTGCTGTTGCGGAGCTAGCTCGACGCATGGAGCCAACTAGGGATGTAAACGAGCTGAGCTTGAGCGAGCTTGGCCTTCCAGTTTCGAGCTCGGTAGAAGCTCGAGTCGAGCTCGAACCGAGCTCGAGTTGGGGTCCAATCTTGGACCTGGGCTCAAACTCGGCTCAGCCTAAGCTCGAGTAGGCTCGAGCTCGGCTCGTTGAAGCTCGATAACAATTAAAATAATTTATTATGTACTATTTTTCAATAATAAAAAAATTTTAAGTTCGAGCTCGGCTCTAGTAAGCTCGATAACAGTCAAAATAATTCAAATACACACAAATTTTTAATAATAAGAAAAGCTCGAGCTCGAGTTCGGCTCGAGAAAGCTCGGTAAGAATTAATATGTATTACTATTTAAGCTCGAATCGGAGCTCGCGAACTATTCGAGCTCGGCTCGGTGAAGCTCGCGAGCTCGAGATCAAGCTCGAGTTCGGCTCGTTTAAAGTTCGAACTGAGCTCGAATCGAGCCTAGAACGAGCCGAACTCGAGTAGTTCGCGAGCTTCGAGCTTTTTTTACAGCCCTAGAGCCAACAGCCCGGAATGTTTTTTTTCAAATAAGATATTCCTAGATCAAGAAACAATTCATTAGTCATTTTGCATTATGAAGCGTAATTATGTGTCTCTTCAGAGACATCCGTTAAAGTAATAACGTAATCGCCTAACCTAATTCAAGTAATGATTTCAGGCCTGATTTTGCTGGCTTAAACTTATGGAGAAGCTAGCATTTGGGCTTACGGTAGGATGAAGAACCATGTTAAAAATGTTCATAGTTTATTTATGCTGAAAATTGTTAATTGACAATAGTATCGAGTTAAAACTTGTATTTATGAAAGTTTGTAGATTTTAGAGCTGCCTATCAGTGATGGTCTAACTACTGTGTAGATGCAGTCTAACCGATCTGCAAGGACGGTTAGAACGGCCAGTTGCTCCTTAGGCAATTTGCCAAGGGCGGTCTGATTGGTATAGGTCAAGCCGTCAGACCGGCCCTATAAGTTTTTGTCTTTTGGACATCAAACACTTGTGTAGGAGTGTCTTGAGATGCATTTGCATTAGGTGTCACCTTAAATAGAGTTCTGAGATGAAACTAGATAGCGAAATACTGAATTTTCATAGAGGTGTTTTTGGTATTCTGCCCTGGCGGTGTGACCGACATGAGGCAAGCGGTTTGACCAGCCACCCAATAGTGGTCAGACCAGCCATAAATGTTCTTAACTGAGATGGGTTCTGGAATTTATGGGATTTGGTCATGGGTTGAGTTCTTGGGTACTAGGTTATTGCATTCATATTGTATGAAGTATGTTTGAACTAACGTGGGTCAAATCGTGAAGAACTTGTGCCCAAAAAATGATTTCCTGATATTTGATGTGCAAGGAGCTTAGAGATAGCCAAGGTCAATAGTGTGGACCGAGACTGGGCTTGGGGATAAGCTGAGATATGATCAAGGAAGCCAGGCGGGATGGTTGGACTCAAACAAGGTACGAGGAAGACAAGGGATATTGAAGAGAAGGTTCAAATAATGGTCCATCGAATGGTGCGATCGGTGCAAGTGAGACGTAGCCAGGGGAACCGGCATGGAGAGACTTGCCAATGCGTCAGCCATTGGTGAACCTACATGTTGCAAGCATGGAGATTGCTTACAAAGCAGAAGATGACCATGGACTAGGCTCGAGGAAGATGTGAGGTCTACGATCAAAACTAGGGTGTTTTGGCGAGGAAACCAAAATACCGAAAATGGCAAAGGGACTAAAATTGTGGCATTTGGAGGGCGTTGAGAGAGCGATTTAAGTCAAAGAAGTACTAAGAAGGCTAAGTGGATGGAACTTTACTCCTTGACGGGCTTAAGCTTTTGCGCTTTGAAAAGTGTCCATAAGTCATATGTGAGTGTAAAACCTAATGTGTGTAGAATTAATGGGTTTCCCGGTTGTGCTAATGAATAATATCTATTAGGGATAGATATGAACTGGTTGCTCCATCTATTTGAGTAGAAGAGGTTGGTGGGTAGGGTAAGCAAGATAGAAAGGGAAAAGCAACCAACCATCTCATTCTAGGATTTGAGATAGATTTTCTTGAAGGGGAGGCTTGTGTGGTGTGTGCTCTCAGGAGAGAGCTCTGTCCTCCATGGTGGAGTAGCTATAAATCAAACATTTACAAGTTGCAATATATCAATCTAGTTCATCCTTTGTGGTGTGTTCTTGATTTTGCATTTATTTTGGTTGGTGTTTTTGCCCCCCTCCTCTCTCTTGGTATAGTTGTGTTCTAAAGATGTGTAAGTGATGGAGATGACTCATGAGGATTATATCTCATCCATCTAGGGACCAACTATAGCAAGATCGTGAGATGTTGCTCGGTTTAATTCGATTTAGAGCCATTCTAGTGAAATCGTGTTTCTAGAGTTTTGGTCATGAATCTTTGGGTGCTCTTACTTACTGTGACATGTGAAAATATATCTAGAGCCTTCCTGGCCATATCAAATCCATGAACAAATCATATATCAAGTTATTGAGTTTTGCTCGGTTTTGGTGCAACCTTACTTGTCTTAAGGAAAGATTAGAACTTTGGCAAAAATCCATGCGATTCTTGGATGGGTTAGGTTCTTGAGATCCTTGGCAAGGTGTGTCCAAAGTTTCAAGTCATTTGGACTTTTTTATGATTCTGCCATGTTGGGTTTTAGTTCGGGTTGATTTCCATGTCTAAATCAAAGGTGCGGTCAGACTACCCCACACCAGCGGTCAGATCAGTGATCAATCAAACCAGTTTTAATTGGTAGTTAGACCACCAACACCAAGTCGATCCAACTTCTCTCTCTACGACGATCTGGCTGGTTCTGAGGAGTTGAAGTTTGTTTTGTTTCCGCCCTTTGGTGAGCTCTTTGTTGGCGGGCTAATATGATCTTCCTAGCTTTCAATAGCTAGTGGAGTGAAAGTTTTATAATACTATCTGGGGAGGTTGAATTTGAAGCCATCATTCACCCCCTCCTCCCCTCTAATAACCATATCGGGTCCTACTACATAGGAGAACCTAAAAAGAGATTCTCATAGAAGTTAGAGTTGTTGTTTCTTAGGACTTGGATCCAAATCTTTAGAACTTTGTACAAGTTTGAACTAAATCCGAAAAAATTCTTAAAGCAAATCTCCTTTTCCAAACAACCCAAAGTGCCTGCTTATAAGAGAGTCAAGAAAAGGGGTAAGGTTAATATTTGAAAAGCCACAACACCCACTCTTCGATAGTTTCTAGCTTCTTTTAATAGATGGGCTTCAGCTTCTCGAGAACTAGAAGTTGGGTGGAGAAACTACCCATTCACCCCGAGTTTAACTTCTAGCACAAAGGACAAGAACTTTACCTCATGAAATCAGGTAAATTTCGTGCCACATTAACCGGGCCGCATGGCAACATTGACCATGGTTTTTACTAAAGCTAAAGTGGCAAATCACATGAAACGTTTCAATTCTCATAGGAATCGTGAAAAATTTTCGCGTTCCAAATGGAGCGTTAAGTTCGTAGGTTGGGCCATGGTTAAAATCGAAGTAGGACCACTCAGCTAGGGGTGGATATCGAGCTGGCTCGGCTCGGCTCTGCTCGGTAAGGCTCGGTAAAAGAGCGGCTCGGCTCGTTAGACTAACGAGCTACAAAACAGGCTCGACTTGGCTCGGTAAAAAGCTCGGGCTCAGCTCGTTAGGCTCGTTAGTGTCGTTTACAGCAGCGCCACTGCGCCAGCAGACAGCAGACATCCAGATTCCAGATTAGTCCAAATTACAGCAGCGCCAGCAGAACAGATTTCAGATAGCAGCAAAACAATATAGCAGTAAAAAATACCAGATTCCAGACAGCAGCAAAACAATATAGCAGTAAAACAATATAGCAGTAAAAAATACCAGATTCCAGACAGCAGGAAAACAGTATAACACCGAAATATTTACAGCAGACAGACAGCAAAATTACCAGATTCCAGACAGCAGCAAAACAATATAGCAGTAGCACCGAAATATTTACAGACAGACAGTGTGCAGAATACAGACACAGCAGCAATACATAAACAAAGTACAGCACAGTTCACCGCCAGGGGACCCCAAAATCACTGAACCAGCAGGCAGCAGAAGTGTAGAAGTGCAGATTGCAGATTGCAGCAGAGCACAAAATCAAAAGTTCACCAGCAGGCAGCAGCAGCAGAAGTTCACTATATTGCCATTTTGCAGAACCAGCAGCAGACAGTATACAGAAGTATATTCAAAAGCAAAACAGACAAATATTAATACACAATTGAATATAGTATACAGCAGCAAATGAAGGTTTTGGTAGAGAGACTTACAATCCAGTCGTTATTGTCCTAGCTGCTAGCCACCACACCCTCAGGAAATGGAATAGATTTGACATCATCCTCATCATCTTCTTCCTGCGATAGAAAATTGAGTTAGACTCAATAGTAACAAAGATGATAGTTAAATGAGTTAGTGTGGAACAACATACCACAAACATTGGAGATGTCATGTCATTATGCGAACCTCGTATCCAGCTAGAAGCACATATTAGTGCCTCAACCATAGCTGGGCGCAATGCACTACAATAATCATCAAGTACTCTACCGCCAGCACTAAAGGTTGATTCCGAAGATACGGTGCTAGCAGGTACAGTTAAAAATTTCTTTGCCATATTGGACACTACCGGGAACCTATGAGCATTCAACCTCCACCAATCTAGCAATTTGAAACTTGTGTCTGCTAAAGGATGATTTGGTTCATCCAGATAGATAAGTAATTCTGATTTAGATGGTTCCATAGAAGTAGATCGCAGAAATGTCTGAAACTCACTTGAAACTGAGGCCAATGAGCTACTAGTCTCTACGGTTGAAGAGGACTCGGCCCTGCTATTGGCAGCTTTGGTGTGCCGATACTGCATCTCATATGTGGCATACAGATCAAACAACTCGGCACGGATTTCAGTCTCCTCAGTAATGGCTTTGGAGGAGTCAGATATCTGTGTGAAAAACCAACTAACAAACCTCATCTTAAATCTAGGATCAAGAATAGTAGCAATAACCATAACATTGTTTTTTTTCAGCCCAATACTTGTCAAACTTGTCTATCATTGCTGAACCCATACGCTTGACATGTTCATCAGTAGAAATGCTTGCAGCCCTCAATGCAATCTTAACATTCACTATGTACGGATAGAAAACATTAGCTGTTGGGTTTAGAGAACCTGAAAATGCAGTAGTTACCTCAGCCAATGCTTTCAATATTGGTTGAATTTTGTTGTATAATGCCTATTCTTCATTCGAAGGCTGCCACTTGTAATTAGCATTGGAATCAGCATAGCACATTAATGCATCCTTGTAGGCAATACAAGCGGACAACATTCTATATGTTGAACTCCACCTTGTTGACACGTCCAACTTTAAGCTCTCTCCAACTTCCAAAGCAATGGATTTACAAATTTCTAAGAATTTGTACATATGGGATGGAGACTTCTTCATATACAGACTGCTCGCACCGCACACAGTATGCACACACACATGCTAAATAAGGCAGTAATATAAGGCACTATCGTTATATCAAACCATCTAAATATAAGGCACTATCTAAAAAATTCTACTCACTCTGCTCTCACATAATTTTACCTAAGCAATCTTAATTTCAGTTGCAACTCATTCTGGTAGGAACTGTAATCAACTACATTCTGCAATTGCACATTATTCATATCATGAAACAAATAAGTGCCCATCAGCCCATGCACCAACTACATTCATGAATTGCACATTATTCATATCATTATGAAAACCAAGCCTAAAAGAGGTGAATTTTACTTAATTCCTCTGCCTGTCTTAGTTAGCAACCAGCACATATACTAGTCCTAGAAAAGAAATAGCAACACACGGTACACACAATCCTCTTCCCTTCCCCAAATATCTATATAGCATCACACAGTCACAGCCTCACAGGGCACATAACAATGGCGACAGGGACAGCAGAAGCATGGATAAAATTCTCAATACATGGGTTAGCGACTTTACCGAGGCTTCCGGTGTTGGGGTCGGAGCTGCTTTGGCTTTGCCACTGCAAGGTGGCCGTGGACAGGGCTTGGGGACGCCGACGCGGTTCACCACTGGGGTCGATGCCGAGGCGGAGCCGGACCCGAAGGACCTCCTCTCTCCGCGCCCACGGTTCTTCGACTCCATGCTGGCCTGCTCCATGCGCCAGAGTCCAGTCTTCCGACAAGAGGCCGACAGCGAGGGGAGGTGTGAAACCGTGGTGGCGGATCTAGGGCTGAGAGGGTTTCAGGAGGGCGCCAGATCTAGGGGCTAGGGCGGTGGAGACTGAGGCGAGGAGGAGGGGAGGGGCCGGCGCCGGCGGACAGCGAGGGTGCGGCACCGTGGCGGCGGATCTAGGGTTGAGACTTGGATCAGGAGGGCGCCGGATCTAGGGGCTAGGACGGTGGAGATTGAGGCGAGGAGGAGGGGAGGGGCCGGCGCTGGCAGTCAGCGAGGGTGCGGTGCCGCAACGTCGCGGCGGCGCCGGATCTAGGGTTGAATGCGTCGGCGTCGCCTGATCGGAGTCGGAAAGGGATCGGGGTCAGGGATCTGTGCGGGTGCGGACCGTGAGGTGTCGGTGCATGTGCGTGCGTCGGGTCGGGTCTTCACTTGCGCAGATGGGCCGTCGGCCGCAGACTGAGTCGCGCTCGCGCAGATGGGCTGGCCCGTGACACAGAATCACATATGCTCTCCCGACCGAGCCAAACGAGCCTTCCGAGCAGCTCGCGAGCCAGCTCGGGCTCGGCTCGTTAAGAAATCGAGCTCAACCTCGGGCTCGGCTCGGCTCGTAAGTGCCACGAGCCGAGCCGAGCCTGTTGCGAGCTGAGCCGAGCCGCGAGCCTCGAGCCATATGTCCACCCCTACACCCGGCAACATGATACCAGATCTCCATCAAGTTAGGCCCTGCTCCAAACAACTTCAACTTCTGACTTCTTAATTTTGTTTTTTTCTAGCTTTTTGTCTTTTCTGGCTTTTTTGCTTTTCCTTTTTTTCCTCCTTATTCATTTGCATTGTCCGTGATATAACTTTTTTATTTTTTTTCAAATGGACGTGACTACAGCCCGGCCGTACGCCCAAGGGTCATCCACGTGCACACCCAAATAACTAGACGACAAAATATGTGTTTCCACAATTGTTCCTTTTTGTTCAATGCCCGAATGATTTTTGGATGCCATAAGTTGGTTCTTCATTAACAGAAAATCAAAAACTATACAAGTATGCAATAATACGAAAGCAAAGTTAGTGTAATCTTGAGAGCAAATAAAAATAAATTTCAATGCTAATTCAGTATAATATTTAGAGCAAATCAAAGCCAGCATAATCTTGAGAGCAAATAAACATAAATATCAAAGCAAATTTAGGATAATATCTAGAGCAAATTGGTATAAGTTTATGAGCAAATTGGCATAATTCATAAAGCAAATTCAGGATAAGTTTTAGAGCAAATCAGCATAAATCACAGTGCAAATCTAGGATAATTTCAAAATCAAATTCAATATAATTTTAACATCAAATCAATACAAAATTCAAAGAAAATTCATAATCAGTTTGTGAGCAAATTCAAGATAACTTCAAAAGCAAAAGGTAATGGAAATATCTTATGAATAAAAGCCCTAAAATTTTATATGAGAGGCACCAGCTTACACCGAGCTGCTCCACAAAATCACAAAAACCCACAAAAAATCCTTAGCTTACCTCATCACGACGCGTCGATCCCCACTGTCTCCACCTCCTGTCGCTCTACTAACCTTCAATTGCACCAGCAAAAGTGTCCTCTGCCTTGGGAAGCCATGGGATGAACAGCGAAACTAAGTGGAGAAAGTTAGAGAAGATGATTAGGGGGCAGAGTATTAATTGGAGAGAGATTATTAAAAGGAGAGAAAGTGTTCTGAATTGCTTTTCAAGTATTGTGTTCGTATCCCTATAGATTGATAATGGCGCAGCCTATGCATTCGGACTCACCTATCATGGCTACACTCCATATGTATGTACATATGATTTCCGTCTATATACACTACGCCACAAGAAAAGGAGGCCACTTCATTTTTTTGCCTGGCCACACTATGCCACAAGAAAGGAGGCCGCGCCATTTTTTTGTCTAGCCACACGCTGACGGCTCGCAATGATACTACTTTTGATCAAACAGTTTCCACAGGCATGCGTTCCGTTCATCCAAGACACACACACACGTAGAAACAAGAAATTCTATTTTTAAATTTAATTACTCAGAAAAAGCTAACAGATATTACGGTGCATTTTTAGTCACTACACTTAAAAAGCCAGAAGCCATGGCTTATAAGCTAGTTGAAGCAGGGCCTTAACCTCATTGCTAACACCATCACCTACAGCAAGTTGTTTGTTTCCTTGCAATGATTGGCAATATTTGGCAATCATCAACTGATTTTTTTTCTTTCAGAAAGACCATGTTATCTAAACAATTCAGCATGTAGGACTGGGCGCAGAGATGAGAGAACAGCGCGTATGAAAACTATAGGTAGCTAAAATCCATCTCCCAACCAGTGTTATCAGACCCAAACCAGCCATAGACCTGGCCGAGGTCTCGGGTTACTAACCTGGTGGTCGAACCGTTGGGTCACTGGTCAGACTACATATTTTTTAAATTAAATTTTTATAAATATATACATCTTAAAAAATAGAAAAATAATCAACAATACAATAATAGCAATAGAAATTAAAGAAAGTGAATGACAAATAATAAATAGCCAATGATGCTCATAGAAATAACCATGAGGTCCATGACCATTAAGTAATAAAGTCATGTATAAGTCGATAAGATAAAATCAAGCAAAAATTTGGTAAAATCACAACATTCTAAAACTTTGTATACATTGTTCTAGCTAACAAATTTGTAGGAAAATAACCACTAAAACCCTAGTAGTCCTCGAAACATAAGCATCCCCATTATTTTTCTTCCAAAAAGTTCTTTAATTTCACTACTACAAAAGAGGCTATACTGTACGTCTACATCACAGACGGTTCCGTTTGTGATTAAACTATCATAGACGGTTTATACTAATAATCGTATATGATATTTTCATATATGGTTATTGACACAAAACGTCTGTGATAGTTAAGATATCATAGACGGTTCGTGTTAATAACCATCTATGAGCTTTCAAACCCTGGTAGCCCTCAAAAGACAAGTATCCCCATCATTTTTCTTTCAAAAAGTTCTTTAATTTAATTTGAGGGTATTTTGTTTTTTGGCCTCACAAACAAAACCCAGCTGAGGCGGTCAAAACCTGGTCAGGCCAATTGGGTTTTCCTGGGTCAACTGCACTGGCAGTCCTATGAGCGTGACCGGCCCGGTGTAGCTTCTGGGTCCGGGTTTTTCTAGTCCAACCTTTGGGCCGGTCTGAGTCTGATAACCATGCTCCCAACAGGTGAATTCTGATGGCTCCCTATCCGTGATCTTTCTAATTGTCAAATCTACGACAATCACATCACAGTAATATATCAACAAAAAATTACGATTTTCCTTTATATGTGAACCCCTCCCCTCCCAACAAGTACACACTGGTAAAATGAGAGAAAAAAATTATTTTCTTCGACCACTAAAGGCTCCATCCCATTAAACAATTACACAAATTCTTCTTAGAGATAGGCCAGGGGTTCCCAGGGCCTAGGCCCAAAAGCCCATTTGATTCCCTTTGAGAAATTAGAAAAACTAGTCGACAATCCGCACATTTACACAAACTAGTTTCTTAAACAAAGTTCTTGGTCTCCATCCCAACAGATAAAATAATAATTATATTTAAATTCTTTTTATTATGAAAATAGTACTTAGAATAAAATTTACTGACCAAAATGTACAATCTAATTTCCATTTAACTTTAAGATCCAACAACTATGAATTCAATATTTTGGAATTGTAGTTCAGAATGCATATACAATATTTGCCTTGACATGGAGTCTTTTTTATGTACAATTTTAGTTTGGAATTTTCATATTTTGGAAATTTTGTACTTAATAAATTAGGTTGAAGAGAACAACGTGTATGAAAACTACAGGTAGCTAAAATTCATCTCCCAACCAGTGTTATCAGACCCGGACCAGCCATCGACCCGGCCGAGGTCTCAGCTTACTGACCCGGTGGTCGAACCGTTGGGTCACTGGTTAGACCGCATATGTTTTAAATTAAATTTTCATAAATATATACATCTCAAAAAAATAGAAAAAATCACCAATACAATAATAGCAAAAGAAATTAAAGAAAATGAATGACGAATAACAAATAACCAGTGATGCTCATAGAAACAACCATAAGGTCTATGACCATTGAGCAATAAAGTCATGTATAAGTCGATAAGATAAAATCAACCAAAAATATGGTGAAATCACAATAGTATAAAATTTTGTATACATTGTTCTAGCTAACAAATTTGTAGGCAAATAACCACTAAAACCCTAGTACCCCTCAAAAGACAAGCATCCCCATCATTTTTCTTTTAAAAAAATCTTTAATTTGAGGGTATTTTTCTTTTTTGGCCTCATGAACAAAACCTGACCGAGTCAGTCAAAACCAGGTCACCTAAAACCCAGGTGGCCCAACTTAGTTTTCCTGGGTCAACTACACTGGCGGTCCTATGAGCATGACCGGCCCGGTGTAGCTTCTGGGTTCGGGTTTTTCTGGTTCAATCGTCGTGCCAGTCCGAGCCTGATAACCATGCTCCCTACAGGTGAATTCTGATGGCTCCCTATCCATGATCTTTCTAATTGTCAAATCTATGACAATCACATCACAGTAATATATCGACAAAAAAATTACGATTTTCCTTTATATGTGAACACCCCCCCCCCCCACACGCACACACTAGTAAAATGAGAGAAAAAATTATTTTCTTCGACCACTAAAGGCTCCATCCCATTAAACAATTGCACCAATTCTTCTTAGAGATAGGCAATGGGCTCCTAGGTCCTAGGCCCAAAAGCCCATTATATTCCCTTTGAGAAATTAGAAAAACTAGCCGACAATCCGTGCATTTGCACATGCTAGTTTCTTAGACAAAGTACTTGGTCTCCATCCCAACAGATAAAATAGTAATTATATTTAAATTCCTTTTATTATGGAAATAGTACTTAGGATAATATTTATTGAGCAAAAAGTATGATCTAATTTCGATTTTAACATTAAGATCCAATGACTATGAATTTAATATTTTGGAATTGTAGTTTTGAATGCATATACAATATTTGCCTTGACATGGAATCTTTTTTATGTACAATTTTGGTTTGGAATTTTCATATTTTGTAAATTTAATAAACTATATTGAAAATCCCATATAGATGCAATTGTTAATTTTCTTTTTTTATTCTGTGTTTTAGTTATTTGGTTTTATTTTATTTTGGAATGTGTATATAAATCAAATTGATAATTTTATTTTATTTATATTCTAACTTTTAGTTATTTTTTATTGTTCTTGACATTGACTTTTTATTTTAATCTAATAATTCAAGTGCCAGATGGATGGCTAGATATTTTTCTTTTTGCCCTAGATTAACATGGGTTGACATGGAGTCTTTTATTTACTATTTCAGTTTGGAAATTGCATATTTTTGGAAATTTCATACTAAAAAAATTAGGTTGGAAATCACATACAAATCCAATTTTTAATTTTCTTTTTTAATTCTAAATTTTATTTATTTAGTGCTTTTAATTTTAAATTCATATGGAAATCATATTGTTAATTTTCTTTTATTTAAATCACATACAAATCCAATTGTTAACTTTCATTTTTATTCTAAATTTTAATTATTTAGTGATTTTACGTTGGAATTCATATGGAAATCAAATTGATAATTTTCTATTCTGAATTTTGGTTATTTTATTGTACTTGGTATTGACTTTTTTTTAATCTAAGTCGTTAACTCGAATCGACCAGATGGACAACTATATCTTTTTCTTTTTTACCCTGATTAACTTAGGAATTTCCTCGGAGTGTGTAATGTAGATAGAATTGAAAGGTATAGACAGACTAACCTAGGATCAACAGGCCTAGCCTAGAGCTTAGCCCATTTCTGGCTCCACCCCTGATTTGGATGTTGAAGTACATTCCTCTGCCGTCTTGCTCTAGACCAGTGATAATTTTCAATAACAAAGAATATGTACATGTATTTTTAGGAGATAAAGGCAACACTATTTGAACTAAAAGACACAGGATATATCCATGTCAAGATGACCAAAATAATATATGAGTTAGGATCATCTTCTTTTTAGAGAGAGAGAGAGAGAGAGAGCGCGCGTGTGAGCTAGGCTCTTAAACCTCCACGAAGCCACGCAAAAAGAAAAAAAAGATTAAATCAAACTCTTTTTAGATCAAAGATGACATCAAACTTGGCAAAGCGCCAGCACACAACCTCTACAACATTTGAAGAAGAAAAAAAGAGGTTTCGCACACCATCCTGTTGGTTGATAGTGCCGTTGCTTTCGTTACGCCCACACGCACTGATGCACATGAGAGTGCCCATCGCACAATCACGCGGCCAGAACCTTTTAGCATTATAATCTCGGCCGGTTGTATTATATGCCCTCCTGGCCTGCGTATATTCTCATGCGTCGCTTTCGGCCAAGCCCTAGCGCGGCTCAGGATAAACCTTCGATCGAAAGCTGAACCTCGCGATAGCCACCAATAAGATATGCTGCAGCGACGACGCACTGGACCTAGGTTGCCACCAGATAATAGAACTAGTTAACCTAACCTCCTTATGAAAGTTTTTGTTAGTGCAGCATCCGTCTTTCTCTGGTAGTCTGAGATTTTGAATGGGTTTGTCCGTTAAATTCAACTTTGTGGCAAACTTGCCAGTTTGATAAAGCTCAAGAATATTATTATCTTGAACATTTTAGAGAAAGAAAGAAACAGCTATAATAATAGCTGTAGGGTTCGATCGACAGTGAGTACGGACTGACGTGTGTGATAAACCATCAGGTCAGGACAGACAGGCACATCATCCTCCAATAATTTTCCCCTTCACTCCTGTTGTAAAGCTCTCCACAGAAGAACAGGCCTCCAGCCTCCAACAGGGGTGGACCGAGCGGTTGAGATCAATCTTGGCCCTCTTGGGAGCACTCACATGCTGGCGTGCCCTATTGTTTGGTCGCCTCCACAGACAAAAACATTGACCTATGCCTCAACAGCCACTGCTTTAGATAAACGAGCGTTTATATTGATTTTTGCTGATGATTTTGATTTATAAATAGTAACAGTTTATAAAGAGATAAACTCGCATATGATTTTGATTGATATAAATAAAGTGGTAAATTTGCATGCGATTTTGTTGATATAAATAAAATCACTATAATATGTATTACATCGACTAGTAAATCCCATATTAAAAAGTCACTCTGTTTAAAATCTAAGTATTGTAGAAAAATCATTTACTATATATAGAAAAACGGTTTATTGAACCCAAAGCGAACAGCAACTAGGCCTGGCTATTTCTTTCCTTATATCGTAAGTAGTGGCATGTACATGATGGCAATGTTAAGGCCGAAAAGGGCTAAGCTTATCAAAACAGAAAAAAAAAACAGAGCGACGGTGGTTGCTAGTAGCAAGCTGCAATCACGGTCCAATAAGCAAAGCATATGTCAAAATCACCGGTCGGGCTGAGTCAACTCTTGCGTAGTTGGATCCAAGCATACCAACCGCAAATTAGTGAGGTCACAGCTCTGGCAAATGCGACTTCTTTTTTAAATATTTTTTTTTGTTTTTTTGCCATCTGTTTTGTGTGTAGGTTCACTTGTTTAGGTTGGAAGTTTGTTGAAACAATGTGAATGCATATGGGACAAGATTGAGATATTTGTAGATTTTTTCGGTGTAGTGTCTACCTGTTGTTAGTGCTATCACTGCTATGGAGGATTGAGGAGGGGCCATATGGAATGGGAACTATGGGATTATGGTGCAAATCAGTGGGCTTGGAGCATGCGAAGTAGGAAGCTTCCAAGCAGCTCCTACTAATGGAATTTGAGAGTGCTCAGAAAAGGGAAAGGAATTGACATCCAACTTCAGTGTGCCTGCTGTTATCAGCACTTGGAAAGAAGGCCTCAATTCTCCTTTTCGTTCAGGGATGTCGCCGACGCATGCACCAGCTATGCAGTATGCATCCGTACTCCACTTTGGCGGATATCATTTTCTGCAAATGCACGCATATGCATTTTCTATTGCTGTGCCTTAGTACCGGTGGTACGAGGTGAAGTTTGGTTTTCCAATCCAGAAACGAGTGGAAGACTTTACAAGATCCATTTCACTTGCTAGCTTGCCTTTATACACCTTTTGTCTTTATACTGGTAATCTAAAAGACAAAAGGGATACACATATCCTGAACTTTAGACACTCGATTGACCAGAAAACTCATTTCCACAAAACGAACAGCTGACTTGCTTTTAACAATTCAGAGGGTTCCTGTGATGCAAAACAAATATATGACCATATACGGTACATGCTACTTCAGTTCTTTCGAGTTCTATAGTATGTTTGCTATACTGTATTGAAGGGTACAAACGACATCAGAAAGTTAAGTTACGCCTTACAAGGATCATAACTACATGCATGCACAATAGGTAAGAACGTCCGTCGACTCTGTCCGTGCTCAGTTTACTTCAGATACGTGTTCTTACAAGTCACAGCTTACAGACTAGCTTACAGTGGAATGCCCACATAACAAATGCTATTTACCCTTTTTCTGAGCACATTGTTAGCTTGGCCTTAAATGGTGAGGCAGCCGATGCTGATCTCTCTTGAGCGTTTGTAGTTATGTACGTGTGTGGGTTCACCTTCCCCCCTTTCATAAGTGTCGTGTCATATGTCACTAGATAATAGAATGACTGTAGTGAAAAAAAATGGAGTGTGACCGTCTAGTTTGGGGACTGCGGATCATGTGCCTGGAAGAGGTCCACCTGAGCTGGAAAGAATTATGAATGCGCAGACAACGGAGAGAGAGAATACAGAAACCCATGTGTTCTCAGTGTACATATCCATGGCATCTGTGAAAGAGAACCGTGCTCGACTTTCAGCCCAATTGCGAATTCTATCAGCCTCAGCTGCATATACTGCTCTCCCCTGCAATGGGTAAATGATCGATCACACATCTGCATGAAAAAAATCCAACAGAATTGAAAGCATTGTGAAATACATACACAAAGTCGGTTGCTGCACTGGTCTTTCATGCATTCCTAATACGCATCCGTACAGTTCTATCATTTTTACAATCGCATAATCTCATAGTTTTTCAACCTCATGCTTAGAATGATTGGACTATTGGAGCATTGCCAATTGCTACCTTGCATTGGACAACCAGCCTATTGCATACATGCAAATACAATCCAATTTCACATGCATGTGTGTTCTGGGGAAAAATTATGTCTGTTCTGTGTTTTTATTCATATTGGTCAATCTAATAGTGAAAATTTTGAATACCAAATTCCAAATGATTTTTCTCAAATCATAGTCACACATTTTAGTTCACAGCCAATATACCCATGCAATATATGAAGCATAAATAGTGTATCATTGTCGTCCATGTTCAACACCAAAATGGCATAGTGGGCAAGCAATATTGGCACAATTCCTTTCTAAAACAATGGTCCTGCGCAGTTACATATAGCAAGTTTTCATGTCGAAACTGAGATCCAGAAATACATGTGAGAATTAATTACGTCATATTTAACATGAAGTACACAGAATAGCATTGAGACTAGTGGACCGAGCTAGACATTGTGAACCTGGTGATTGGAGCAAGCCATGGACCAGTCTACAGTCATCCTGGAGAGATCTGACCAAACTGAACACTAAAATAGCAATAAGGGTGATGGACTGAGCTGGTTATTATGAACCTGGAAATTAAACCATCAAGGACCAGTTCTATGGCTCCTGACAAAACTGGACATTTGTCTAAAGCTTCTTTATTGTCTGATGCCACCTAATTGGTCCAGTATTAGAAGGAATAATTATTATTTATTATGTCTACAATAGGACCCCACACGCATAATTCGGATAGTCAAGTGACATACTCAGTATTCTTTATATGCAACAAAGAGCGACCCAGACATTTAGCATGACACTAGAAAAGCACGATGCTCTTTCTCTAGAAAAGTATATTAGAGAAGCATAATGTTCTGAGTTCCAATATTACGAGTATGTAAAGGGATGCATGGTAATAAAAGAAATAATTCCATTTGTAAAGGCTGGAATTCAGCATAATGTTCATTTACTGATGTTACTGAAATAAAAGAGGTAAAGATAAATAAATATTATTTACAGAGAGAAGCAGTGTACCTCTTCATCAAACCATCGACCTCGGCGAACCCATGCAGTAACCAAGGCAAGCAAGATTCTTGGTGGTGTCAAGTAGTTGATCGCCTTTCCACTTCCTTTTACAACTCGCATCCTTGGAACCAATGTCCTTGCTACTGTTTCTGGAAGCTCGCATATTAAATTGAACATCTGTTTATTTCTGAGAGATGAACCGCTGCAAAGAATAGGACTAGTTAGCAACAGTATTTTGTACATTTAGGTATGCGACAACGAAGGGCCAGTCAGATAATACGGAAGACTAGCACATTTTACTTTATCTATACAGCATGGCCAGTAAAAATGGCCATGTTTGATCTCTCCATTGTGAGCCTTATAGCTCTAAGATATCTCACAAATTAATTATTTTTATACAAACTATAAAGTAGCTTATTCTATAGCACCTAACTATTATGAAATTGTGCTAAGGTAACATCTACATTCTACAGTCAACTTTGAATTGGACTCACAAGGTAACGGAGGATGCACCCAAGTACAATTATGATTCTTTTGATCAGCTGTTATCACACACAGAGTTTACAATGACACTGATTTCCTTTTCTTTTGGGGATGATAACACAAATGACAAACTGTTCCAAAGACTAATCCAAAGAACCTTAGTGACCAAATTTCTGTGGGCAAACAGAAGAAAATGACATAATAATACGGAGATCAATGAGTATCTTCCCATGAATTATTTTCAAGTTTCACCCCATGACTAATGCAGCATGGCATTAAGGAAACAATGCATCCTACCAGAGAAAGGAGCCAAGGGAAACTTCATCTTACAGGGTTTAAGGCAGGAGCTAGGAACAACCGAGCAAGATTGCAGATCTAATGGTGAAATTTGAAACTTTCTGATGCTTACTTTCTTCTCTCTTCTCTGCGATTGGTTTCGTTTTTCTTGATACCACAATCATAAATTCTATTGTTGGATTTATGTACTCAAGCTAACCATGTCATATATTTTGTTGTTAATCCCAAATGCCCAATTTACTTAATAAGTTCCCTAGCATTCATGCTTTTCGAATGACTGAAAGATTATGTACAGTTTGGTAATTGCTCAATTCAATCCTCATACTCTGTTGTAACTTTTCACTGATATACTTGCCATGGAGTCTTTCACGCGAAACAACCAAGAATCATGCTCCTAGTAACACACATCAGGTGATTCTACAATTCAGAAACTTCTTGACCTTTGGACAATGCCATCACTGTAGTAAGCTCAAGCTGACCACCTGCCACATTACTGGGCTTATGCATCTATCTAGTTTAATATCGATTACAAAAACACAGCAACTGAAGGGACTAAAAGACTCCTTGCAACAAGCATGATTCACCTACCCAACACCCACAAATTTATGAGCCTGAACATAGAAATCAGAACTAGAACAGCAACGATATTGTATAAGTACACATCTGTGAACAAGTAGTCAAGCACAAGCCAGTTGTATTTATTCCCAAACCTTCCACCAACTCACCAAGGTTCCTAATACCAGAGGTAATCCATCAGTTACTGCCAATAACAGGAACGCAGCCTAGCTTGGCATTTGGAGAAAAAACATATAGGGACTACAGAATAGGACAAGTTCCACTGACTTACCCCAAGTTATGAGCAATATCCACCAATTTGGTTGAACTCCACATTAATTTTTAATGTAAGCACAATGTTCATCGTATTATTTGGAAGGGAAAGCAGAAAACAAAGTAAAAACGATTTTATTGACTTTTCTCAGACAGTGGCTGGGGAAAAAGTGCTAATTCCTGGCCAAGTGGCAGGCTGCCAAGTTTCTTATTAACAGTCTTCCAACCAATTCAGGACCAATTACAATGAATAGCAAATAGGAACTAGAAAAGTAGTAATGACAACCAAAATGCAAGTACTCTGGTCCTGATTCTAGATAAAATAGTTGTCGCACTGCAAATCCTAGCAAAAAAAGGGGGGGGGGATAAATAAGAAATTGGCAAGATCGTACCGAAAGCTGACCTTGTTTTGCTATACGTTTGAGTCAGATCTTGTTTTACTATTTATTACACAGAATGCTGTGGTTTGGAAATCATGAACACTTGACCATGCCCAATGCAGTATAAGTTTGTATTAAACTATCAACAAACAGAGAGTTCAGAATGAACTTAACAGTCAAATCATGGCATCTGAATAAGTCAAGTAACTTCAGATGTTACCTTAAAAGAAGGTCAGTAAGGACCATTCCAGGAGAGGCAGTGTGTACTCCAACTTTTGATCTTCTGCTTTCCTTCAGAAGTGATGCTTGGAACTGCCTAAGCCCACATTTAGTTGAACCATAACTACAAATTTACAAAGCAGCATCAGATTTAGCTTCACTGCAAAAGTAACAGCATCCAATACAATGTATTCTCATGTTTTAGCCAACAAGAAAAGCAGGACACAATATGCTTCTCCAATATAAGTGTTGGAGAGGTAGCAGAGTATTAAAAAAATGAGGCGCTTACACAGCTGTCAATGGTGTGCTTGATCCTCCAGAGCCTGCTCCATCCATGTTGAATATGTTGCCTCCCTTCTCTTGGTATTGCATGACATTCATGGCTTCTCTGGTGCACAGTAAAGAGCCAACTAGGTTTGTTGAGACAATCTGTAAATGAAACAAGAACAAATTAGTTTGAGCTACATAAAAAGAAAAATAAGATGGAATAGTTAAACCAGGTTGCATGATCAATCTAGCTATACCAACCCTGTTATTAAAAGGAAACAACACGGGCAGTATAAGATATCAACAAACAAACCTTGGTAATATCATCATCTGAAAAATTTACCAGTGGCCTAAAACCTTTGTTTGTGCCAGCATTATTTATCTGTAGATAGCATCAGAAGAAATATGACATATTTAGTACATGCTACAATGCAACCATGCAGAGCAAAATGAATGGGTTAACTAGGCAAATTTTGTCTGCTCAATCCAACTGAGTCTATTCAGGTGAAATGCACAACAGATGCTAAAAGCCTAAAAGTGATCCATATGTAAAGAATAACTTACCCAAATGTCAATTGAACCAAGCTCATCAAGAGCAAAATTCACCAGCTTTTTCACATCTTCTGGTTTACAAACATCGCAAGATGTACCAACAACCTTGGCATGTAACAAAGTTTCTCTTTGTTTCTTTTTGGCAACTGACAAGCCCTCCTGTATGCTCTCTTCAAGTTCATTGATGGTCTGAAGAACTGATTCAGGGCTGCCTTCAGAAAAGAAGATATTTAAAACCAAGAAAAAGCATTGACCTAGAAGCTCAAGGAAATCTATGCAACAAGAATAAATATTGAGAGTTATGTCGATGACTACCACCTGCGGGAAGCAACTACAACATGATCTCCTGAAAGAAGAAACTCCCGAGCAAGTGCTTTCCCTAACCCTCTTGTGCTGCCAAAATCAAGATACATGGTCAACATTGATTGCAAAACATGGATAACAATAATGATATGGTTGGTGGTTAGGTATGGGTCCGAGGACCGAGGGTGGGGCACTCGCCCTTGATCGGCCGGCCATACCACCGCTAAGACTCTAAGACCTGTTGAAAAAGATAAGAAGACTAGAGAACTTTGTTTATTTTTTTGCTTACTAATAATGATACAATGCTGTCCTTTTTATAGGGATTGCTAAACTTAATCCCCTAAAAACCTATCTCTATATTAAGAAACTAATCCCGAATAATAGAAAATCTATCTCTAATATATAGAAATAATCTAAAAGGAAACAAACCTAAATAATAAGGAATCTAAATAGATAACAACCATATGGTACCGCGGCTACTGTTCACACGACGTATGTGCTACAGTACCGTGTGGTTACTGCTCACCCGGCGCTGCAGTACCCACGGTATTGTTCACAAGCCTGCTGCGTGCATCGTCGGGATCCTAAGCCATAACAAATAAGAAACCAGCTCCCAATGGATGCAACCAATGAGGAATTGGATCCATGAAACAACCACAATCCATTTTTATTTCAACATGTTTACAAGGCAACTTCTTTAGAGGATTGTATTAATATAACCGCACTTCATAATCTCCTTTATGCCCTAACAAAGACATACTTCAAGACTGCTATACTCTACTCATGCTATATGTACAAAGAGAATGATTGAAAGTGAAAAAGCATTTCCTATCTAGGAGAAAATTCATTAGCTCTGAATGTTTCTTTTGCTCTATATAACACACACATATGCACGCACGCACACGGCATGTCAAAAGAAGAATGTAAAATGAGATACCTTCCAGTTATGACAACATTGCGAGGTCCAGCTTTGCAGTGTTCCTCTAGGACACTGTTTGCACCTATCATTGTGCCAATAATTACTCCACCAAGCCAGCTATACCAAATTAGTGTATTCATTTGGCCGTCTCCACCTAAGTACAAAGGTAGCTAGATTATTAACCGAAACTCTAAGAAGGATCTATATGAAAAAAAAAAGAGAAAAGAAGAATGTAAAGGCAATGCAATAAATTATACATGAGTATATGACTGACCTGATAACTGAAATCCAACTGCAAGTACAACACCAGTGCTCATCATAGTGACAACATACCTGCCTAGCTGAGTAGCAACCTGAAAAGGAGAAGGAAATCAGTGAATATAGACCAACTATTTTTCAGAAAAGGAGTAAAAAATAAGTGAACTGTTTCAGAAAAGGGGTAAAAAATATGTGACCCCTACTATTGATAAGCAATATGACACAATCGACATGGTCCAGTGTAAGTCTAAACCACATGACAACTTCACTGACTAATACTCCCTCGGTCCCTCCGTTCTTTTTCAGATGTTGTTTTACAATACATGCAGTCAACCTTTTCAAACTTTGACCACAAAAATGCACAAAAGTACTTGGATTCTTCACGTGAAAATGATATCACTAGATTTGTTATAAAAAAATACTTTCATATCATTATATTTTTAATACTTTTTACTAACATATAATTAGAAAAAGTAATTGTCAAAGTTGTGTATTGGAGACCATGTCAATGTATAAAACGACAAGTAAAACAGAACAGAACTAGTATATGAGTAGGGACAATGCAGTCACTCTAAATAGCAACATCTACTAAACAAACAAGGTTAGAATCAACAGATACTGGACATTTTATCGACAGTCGTAACTATAGAGTCCTAACAGAACCAGGAAGAAATACACTTGAGCTGTCAAGCAGGCCTACATGTTTGGATGCTAAGGGGGTGTTTGGGACTGCTCCACAAACTCTGCTCCACGAATTCTACCGTGGAGCAGCTCCACAAAAAACCTAGAGTTTGTGGAGCACCCCTTTAGGTGCTCTCACAATTCCACCTTTTTTTCTCGAACAGAGTGCGTGGAGCTGAACCTGTTTGGCTAAAAAACATATAGCGGAGCTGAAAAACGTGGAGTGGAGCAGTCCCAAACACCCCCTAAATCAAACCAGTACACCTGGCATAAACAAACGGAGCAGCAAGGCACATACATGTGAGGATTTCTATTTACCAATTAACAGACAATGCGCAACCATCCCCCACCCCCAGAAAATGAAACCCTTGCCTGCAAAGGCACCCCCCCCCCCCCCATCTGAGTAATTTTGCCACAGGCCCACGGTAAACTTCAGCACAGGCAGAAGTGAACTTCGACACTACACAACTTTATAATAGCACATGCCTAGATTCCTGCATTCAGAACAAGCTGATCAGTTTAGAACACATCGATCGGTGCAGCTAATAGTGCAACGGATCGTAACTCCCGAAGAAGCAGCCAGCATCTGACGGGGCTATTCTCATATGCAGCTTAACTACGATGCCTGCCC
This sequence comes from Dendrocalamus latiflorus, assembly GCA_017311315.1. Taxonomy (NCBI): domain Eukaryota; kingdom Viridiplantae; phylum Streptophyta; class Magnoliopsida; order Poales; family Poaceae; genus Dendrocalamus; species Dendrocalamus latiflorus. The sequence goes on along the minus strand of CM029666.1, from coordinate 7,893,598 downwards.
ATTACTTGCCCATGCTTAAGATAGTGCCAGTGAAGTTGCCCATGCTTAAGGGCATCTGTAGTGTATGAAAAGAGGAGGTCTTAAGTCACCTTAAGGTCAACCTTATACATTACAGGGGTGACCTTAAGGAGACCCTAAGCAAAAAAAACTTAAGGCTGGTCCTCAAGCTAAAGACCTGGCCATAAGCATTAAAATACAATTTTTGTTTATCTGCCAAGTGGGACCGTCTTAAAGCCCATTGGGTTATATACACTAGGGAGTTGGTCTTAAGGTTTAGATGGGACCCACCCTTTGCGTTATATACACTACAGATGCCCTAAGGTAGTGCCAGGGAAGTAGTAAACCAAGCATCCGATCACACGTGAAATGAAAAAATCGACCCTGTTGCGTAGACACTGCATGAGCCGGGGCTTGAGGGTTCTCGAATGGAGCTCACCGAGAAGAAGATCTCCTCGGCCTTCTCGACGGCGCGCTGGTACTGCCCCCCATACACCTCCGCCGCCGCCGACCGGGACCCGGCGAGCACCTGTATCGCCGCCTTAAGCTTGTAGAGCGGTCCCTTCCTGCGCCTCCGCGCCTCGGACGGTGGCGGCGACGGCGATGCCTCCTCGCCGTCGCCGCCGGTTTCCTGCTTGAACGCGCGGCAGCGGAGGAAGGAGGGGCGGTAGCAGGTGGGGGCGGGGATTTCCGGCGAGCGGCGGAGGCGGCCGTGGACGGAGAGGTGGACGACCGCGGCGGCGGCGGCCATGGCGTGCGTCGCCGGTAGGATTTTTTTCTCTCTCCTTCCCTTTCTTGTGGGGTTTGTTCCTTAATTTTAGGAGGGGCGTGTGTCCAGCACTTTACCACTGAGTTAACGTGCACTGCTTCGTAAATAGAGGCCCGGACAATTTTGAATTTGTGTTCAGGTCCAGTGGATTGTTACCCTTTTTTGTCACTTTCTTCAGACTTCACTTGGTATTTTTCATCTCATATTACCACTAAATAACCCGTCACTAGACAGGGAAGAATGATCACCTTAGTACATCAAAAGTGTTAATTTGCTTTACGGAATGCTCTTATCTCAGAATGTTTAGTTCAAGCAAATAATGCTAGATTCATTTGTACACGCTCATAATGCAGTGGCAGATGTGGTGAATGGTATGGAATAAGCTCGCTTTTGGGCCTTGTTTGGCAAGCCTAATCCTGGCTAGGATCCCAACCCATTCCCAAGGGCGGGAAACCATGAGGCTAGCTTCCCTGGGACAATTAGAAAGTGCATTTGGAAGCCCATATGATAGGGATCTCCTGACCTGCGCTGTTTCCACCAAGAAAATTTCTCGCCTTCGCACATCAAGAAACCATCACATCACCCCCACTCTCGACCGCTCCCCTATCTCTGCCCCGCTCACTCCGTCGGGACTGTGTCCACCTTCGCCTCCCTTACAACCGTGTCTACCCCCCTCACTCGTGACCACCTCCACCTCACCGCTGACTGCACCTGGACCATAGGAAGAAGGGTGGGTTGATAGCTAAGGCAACCCAATGCAAATCCACCTCGTCTCATCCTCCTTCACCACCCATTTTTCGCTACCACCACCGCGTTTGAGGAAGTGATAGAGATGGCCATGGCGGGCGGGCTACTGGAGAGGCACGAGTCACCAGATCTGCCACCACAAAATCTCCCACTACTCGTTGTCGTGGTGGTGGCCACTAGCGACCGCATGGCTCAAAGACAGAGCTCCACTTCACCTTGATGGTTGTCAGGTACCTTAACCACTGCAACACCTGCAACTGGTAGGAATACCCCAATAGCTTTGTGGAGGGGAGATGATACACGACGCAACAGGTGCTCCCGGATGGCAGGTTCATCATGTTTGGCGACTGGCATGCGTTCAGCTACAAGTTTGCCCCCACAAACGAGGAAGACCAACACCCAGGCCGTCCACGCCAACTCCTCTGCGACAAGAGCGCCACCACCACTCCTCCAACCCAGTTGCATCTAGGCACGGCACTGCACACCCATGCCATTTTTCCTTTTTCTTTTTCTAGTTATTTTTCTCTGATTTTCTGATTCCAGATGGATTTTTAGCCCTACCACAACCAAACGAAGACATGGATTTTTTTCTAGATGGATATTATATTCCACAGGTATCCAGGGGCGGATCCAGCGGTGGGGCGGGGGGGGCTCGAGCCCCCCTACCGCTACCGGACCCTTGGAGCCCCCCTATAAATTTTTAGCATGGATGTATAATGCAGCAGGGGCTGAGGTCGAGCTGAAGGTACTTCAGCCCCTCCAAAAAATTTTCCTGGATCCGCCACTGCAGGTATCCCGAATGACAGAAAAATCCCTCCCAGGCTTGGCTTTATCTTCCCTGGGAATGTTTACCCTGGCAGCCAAACAAGGCCTTAAGAGTTACTCAGAAGCCAGGTAGCCCCTCAATTCATTCAATTGCGTGGAACGATCTCAAGAAAACATCTCGCCACAAATGAAACAAGAAATAATTACGAGTGCTGGCAAATTAGCAATCAGTCCTTAACTACGGATGGCTCACTTATCTACGATGGATGGACCAATGGTAGAGTATACAAAAATTTTACAGACCATACTACCCTTCAGTTGCCACGTGGTATCAATATGAGGCCCTCTCATTTCAGCTTAAATTTCTAACTTCTCACTTATATTTTACTATTCCTAAATGTTATCTTTTTCTGACTTTTTAGCTTTTTGTCGGTTCTTTTTCCCTATTCATTTATATTGTTCATGATTGGCTAACCTATTTTTTCGATTTTTAAATTTTTTTAAACTTTAATTACATCAAATAAGCCACCATCAGTTACGATATAATTTCAACCAACTACAATATAATTTTAGCCATAAATTACTTTTTTCAACCAAAATAAACGGATTGTGACTCAACTTTAAAAACCTAGTACTAAATGAACTACCTCACAAAGCTACAATAAGAAACAAGCTAAGCGCATGCTTGGTTCGCTACCACACTTTGCCAAACTATACTAAACTTTCTATGGTAGTTACTTAGTTCTTTGTCATAAATTTTGGTGTGCCATAGTTTTTTAGCCTTGGAGCCCGCTTGCCACATTTTGCCACACTAGGTGGCGAATCAAGCATACCCTAAGGATCTTAACAAACAGTTTAATTCACGTAGAAATTGAGAATTTTTCCGACATTTCCAAACTAGGCCTAGATCTCGCTCATTTCGGCTTGAACTTCTAGCTTATTTTTACTATTTATAAATTTTGTCTTTTCTGACTTTTTTTGTCTTTTTTTGAGCTTTTTGTCAGTTCTTTTTTTCCGTATTCGTTTGTATTATCTGTGATTGGCTAACTTGTTTTATCTATTTTTAAAAAAAATAATTTAATCACACCAAATAAGCCATCAGTTATAGTATAATTTTAATCAGTTATAATATAATTTTAGTTATAAATCATCTTTTTCAGCTGAAATGATCGGCTGTAAAGCTGCATCCTTGCAGCGGCACGGCATGTTAAAATGGTAGTTTCAGCAAAAGTAGCAATAGGACAGGGAGAGAGACACAAGGGGTACCAATCGGACAGCGGCAGGAGTACGACACACAAGGGGTACCAAGTTTGTTTTCTTTCTTTCTTTCTTTCTTTTTTTTTTTGGTGCAAGGCAATCATGTTTGGAATTTGGATCACTGCGAGACGCGAGGGGACGCAGGAAGGAAGGCGCGAGGAAACAAAGAAAAAAAATCTGGTTGCGGGGCAGACGCGGGCAAGCAACGAGATGGCCACACGTTCAAGCAACCTCATCTCCGCGGGGCTAGGCGCCGCGTGGCCGCGGTCGGCCCCGCCGTCTGCCGTTCGGTCTCACCCTCTCCCTGTCCCCAGGTGGTCAATCATCCCATCCGCTGCGTGCTACGGCCACCGGCGCGCGCGTTGCCGCCACCGGCTTGATCTCGCGGGCAGGGGCCGGCCCTGGGATTTCCTTTTTGTCACGGTGCAGAAGTATCTCTGTACGGCAATTCTACATCATTAAATATTAAAGGCAGATCCAATATCTCTTTAGAAAAAAAATATCTTTTTGTACGTGTGATGAGTAAATATGAACAGATCAGGTTCTGCATGAAATTACGGAGGCGAGGCTTCGAAGGAACGGAAAGGAAAACATGCTCGTCGATCGGCGATCCGAGTTGTTCGGCACGCGAGCTAACTCCAACTAGCACTCCAAGTCTTCCTGACCGTTCTGAAATTCTGTGCCGATTCAGTTCAATTGCTTTGACCAGCGACGCAGGTGGTGATTTACTAATTAAGGTCCCACATATTTTGACATGAACTTTTGGTTTTTAATTTATTTTTTTACTACTTTTAAATTTTATCTTTTTTCTAATTTTTTGGCTTTTTGAGTTTTTTTACCAATTCTTTTTCCCGTATTCGTTTGCATTATCTGTGATATGTTAACCTATTTTTTCTATTTTTAAATTTTTTAAATTTAATTACGCCAAATAAACTACCATCAGCTATTGTACAATTTCAGTCAGCTACAGTGTAATTTCAACCATAAATCACCTTTCTTAGCTCGATTAAGTGGTCTGTAAATTGGAGCAGGTGGCGTATGCGTGCACTTAACCACTAGCAGTACTCCACTAGCGGCAGTGGATCGACGTCTAGATCACAACCTCGTCTTTGAGCTGTGTGTGCCAACTGTTTTGTACGTGAACTAATCGCCTCCAACGCCTTCCTATTATGAATTTTTTGTATAAATAATACATATTTTACGGTGTACTACTCCTGGTTAAATTTCATAACCCGAAAGTCTGCTGCATGGACAGGGCCCACAACTTGATAGAATCCTGCAACGATGCCTTATTAGCAAACATTGAATACAACCGAATCTCTGTGTCATGATACTCCCATGGTGATTCGTGCTCGTCATGTGCGGCAACACCCTCAACATCAAATCGGTTCCATTCCTGCGGGATAGGAACTTAGTCCTCATCCGAACTGTCCTTGTAGTCCTCCTATACAGCTGAAGAGCTTCCTCTTCAGCCCAAACCATCTGGTCATCGCTCTCCATTTGATGCACTATGTACACCATATGCTCCCCTTCACCGGCTTGTCCTATAACCTCACCATACCATGACCATTCTTTCTCTCCTCCATGTACCGCATCGGTCTCGTCACGAACAACTTCCTTCTCTTCACCAACACGCGGGGCGCCCGAGCTACCCACACCTCCTGGATGATGGCTATCCGCACGATCTTCCACAACTTCTATTAGCATGGTTGCGTAAGCATCACATACTCATATCCATGGCGCCAACACCCTTTCACAAACCCCTTCCATGCAACAATCACATCAATGTTCCCAACTCACATCTGATGTTTGTGGGAGACTGGCTCTAAAGCCCTTTGTATGACGATGCTGCACACCTTGGAGTCCAAGGAGAGACTAAGGGTGAGCCAGTGCATCACATCTACGATTCGAGCATTCTCACCGTCCAGGTGTACCAGAGTGAATTGCGCAAAACTGCTTAAGTCAACATCGTACTGCGCTTTCATTGTAGTGGGTATCGACATTACTAATGTCTGCCTGCATATATTTTCAATTATGCATCTAGTCAAATCACATCACACATTACGGAAGTACTAATGTACTGTAATTTACATTTCAACGACCGTTTGTCTATCGTAACCAACTACACTAACCTCGTAGCATTAACTCCCAATCGCCAAACTGCGCACCGACGCCACTTTTGTCTCGCTACTCGAGTTCTCTCTTACTACAAATAATTCCTAATGGGTTTCGATAATTTACATGACATATCGATTTAAATGCCAATATATCAGTTATAACGGTACACTTGATTTTTCAATATACTAACGACATTACATTCATTCGTAATTAATCATAAATATTACATATTATTAGTTTCTATAAAGCAAATTATTAAATTTTTACGAAAATATTGACTAAATTTTGAATAACTATAAATTTCTATGGAGATTTAATTTCTACATAACATTGACTAAATTTTCTACAATTATAATTTTGTACACATGCTAATTTGCTAAGAATGTTAATTTTCTACAACTATGTTCACTAAATTTTTACAACTATAGATTACTACGGTTGCTAATTTTCTATAACTATATTGACTAAATTTTCTATACTAAAGTTGTACTATTCTTTTCTGCATTCTAAATAAACTATCCACTTTATATACAAAAATGAACTACAATATACAAAAATATTTACCTCACAAAAGTCGTGAAATATCTCCTTCTTACTCTCCCTCTCCTCTCCTCTCCTCTCCTCTTCTCTTCTTTCCCCTCTGTTCATTCACCGTGCGGCCGACGCGCGGTGCTTTATGTACGCTTCCAGTCGTCCAATCCTTCGGCGACTGGAACTGCAGTCACCTAACCAATGGGCGACTGGAGGCAGTCACCTGGCGGTTCGGCGACTGTAATTATTTAGCCCAACGGCCATCAGATTGCTTGTGTGTCGTGCGGCCGTTGGGAGATGGGTTCCAGTCGCCCGACGGTTCAGCGACTGGAGCCCATTTCTGTAAAGAAATGTTCGCGCGGGTATATTCATGTTATTTTGAATAAAATACAGATTATTTCTAAAGAAATTCTTCCTATTACAACCTAGGGCGTTATAATGATACACCTGATACCTGACTATTATTTACGATATCCCTCGTACCATCTATAGATAATACTTACATTTTTATAATAGATTATCTTTTTATATGTTTGTATAGATAGTTTATCCATATACAATATATTTTGTTTCTCGTGTTACTACCGACTACTATATAAAAGATGGTATAATTTTCTATGTTCATTCTCTTATATATATATCATCTCATATTCTATGTAATAAAATTTATAGATAACTAATATTGTATTATTCTACATGGTCTTACGCATGTGTCGTTGCACTGTGTTGTACTTAAAAACTTTGTTCGTTTTCCGTCCTAATACAAAGACGCACGTGGACTCCGACCAGCTGAGATCCTCTTGGAAGTAGCTGGGACGTCCGAACTCGGCAGGAACTTGAACGCCACGGCCTGGGCCGACTTATTAGGGTCGGCTCCAGCCACGGGCTCCAACTTAACTCCAGGTCCATGGACGGTCCAATTTTTTGGGCTTTGTTTCCAGGGCCACAACCATACTGCCAACAGTTCCGACTTTCCGTACAGCATAAACTGGAGGCTCAAAATGAAAGGACGAAGGAAAGAACTTCACAAACACATGACCGGGTCACCACTTCCCACCCTTAAAAGTACTCTTTTTTACTTCCCCTCGTCGAAACATGGTACAAATAGTTATGAAAAAATTCCAAAAAAATTTATATAGTTATGAAAAATTTCAAAAAAATTTGTAATATAATAGATCACTACTGATCTTACGAAGTAAATATAGAGAACATGACACTCGTGATCACATAAGAAAGATATGGGGTTGCGGTTGATGCCTTTTGGCTATGGTTGATGATTTTTTGCTATATTTTTTGAAACGATGGTGAGCGGTAGAGACGTTGACTCAGGAAGCCGTTTGGAGAAGCGGCTTCGCGAAACCACTTAGAGCAGCCATCTCATTTGTTTGGACTTTAGAAAAACTAAAGCCAAAAGGCACCCCAAAAGCTCAAAAAAATAGGACCATGTTGTTCTAGGCAGATTCAAACCTTGTCTGAATAGAATAATAATCATACTTCATGTGTTATTGTATTGCTAGAGATTACAATAGGGCGCATAAGGTGCGGCTAATCCTACAAAGATATGTATTTTGATCTTGCTCTATCTGTCCTCCATCTCCTGGTGCCATCCCTTATGAAATATCGAAGAGATGGCAGTTATTGTCAGGGACGACAGTTATTCTTAGCAAGACTTCCCTTTGTGCATGATCATCAAACAATTATTGTCAGGGACAGAGGTTCAAATACATGCGGTTAGAGCAACTCTAGCAGGGCCCCTACTTGGCCTCTCAAACTCAAATTTGAGAGCTAGAGCAAAAAACTCAGCTCCAACAGGGCCCCTACTTGGCTCTCAAAAATAGGAGGCCTCTCAAATGAGGTCTCCAAGCCCTCATTCCTAGGGGCCCTCTCCTGACTCTCATCCTTCGGTTTTTTTCCCGCTCGGTGAAACTTCCCCCGCGCCTCCAAAATTCCCCGCGCCCCCCAAAATCCGCCGCTTCTGCTCGCCCCCCGTCTCGCCCGACTCCTCCGCTTCCGGTCGCCCCCCCCCCCGCCTCGCCTGACTCCTCCGCCGCTGCCAAAATCCCCCGCCTCTGCCACTTCCGCTCGCCCCCGCCTTGCCCGACTCCTCCGTTCGCCCGCCGCCTCGCCCGGCTCCTCGGCCCGCCCGCCGCCACACCCGTCGCCTCGCCCGACGCCTCCGCCCGTCGCCGTCGCCTCGCCCGTCGCCGTCGCCGCCAAAATCCCCCGCTCGCCCGGGGCCTTCGCTCGCCTCCGACCGGATTTGAGGAGTGGGTCCCATGTGTCAGTGTGTAGTGGAATGGATTTGAGGGCTTAGATTTGAGGGGTGCTGTTGGAGTAGATGCAAAAAAACTGGGCCCTCAAAAATAGGAGGAGCTCTCAAATCAAAAGTAGGGGCCCTGATTTGAGAGCTACTGCTGGAGTTGCTCTTATGTCAGGGAGATAAAGACGCACAATTCCTTTAAACTACCTCACATGGTTGATTGTGGTGAACATGTTATCCAGTCAAAGGGTTGAGTCCACATGTATTATGAGCCCTTCCGATCATGTGGTGGTCGATTATTAAATTAGCTCAAACATATTCTCAAGACCAAGGGTACTCGTGAGGGCTATCAGAACAAATCCTTGTCCCGATATCTATTGGAGCTATTAAGGTGGTGATCGGTTCGGCTGAAAAGCTCATGGCTTATGGCTGAAAACACTGTAGCTGGCTGAAAAATCACTGTAGCTGATAGAGGCTTATTTAGCATAATTAAATTTAAAAAAAATTAAAAAATATAAAAAATATGTTAGCCCATTACGTATAATACAAACAAATATGGGAAAAAAGAACCGGCAAAAAAGCTCAACAAAAAGCCAAAAGTTCAGAAAAAGACGAAACTTATGAATAGTGAAAAATAAGCCAGAAGCCGAAGCTGAGTTGATCAGGACCAGTCTATTTATTAAGGATCATTAGTGTAAACTAAAAAACATAGATATATTAATATAATTTAGAATAAAAATAGATTTTTTTTAAAAAATCGAGAGTCCACCCTGATAACCAAACCGGCGAGGTCATTTTGACTCGAACACCTCGCAGTAAAATCTCTTCTAATGCGCACTACGTGTTCCATCAGTCATCACTTCCGCCCATGACGTCTATTGCGCAGTTAGTTTCACTGCGACCCAAAGCTCACATTTCTACCGACCAGCAGTACGCCACGACTCAGAACAGTGTACCCTATTCACTTCCCCCGGAACAAGACGACAAAAACCGGTGCAAAACAGGGGCGGACACAAGGGCCGGGCCGTCTGAGCCTGAGCGCGCCTGCTCTGCGGTGCGGGCAGCGCAGACGAGACGGCGAGCTAGCGCCGGCCGGTCTGGTCTGGTCGACGGCCAAAAGGCATTTGGAATTGGTCTTCGTCGCCGTGAGCCCGTGACACGGCGCCCGACGAGGGAAACCGAGCATTTTTGACATAATTAAGGCGCCTCGGTTGCCGCTCCGTCCGAATTGCTCGCAGGAAGCTGCCAATTCTCGCAGGCAAAATTCTCTCTCTCTCTCTCTCTCTCCACAGCGAATTCACGGCAGATGCGACAGGGGAGTTCGTCCGGATCGAAGCATATCCTCCGCCCATACCATTATAAATTTGAATGGTTACATGAAAAAAAGAAGTGCGAGAGATCAATCCTGGCCCTTTGGCAAGTATTGTAGCATTTGACCTGATGCGTTCATGGTTGCTCCAATGGGTGGGAGAGAGCTAATGGTGAAACACCGTAGCTCTGCCATTGTGGTGGCACTGGCACAAGATGCACTTCCGTTCCGTAGTTGTATCAAAGCCAGCCTCCTAAGCTGAGTGCGGGAATTTGTTATTAAAATCCTATCATAATATACACGCATCGAAATATTGATAAAAATAAATGCTTTCTTGAAAGGAAATTGCATATATATCATGGTTATCATTGTGGAGTTTAGCACACAATTACGCTTCGCAGTCACCCGACGACTCGGTTTCGCGCATATCTATTATATTATTAAAATAGAGGTAAAAGAAGCAACCACATTTGTTCTTAAGGGCTAGAAATTTCCACGTTAATCAGAAAAAAGAGAAAAGATTTAGTCATCCATCTGACGGATCTAAGTTATAACAATTTAGATTAAAAGAAAGAATCCATGTCAAATACAACAAAAAAATATCTGAAATCGATTATATTATTAAAGTAGATGAAAAAACCATCATATTCGCTCTCAAAGGCTAGACATTCCCATGTTAATCAAAAGAAAAGGAGAAAAGATCTAGGTGTCCATCTGGCGGACCCACGTTTAACAGCTTAGGTTAAAGAAATACTACATATCAAGTACAATAAAAAGTAACTAAAATTTGGAATAAGAATAAAACAAAATTAGCAATTTAATTTCCATATGTACTTCAAAGTAAAATTGAAATTCAGAATAAAATTTAGGATTTGTATACGAATTCCAACCTAAAATTAAAATTTAAAAAGTCAGGGAAGGTCGTTTGTCACCGTCCACTATGGAAACAAATCGGCATAGGCTTGATTGAACTAGCCACATAGGCGTGGCGCCACGCCACGCCAACCACCGTGTAGACCGAAGTAAAAGAGAAAAAATTCGCAGAAAAAGAAAGTGTAGGAGTTTTTTCGCAAAACATCGATGGCCTTTTTGCAATAAAAGGAGAGTGGAGGGGCTTTTTCGCAAAAAAAATCGAGGGTCTTTTCGGAAGAAATAAGGGCCTGTTCGTAATTATGGGAAACTACGGGTCGCTACCCAGCAAAAAAAGTGTGTAGGGGCTTTTTCGCAAGAATCTAGGGACCTTTTGTGAAAACCAGGGACCTAAATGTAATTACTAAATCTTTGCAGGTTATTTCGCAGGAACTGACACGTGGACACTCTCCGGGGACAGAGAGTCCCCAGTTATAATATACGAAGTATTCCATCTAAAAACAAAGAAGTCATCATATTCTCTCTCAAAGGCAAATTACCACATTAGTAGGTGCAAAAACAAAAAGTTGGGTTTAGATTCTAATGATGCAAATTAAACATAAATATGTTTGAATACCATGGAGATTAACAAATATAACTCTAAGTTTAAGCTAGGAATTGTACTGTACACCTAAATAATCTAAAATATCCAAAAAATAATCCATATAAGAAAAAAGACCTCACGTATAACCCATTCCTCTCATGCCATCGACAGATGCGGGTTAATGCTAACCAAGATTAAATTGGCCTCATTCCTCTCATGACATAAAAAGAAAGCTGTGAGTTAATGCCAATCAAGACTAAATTGGCCTCATTTAGCCATCCATAAGATGTAGACCTTGAGTTATCTATGTGTGGCCTACAAACTTTCTTTTAATCTAGATCCTAGTGGCATTCAGGGATACGACACAAAAGAATCGATGTAGCCAAGTCTGAGAAGAGACCAATAGATTGTGGGGAGATTAATTATTTCCTTGATGCTAATGCATGCAATGGACCAAATTCAAGACGAACTATATCTATAGTTTGATGAAAGTATAAAAGGAAATAATGGCGACTGTAGCTGCAAAAGAGCAATGTTGGATGTTGTGACCCTCAATATCGTTGTGCTTCTCTCGCTGCGACCTATTATCCACACCATGCATGCTGATCTTGCTATATTTTTGCCAACTCGGGAGCCAAGAGTTAGGACTAAAGTATGAAAGAGAGGTACATAACGGATATAGAGAACTAGAAAAGCGATAAGTTTCGACCAAAAGGGTCATTACTTGAAAAATTAAGTCACTGTTTTTCCCTAAAAGCGTATTCACGACCACTTTTTGATGCTGTCACAATGTATCATGCTCACAGATTTTTTTCAATCAAAGGTTATCCTTCGATTATGTTTTCTTAATATGTATTTTTTTAAAAAGATGTATTTTACCTTTGAATTTTTCTTAGCATTTCCAGTATTTCAACAAAATATAATAATCCCAAAACGCTCCAACAATTGGTGGTGATCATTTAGGCTTTTTTGGGTGGCTTATGGCTGAAAAGCACTGTAGTTGGCTGGAAAAATACTGTAGCTGACAGAGGCTTATTTAGCATAATTAAATTTAAAAAAATTAAAAAAATATAAAAAATATGTTACCCCATTACATATAATACAAACACATACGGAAAAAACCGGCAAAAAAGCTCAACAAAAACCAAAAGTTCAGAAAAAGACGAAATTTATAAATAGTGAAAAATAAGCCAGAAACCGAAGCCCAAATGATCACAACGAATATATGATTAGCCTACAGCACCTAAATTGTTCTTTAGTACAAAATAAATTGTAACAAATCTAGCCGAATTGAGCGGGCCACGGCTAGTTAACTTACACTTGTCAACCGATGGAGCGACGAAAACTATATACATATAAGAGCAAGTATTATAAGAGGCTGTAAGTTGGCTGTATGCTGAGGTGGAGGAGAGAGAGGAGGAGAGAGAAGAGAGGTGGGCTGTAAGCTTACAGCCAGCTGAAGCACAAGAACCAAGAAACTTTGTGAGAGGAAGGGGTAGATCATACAGCCTTCAGCTGGCTGTAACTACTATATGAATAGACTGATAAGTGGGCTGTAAGTATCCATACAGCCAGCTGAAGGCTGTATTATAAGACTTGCTCTAAGAAGTGCTTGATCAAACCTTAAACATATAGAAAGATGAAACATTTTGCAATTTCTTCAGGAAAATTAGGGGAATTAGAGTCGATGCGTACCAGCTTGAAGTGTTTGATAAGGATATTGGATGATCGATAACTTGGGCTCATGGACCATGAATCCTGTGCTTTTTAACTTCACCGAGACGCTACTTAATCGCGTAGGTTAATAAGTAGGGGCTAATGCTAATCAAGTTCTAATAATACATCCTAATTAAACCTTCGCATTAATCTTAGGGGCCAGCCCCCTCCCAGCCCCCTTCCGTCCACCGGTGAATATAGGAATTTCACAAGAAACATTTACACTCCCATATGAATATATGATTAATATAGAATCCTCAAGTTCCAAATAGGGCCCCACTGATAGTAGGAATTTCACAAAAAAATATTTACATTCCCGTATGAATATTTTTTGTTACAACTTATAATTTTTAATTACAGCTTAAACTTAATAAATAGTAATCGCTGGAAAAGAGATAAAAGCAAAACAACCGGACAGATCAAGGTCCAAGCCGCAGGACGTGCACACGCATTTTTTCAACGCCGTTTCTTTCGTACGAACAGCGTTTCCTATCGAACACGATCCACGAAACGAGAGCGGCAGATCGATCGGTGGGAGCTAGCTAGGCCGCGCGCGCGCGCTTAATTGCGGGCCTGCCGTCGACTCAGTCAGCAGCCACTGGCCGGCCCATGTTACAGCGTGCGAGAGCGGTCGTTCGTGCTTCGTGCAGCGTGCGCGCCCTTGGGCGCGCTGTTCGCCCACGGAGGCGCACAGGCCGTCGCCAGCTTGGCCCCTCCTGCGCCCGACCAAACATTGCCGCGCTGATCCAGCGCACCACTGTGCACGCCACGCGCACGGCTTGATACCGATGCCGACGCCAGCGCCTCGCCGTGCGCCCGTGCCGTGGCGGCGTCAGCGCGGTGCAGCGGAGCGCAGGCTTTGGGCACGCATTCAAAGCGGCGCCGCTGCGGCGGCCGAGCTCTAGCTAGCCCTCTGCGTGCCTGCCTGCAGCGTACGTCGGGATCCCAGGCCCCGAAACGGCAGCGGCTATAGCTAGCCGCCGGGAGTCCTTGCCCTGTTCGCGCACGGCTTCCAGACACCGCGCTGCGCGGCCATCTCGAGTGGCGGCTTCCTGAATTCTGCACACACCCCCGGCGCCTGCCCGCTTGCGCGCTTTCCCTTTTGCCCCAGCTCGATCGGCAATGACTGCTGTTTGTAGGTATCACACTTGCCTTCTCACGCGACTCGATCTCGAGAACGTATGCTTGTACAAGCAGGATGCGTACAGATGTATACGGACAGAGATTTAAAACCGTAAAGAGAGGCTTTGACCGGCCAGTACGTACGTACACAACTACACAAGTCGATCTGTCCATTGCAAACAAGCTTCTCTCTTTCAGAGGACGTACCAGTACTAGGATTGATGTGCATTTGGCAAAAGCATTGTCGGACCGAATTTGATGTGCATTTGGCAAAAGCATTGTCGGACCGAATTTGTCATTCGGAATCCCTGATTCTACCATACTATTCGCTGAATCAGTAAATAGTATCTATAAACATATTATTGAATTATTTTATACATAATATCAACTAAACACTTATATTACATATCAGAATTTAAATAACTGATAATGGGCAAAGTTTACAATACATGCCGATTAGGCCAAATGTTTATATTATACAAAAGTGGAAGCGAAAGCAAGAAGTAAAATGTGAGGCCATACCATACCTTGCCATATGCAAGTGACTAGGGGCAAATAATGTCATACTCCCTTCCATGAATCCAAATAATAGATGTACATACAATCACCATCAAAGTCTATCTCTAGGGTAAGGACTAGAATACTAGAGAACGTCATAATCTCCACCATATTCTTTTGTATCTGTTCTTGGAGCAGTATAGTAGATGTAGGGGGTCATGATCCATAGGTTCTGAGTTAACTAAATGAGCGAGGATGAGTACAAATAATCATACTCTGCGAGTCAACACACAGAATGCAATAATATAGATGCATGGTTACACAAATAAAGGCTCAAGTTCTTTTTTTGCTAAATATCTTCACTTGAAAGCTACAAACAAGTAGAAAGTTTCTAGATTTAGCAAATTTTACTAAACCAATTTTTGTAAAGTGTGTGAAAGAATGCAAAAATAGAAGTGTAGGTTTCATCCACCTTTTACATGGTTACCTCCACCATATGCTAGTTTGGTTATCAGGGTTACATCCATCCATTATTTATCACTGGGTTATATCCGCTCAAGGCAACTCAATGCAGAGTTACATCCATTCGTTGTTTTTCATCCCACCCATAAAGATTATATCATAAATAGACACTAACTCAAGTAAGTTCTTATGCCCGCTCATGACCGTGGGCACGATTGTTTGAACAATTTTCACTTCGTTGAGGTCGTACACTTTATCTACAGCAGAAAATCAACTTGTTATATTCCATATGTTTTCTTAGACATGTAAATAAAAAACCATCACAAGGCTTTTACAATGCATCTTCCTAACGGGCTGCACCCGCTAAGGTTTCCACCACTGTGGGGTTACGTCCACCCACTCCAGAAGCCTCTCTTGCGCTGCACAGCGGCTTAAATCCAATGACATAACTTGTGCTCATTTGAATGGTGCAACCGCGCCGAGTCTATGCAAATTAATTAGCCAGGTCATACCAATTATAAACTTGTGGTTGCACTATTTTATATTGAAAATGGGTTACAAGATTAAGACCTCACGATTCTTTGGGCAGTTCTACCATAAATCACATATTCTTATACTACATTCGCACTAACACCTCTTACCATCTGTCCAGATATTTAAGTAAGTTATAGGGTTTTTAGAAGCATAAAATAATTTATTTCAACATACCAGCCGCTTTCCTCCAATGACTGCCCTAAGCCAAGTTTTCATGTTTTGAAATATGTCACGGCAATTTAATGTCCTCGGTATCTAAGCAAGATTAAGCATGGCGCTTAGATACGGACTAATCACTAGTATGTTTACCATTAGCCCTAGAGCGATAAGGTTTTATGTCCAAATTCAAGGAGTGAGGTATATTAGCATAGTTACTCAATGGGGATTTAACTATGAGCTTAGCATGAATATAATTTGGATAATAAATTAAAGCATGCAATTTAGTAATTTAAGGCCCTGCTCGGTTGGGCTGAAAAACCGTGGCTTATAGCTGAAATTGCACTGTAGCGGGTAAAATTTTACTGCAGCTGAAGGTGGCTTATTTGGCATAATTAAATTTAAAAAAATTAAAAATAGAAAAAATATACTACCTCCGCTGCCGGCCATCGCCCGCGCTGTGCCGCCACCAGCCATCGCTGCCACGGTCGCCTCCACATGCGCCATGCACGCGTGTAGCGCCGGCCACCGCGCCGTGCTGCCCGCGCTGCTATTGCCGTCCGCGCCTTCACCACGACCGCCGCCACGCGTGTGGCGCCCACCACACCGCATGCCCAACTAGCCTCGTGTCGCCACTCGGCTGGCCTCGCACCGACTGACGCCGTCGCTAGATGAGCCGCCGGCGGCCAAGGCCCTAGCCGGCCCCTCAACCGGGGGGATTGAAAAGAGAGAGGATAGAGAAAGAGGCAACCTGTGAAAAAAAAATAGTGAGGGCGGTTGCACGGGGAAAAAGGTTTGCCCCTTTTTAGCCCTAAGCTTTGATTAGGGCTAATTAGGGTTTAGTGGCCCCTCCTAGAAAATATCAGGGCACTGTATTTCTATTTTGGATTTAAGTTTGAATTGCAGTTGTTTTTGTTTGGCAATTGAATTTTGGATTCTAAATTTCAAATTGAACTTATATTTGTGTTGTGGTTACAGACCAAACAGAGAAAGAGATGGTAGTGGAGAGTGAGGGAGATGAGTAAAATGGCCTGGCTTCTCCCCATGGCCTGTATCCATATATATGTACACATGAGGAGTGCTTTTACAGTTATACCCTTACAACTGGTCATCCCCTCCAGGGGCACTTATGTCATTACACATGGCCTATTCTGGGCCTTATAACCTCCTATCAGGCCTGCTGGGTTTAGGTGGGGGCCACCCCTACAACAGGAGCCTCTCATGGAGAAGGGCTTCACAGGGCTGAAGCCATGTTGCCGAGTCCTTTGGCCCCCTCCGTCCCTGCGGCCTGTGAACTTTTCCGAACTTGACCAGGGGCTACGGCCGTAGCCGAAGTAGACGCGCGCGCTCCGTCCCCTACCCTTCGAACGGGTGGCAGCGGAGCTGGCGCCTAGGCCGAAGCAGACGCGCGCGCTTCGTCCCCTACCCTTCGAACGGGTGGCAGCGGAGCTGGCGCCTAGCCGAAGCAGACGCGCGCGCTCCGTCCCCTACCCTTCGAACGGGTGGCAGCGGAGCTGGCGCCTAGCCGAAGCAGACGCGCGCGCTCCGTCCCCTACCCTTCGAACGGGTGGCAGCGGAGCTGGCGCCTAGTCGAGGTGCGTCGGGGGCGTTGCGCCGGCATAGGTAAGCGTAGCGGGCCCCTGAGCCGCCGCGTATGCCTTAAGTAATAAGGGATGCGTTGCGACGCTCGTTCTTCTGGCCGTCCACGTGGTGAAACGTGCTTGGCGCGGTGCGGGCCTTGAGGCGTCGTGACCATTAATGTAACGGCGGACTTTCGGCGGTCGGACTTCCGCCGGTCGGACTCCTGCCGATTGCACTTCCGCCGGTTGGCTCCCCTGCTGATGGGGTATATATACGGCGCTGGTGCGGCGTTGTTCCTGCATGTATTTTGATAGAAGCTGCTCCCCTAAAATGGGCCCCTTCCGTGCATCGACATTCCCTAGCGACGCTGAGCGGCTTGGGGAATGTTGATGTACTGATGGAGGTCCATTTTTCTCGGGAGCTTGGTCAGCGTCGGTTATCGGTAGCCAGCCGCGCTTCCTGCCCTCGCGCTGCGTTTCTGCACACGACGGCAAGGTTTGCCCTGTTCTCCTTAACAGACCTACCTACAGTCGGTGTTCCTGATGGAGCCCGCCCGCATCACTTTGAAAAATGCTAATGCATTGTAGGTAGCCTGTTAAGGAGAACGAGGCAGTCTTTGCGGGACATGACCCTCGCCTCTGCCGTTCGCGCGCGCGGGTTCGTTTCTCGAAATCAAGATCCAGGCCGAGGCCGCGGCCAGGCTGGTGTGGCGATCGAGAATACGACCTCCTACGCGCGTGCCGTGCTTTCGTATGAAGATGGCAAGGTTTGACTTGTTCTCGTAGACAGATATGCTTGAGGTCATCTGCGTCCGCTGACTGTGCCAACTGGGGCCATCGTCAAGGAACATTGATGTACTGAAGCTTTTCTGTCTACGAGAACCTGTCAAAACCTGCCGCACACCAGCCGCTGCGCTCCCAAAACATGGAAAACCCAGAGGCCTGAATCCCCGATGGTTTAAGTCATGTCGAGGCTGCCGCCGAGGTTGCTTGGCCCGCTGCGGCTTATCGTTATTCCCTGACGCAGGGTCGAGGCGGATGGCAAAGCACCTCAGCTAAAGCGGGGATCCGCCGGTATCATGCTGCCGACGTCGACGCGGCAGAAATGGCGCCAAGTCGGAGTAGACGCGCGTGCTCCGTCCACTATCCCGTGAACGGGTGGCAGCGGGGCTGGCGCCTAGCCGAAGTAGACGCGCGCGCTCCGTCCCCTACCCTTCGAACGGGTGGCAGCGGAGCTGGCGACCTCGCATTGCGAACACCGCGGTGATTGAGATCTCATGATGTGGTCCTGCGCTGTAAAGGTTCCTGGAATCACGCCGGCCCCTGGTCTGCCAGGGTTAGGTTCTCGTACCGTGCGACCTGCGTCGGCGCGCACGGGGCACGCGGCGGCTTATAACTGGTGCGCGGCGGGATGTGGACGGTTGCGTGCTCGCGACTGCTCGCCTCTTCCCTAGGGAAGGGGGACACGGGGCGGGCGATGAATGGCGCAGTGTCGAAGCTGTTGTGATCCCCTGGCCCATTAGTGCGCCTTTAATGGCGGCTAGAGAGCGTCGTGCTGTGACGGCCCTTGGCGCTGTGGTCGTGGCCCTTCGCCTTTGGCTATGGGGAATTGTGCTGGACGGGCCTTTGTACGACTACGGTCGCGTCCCGTACGCGGATCGTCGCGACGCTTCGATATTGGGGCGGGGTGGCTTGAAGTAGCGCTCGTGACCGCGCTCCCGCAGTTGTACGCCCCCTTCTTGCGCGCATCGCTTTCCATACTCCCGTAGTATTCTTCGCCGCTATTCTCCTTTTGCGGGAAGCAATGGCATCTGGCGATAAGCGTGATAGGGCGGCTAGTGGCTGCGGCGTTCGCCGGCGATCTTCACCGCTAGAGGTGAAGTACACGCTCAAAGAGCGCGACCCGGCGGCGGCGGACAAGCGGTGGCTGGCGGCGGAAAAGGAAGGCGCGTTCTCCGACAAGCTGGGCCCGTCACTCGTGACCGAGAAGATGATCCAAGTGCTTCTGCGCGCGGGGAAGCTGTCCAAGCGCCAGGCGGTACGATTGCCCGCCGCCGATGAGACGGAACCGCACCCCGAGGGGTCGGAGGCGATCGTATTCGTTGCCTTTTTCGACGCGGGGCTCCGCATCCCGGCGGCGGCGATTGTGGGCGACGTGCTGCGGACCTTCGGGCTGGAGCTGGCGCAACTGACTCCGAACGCCGTGGCCCGGCTCGCGGTGTACAGCTGGGCCTTGTGCTCGGGGGCGTGCTGGCCCAGCGCCTCGTTGTTCGCCTACCTTCACGAGGCGCGGTGCCAGCCCAAGGATCGGAAGGACGGGACGCTGTCGAGCTTCGGCAGCGTCACCTTTATTCTTCGTTCGACTTGCAACAAGCTCTTCCCTGCGAACTCCACTCGCGGGAAGTGGGAGTCTCACTGGATGAAGCGGTGGTTCTACCACCGTGGAGAGCGGGAGCGGTCTTGAGTGCACGGGCCGACCGATCGCGTTCAAGCCCTCGCCCGGCCGGACGCTCGGTGATGAGGACAGGCGGAGGGCCCGGCGGCTCGTAGGCGTGGCCGCCCGCTTCAACATGCGCGACCTCGCCGAAGAGTATGTGATGTACGGCGTGGCGGCGCTTGCCCGTGACTGGCGTCTTGCCGCCGAGAGGCGTCGAGACGACAATGTTTCGCCGTCGATCTGCTTGCTACCGGCACCCTCCGGTCTTCGTAAGCCTCGACCGTGTCTCTCCTTTGTTCACACAAAATGCGTTATATGCTAATGTTATCCCCTTTGCTTCAGGGATTTGCTTGGAGGAGGCGGAGCAGGCCGCGCGCGTATTCCTGGGGCCGTATACCGGCAGGGAGCACGAGCAGCGCGCGTCTGCTATCGCCGAGGCGGGGCTGGGGCAAATAAACCGCGTGTGCGAGGCCCTAGGCCTTGCCGTGCCGGACCGTGCCGCTCCGGACGACGGTGCAGCGAGGAAGAAGGCGCCGTCTCGGAAGAGGGGCCGAAGCGGGGCGTCTGCCGTGCTTGGTGCGGCGGCTGCTACTGCTGCTTCTGGCGCTCCCGAGGGCGCGGCAGACGCGGAGTCGGATTCGGCGAAGTATGCCGATTCAGGCTTGGATGGTGCGGACGCCGGAGGCGAGGGATCTTCGGCGAGTGCCCTGGACGGCGGGCTTGCCGCGAGCAGCCGGAGAGGGGAAGTCTTGCCGCCCGCCGAAGTCGCCGAGACAGAATCCGTGCGGACCGGCGATGCTGAGGTGGAGCCTTCGACCGTGGCCGCTGTGGTGCCGGAGACGCCCTCTGTGGGGGCGCACGGAGCCATGCTGCCTTCACCGAAAGCATCAGCAGAAATCGAGGTGCCCCCTGCGAAAACTACCACAGCGGAACCTTCGCCCCCGGGTGCTGCAGCCGCGGGGGCCTCTCCGGCAGCGACTGCTGGGGCGGTGTCGCTGCTGCCTGCCCCGGCTAAGCGGCCGTGTGTACGGCCGGAGCTCCACCGGACGCCGCGGGCGTTCGTCGTGGCGACGGGCATCAGAAGCTTGTGGGACTCCGATGCCGATGCCGAAGACCCTGCGGCGTGCGCCCCCTCTGCCCCCTGGCCATTCCGCCCGCCGTGCAGGAACGGTCGCCGCCGGCCCCGAACGCAGAGGCTTCTGCTCGCTGCGGGACCATGCTTTCTGCGGGGGCTTACACCACCGCAGCCCCGTCTGGGAATAGGGGGCGGGCCCCCGAAGCCCTCCTTCTGCTACCGAAGGTAGGGTGGCTTAGCTTACCCTGGTGTATTCTTTTATGTCTTGCGGTGCTCACCTGCATCCCTATTTGCAGTGTCGCTCATTCCGAAGGAGCGCTTGGCGGAACACGGGACCTGTCTGAGCCCCGCGGACTTCGTGCCTCCCCCGGAGACGCTGAGGGCGTGGCGCGGGATTGTGGATGATGCGGCTGCCAGCGTCGACTAGCAAGCGCTGCAGGCCTACGGGGCGGGGCGCCTCGGGGACGCCTTCGAGGTGTCTGGGGTGAGGGTAAGTACTCATACGACAAGACCTGGGCCGGCTAAGCTTGCTAAGTCTTTCCATTCTGCAGACACTTGTGCTTGGGCAGGCCTTGCAAAAGGCCTATGCTCGTGCCCAAAGGGCGCTTGAGGACAGGCTGCGGGCCGCCGAGGAGGAGCTACGCGAAGCCTCGGGAGCCCGCTCTGCCCAGGATGCCCGCATCCGCCAGCTGGAAGCGGAGTGCGCCGAAGCGAAGGCGCACGCCGAAGGACTTGCTGCGTCGGCGCAGGAGTCGGCCGCGGAGGCTGCGCAGCAGGAGTTTGCGGCAGAGCGGGATGACTTTCTACAACAGGTCGCCTTGCTAGAGAAGGAAAAAGGCGAACTCGCCCTGACTCTAGCGGAGCGTGATCGGACGCTTGGCGAGGCTTCGGTGGTTGCATGGGATGCCATGCAAGCGCTGGAAAGCCATCTCCAAATGCTTGTGGCCAAAGTGTCGGACCACGCCTTCGGCCCGGAGGAGCTGTTGCAGACCGTCCGCTGGGTCGGAGACGCCGCCAACGTCGCGCGCGGCGCTGCGACGACCTTCGGCAACCACTGCGCGTACACATCGGCATGCTTGGTGTGCGCGCTCCTGCAGCACCACGGTTGCACGCACGTCGCCGGGCTAGAGGACCCCCAACTGGAGATGCCCGGCGGGGCCGGAGTAATGTCCGGCGCCGTCCGCTCCGCTCGCCACGCCATCAAGCCCTTCTATGAACGGATCTGGGATTACGTCGGGGCAGACGCTGCGCGGGTCGAACTCCGGAAGTCACTTTACGGGGAGGGGAGCCTCGGCCGATTCCTGAACGGGGTCCCTCGACGCGACGAGGGCGGCGCTGGGGCCTCCAAAGGCGCCGGGAACTCGCAGGTGTGACGCCGTGGTGCCTAAGTGTAGGCGTGCGTTGTAATGCCCCCTCTTTTTGTAAATGAAGTACGCACTTGCTTCACAAATTCTGACTTTTGCCTATGTCCCGGGCAGCTTCCTTGCTGGGGCCGACTTCTTGCGGCCGACCTTGCGACCCGGCGACGCCTTCGACGCTGGCGAAGGGCCGAAGAGTCGCTGGACTTTTGGGCGGGCCGACTTTCTTCCGGCGGAACCCCGTCGTTATCGCGTGTTAAGGACGAGCCTGCCGAATAGCTACTTAGTGCGGCAGGGATGTTGGCGGGCCTCTGTTCTTGAAAGATTTTCCCGATATATAGATCTCCTGATAATTAGGACATGCGCGGTCATGCTGTGCGGAGCCGAGATCCCCACATTCCAAGTTCGTCGTTGGTGTGAACCGTGCGAGCGCTGCCTCCTGCTCGTCGCCCGGGGGCCAATGCGCCCGCGGGGTTTGCGCGTTGAGTACTTCGTGGAGCCAGCGCGTGCGGGGGCAGTTGTTGACACTACGACCTGCTGAAAGTCCGTAGACTGGCGCGTGCGAAGGTGGACCTCCGCACCATGACCTGTTTAGAGTCCGTAGACTGGCGCGTGCGAAGGCGGACCTCCGCACTACGACCTGTTTAGAGTCTCATGGACTGGCGCGTGCGTAGGCGGACCTCCGCACTACGACCTGTTTAGAGTCCGTAGACTGGCGCGTGCGAAGGCGGACCTCCGCACCACGACCTGTTTAGAGTCTCATGGACTGGCGCGTGCGTAGGCGGACCTCCGCACTACGACATGTTTAGAGTCCGTAGACTGGCGCGTGCGAAGGCAGACCTCCGCACGACGACCTATTTAAAGTCTCGTGGACTGGCGTATGCGAAGGCGGACCTCCGCACCACGACCTGTTTAGAGTCCGTAGACTGGCGCGTGCGAAGGCAGACCTCCGCACGACGACCTATTTAAAGTCTCCTGGACTGGTGTGTGCGAAGGCGGACCTCCGTCCCCCCACCCCGAGGTGGGGGCAACCTCTGGTGTATCGCATATTCCACGTGCGCGCCGACGCTGGGGTCAGC
Organism: Dendrocalamus latiflorus; assembly: GCA_017311315.1. Taxonomy (NCBI): domain Eukaryota; kingdom Viridiplantae; phylum Streptophyta; class Magnoliopsida; order Poales; family Poaceae; genus Dendrocalamus; species Dendrocalamus latiflorus. The sequence continues at coordinate 7,870,375 of CM029666.1, read as the reverse complement.
CTCTGGCGCGCAACGTTGGTACTCTGGAACTCCCGGAATTGGTTTCCATAGTACCCCCTGCGTACACCTCCCGTGATGTGCGAAGGCGAGCCTCAACGCGCTAAGGTGCGCGATTGGCGGCCGCGCAAGATTCGCGTGGGATCGGCGTCCACGTCTGATTTATACTCCGGGGAGTACGCACAAGGACGAAGTCCCTAGCGTGCGCGGGGTTCGCATCTTGTTTATATTCAGTAGAGTGCGCAGGGAAAACATCTGCGTCTTATTTATACTCCGTAGAGTGCGTGCAGAGGCGTCCCCCCACACGTCTTTGTTTATACTCATGCCCGTGTCTTCAACGGAGAGTGCACACGCGAACGTGCGTCTTCGTTTATACTCATGCCCGTGTCTTTGACGGAGAGTGCACACGCGAACGTGCGTCTTCGTTTATACGCATGCCTGTGTCTTTGACGGAGAGTGCACACGCGAACGTGCGTCTTCGTTTATACTCATGCCCGTGTCTTTGACGGAGAGTGCACACGCGGACGTGCGTCTTTGGTTTATACTCATACCCGTACCCCTGGCTACGGAGAGTGCACATGCGAACGTGCGTCTTTGGTTTATACTCATACCCGTACCCCTGGCTACAGAGAGTGCACACGCGAACGTGCGTCTTTGGTTTATACTCATACCTGTACCCTTGGCTACGGAGAGTGCACACGCGAACGTGCGTCTTTGGTTTATACTCATACCCGTACCCCTGGCTACGGAGAGTGCACACGCGAACGTGCATCTTTGGTTTATACTCATACCCGTACCCCTGGCTACGGAGAGTGCACACGCGAACGTGCGTCTTTGGTTTATACTGCGGGAGCGCACACGTAGGCGATGCCTCCGCGTGTGCTCGCCGTGTATTTTTGCACAGCGGTAATATGTTGGCGACAAACGGAACTTTATTACATTTCTGTTTGCGCGGGTAAGCGATTACATACGACCGGGGGGGGGGTACGAACCGTTTGTGCTCAGCGCGGCCGGAGCCTCTAGTAGTTGCACTATCGGCAGGGCTTGCGGAGTCGCCCCCGGATGGCACCGTGGGCCTTCGCACGTCGGTGCCGATCCTAGGTGTGCCGCTGCCCGCCGCGACGGGGACATCTGGTGCTGTGCTCGATGCGCCGGGCGATGTCCTGGTCGCCCCGAATGGTAATGATGGCTCGCGGCCCCGGGAGCTTCATGCATAAATAGCTGTGGTGCGGTACCGCCCCGAAGGAGTTGAGGATTGGACGCCCCAATATGGCGTTGTATGGGTATGGGAGGTCGACGACGTCGAAGGTGGCGTCTTCGACCCTTTCATTGTCGCCCTGGCCGAAGGAGACCTGCAGACATATTTGGCCGAGCGCTTGTAGAGGTTGTCCTCCGAAGTCTTGTAGCGGGACTCCCGATGGGCCGAGGCGACTTCGGGGGATCCCCATTTGGTCGAAGGCTGCCGCGAATAGAATGTTCGCGGAACTACCGCCATCAACCAGGGCACGTCCCACGTCGCACCCCGCTATAACGACTCGGACGACCAGGGGGTCGTGGTGGGGAAGCTCCACGCCTTCGGCATCGGCGGGGGTGAACGTGACCTCATGCTGTGCCCAGTCCGGCGGTGCCTGTGCTGGATATGCCGCCACGTGGTGTAGCCTCCGTGCATAGGCCTTCCGCTGCCGTGCCGAGGCAAACTCCAACGCGGAGCCTCCGGAGATGACGTTGATAACCCTTTGGTGGGTGGCCTCCGGAGCCTGTAGCTGCAGAAAGCCCTCCTGAGGCTGCTGCACGTGGGCCTGAATCTGTAGAGGACCCTCATGGGGCTGCGTCCCTTGTGCCTGAATGTGCACGGGGGCTTCGTATGGGTGCTGTACGTGGGCCACCACGGGCGGGCGTGCTTCCAGGTTCCTGTCCCTGGCGATGCTCTCGCGGAGCACCGCGATAGAGGTGCACGTGCGGGTGTCGTGGTTGCCACGACCGTGGACTGCGCACCACAGCCCCTGGTGTTGGTCGTCGTAATCTCCACGGCCTTTATCGTCGCGGCCCCGGCCACGGCCGCGCCCCCGGCCTCGGCGCCCCCGACCGCCCCGGCCCGCGGGAGCGCCTTCGTCGGAACCGCCTTCGATGTCGAGGACGTACCGGCCTCGCTGCGACTTCTGCTGGCCACGCTTGGGCCTATCGGACGACTCCTTGTGCGGGGCGTCCCTGCGGTCGGGCGCATCCCTGGACGACTCCTGCTTACGTTTTCCCTTCGAAGAACCGTCCTTCGGCGAGTCTTCGGCTTTTGGCGAGGCGCCGGCCTGGTTGGTGTCGGAGTCGTCACCTTGCCTTCGCCGCGCGTCCTCTTCCGCCCTGGCGTATTCCTCCATTTTGTCAAAGAGCTTCGTCACTGTCTTAATTGGCTTCCGTGCGTTGTACTCGGCCATCGGGCCCGGGCAAAGGCCCTGTATGGCTGCATTGACAACGGTGGATTCATTAACATCTTTGACTTGACAACGTATCTTCGTGAAGCGCTTGAGGTAGTCCCGGGCTTCTCCGAAGGTTTCTGCTTTACGGCGAAGAGCTGGTCCGCGTCGACCTGCTCGACATAGTTTCCTTGGAAGTTGTTGTGAAGGCGGTCGCGGATCTGCTCCCACGCGTAGATGGAGTTCGGCTCTATGGTAAAAAACCAGGAGAGCACCACTCCTTGCAACGCGAGGGGGAGTCCCTTCGCCTTTGTGGTGTCATCTCCGCCCGCGGCCTCGATTGCGGTTTCGTACACGCGCATGAACTCGCGGGGGTCCGTGTCACCTTTGTAGGGCTCGATGACACTGGGGAATTTGAAGTCTTCGGGTCACACCGCTTGCTGTAGTCCCGCCGAAAGCGGGGACTCTGGATCGACGCGCCGTAGCGGGACGCGGCTGGATGTGGGGGCGTCGCGGCTGTCCGCCCTTTCCGGCGTGGGCTCTGGCGCGACCACTGGCGCGGCCTATTGGCTCCGAGCCTCTTGTATGTCTCGGACAGCCCCGCGAAGATCCCCCAGCTCCTGCTAGAACGCTTTGAGGGCCGCCAGTAGGGCGCTTTCCACCGCCTGTGCGGGCGGGGCCGCCGGCACGCCCAACGGACGGATCGGCGCGGACACGACCGCGTCGCGAGCTCCCGAGCTGCCGGTCGCTCCGTTGTGGCTACCTCGAACCGCCCGGTCCGCGCTACCGGCGAGGGTTGCGGCGAGGGCGGCGAGGTCGGCTGCCGTTGCATCGGCGGGGTCGGTCGTCGCCGCGCCAGCGTCGATGTCTTCGACCACGGGGTTGGTCGTCGCGGTGCCGGTGACGGGGTTGGTCGCCGCGGTGCCGGTGACGCGGTTGGTCGCCGCGGTGCCGGTGGTGGGGTTGGTCGCCGCGGTGCCGGTGACGGGGTTGGTCGCCGCGGCGCGAACATCGACGTCCTCGGCCACCGCGCCTGCGCCGCCACCCGCGCTCGCCGCAGCCGATGCCGAAGCCCTGGTACCTATGCGACGCTCCGACCCGGTTGCCTTCTTTCCCCTCGCCGCCGTTGACGAAGCTTTTTTCGGTGCCATCCTTTTTCAGGTTTCGGGCTTACTCCTGTCCTCCCCACGGACGGCGCCAACTGTTGTGGTTACAGACCAAACAGAGAGAGATGGTAGTGGAGAGTGAGGGAGATGAGTAAAATGGCCTGGCTTCTCCCCATGGCCTGTATCCATATATGTGTACACATGAGGAGTGCTTTTACAGTTATACCCTTACAACTGGTCATCCCCTCCAGGGGCACTTATGTCATTACACATGGTCTATTCTGGGCCTTATAACCTCCTATCAGGCCTGCTGGGTTTAGGTGGGGGCCACCCCTACAACAATTTGATTTTAATTTGGACTGGATTTGAAAATGGTTTATAGTTTTAAAATTTACATTATTGGATTTTGATTTTTGATTCAACATTTTCTATCGAAATTTCTTTCCTTAAATTTTAACTCAGATTTTGCTTTGAAGAAATAATTTTTGATTTCGAATTTCAGCTTTGATTCAAGTTTTTCCTAAATTAATTTCACTGTAAATTCTCCTGCGCTACTTTATAGATCTTCTTTTCATATTTCGCTTTTTATTCTAATTTGTTTTGTTTATATATTTTCTTTTATTAATTTTCATAACTCAGTTTCTAGAAGAAAAAACCCCAAATAATGATTCACGAAAATCCAATATCAATAAGACGCATAAAAAATTTAAAAATTTAGGCATTTTCATGGGATTGAATTACAACACAAAAATTTACAAGCATGGGACTGTTGATGCGTGGATCGGAGAGATCTTGTTATCATTGGCTCTTCATAGCAAAAAAAACTCGAAGCCACTACCGAGGTCTCGAAACAGTCGAAGCCACTACCGAGATGACCTTTCAGGCTGGCGGCCAAGGACTACTAAAAGCAATCGCCTTTTCCGAACTCTTTTTTCTAAAAAGACTGACCGGAGGAGACATCCATGGAAGGGTTCCAGTGCAAACAATGGAGATTAGCCACCAAGTCAAAGGGGCAGCTAGCTGTCTACCCTTTTGCTTCGAAGTGAGCGAAAACTGTAGTATTATCTGGCCCACTAGCTTTATGGAGTATATGGGCATGTTCTTTTCGGCTGCGGCTTATGACTTTTGACTGAAATTTTTGAATTTGGCTGTTTACGGTATAGATTACGGAGAGACAGATATTTACTTGTGATTTTGGCTGGTACAGATACTGAGCTTTTAACGTATATATCGTTTAATTTGTAGACCACATCTTGAGAAAATACTCCGTTTGAAAGTTAGGTACTGTAGCAAAAATCAAAAACCGCCAGCTTTTAACTTAAAGAACATGCCTTATATTAAACAAGCTGCCTTTCATAAACCTTAACCGAACTAATTAGTGATATGAACATTGTCAAACACAGCGCAGCCCCAGGACGGCATGCGTACATTGCATGCTTGTTTCTGCTCGAGAAGTAAAAGTACCGTTGATCGCGTTTGAATTCTGCACCTCGAGCTGACGTGATTGCAATGCTGAAAAAAGGGGGGGGGGGGGGGTATCTAAAACGGACAAGTTTCGGCTGAATGTCAATGCCATAGTTAGGCATGCATGTGCCTAGCTAGAAAAAAATGTAGTACTGTCATTCATGGTTAGTTCTTGCTGTTATGTTCAGTAGAAATTTGGCATCAATTGCTGAAGCGTATATCCATACAACATGATGCTGCCATGATAACTAACAAAGTAACGTCGTTGATTATGAATATCCCACTGGTAGTTCCTACCTCCCATTCAGAAAGCGATACTGCACATCAGAACAAAGGCATGGCATGGCATGGCATTCAGGTCATCTTGGCTAGTGTCCCTTCTAAGAGCAGGTATAATAAGGTTTAGTCAGCAGACTATAGCAAATATAATATCAACTAAATCTTACGTGGTAGAGAGAGAAAGGAAGAGAGAGAAGGAAGCTGGCTACTAAATTACAGCTAACTATAGCACGTAAAAACATGCATTTCACTCTCTTACACGTGGGGCTAAATAGTTATTGTAATAGCTACCTTATTGTATGAACTATTTTTTTAAAGCTATAGATGAAATGGACAATTGTTATAGCCACTAATTGGCTATACTATTGTACTTGCTCTAAGCAGAAGAGAACAAGGCTTAAGTGCATTGAAATCTTTTAAGGAAACGCTGCCCGACAAACCTAATCCCAACCCATCACCTTGAACAAACAGGGTACATCCAATGGCATGATTTGGAGAATGCGCCAATGCCATCAACTTTTTCAAAGCTCAAATGCAAGCAGATCTACCTCTATTATTTATAGCCTCCCCCTTTTCCAGCACAATTCCAAGTCCTTGGAGAAAGGTGCAGCTCCTGCTCCAAGGTAATTCCAACGTCTTACTAGTCGTACTGCTAGACTCAAATCACCAACTGGTACTATCTACACTACCTTTGCTTGTGTGTCGCGCTAATAACACGTCCCTTGATTTGATTCGGATCTGATAGACGATGGGGGAGAAAAGCTAGGCAGGGAGAGAAGCAATGCAAGGCTCAAATCCCAAGCTAGTGATCGACTTGCGCGTAGAAAGGCGTACTCTCTTGCCATCTTCCATTCCCTTTGACCTCTATTGCAGGCAAAGGCTCTTCCATTCTTTTGAGGAGGTTCAGGAGCTTGTTTATGTAGCCTGTCTCTATCTTCATCCATCCATGTAATACTCATTGGAGAATTTTTAGTGACTCGTTTGAAATTTTATCCGGATACTCCCCTGTGTCTCCTTTTTCAGCAGAGCAAGTGTAGTGAACTGTAAAGTGAGGTGGTTACTGACTTACTTCACTACAATTTAAGTGCCATTTTGACAGGTAGTCTCTGTCAATATGCGCTGAACTGACCTTACATTCCATATTTAAGTGGTATATTATGCGTGCATAAGTCTTAACTTTTGAAAAAAAAATGGACACCTTCACTGGCAAGTGGGTCGAAGTTCATATGTGCATTAGAGACTGTTATAAAACACTTCTTTGAAAAGACCATCTTGTGCAGGGTACTTCCTTTTTTTTTTTGCGAGGCAGGGTAGTTCCATATTGATATACCTGGTTAACCATATTACTCGATCTAGATTATACATTTTTTTTTGTTTGAGCGACATAGATGATACAGTTGGTAGACAGGGATGATTGAATATTGATCGATCGCTTTCAAATTTAAATTGACGAGCATTCGACCCAATAGCTGCCGACACAAACAGGATTATAGTGGTATACACAAGGGAAGTGCAAGCCCAATGGTTTCTGTAATGCCATCATGATTTCCAAATGATTGACCCCAAAAATCAAACGTAGTACAGCTCCTCTAGCTAGCAAACAATCCCAGGGCGCTCTCTGGTCAATCCAAATCCACTTCCAAATCAGAAGCTAGCTAGCTAGCACACTGAGTCGAGTCAAGAACAGTAGTACATTACACAGAGGCGCAGAGCCAATTATAATTAGGATCAAGGTGGTGATCGGTTCGGCTGAAAAGCTCATGGCTGAAAACACTGTAGCTAGCCGAAAAAAGCACTGTAGCTGACAGAGGCTTATTTAGCATAATTAAATTTAAAAAAATTTAAAAATATAAAAAATATGTTAGCCCATTACGTATAATACAAACAAATACGGGAAAAAAAAGAACCGGCAAAAAAGCTCAACAAAAAGCCCCAAAGTTCAGAAAAAGACAAAACTTATGAATAGTGAAAAATAAGCCAGAAGCCGAAGCCGAAGCCGAGTTGATTAGAGCCAACTAAGATGGAGTTGATTAAGATAGCTCTAATTAATCATGAACAGCGCACCATAAGAAGCTCAACACGTACATCCGTGACATGATTAATTAAGAAAGTTCTAGTTAATTAAGCGTCGTGGGGCTAAACGGAGTGGTTGGCTGAGCTAGCAGCCGTGGAGGACGACCCAGATGTCGGAGAAGGCCTGGAGGATGACGGGGTGGTGGCGCGGCGCATTGAGGGAGATGTACGACCGCAGCAGCCGCTCCAGCTCCGCCGCGCCGAAGAGCTGCCGCCCCACGACCATCTCCACCATCGACACCTGGAAGTCGGCGTAGGGGTCCCGCGACCGCTTCACCACCGCGAAACCCCTGCGCACCTGCTCCTCCGCCGCCGACACCACCGGCCGGAACCCGTCCCTCACGCCGCACGTGTCGCAGCTGCTGGCCGCGCGCCGCTTGCGCCGCTGCCCCCTCGCCCTCGGCGGCGGCGGAGGTAGCGGCGGTTTGAGGGCCAATGCGGCAGGGGACTTCTTGAACGACTTATTCTTCGTCTTGGTGTAGAACTCGGAGGAGTCGGAGGAGAAGCTTCTCGAGGAGGAAAAGAAGGCCTCCGCCTCCCCCTGCTTCTTGGCGCCGCTGCGGCCGCGCTCTTCGGCATCGCTGCTGAAGACGTCGTCGCCGTCGGTGTCGCCGTCGTCGTCCGAGCTGCTGAAGCCGTAGGGGTTGTTGGAGAGCAGCTTCTTCCTCTTGTCGTTCTTCACACCGCCACCGAGGCGGTGGCGGTGGTACTGCTGAGCATCGCGAGGGCTCTTCTCCTTCTCATCCTTCCTCTTACTCTCGAGCAGAGGCGGCCCGCCGACGGAGAACCGGGCAGGTGGCAGGGGAGCCGCCGCGACGCCAGCACGGCGGTGGAGGCGGTCGAGGGCGGTGGAGAAGGACTCGGTGCGGCCGACGACGGAGGCGTAGTCGCGGCGTGAGGAGGCGAGGAAAGAGTCCCTGTCGCGGGCGACGGCGGCGTCGGCGGAGAGGAGCGCGCGGCTGGAGGAGCAGGTGGAGCCCGGGGGCGGCGGCGGCTTAGACGACGTCGCCACCCCGCCCGCCGCGCCGGCAGCCGAGCACGACGAGGCGGAGGTGGAGGCGGTGGTGTTGTTGCAGGTTGAGCGGAGCAGCGAGCCCGGCCGGAACATCCGGGCCAGCCGGTCCCGGAGCCGGCTGCTGCTCCTGCCACCGCTATGATCCATTGATCTAGTGATAGCTTAGCCACTAACGCCGTACGCGTTGGTTCTTGAAGCAGGAGAGCTCACTAGCGGGGAGCCAGTGATATATATAACTTTTTTTAAGGTATTTCTATGTTTTTAATTTGCAGAATTTTTAAAACACCAAAAATAGTAGATATTATTTATTTTATTTTGTTTTGAGATTAGCATTACTCTTATTAGAGAGAAAAGTATAAAAGCGCTGCTCAACTTTTTTTACTTTTATGAATTTTTGATATCCTCAATAATTATTATTTATAATATTAATAAATTATAGACAAAAAATGTGGAGATATATTTATGTCGGAGATCAAACGAACATGACCGGGAGTGAAGTGTAGCTAGGGACGTCGCGTTTTGGAAATGGTTAGTGTGCGCGGTGCGGTGCGGAGGCCAGGACGCGCACTAGGAGCCGTGCGTGAAAAGTAGGACACGTGACGAATTATCGTTCATGCAGTCGGCTGTTCTCGGCCTAGGGATACGCCGACAGAGATTAGCCCCGTAAGATTTTCGTTAGGAAAAGGTCTATTTGGTCCTGAGCTATTGGGACGCATGTACTTCACCTCCAGGCTACAAAGCCGTTTAAACATCTCTTCAGGATGAGTTCTTTTAAACTAATAGTTTATTATTTAAATATTTGAATTTTAACTGTTCGTGAGAGAGTATGTAAAAAATAGTTGTATAAGATTTTGGCCAGTACAGTTAAACTCAGTACACATTTTACTATAATTTTTCTATATTTGAATTTTAACTGTTCGTGGGAGACAGTATACACTTATTGTAGGCAGTAAGCATAAGATAAATTTAAGTCCAGAAAAACCCGACCATAAACTACACAAAACAGTTGACGATAATCCCATGAAGTGGTATTAACCTGTGGTTTTATCAACGTGGTTGGATGGCATGGCTAATGACGTGGCAATTATTCAGTACATCAAATAAAGAAAAATTCTTACATGCTAGGGTTGACATGTGAGTAAAACTCTTCTTTACTCCCCCCCCTCCATCTGCGCCATCTAAACTTCTCTTCTTCTCTCCCCTCTTTTCTCTCTGCACACTGAATGCAGCCCCACCCTTTTCTTCTCTCTGCGCACTGAATGCAGCCCTACAACAACTCGCGATGGTAGCCTCGTGGCACTGCTCGGTTGGATCGGGGAAGATGGCGGCAGCGGTGTGCTCCGCGGCCAGGGGTAATGGTGCTGTTTTAGTCTACGGTCGGTTTATACTGCCTTTTAGTTTTAGGTTTTGATTTTATTTATAAATAGTAATAATTTATAGACAAGTTTATAGAAAAAGATATTTACGTACGATTTTGATCAATATAAATAAAGTTATTATAATATATACTATAATTGACAAGTACATCCTATTTTTAAAAGATATTTTATCTAAAAATTAGATATTATAAAAAATTATTTACCATAGAAAAGCAACCATAGCAGCCAATAGGAGCAGCCGTCGCAAAGCAGCATCGTGCTCCTGCGGGCGGTCGCCAGCGACGTGCCTTGCAGCGAGGTCGAGGGTGTCAGCGGCGGCGGCGTGTTCCTGCTGGACTAATTGGGTTTTCTTGCCAGATTGCAATCCCAATTGCAACTCACAACTAAGCAATAAAACTTTCTTACTGTAGGATGTGACGAGATTGGGATGGAGCTGGGAGAAGGTGGGTTGGCTGCTGCGGATGATTAGGTGGTGCCGTGGTGGCGGCGGGATGGGGATGCAAGTGGGGTGGTGAGGTTTACGGAAGCTAGCTGCCAGCAGTTTCCAGCGGTGACCTCGCCTGCCGGCGGTGGCTAGCCTCGGATGTGGTCAGTAGAACACACCGACATAGGGGGGCCCATGTGTTAAACAATTCTTTTAATTTCATTTTCTGAGTCATTTGCCATGAATTTTTAAATAATTAATTTTTTACTTGGAATTACATTATTATACCTACGTTATTTTTTTGCAGTTTTGACCATATGTCATCGCATGATTGGACGATTTGAGCTAGTCACCTAACCGTTGGGCAACACATAGCCAAGTCGCCGAACCGTTGAGCCACTATACCATGTCGCCGAACCATTGGGCAACAAGACCCCTAGTCGTCCAACGGTTGGACGACAAGACTTTATTCGCCCAACCGTTATGCGACTAGGGGATATAACCCCACACCGCACACGACCGGCCGAGCAAGATGCTCATTTCGTCAGTTTGGCCGAGGGAAAAGAGGGAAAGGGAGAAGAGAAAGAGAGGAGAGAAGGAAAGAAGAGGAGGAGAGATCTGTGCATTGACGACGGTGAGTCTGTTGTATTTCTTTGTAGATTTACTTTTGAAACATAATAGGATAGCAACTAAAATCATTAGATGTGTACTTTTGAAACAAAAGTATGTTAGCAATTAAAATTATTAGATGTGTGGTTGTGTTTGGTACATCACATATTATTAATAGTTGTAAATGTGTAGTCATAGAACTAACGTCAATTTAGTTGTTAATAGTTGTACTTTCAAAACCATGGTAAGTTAGCAACTAAAATCATTATACATGTAGTTAATAGTTGTAAATAGTGCAGTTGTAAATATTGTTAATAGTTGTAAATAGTACAGTTGTGTCGAATACGTCGCATATTGTTAACAGTTGTAAATAGTTGCGTAAACCGTAAACCCTGAAAATCTAAAACCTAAAACCCTAGTACCCTAAAACTTTAAATTGATTTGTAGGTATGACACACGATCTTGGTGGTTCTGACTAGACTTTCGGCCTGCTAGACTGGCATGTCGACACGCAGCACTGCGCGTTCCATCGTGTCCCGCATCCTGAGGTCGGGGACGAGGCGACCCAGTTAGGGGTGGTCCATACGCGGACACCCGAGGGCTTATAGACTAGACTCACGCTAGAAAGACATGTTTGTGTACAAACAATGGCACATATTTTTAGATGTTTCCGCTATGTACTTATTTTTTCGTACTTTTCGGGCTGAGTGATGCCGGTCTTCTACCTCTCGCGCGGATGGTGGAGGCCATCGATGAGGACAACGCTCCAGTCGAGGAGGTCGGGGAGGTTGAGGCCGGCCCAGAGCAGTCACGACAATTCCCGTTCGACTGGTCATTGCTGGCACCTATGCTGGACTAGTGGCGGCCCAAGACGAACACCTTCCACCTCCCATTCGAGGAGATGGCCCCCACTCTATAGGACATCGTGATGTTACTCAGCCTGCCTATCGTAGGAGAGGCTGCCTCCCCACATGATTCTCCTACCAACTGGCACAATGACTTGTTGAACAAGTTTGACGGGGTTCTTTCGGCTGAGACTGTGCCAGCGTACCACGTCTTCCCGGCGTGACAGAAGCATGGCCCACTCATGTGGTGGCTTTCGCAGTTCCAAGTATGTATGTTATCCATTTTCCCTATTTAGTGATGCACTATCCTTATCATATGAACGACTTACTATTTTTTTGTTTGTGCACAGGTCGAGCGGATGGACCCGAACACCAATGAGTACCAGGTGTCACGACACCTAGAGGCGTACTTGCTGTAGATGTTTGGCTGGGTACTATTTACCAGCAGCCACGATGACTCTGTGGATGCCCGCTTTGTACTATATGCAAGGGTCATCACCGACGGAGAGGAGGTGCACGTCAGCTGGGGATCAGTTGTACTTGCTGTGATGTACCACGGTATGTGCGACGCTTGCTGCAAGACGATGATGACCCCTATCCTCACAAGCTACCCCCTCCTGTTGCAGCTGTGGTTGCTTGAGCGCTTCCCCCTCAGACAGTCGATGCTACTTGACAGTGATTCGTACCACGCAGACATGTACCATGGGGGTGCCTTGGACTGACCTACTGCATGGTCCCTTTGGTGCCGTAGACAGGCACGTACTCTCTTGAATCTTTACTATACGGGTTTTTACAGGTCATCCTTTCTAATCAGTGGCGAAGCTAGAGCAAATGGGTGGGGGGTGCACAGTGGGCTTGTTGGGCTGCCGGCCTGGTGGGGGTGCCTCGTCTTGGGCCATGCGGGGTGCCTATAGGGCCGAATTTTTCCAATCCTTAAGAAATTCTGGAAGTGAGGGGGGTGCCTGGGCACCCACGGGCCTCTATTGGGCTTCGCCCCTGTTTCTAATCACTGTTTTGGCTCGCAGGCACAGTTTGCAAACCTGCAGGTCACTCGTGTGTACGACAACTTCATCAAGCACCTCGACCGTCTCGCCACTGATGATGTGTTCTGGGAGCTCTACTCTGGTTAGGAGATGGTGGACGCACCCCCGTTGGGCTCTCGTTGCTGTGCTTATGTGACCATGCGTACTAGCTCACGCGAAAGAAGCTCGTCTTCAGCGTGTTCGTCGAGGACTACACGGTGCATAGGGTGATGCGCCAGTTCGGCCTCCGCCAGGTTGTTCTTGTCCCCATTAGGCGTCAAGTGCCTAACTCGGTTTACACGTGAGTTACACCTAACATATGTCCCTATATTTTTTTGTGGTTCTATTACATGTCTTCTAATTGCAGTTGTACGTTTCACAGACACAAAAAGAGGGGTGGTAGCAGGACGAGCTGCGCCGCGAAGATGGCACCGTAGGTGGAGGAGTGGGCGGAGGCACTCCAGGACTTCGTGTAGGAGGGCACCGCATATGACCCTAGCACGTACGATGAGTGCCTGCGCTGGTACGCTCCGCAGACATGCACCAGGGTCGTGCGGGTCGTTGACCCTCCCTCTGCTCATGTACCAGCACCAACTGGCACATACCACATGCGCTTAGCGCGGAACCTCGCACTCATGGTAGGTACTCTCGTGCTTCAAAATTTCTAAGTACGGTTACCATAATTACTAGTTTAACGCTTTCATGTACTTTTTGTAGACGGACATCACCGCCGAGATTGTGAGGGACACTGGGTCAATCATGAACAGGGTCGCCCACAGTTTGGAGGTGATGCGCGATGAGCTGCTGCACATTGTCCATCGGGTCTACCCTATGTCGAGGTGTGTCCTCACCCTCTCGCCGTATAGGACGCTCCCAGAGGTGGCCACGTCGACGTGCACGCCGAGGCTACCACGTCCTGTGACTTAGGTAGGAAGCTCCAGAGGGCCACATGCATGAGCCTCGCCAGTGCCTGACCAGGCCAGAGGGTCAGTGTGGTCACTTGCATACCCTTGGACACCGCCATCGCTGCCGCCAGGCTAGGATGGTGGGTCAACGTGTGCATGTACCTACACACTGACGCCGTCGTTGTCCGTGCCCCTACCTGGCATCGGCAGGTCATCACACGTTATTCGACTAGGGCAGGTACAGTGGGTACAATAGTTGGCTGTAGGTCATGGCCCACGTGGAAGGTACGTTTTGTCTTTTGAGGTTTTTTTTGCATCGATATATTGCAGGAATAAACAATACCTGTCCTATAGGTACGGCGCACCAACCAGGAGTTTAGCTATCCCCCTACGAGAATCTCCTGGTGGATGTGAGTGAGTTCCTCACGGACGACCCAGCAGAGGTCAGGGGAGCCGTTAGCCCATACCTGTCATGGTTCTTTTCGAGTCGTTGCTCAGCGGTGCCTCAGTACCCATGTAGCCATAGGTGGAGTCGACCCTCGAGGTGTTGGGAGCATGGGTCAGTAGGGCTCCTAACCGCCTCACCCTATCGGGGCGCTAACACCCCGTGTTGAGGAAGGCCAAACGGGGCCGTACGGGCGGGCACCGACCGGGGGCGGAACGTTGCGACGATGGAGGAGTTGTTGCGAGTGGTGTAGCTAGTACCGAGTAGTGGTTTTTTCCTTCTCTGTGTATGAATTCTCTATTGCATTGCAATATAACTTACCTTCCTACTTACGAATCGTTACTGGCTCAATCGTCCTCACAAAATTGTTTAGATATTTATCGCACTACAACAACATACAACGATCATATAATGTTATTGCGAGTCTAATAAATTTCATACCCTTTAGAATATATAAAAATCATAAATGGATCAATTGACATTATCTACCCTCTTATTTCAAATAAAAAACAACATACAAACATGATTTGTTAAATATAATACGTACAAAAAATGACATTTGCTCCCCTACAATTATTTCTATCAGATTAATAAAATAATTATAATATTATCTAAATCGCTCAACGATTGGACGACCTGGACTAGTCGCCAGATTGGGCAACTAGGGTCTTGTCGCCCAATGGTTGGGCAATTTGGCCATATGTTGCCTAACGGTTAGGCGATTAGCCCAAGTTGCCCAACCGTGCAGCGACATATATTGAAAAATGCAACAAAAAGAGTATAATACTGTAATTTCGAACTAAAAATTAATTATTTTGAATAAAATTCCATTTGCCTTTGTGTTGGCCAGTTCATTGGTGGTACAGGAGGGAGTACATACTATTTGCCATGTACACTAATCGTATACGGCTGAAGTTGCACTGTAACTAGTTGAAATTATACTGTAGCTGATGGTGGTTTATTTGGTGTAACTAAATTTAAAAATAATAAAAATAGAAAAAACAGGTTAGCCTATCACGAACATTGCAAACGAATACGAAAAAAGAACCGACCAAAAAACTAAAAATAACAAAAAAATTCAAAAAAGATAAAATTTAGAAATAGTGAAAAATAAATCAGAAACTAGAAACTCAAACCGAATTGAGCTGGGCCTTTACGTGCAGTGCAGGCAGGCAGCATACCAGTACCGGCCAACCAGGTTCCCCGTACCGGCCCCGCGCGCGCCGTGCCATTCCTTGGCCGAGTTCCACAATGGAGGGCAAGATGGGGGCCGCGCGCGCTCTGCACGCCTTATCTCTGCACCACCAGCGGAGCGGAGAGTGGAGGCGCTGTTTCGGTGGAGGTCCGGCCCTCACCTGGGCTGCTCGCCGCGAGGGCGGCAGACGCGCCGTGCGCGCACGTACGCATCCATCAGTCACCTCGCCGCGATCAAGCCGCTGTTCACTTCACCGCGTGCATGCCGTGGCGGGTTCCGTACGCACATGTCTGTGGCGCATGATTCACAGTGATAAACACCGCCTCTGTACGTGGTGGGCTTCAGGGTGGCGACTGGCGAGTGCGTGGAAATTAAGGCTTGTGTTTGCATGCGCGCGAAATGAGGCGCCCTGTCATTCGTGGTCCTCCTTTGCTGTTGGCGTATTAGGAACGAGATTCAGAGACCTACAATGCTACTATTAATCGCTTGATACTTCTCTCACGTATTACAAGGTGAAACACTCGCCAGACGGAGGCGGATAATCTACTTATTTATACTTCGACAGAGATCGACCGAGGTCACATAAACTTACGCCAAGCAGTCGGCGAATGGAACCCTACGAGATGAGATCAGCTAGAAAAACGACCGGTAGGCAGTAAATTTTTTTCAACCAAATTAAAAATGGTAATCCGAGGGATTCAAGTTTCCCCTCGAGTAAACCCAATCACAGAACTCGATCTGCCCCCGGCCCAGTAAAAATGTTGTCCTGTTACTGTAACGGTCTAGCTAGCGCATTGAATTGTTACACGTAGAGGGGAGACACAAAGCTAGCTGCTGCAGGCTTGCAAATTGCAAGGAACTTACTCTATTTCAGAAGAAATAAACAGAAACAGCTGCCTAAAAACCTGTGGATGTATGCAAGCAGAGGGGGGCCCCAGTGGACCCCGTTTCCAGATCTGGGGTGCCAATGCTGTAGCTAGGTTGCCACAAAAATACGTTTCAGCAGGCAAACAGTGAAGTTTAGAGTAACAGCCTAGGCAATTCAATCGATATCATTCAATGTATCATTCCTTCGAAAAAAAATATCATTCAATGTACCAGGCATAGCCTCCTGTAGCCATGAACTGTAATTGCTATAGGAACTTCTTTATGCTCATTAATACTGTATACGTAACCTTGTACGTTTGTGATTGTTGTTATAGGCAAGTCATATGTATGTGCCTGTTGCTTTGTCACAAAGAAAATTGTTGCATGCCCCAATGAAATTCAGTAGTTGCATTGATCTGTACTGTTAGGAAATGCTTTACAGTTTACACTCTCTAGTTTAGTATCACTACTACAGAAAAACTCATCATAAACAGTTCGAAAACATAATCACAGATGGGTTTTTCAACCGTCTGTGCACCGTTTGTGATACAATTATCACAGACAGTTCCTAAATAGAATCGTCTGTGATAATGATTATTACAAACGGTTCTTATTACAAACCGTCTATGATAGTATATTATGACAGACGGTTCTTACTACAAACCATTTGTGATAGTATATTATCACAAACGGTTTCTAAATAGAACCGTTTGTGATAAGTTTCGACCGAACTTAAAAATAGATAGTCTTCAGCTCATCAACATTTTCTGATTGCGCTGTATGCGCTAATTGTGCTATAAAATAGCGCAATCAGAAAATACAGATGAACAAAGCAGGCCTATTTATTAGAATAAGATTATCATACACATATCCATCCAAGCATTACATGCAAGAACTAAGACATCAACAAATAATTTTCACATGCATCATATCCATCCAAGCATCAAGGAAGAGAGGGAAGGGGATCGGATGGGGGTATGAACAAAGTATTGGTGCCGATGAAGGAGAGGAGGTGGCAGCGTCACCGTTTTGTCACGACGGTGACACTGCAGAAGGCACTCTTACAATAAGAGTGCCTTCTATAGTGAATCGTGGCGTCATAACTGAACGCAGAGGAGCTCAGGGGAGGCAGCCGACGCTTCGATCGGCGGCTTGGGGGAGTTAGTAGGTGGATTAGTTTGGAGTGTGTTTAGGGAGGTGTGTGAGGGAGGCATATATAAGGGCATTTGGGTAGCGGAACCGAAAGGTCGCGACGCTTCAGTTTGAAAGTTTGAATAGTGGGGGCAGCAAAATTAGGCGACAAAATATCACAGACAGTTTTTAATACAAACCATTTGTGATGAGGTAATATCAATTACGATTTTTAATACAAACCGTCTGTGAAATATCACAGACGGTTGTTGGTAAGAACCGTCTGTGATACTTCATAGACGGTTTTCACGGTAAGCCGTCTGTGGTTAAAACTGTCTATGATTATATTTAATATTAAAGATTTTAGTTAACTG
This sequence comes from Dendrocalamus latiflorus, assembly GCA_017311315.1. Classification (NCBI taxonomy): domain Eukaryota; kingdom Viridiplantae; phylum Streptophyta; class Magnoliopsida; order Poales; family Poaceae; genus Dendrocalamus; species Dendrocalamus latiflorus. The sequence continues at coordinate 7,852,837 of CM029666.1, read as the reverse complement.
TATGTGATAAGATGTTTAGTATAATTTATTTTTATAGTAGTGTATAGAAGTAATTTTCTTGGAGAGAGCTCCGAGGAGGAGCACCAAACGATGTTCTGCCGCTAGCAGACATGCGTGCTCAGCTACACATTCCAGACCGATCCGATCCGATCCGATCGCCATGAATGCTGCATTCTGATCTCTACTAGCTCTGGATCCAAAGGAATCAAACATGTATTATATTGCAAGAAAGTAGGAGTAGCCGTAGTAAAAGAAGGATCTTTCTGCTTTGCGGCATTTGAAATGGATGGCCTCATTATTTCTCCTAGCAAAGAATATCTTTCCAAGGCCTTCTCTGCCTCATCCACCTCCTTCCTTTACTATCTCTGCACTTCTGCTGCAGCCACACTGGCTGCACAGGCTAGGAACACAGCTCAGAAGCCCTTAATGTGTCCACAGATATATTTTCTTAAAACATACTGTATGTCTCCATAAAGAATCTCGAACCTTAGAATTGTTAATCCAACAGTATATACAGCTAGCTGTCATATGGACTCTGCACCCCTATTCTTGCCCTTGGTAGAGTATTACAAAATGCTAGCTTGTTGGACATGCATGTATTGAGCAATGATAGATGCTGCATTCAATTATCTAGCCCGGAGTCCTTGTCCAAACATTACTGGGAGCAGCTATATGTCCTTATCCTCTATTTACTATCATGCTTTTCTCATCTATGCAAAACTCAGTTACTCAGTCAGATGGCCATATGGGCCTCCATAGCTTCATTCATTCCTATCCTTTCTGGTCTCAAGGCTGACACCATGCCCTAGTGGCCTAGTCACCAGCACTAGCGGCTACTAGTGTCCAGCCAAAGAGCTACGGAAGGAAATTGATGTAAAAATCAACCTGCAATCTTCCATGAGCACAATTCAGAATACTCCGTATGGTTCATGCGGGTTAACTGTGCATCTATATACATCCAAATACGCAGTTTCAATGTTGCATAATAAGGTCTGTAGTACTTTGCAACAGTTAAAAAATCTAGTCAATGAACACTAAACACTTCCAACAGGTTTCTCAACAGTAGTGCATGCAGACAGGATGCAGAGTTTTGAGACCATAAGATTGTTGCTTGGAGGCATGCACCCTTGTAGATCAATTCCTGAATACTTATCTGTTGGACATTGAATTCAAAAGGACTGTATGGACTAAGTTTTAAATGCATTCATCCCCAACATCAAATCACCTGCAACCTGTTGGGCCCTTTTGCTTCTATAGTCCCTTCGACCTCTTATCCTGAACAGCCTACAACTGTAGTAGATAGCTAGCACTACTACTGCTGTTTCACTACTCACAAGGCCTTTCCAAGTTGAAAAGCAACTCCCACAGTGCACGTACATACGTGTAATTCTGTCGCAAAAGGCTTATGTTGATATAAGCTGCAAGATCTTGTGGCAATTCACTTGTTTTGCACCAGCTTTGCATGGTACAACAAGGGGGAAAGCTCTACTAAGCTCTCTGGCCTCTATGGAAATGCATGCTGCACTTGTGAGCTGAGTTGACGTAAGATTTGAGCCGACAGTGCAACGGCATGCTTTTGTAGTACAAACATGCAATGCATTGTATGCATGCATGCATGGATGGAACTACGTAAGTGTACCACTGAATATATTGATCCTGCATGCAGTCAGTGATCTGTGTAGTTTGTGGAGGTAAGACTGCCTTCAACATATCACGTCAACGCCGCGGCAACTGTTCGCTCAACTTCTTGTCACCAACGGTATATATGCGATCGATCTGTCCCATGCCATGCATGCAATGCATATGCATGTGCAAACCAACATGAAGATATTTTTATACTCTTCCAAATGATGATTTGTAAATTTTTTAAAGCAAGATAAATAGTGAATAGATGTTACTTATTTTTATGTACTTTAGAATTAATGTTATTTTTGTTAAAAAGGAAAAATAGAAGCAGAGAATATTTTGTAGTATATATTAAGCTTAGCTAGCTTGTGGATGGAGTACTGTAGCATTTTTTAAATGGCCATTTTTAAATGCATATGCAATGCAAGCAGAATACCAGATGGCCTCAGCTTCCGTAGCAGGTGGTGATGATTCAGTAGTAGCCAGCGCTGCGAAATGGAAGGGAACACGGCCACACGGGCGCCTCGGAATTCGGACAAATTCCTCGTGCCGCTTTGGACTTACCCGCGTTCGATTCCTGGAAGCAACTGTTCACGCCGCAAGCATCCGCAACAGATTCTGCGAACTACGTGGACTTTTGCGGGCACAACGCACGCACTTGGCCGCCTTTATTTTCAAACAAGTTTGAAACAGTGCGTACGTAGCAGAAGTGGATAAAACTATTTAGTGAGGCTGGTTGGCTCGATTAAAAATTACTTTAATTATACTCATTAATTAGTTAAACATTGAAATGAGTTGATTTCAAATGAATTTGAATTTTACTTTAATTCGGCTTGGCTCATTAGGTCGTTTGTAAAAGTACTTCAAAATTATACATAAAATAATATTAAATTAAGTTATGTTAATTTTGAAAAAAGCTCAACAAGATGAGCACTTGGCTCATTATCCACCCTAGTACGTAGCATCAGCATCAGGTAGTATCATATCATACCCATCTGGGCTCAATTAACTTAGGGGAATGATACCAGACAAACGTTCAATAATATCAAAGGCATCGTACGCTTCAGTCACAACTCAATTCCACCATGCCTACCTTATCCCGGCATCTTCCTTATTACTTCTTTTCTCCTCTCCATCTACCTCCATTGCTCATCCTCCTCTCCTACGGCTCATCCCCCATGCTTGTCGTCGCCCTCCAGGAAACTTTGGTCGGAGCTCCACCCCACACAGTAGTGGCGGGTCTTTGAGGCCTTTCAAGCGGGGGGGGGGGGGGGGGGGGGCAAATGGTGGTAGAGCTCCATGGTGGATTAGCGAGGCCTCCTGAGCTTAAGTAGGGGAGGGGATGGTGCGCTCCAATCTCGCCTCCGTTTGATCTGGGCCCGTAGGCGATGAGGCCTATGGCTGGTCACTTCCTGCTCCTACGAGCTATGCTGCCACTATTGTCTTCTTTCTTTGGTGGGATTTTGTGTATATGTTTAGAAATTTGTTGTAGCACATTACTCGATTGTTGCTAAAAGTGATTTGTTTTATTGCATTATATCGATATTGCAGCAAGAGGCATCATTGCGATGTTGCCTTCTATTTTTTCGATGTTGTACAATTGAGATGAATTTGTTGTAGGTATTTTAGTAATTTGTTGTGCATTTTCTCTAGACCATTTGATGATTTATTGCACAACTTTGTGATTTTGTTGCAAATGTTCTCTCCATTTGTTGTATAAATATTCCCAAAATATTGTGATGATTATAACGAAGTAACTTTGTTTTGGACCGACTTGGGCACCATGGGCAGAGCTCGAGTGGAGTTTTTCCTTTCCATAGAGAGGCCAAAGTCCGTCGGATTTGTCGCCGCTACGGTTGAATCTTGTTGGATTTGGTGTGGATGAGGCTAGAGGAGATGGTGGGGAGCAGTGGCAGCCTTGCCTTGCTAGATCCGAGTCCACTGTTGATAGGGTGGCTCGTCCCTATCCTCCTCTATGCTTGTCTCATATGTTGATATTGGTAAATACAATTGTTGCAACAGTTGTTTCCAAATGTTGCAGTATAAAATATCAAATGTTGTAGATATTTCGATGGTTTTTGGTTGGTGCAATAAGGTTTAATTTTTGTTGCAATAGGTTCTTATATTTGTTGACTTAATAGTTCAAATTTATCGCACATTTTTGTTGTTGATTTTGTGTTTGTTGCAGCTTATGAACTAATGCTTACGCTTCTGGTATTTTTTTATTGCATCGGATCTCATCTCATCACATCCATTCACCCACTAAGCCTATGCCTCCCAATCCCAATTCTTCACATTCTAGCTCCTCCCCTTCGGTGGGTCATTGAACTCTGATGGCTGTAACTAGCCGCTATCTTAGCCTTGCTGCTTCCGCTCTTAACTCTTTCTCTTTCCTTCTCTAGACTAGCAAGGATTGGGTGTCACCGTAGCGTGGTGATTGCCAGTCGGAGGGGCGAGGCGATGCAGATGAGAACTCAATTTTACAGATTAGATAAGCCAATGAGATGAATTTGGGGATGAAATTTTGAATCCCGTAGGCAAGATTGAAGGAATCGATCGATGAGCGAGCTCAGGAGGAAGAAACAGTTTTTGTTGCGTGGGACACGCGGTGTTACAAACCGACATGTTTTTTTGTTGCTGGGTAAAAAGGGTATCAGACGATTGAAGTCCATCGCACCAGATCCATTGGATGAAGCGAATGTACAATGGTAGCATTAGGATCATACGTTCGGATACTAGTCGATCCCATTAACTTAACAAACTAGTATGTAGAAGCAATAACAAGCTAGTATGTAGAAGCAAACAAATGTAGTAGTTTGCGTGCATGGTAGTTGTAATGAACTAATTTATCATAATTGAAGAAACTCTAGGCACACGTATTCAGTATTCTAAATGTGTACTACTACTGGGAGTAGATCAACTTTAGAAGGAATGGAACATGCGTGCATGCACACGAGATCATTGCATTGCATCAAGAATGAACGTGTCATTTAGTTTTCGGAATCCATGCATGCGAAGGCGATGCGAGGGCGGGCACATCGTACGTGCGTACGGGCGCTGTGACTTGTGAGCGATGGAGGGGCAAATGTACGTGCGCCTGACGTGTCACCTGTTGGCTTGTTCTTTTTACTTTATTACCCGCCTGTAGTGCGCCCATGCACGCGCGCGCTCTGCCACACGTGTCCTATTGCGCATGTCCGTGGCACCTCTTCTGGGGCCCGTGCGACAGTCCACGAGAGATGGACGCGAAGGATGAAAGGAGCGAGAAAACCGGACGGGAGGGATGACATGATTCAACTCTTCTTTGTTATCCCTTTTAATTTGCATTGATTTGATTTGATCAAAGCATTTTGATGCATGGTGGCGTGCACGATGTGTGTTTCTTTTGTTTGTGATATTCTTTCTGGCTCGCCGATCGAGTGTGCTAGCACAAACACAGAATAAATGTGAGAAAACACTCAGAACAAAAAAAAGAACCATTGAGTTAGGGGTTGGCTTAAATGCTGGTTTTTTAGATTTGAAAAAAATGTACTATAAAGAGTTTTACATGAATTTTGATATGATTAAAATTTTTATGTCTTCTAGAATATAATTTCTACTCCACTTTGGAGTAAGACTACCATATGAACCTATGGGGGTAGCCATAGAGAACAAAAGCATCCAAGCAACAGAGCAAAAAAGGTACTCATCCAAAGGTAGGGGTGTACGAGAGGATTAGAGACTAGATAATTTTGTAGCATTAGATTCTTGTATGGGGCAAGAATCCAAGGGTCCTAAAAGATTCGAGAGAGTTTTGAGAGAACGACAATCTCTTGTACTCTTTTAAGATTGTGCATATGGAATTTGCAGTTGGTTTCGTCAAATCTTTTCTATCTTATCGTTGTTGTTTCAATGTCATTATTTTGGTACTCTCTGCGAGATTCATCTTCTTTCATTCTTAATACCGTGCACGCTTGTGCCGAACCTCATAAACTCTGATTTGATTTGGGGGTTACTGCGCATAAGAAGGGGTATCAGAGTATAACAATTTGTTGACTATCTCAATACCTTCAACAAGCTTATCATATAGCTGACTAATGTGGATGAGAAAATTGAGGAAAACGATAAAGTCGTCATACTAGCATCATCTCTACCACCGTCATGGAAGCAAGTGGTGATGAATATTCTCATCAGAAAAACCATCATCGACTTCAATGAGGCACCGTCGGAATCTTCATCATCGGGTGATTAAGCATTTGCAATTATAGGTATGCAGGCAAAAGCAAAAATCACATGAAGAAGAAGGGCAAAAGTAAGGGCACACGTGTATGCTACTTGTGTGACAAGGAATGTATATGATAAAAGAATGTCTGAGTTTAAAGCAAATGAAGGGTGCATACTCAGCGGGCAGTAGCAAAGGATGATTTAGATGCACTGGTTATTTATCAATCAGGTACTTCTCATGGATAGATATTAGATTCAGATTGTTGCTTCCGCATATGTTCGGCGTAGGAGATGTTTGACGAAGGATCTCAATGTCCAGCATATGGAATTGTTCACTTAGAGGATGGTAAGGAGTATGTAATTATTAACGTGGGAATTGTTACATTAGAAATGTATGATGGAGCATATTGCACATTGGTAGGAGTTCAGTATGTTACCGACATACATAAGAATATATTATCTTTGAGGTCTTGAACTCAAATGTTGTGATGTATCATTTTGAGGTGGAGTCATGGGAGTTCCATGCAAAGGACATGTGATCATGAAAAATATCTGAAGCAATAAATGATATCGATTGTTGGGTACACCTAAAGGAATGGCAACCAATGAGAGGTCTGATAAAAATCCTGATCAGGGAAGGAAACCGTGTCGTCAATGGTAAGTACTCAGATCTCATCTACAGTTATGTGCAGAACTACAAAGACAGTTACAGAATCTAGCAGACACAAAGGAAAAGGTGCGAGCTATTGGAAGAAGAAAGACATAGTGGAACCAAATACACGGTATCATCAAGCAGATGGAGCTCGGAAGAGGTACAAACCTATGGCATGGAAGGCTATAGGAACATAAGGCATGGTTAACCAAACTACACATCAAGAGAGCTCTCAAGTGGAGGGTCTGGGTAGGCTAGCCCGAACACTGGCATGCACATTGCGATGATGGTGGGGGCACTTCTAAAGGTGGAAGGAAAAAATAACAACAAAAATATGGAGCCGTCTTGAAGCAAGTTCTTGGAGGAATACAATAACTTTAATAGGTAAGATTCAATGTGAAGATTATTGAGTTAGAGTGTGACTTATATCCTAGTCTTTAGGAATTGGAAATGCGGGCTATAAGAAGTTCTAAATGAATTCTAATAGGATTACGATTCCTACTTTCTTTTGGAGTAGGATTTCTACTCTACTTTGAAGAAAAACTAGGATGACTATATAAACCCATGGGGGATGGTCATAGAGAACTCAAGCAACTAAATAACAAAGCAAAGAAGTCACTCATTCAAAGTTAGAAGTTCACGAGAGAATTAAAGGCTAGGTAATTCTTTAGTACTAGATTATATTCTTGTATCAAGCAAGGATCCGAGGGTCCTAAGAGATTCGAGAGGGTTGTGAGACAGTGATAATACTTTGTACTATTTTAAGCTTGTACTTAAGAAATCACTACTGCAGAAAAGGTCATCATAGATGGTTCAAAAATATTATCACGGACGGTTTCGTGAGCCGTCTAAGTTTATAGGCCAGTAATGACATGAGATTATCATAGACGGCTTTTGTACCGTCTGTGATGTAAACTCTCACAGATGGTTTCAATTACAAACCGCCTGTGATAGTTGACTATCACAGACGGCTTTTAGTCATCCGTCTGTGATAGTCAACTTTTGCAGACAGTTACGAATTAATAACTGTCTGTGATATTCTTTTCTATTTCTAAATCTATTTTTGTTTATTAGTTAGCCTCAAGAAATGTAAGCCATGCCCTATGAAATAAGCAGATCAATACAGTATATATTCAATTCATATTCATTCATTTCAGAAACAAGAACATCTATTTCACAAATCAATTAACTGAAATGAAATAAATTATCCATCCATGAACAAATACACACATGTATAATTAAGTTCGATCTTATCCCAATCAAATTCATTCTATATTGTGAAACTTCTCATCTTTTTTGTGACTTTAGACATTAAAAGGTACGCACATTGTCCTCGAATTTGTTGGAGCTCGACATGTTCCAACCCTATTATAGCGATGGACGCGACTTGTCGATAGGAAGATCAATATCATGCATAAATATAAATTGGTAAGTATGAAATAATTGTTGCAAGATTGACAAACTTGAGGATCATTGGTCTTTACAGAGCCGAGGAGTAGTTGCATATTATGGAAAATATAGAATATATAGGTGTTGACCGACGGCTGCTGGTGGCATTGCAAAAATAGAATTTATTAGTTTGAGAGGTATTACTATGAAGTGTTCTATAGGATTAATGTGTACATACGAATACCAGAAAATCTTAATCATGTCGCAGGGCATTTATCCCTCCCTTGGATTTCTGTACATGGTTCCAAAAAGTTAGGCTTAGTCATTGGGAAGGAAGGAAAGACTATAATAGAGTTATCTATGGAGAAAATGTATTTACCTGTTATTGGATAACTGTGTAGTCGGTTTTGTTCTTCTTTAGGGAGTTAAGGTATATTACTCTGTTCTATTTTGGTATAATTACAATTAGAATCCAATGAAACCTACACATGTATGTCATCATGGTTATTAAACCTAAGTTTGTGTTGCTTATAAAGTACAAATTAACAAGTATAGCCAGTAGTACACAATTTATCCCTGGTTGTAGGGCATAAGTATGAATTCTTGGTTGCGGTGAGCCACCAATGCCATCGTCATGTAATTCTCGATGAAGAATGCATTCTCCTTGATAATATCTATGGAGACCAAGCGTGGATTGAGGAAACCAACTGGTGATTTTGTTAGTCTAGCTTCAGTCACCATGTATCTATACACACACACAAGCAATGAGTTATATATGACATCTATCGGTATTACATGAATGTAAACCGTGATTGTACACACTTATAGTGTCTAGTATTGAATGAGTGACGTGTCGAGGGCATCGAGTGTGAAGAGAAAGAATAAGTTCTCAAAGGTCATCATGAAGACACAATCATGAATAGTGTACTAAAGATGATGCAGCCTAAACTTGACAATGACACTCGAGCGCCGTTGTCCTTCTAGCTTGTTGGCCTGTTCCATGTACCATTCATACAATCTCTGGTAAGCTAGTCCTAAGGTTAGGAGACGCTCTATCAGGATGACCAACGACTCATCTAGGATGAATTTTCGAGCCAATGGCAAGTAGGGGATATCATCATCGGTCTTCTGATTTGCCCTTGTCACCTCGGCTGTAGGTCAACTTCACGATACTCAACCAGGCACGAGATGTAGATGCATCGCGCCCTTACTGCGTCGGTGCAGGTAGCTTTGCTGTGGATAGCCCTCGTGGACTTGTCATCGATGTAGATAGCTCTGGTGCGGATAGCATCTGTGGACTTGACATTGGTGCAGATAGCTCATATGGACTTGGCACCGGTACAGATAGCTCCAGTGGAGTTGGCACTGGTGCAGATAGCTCTCGTGGACTTGACACCAGTGCACAAGCCTTCAGGTAGATGTCCCTCTTGGACCATTAGGTGAATATTCCAATGGCTTGCCCTAGAATCATGACCTCGTCATTTGGGGGCATCTGCAGTGGGACAACATCGAAATTGGCATAAACACCGTCCACATTCACTTTTGCGAAACCTGACGCTAGAGTTACACCGTGCACTAAGGTCCCGGGACCAAATGGATATGCCTGGCCCCCAAGTAGTGAACAGGGCAACGGAGGCATATCTCACTTGGAGCTTACACTTCGTAGCTACCTACATAACAATACAAAATTAGCTACTCCAGCAAGCTTGCAAAGGTTGTAGATGCAAAGAGTCACGGACCAAGTGTTATGTTGGCTGCTCATATTACTGAAAAGATTCATTTCATCTTTACTCAATTCAAACTTTATATTTCTCAGTTTTGCACCAAAGTCTGCAAACCTTCTATCGATGTTTCTCCACTGGACTGAGTCAGCAAGGTCTCTTAGCATTCCGTCTTTCTCACACTCCTTCAAGTGCCAATGCAGCAGTTTTTCCTCCTTTGGGTTCACAAAAATCTACTTCAAATGGAAAATTATAGGAAGGTACCATGCCTCCTTAGTAGGAGGTCATTTCTTCACATCTATTCTCTCACCGTCATCTGATTGATTCTTATACTTGTATCAGGATGCGTTGCACATCAAACATACATGCATGTTTGCATACTCTTTACGATAGGGGATATAGTCATTTGGATATGCATGTATTATTTCTACTTCCATTCCAAATGGACAAATAACCTTCTTGGCTTTGTACGTTATTTTGAGCAACTTGTTTCCCTCCGGAAGCATGTCTGCTAAAGACCTAACAATGCTGTAAAACTGTTGTCGGACCAACTGGTGCTTGCTTTCAATTTCAGCAGTTCAAGTAGGTTGACGTACTTTAACTTGCAACACGCGAACAAAGGTTTCTCTGAGTCCTCCATCAAGCCCCAAAATTTAACATGCTCTCTCTCATCACAGTTCCCTTCTGCATCGTGAAGTATCTGATCCAGATTATTGTCATGCAGCCTATCCGAATCAGAACCACAATCGACATCATTCGGCGATATATCATTGACTTCGTCGGCGATGTCATTATTACCACCTTCCTGTGTAATCTGCTCTTCAGCATGACTGGTCCAACGTGCATACCCCTTTTTGAAACCCCTTCGAATCAAGTGCGCTTCAATCTGCGGTCAGTTTTTAAACATTTTTAGATTCTCGCAGTCAATGTATGGATAGTACATATATTCCACTCCCTTATTCAACATATCCTTCTCGGCAGCTCTTGTAAAAGCAGACACACCATTAATGTACTCTTCACTCGCATGGTTTTTAGCGTGCACCCAACTTCGATCCTACGTTACACATATAATTATTTAGTATTAAATATTAAATTAATTAATTAGTATACTAGATATATACGATCTAAAATAGCTATATGTAGCAAGAATAATTAATTAAATTAAATTAAATAGAAATAGACTATGAATTGACTAAATCCTAAACCCTAAACCATGCTAGATATAAATAATCTTCTATCTATATCAAGCTAGCAAGATCTAAACTATTTTCAATTCTTCTTTCACTAAAAGCTAGATCTAAATTGTAATACAATTTGGAACAAATTACTAACCATAGGTAGTCATGAACTTAATCTATCTACAATCACTCTTGCCAAATAGTCTTCTTTCACCAAATGGTTTCAAAGCCCCGCCTCTAGCTCAAAGTAACAGCCTAGATATGGAATTTAAGATAGAGGGTCAATGGGTCTGCACACAATTAATATAGTGAAATTATCACAGACATTTTTTAATACAAACCGTCTATGAAGTATCACAGACGGTTCAGAAAAAACCGTCTATGATATTTGGTAATATCATAGACTGTTCTTATTAATAACCATCTGTGATACTTCACAGATGGTTTTCACTATAAACTATTTGTGATATTATCTCTTCATAGACGGTTTTTAGCGCTTGTAGCAACACAGACGGTCTCTAAACTAAATCCATCTGTGATTATATTTGATACTGACGGTTTTGGGTAACCGTCTGTGATGCAATGTCTAGTATTAGGCTTTTTATAGTAGTGAATGTACGGTCGGCTTCATCAAATCTTTTTTGTTTTTCATGGTTGCTTTAACATCATTATTTTGGTTCTCTTTAAGAGATTCATCTCATTTGTTCTTGATTCCGTACATGGTCGTTCCGTATCTCGTAAACTCTGATCTAATCCAAAGGTTGCTATGCATAAGAGGAAGTATCAGAACTACATGCAATGGTTCAACAAAGAAAAAAGAGAATAGGAACCGCACGAGAAAAATATGTTAATTATTGACGAATTATATGGTGTATAGGACACACTTATGTCTGATTTAGAACATGAAAATTACACAAAAAACAGAGCAAACCCTTGGATGTTTCTTTCAGTACCCTCCTATATATATAGTGATAGACCTAGAGTTTTTTTTTTGAGCCCGGACACACCACGGTGGTGCACATCCTATGGCCCAGCGCCCACGCGCAGAGTGTCGCTCCTTACCATCCGTCCACGACACAATGCGACACCCAGCTCTCCGTTTCTCGCCGTGACGGTTGCCGACCCAGGCTGGCTCGCTCTCATGGCGTCTGTCGACGGCGGGTGAATTGAATGTACATGGCTTGTCACCGGCGAGCCTGGGCAGCCAGCGGCTCTACCCCTGTATATATACACGCAAAAAAAAAAAAACCGGCTTTAGCACATTCTCAAGGCCCCAAAGGCGCATCACATTCGTGCATGAATGTAAAACTTATTGGGAAGTGATGGATCGGGATCGGGATACATCATACACGGTATTCATCATGTCATGCGCATAGAATCCGAAGTCAGAGTGACAGGGATGTAACCTATTGGATCAGCAGCATGGCCTCCGCCAAAAAAGTCATGGAAAAAGGGATCAATCGCTAGCACGATCGGGACCATGCCGGCCGGCCACTCTGCATGCATGCATCGGTCGATCCAAGCTCGCTCTATCCTGAGCTGAACCGTACGCGCTAGCCATCCCTCTATCTTTACCTCAACGAGGCGCCAAGCAGAAGGCTTCTGCTCGCGTAAGCAAACGGATGGCATTTCCCCAGCTTTTGCGAGCAGTCGCGACGCCATTTGATCGCGTGGTCCGTCCTGCCGTACCACCAGCTAGCTAACGTCTTCTCGCCTGTCTTTTAGCTGCCGATCAGTTCTACCCTGCTGTGCGGGATCAGGGAGTTACTCCGTGTAGCAGAGGCTTAACTTCTGAAGTAATTCCTTGGCTGTAGCTGCTAAGATCTTCCGACAAAGATCCAGAGGGAATTATGCCCTGGGCTGGATTATTCAGGGAGTTATGCGCTGGATTGGATCAGTGACTGCCAGGTCAACAATCAACTGGGAAAACAAGACAAGCGCAACAGGTTAAACTTGGAAGTATTCAATTCCAATCTCAGAAAAAATAAAGGCCGACAGGCGAGGACCGCAGGGACTAGGGATTGGTCTGTAATAACACCCCGTGTGCGGATGGACGTAGGCCCTGTTTGGATTCCATAGTCTAAAGTTTATTTGTCTAAAGTTTTGAACTAAACTTTAGTTAGCTAAACTTTAGCCACTAAACTTTAGTCGAAGGTCCTATTTGGATCATGTACTAATGGATAGGACTAAAATTTCAAAAAGATCATACTACATCTCCTTGTTTCGTGCGTCAGCCATTAAATGGGAGGTGAGAGACCAACATGCATGGGTAAACACGTCTTTGTGACTAAGAATCCAAAACTTTAGACCACTTTAGTTCACTTTGGTGGACTAATGGTCTAAAGTGTTTTCTAGAGGTTAGCTAAAGTTTAGATCTAACTTTAGACTATCTGTTTGGAGACTTTAGATCTAAACTTTAGTGACTAAACTTTAGATGGAGGGATCCAAACAGGGCCGTAGATCGGGTCGGCACGAGTCGAGCGCAGCCCAACTGTGGCCCTAACGACAGTCCAGCGTTAGGCCGTCGGCCGACCTATTTGATTTTGCGTGGCCATGGGCCTGTTTGGCACTCTACCCTGGCCCTTGCTGCATGGGCAGTTTCTCACAAAAACAAATCCTGCCAAACAGGACATGGAACCAAAGTTTGAAGGCTACCATCTACGTTGAACAGATATCGATCGTAAATGCAGATACTTACACTGGCCAAAGTTTGGTGTAGTAGCGTGTATATCAAACACCAGTTACTCATACGGCGAGAAGGCGTGACCATATTTCACAGGTTGGGTAATGTTTAGTCCGAGATGGAACGATGCTACTTCTTAATCACGATCTTCCTTGGTGATCGATAATAATGTCACATACAGAGAGAGATTTATTCAGCCGTCCCATCCATAATGTACATACAAAGACGGATTTGTGCCACGATCTAGTACCGCATCGAATTCGCTGTGTCACTCTCACATGATCACACGACGTGTTGATCCGGCCGCGCCGCACTGCCCCGCACGGCAGTCAACCCCACAGGAAACGCTCGAATTCTTCCACGAATTAACGTCGATCGAGGCGACCCACCATCATCCACGAATGCAACACGTACTCGCGCTCACAAATTGCTCAGCTCAACTACCCAATGTGCAAGTTCAGCCGGCGTCGTCTAGAATGTCGTCGGTGCAGCTGCAGCTTCCAGGTCTCTGGCGGCTGCGGCTGCGGCTGCGGCGGCGGTCCCCTTGTCGTGCTCTTGGATCTCCGTGATGGCGATGGCGATGTCGTTGGGGAAGAGGTCGCGGTGCACGGAGGCGTGCAGCAGCGTGGTGAGGAAGAGCGCCGTCGCCGTGAGCGTCGCCAGCACCGAGAGCGCGATGCACAGCGACTGCGTGAACGCGTTCTTCACCTCCGACGAGTAGCGTATCGACGAGATCGCCGCGCTCGTCATCGGGTACGTGTACGCCCACCACGCCAGCGAGAACCTGAACCCCCTGAACAGGTTGATCCGAACAGCCTGCAATGCAACGGCACGCCACAAGAGATCGACGCAGCAGTTAGGCAATGCCATGCATGCATCAAGTGATCCAACACCATGCATGCATCAAGTGATTCAACACCATGCATGCACGCATCAAGCTAGGCTGCGTGTTTGATGGACACTAGCTACGTACGACGTGCTTACCAGCGACGCGTAGAGGAACATAGCGGTGAAGTAGGCGATCCGGGAGCCGTACCCGAACTCGCCGGTGATCGTCGCCCAGGCCTGGCAAGCGACGCTCGGCGCTGCCACGAAGAGGAAGAACACCGGGTGGAGATCCCGCGGCAGCGTCTCGCTCGTGGGCAGCCTCTGGTACAGTGTGACGAACAGCACGATGTAGTGCGTGAGCCCGACGGCGAAGAAGAAGATGGGCCCTTCCCTGAGGCCCATCATGGCGCCGAGCAGCGCGCCGACGAAGTTGCCGACGATGGACAGGTGGTTCGACGGGTTCGCCACCCGCGAGAGCCGCCTCTGGCCGCCGGAGATCCACTGCCCGTAGATCTTGAGCTCGAGGCACACGATGGGCGCCATGAGCACGTACCAGAGCCAGTGCGGGAGGCTCGCCACGACCAGCTGCGGCACGCCGATGGCCAGGAACAGGCACGCGATCCACGGCGCGAAGAAGAAGTTGGCCCGGATCGGGTGGTAGTACTCGCGGCGCACGGCCTTGAAGTAGAAGACGATCTTGCAGGCGTACAGCGACGAGACGACGCACATGAGCGCGACTGAGATGCACCAAAGAGCGAGGTTGATCTTGAGCGTGATGTGCAGGAACCGCGTCGACGTCGATATCGCGATCTTCTTCCACAGGATCGCCAGGCTGCTCATGCCTAGGCACATGCTGAAGGTGGATATCGGGAAGCGGAGCAGGAACGGCCACGTCTTGTCCGACGGCAGAACCAGCTCCTCCGACGACTGACACGACAGGATGAGATTGGCAACAGCACGTTAGCTACGTACGTAAAACCACAGTTGGATCAATCTGAGACGTGGAAAGAGTTGCTCGTGATGTACTGATGTACCCTGAGCTTGTCGAGTTCGGGTCCTTCCAGTGCGGCGAAGAAGCGCTGGACTCTGGGCATGGAGGAGTTGGGGTGGCTGCTTGCCGCGGCGTGATCTTCCTCGGGCTCCTCCTCCTCCTCCTGCTGCCCGCCGCCTCGTAGGTGGGTGGTGATATGCCTCTCCAGCTTCCCGGACCACGTCTTGAACGTGTCGTAGCTCGTGTCCCTGCGCGCCTTGCTCCTCGTCATGCGCGGCGCGCTCCCGTGGCTCGAGTCGTCGTGCACCTGCGAGTTCCTGGCCTGGGGCAGCGCGGCTGCGGCGGGGATCGGCTGGGAGCGGAACACCACCTTGTCCGGCTGCGCGGACGCGACGGCCATCATCCCGGGCCGCGCCGGGAGCGGCAGCATGCGCGACGCGTCCGTGATGGCGTGCCGCTGCAGTTCCACCTCCGTCCTAGCGACGTCGAACCCGGTAGGCGACGACGGCAGGCTGATGGAGACCGGGCGCGCCGCGCGGAGCACGGGCGCGTGGAACTGCGAGTCCGGGGAGGCTATGGAGATCGGGTCGCCGTGCCGCTCCTACACTGACACGCAACTGTTCAGAATCGTGCTTCACATCGCTTGATCACAATATCCGGTGACACGACGATCGACTTACTCTGAAGACCAGCTCCCCGGCGGAGCGGCTGGTCGGGATGTGAACACCGGCGGCGTCCGGTTCGGCATGCGCGGAGCGTCGCAGGACAGCGGATTCGTCAGATTCCATCAATCTCGGGAGGCCTGCAAGAATTTTTTTTTTGAATCACATCGCTACAAGTGCAAGGAAGGCATGAATGAAATTGTGGAAGTCTCTCATGACAGTTCTTACGAGAGCACGCTTTGCAACGTGACATTGCCTGTGACTGCCAGTATAGTTCAGTCTTCATTGTGGACAGTCACTGGAGATCAAGCCGAAATTAACTATCTGCTGTGGATCTGCTTATGGAGCCGTTACATATATAAGATGTTTCTGCTATCTCAGTGCAGATTTATACGGCTCCTCTGCCGACTTGCAACGTGTTCCCAACTGGGCGGAGTGTGCAATTCAATGCAGAAGTGTTGTGAGCCGTACAGATGTGTGGCGTATGTGCAGGATATCCAAGCAACTCTCCGGACTTGTGGTGGTCAAAATTTGGCAGCGAATTCCGGAGGCATAAATGGCAGAATCTTTCCTGCTCGGCTGGTAACCCGGGCAAGCAGCATGGACCCGAGGGTCTGGTGATCGGTGCTACAGGTGATTATATTAGCTTTTACTGATAACTTTTGATAGAAAGTAAACAATGAGAGCGTGAGAGGTGAGGAAAGTGAGGAAGAGATACGTGTACGTGGCGAGAGTGAGAGGAGTGAGGGTGTGTGTGTTGTAAATATTGCGGTATAAGCATATTTGCACATTTAATTCCAGCCAAAACAAGCATAAAAAAATATATTTCCAGCATAAGAAGAATGACATTAATTGCATATAAACATGTAATTCTAACTTGCCATTCAACTCCACATATATATTCAAAGAATATAACTCATATGTTGCTGAAAATAACATGATAAACAGTCTTAAGAACAATAAAACAACTAATTGTAGCATATAACAAATTAATTGTTTCATTATTACTCTCAGAACAGAGTTGCGCAAAATCATAGATTTTGGCCTTCTCATGCACATATCATAACTCATCATAATTAATCTAACAACTGAGACTTGAGCTCTAATTGATTGATTGTCAACAAACTTAAAAACAGATAACAAATCTCAGTTCTGCTAACTGATTGCAGCCAATGAAATAATAGACAATAATCTATTAGATGTTTAGGTAAGAAGCAGTAAACTGAACAGCATATATATAAAATTGCAGTACTACTCAAGACATAAAATAGGACTGAAACAAAGAGTATACTGCACCAATAATACAAACCAACCAGGTTCTAACAGGTTACTGCTCTACTCAAAATTCTATTGCATGTAATCAGATATGACAGATAGAGATATAAATATCTACAGAACAGTCTGCAGAAAGCAATCCCTAGAGCTCAAGTCTAATAAATGTTGTCTAGATCAATTCAGTATATGACTGATTTCATCACAGAGCATACAATAGCGCCCACAATAATTCACAGTAGTTCTGCAATACTTGAACAATTTAACAGATCAAGAACAACTGCTGTAACTTGTAAAGAAATAGATATACTCACAGGGCAGACAGTAATCCAAACTGTCCAGAAGCAAAAATCCCAATAAGATCACAATCAAAATGGCAAGGCACGAAGATCTCGCTGACCCTAAAAATCTATCAACCTGCTGTCGCAAGCGAGTGGATGATTCACGGAGATACAATGCCGCACTTCTTCTCTCAGCGGAAAACCAGAGAAAAAGCCGAGGTCCAGAGATGCCGCACAAGATCACGATATGCGCACTGGCCGAGCGCGCACAAATACAGCAGGGAACCGGCGTCGCCTTCTCCTCTCTCGGGTGGAGCTCCAAGGTCTCAAGTCCCCACACCCCAAATTAGGGTTGAGCAGGAACAAGGACCAAGCCGCAAACGAAGATGGCCGAAGGCAGCAACCTCAGCACCACCAGAAAACAAAGGGGAAGGAAAAAGCTCAAGAGTGCAAGAACCAGATCGGAAGCGCTTCCCTCCCCATGGAAAAAGCTCGGTTTTTGAAGAGAAGAGGCAGGGTCTGCGAGAAGGCGGCGCGAGCGACCGGCTCCGCGAGAAGGCGGCGCGAGCGACCGGCTCCGAAGAACCCGGGCCAGCCCGCGCCCTCCCCGCGCCACCTCCCCTGAGGCCCCGAGGATTCCGGATCTGGGAGAGAGGATGAAAAACCGTCGCACGGGGGAGAGCCACCATAGCCGCCAGCGAACGAATCGGGGAGGAGACAAAGTCTCCTCCACCTTATCTCTTTGCTCGGGTGACCGACAGGTGGGCCCCACCTTTAGGGCACCCTTCCTCTCTTTTATAATTGGGAAATTCCCAAAATGCCCTCTCAAATACAACAGTCCCCACCAATTTATCAATTGATAAAAGATGTCCAAAGTCTTGTTTAATATACAGTTGTTCGACTATGGGTACCTTGCGGGTTTGAACCCAAAGTCTAGCAATAAGGACTACGACTCTGCACAGACAAAGGAGGACTACGCCTTGATCCAATGCCTTGGTGTGAGAATTTTCGCCCAAATCACATTCTGTACTAGACGGCTTGCCCTTTCCCTCTCGGGTTGGGACGTTTCGGTCATGTCCCCGTATCTATCTCATGAGTGCTTAAGAAAGTATACCCTTATCTTTATCTGATTGCGACCTCACAATCACACTCACATAGGTGAACTCTTCTAGGAATCCTGTAGGACGATTCCATAAGTCATATAGACCTAGAGTTCATTAAGAGCCAAAGCTCAACCTTCCATACAGACAGAGCACTGCAGCTAATGGGACCCGTTAGATGTGCTCTCTAATCTCACACAGTTTGTTGTCTTAGAGCCTAGTTCACGGGATCTCCGATCTCCTAGGATAGGTTACCACCAATGTGAGCCTTTATACGGGTATAAGCCCCATTCCCTGTGACGCTGCTTGGATGGCCTTCCGTGCCAATCCTTTAGTGAAAGGATCTGCTAAGTTCCTTTCAGACTGGATGTATTCTACAGAAATGACACCCGTCTCTCTGGCATGCCTTACCGACTTAAGTCGTCTCTTTATATGTTTTGAGGACTTCATATTGTCCTTCCTACTCTTTGCCTTAACCAGAACGGTTTGGTTATCGCAGTAGGTCAAAATGGCTGGAATAGGCTTTTCCAACACAGGTAGGTCAGAAAGGAGTTCTCGAATCCATTCTGCCTCTACAGCCGCTGAATCGAGAGCTACTAATTCAGCCTCCATGGTGGACCGTGTAAGAATAGTCTGTTTGGAAGACTTCCACGACACGGCCCCACCTGCTAGAGTGAATACGTAACCACTCGTATCCTTCATGTCATCCGAGTCACTGATCCAGTTAGAATCACTGAATCCTTCCAAGACTGCCGGATGACCAGAATAGTGTATTCCCAAATTAGGATTTCCCTTCAAGTATCTTAGTACTCTTTCTAGTGCTATCCAATGATCATCTCCTGGATTGGGCGTATAACGACTCAATCTGCATACAACATATGAGATGTCTGGCCTCGTTGCACTAGTTAAGTACATCAGGGATCCTATGATCTGAGAATATTTAAGTTGATTCTTTCCATGCCCAGTGCTCTTATGTAGTTTTGCATTTGGATCATAGGGTGTAGTTGCTGGCTTACAGTCCTTAAACCCAAATCTGGTTAGGACTTTATCCACATAATGGGATTGCGAAAGAGTAATCCCATTCTCACCCTTTATAAGCTTAATGTTTAAGACAACATCAGCTTCACCCAGATCTTTCATATCAAAACTCTGGGAAAGGAAAGACTTTGTACTATTGATCACATCTATGTTGGTCCCAAATAGCAATATGTCATCTACGTAAAGACATAGAATGACACCTTCGCCCCCATTAAACCGATAGTAGACACATTTATCGGTTTCGTTTACACAAAAGCCGACCGACGTCATCGTACTATCGAATTTCTCATGCCATTGCTTGAGAGCTTGCTTTAGACCATACAAAGATTTAACCAATCGACATACTTTTCTTTCTTGCCCCTCAACCACAAATCCTTCAGGCTGCTGCATATAAATCTCCCCATCCAACTCTTTGTTTAGGAAAGCGGTCTTTACATCCATTTGATGTACTTGGAGTTTGTATGCTGCAGCTAGCGCTAAAAGCACTCGAATTGTGGGTAGATGAGCCACAGGAGAGTATGTATCAAAGTAGTTTTCTCCTTCTTTCTGCGTGAAACCTTTAGCCACTAAACGGGCCTTGTACTTTTCAATAGTACCATCAGGTCTACGCTTTCTTTTAAAGATCCATTTGCAACCAACTGGCTTACAACCAGGCGGGAGATCTGCAATTTCCCAAGTTCCGTTAGCTATGATGGAGTCCATCTCGCTACGGACTGCCTCCTTTCAGTAATCCACATCCGGAGATGCGTATGCCTCTGAAAGGGTTCGTGGTTCATCATCCACGACATAGGTGACAAAGTCATGCCCAAGTGACTTCTCGGTCCTCTGTCTCTTACTCCTCCTCAACTTCAAATCTGGAGCGGTGTTATCCACACTAGGAAAAATAGAGAGATCATTTATGCCGACATGTCCACTGTCTTCATTCGGTCTCATAGGAAACACATGCTCAAAAAATGTCGCATCTCGAGATTCCATCACTATATTAGTAGCGATATCACTTACCTCGGATTTGACCACTAGAAATCTATAAGCCGTGCTATTAATAGCATATCCTAGAAAGACACAATCAACAGTCTTAGGACCAAGCTTCTTTTTCTTCGGCAACGGCACATGCACTTTTACAAAGCATCCCCATGTTCGAAGAAAGGATAAATTGGGTTTTCTCCCCTTCCATCCTTCATAGGGTGTTTCCTCCTGATTACGAGACGGAACCCTGTTCAGGACATAATTAGCTGTGAGAACTGCCTTACCCCACCAATAGTCCGGCATACCTGAACTCTGAAGCATGGCATTAACCAAGTCACAAAGAGTTCGGTTCTTCCTTTCGGCTATTCCATTAGATTGGGGTGAGTAAGGTGGAGTAACTTCGTGAATTATTCCACTTTCTTCACAGAATTGGGAGAACTCATGTGAGACGTACTCATCGCCTCGGTCCGACCTTAACCGTTTAATTTTCTTTTCTAGTTGATTTTCAACTTCAGCTTTGTAGATTTTAAAGTATTCAAGTGCTTCATCTTTCGACTTAAGTAGATAAATATAGCAATACTTAGTCGCATCATCTATGAGAGTTAAGAAATATCGTTTACCACCTTTCGTTAATATTCCATTCATCTCACAAAGATCAGAGTGGATTAGTTCAAGTGGAGAAGTGCTCCGTCCTTCAACGCTATGAAAAGGTTTTCGGGGCTGCTTAGCTTGCACACACACTTCGCACTTTGAACCCTTCTCATAACTGTATCTTGGAATTAAACTCATCTTACTTAACCGTGTAATGGCTTCAAAATTAACATGACACAACCGTGAATGCCAAATATCATAAACTTTATTGCAATGGAAAACATTATAAATGTTTACATTATTCAAATCAAGAATGGATAAGCGAAACATGCCTCCGCTATCATAGCCTTTGCCCACAAAATTACCAAACTTAGTCAAAATGACTTTATTTGATTCAAACACAAGCTTTATTCCTTGCCTACATAACATTGACCCGCTAAGAAGGTTGCGAGTCATCGCAGGCACATACAGCACGTCTCTAAGGATGAGTGTTTTGCCCGAGGTAAGCTTCAGGCAAACCTGTCCAATCCCACGTACTGTTGCGGTGGCTCCATTGCCCATTAGGACGGATCCACCACCTTCACCCTGAAATGAAGAAAAACAAGATCGATCAGCACATATATGTCTAGTAGCACCTGTATCAATCCACCAATCAATAGATAGACTTGCCATAAAGGCCATAGGTACGTACTCTTCTGAGCTGGTGCTAGCCAGCGCGATATGGACCTCAGCCTTGCGGCTTTTGTGCTGATTAGGAGATGGACCTCTGCCCTTCCGATTGCGGCAATGATTGGCCTTATGGCCAGCCTCACCGCAAACAAAGCAGACGATGTCCTCCTTCTTCTTCTTCATTTTCTTTGGTTGGAGCTTGACTTGGGGCTGATTCTTGAACTTGGGTTTCCCAGGGCCTCCAGTTCTTTTAACTTCCACCTGATGAGCCTGAACCTGAGCCTTTCCCGAGCCGTCACCGGCTCTAGCACGCTCCTCGACATTAATAGCAGCTGACAGCTCATTGAGCGTCAAGCGCTCCTTTATATGCCTACGAGCGGTCACAAAGTCACGCCACGAAGGCGGTAACTTAGCCAAAATGACATTTACTTGAAACCTCTCTGGCAGAGCGCAGTCGTACTGAGATAAGTCACGTACATGGAGTTGAAGCTCATGGAGCTGCTCCATCACCGACCGGCCCTCAACCATCCTATAGTTCAAGTAATTGGCTGTAATAAAGGACTCATTTCCATTATCTCCCTCGGAGTATTTCTCCTCGAGCTCATCCCAAAGCTGTTTGGCATTAGTGAAGTTGACATAGACGTCAAACAAGCGGTTAGACAAGATGGCCAGCAAACGGGCTAAGACTGCATTATTCGCTTCTTCCCATCGCATCGTTTCAGGGATGTCCAGCGGAAACGCCGGTGGATTTGAAATGACCCAGAAGAGCTTAAGGTCAGTCAGCCAAAGTTTGGCCTTCGCCTGCCAGCGCTTGAAATTGACTCCGTCAAACACTTCAGGTTTCACGACATCAAATGAGGAAGCCATTTCTTTAAATATAGATTTTCTGGATTGTTGTAAATATTGCGGTATAAGCATATTTGCACATTTAATTCCAGCCAAAACAAGCATAAAAACAATATATTTCCAGCATAAGAAGAATGACATTAATTGCATATAAACATGTAATTCTAACTTGCCATTCAACTCCACATATATATTCAAAGAATATAACTCATATGTTGCTGAAAATAACATGATAAACAGTCTTAAGAACAATAAAACAACTAATTGCAGCATATAACAAATTAATTGTTTCATTATTGCTCTCAGAACAGAGTTGCGCAAAATCATAGATTTTGGCCTTCTCATGCACATGTCATAACTCATCATAATTAATCTAACAACTGAGACTTGAGCTCTAATTAATTGATTGTCAACAAACTTAAAAACAGATAACAAATCTCAGTTCTGCTAACTGATTGCAGCCAATGAAATAATAGATAATAATCTATTAGATGTTTAGGTAAGAAGCAGTAAACTGAACAGCATATATATAAAATTGCAGTACTACTCAAGACATAAAACAGGACTGAAACAAAGAGTATACTGCACCAATAATACAAACCAACCAGGTTCTAACAGGTTACTGCTCTACTCAAAATTCTATTGCATGTAATCAGATATGACAGATAGAGATATAAATATCTACAGAACAGTCTGCAGAAAGCAATCCCTAGAGCTCAAGTCTAATAAATGTTGTCTAGATCAATTCAGTATATGACTGATTTCATCACAGAGCATACAATAGCGCCCACAATAATTCACAGCAGTTCTGCAATACTTGAACAATTTAACAGATCAAGAACAACTGCTGTAACTTGTAAAGAAATAGATATACTCACAGGGCAGACAGTAATCCAAACTGTCCAGAAGCAAAAATCCCAATAAGATCACAATCAAAATGGCAAGGCACGAAGATCTCGCTGACCCTAAAAATCTATCAACCCGCTGTCGCAAGCGAGTGGATGATTCACGGAGATACAATGCCGCACTTCTTCTCTCAGCGGAAAACCAGAGAAAAAGCCGAGGTCCAGAGATGCCGCACAAGATCACGATATGCGCACTGGCCGAGCGCGCACAAATACAGCAGGGAACCGGCGTCGCCTTCTCCTCTCTCGGGTGGAGCTCCAAGGTCTCAAGTCCCCACACCCCAAATTAGGGTTGAGCAGGAACAAGGACCAAGCCGCAAACGAAGATGGCCGAAGGCAGCAACCTCAGCACCACCAGAAAACAAAGGGGAAGGAAAAAGCTCAAGAGTGCAAGAACCAGATCGGAAGCGCTTCCCTCCCCATGGAAAAAGCTCGGTTTTTGAAGAGAAGAGGCGGGGTCTGCGAGAAGGCGGCGCGAGCGGCCGGCTCCGAAGAACCCGGGCCAGTCCGCGCCCTCCCCGCTCGCCTCTCCACGCGCCACCTCCCCTGAAGCCCCGAGGATTCCGGATCTGGGAGAGAGGATGAAAAACCGCCGCACGGGGGAGAGCCACCATAGCCGCCAGCGAACGAATCGGGGAGGAGACAAAGTCTCCTCCACCTTATCTCTTTGCTCGGGTGACCGACAAGTGGGCCCCACCTTTAGGGCACCCTTCCACTCTTTTTCAATTTGGAAATTCCCAAAATGCCCTCTCAAATACAACAGTGTGATATATCTATGACCTCCTACCTTATCTCCGAAGCGAGACGGTAGCGAGAGGACTGGAGAAACCGCTTTAAAAAACTAGGTATTCGTATTGACTTTTGATTTTTCTAAGTAAAAGTTAGAAGCAGAAGGCAATACGAACAGAACCTTATCAAAGCTGGGAAAAGAACAGTCCCACACATGTACTGTCTGTAAGACACAAACTGATCAGTATCAGCAGGCAAAAATTATTCGTTGCGAGTTGATCGATCGATGGTTAGTTGGTGCCACTAGCTAGGAAGGCAACATCAGGTACTTATCCTGCTTCTGTAGGAGCCCAATGTCACAAGGTAGCAAGCAGTTTCCTTTTGTAAGGAACTAGCCTCATAGGCGCGGTGCCACGCCGCGCCAGTCACCGTGTGTACCGAAGTGAAAGAGGCGATAATTCGTGAGGAGTTTTAAAAAAAATTTAAAAAAAATTGAGGGCACATGTGTATTTTTCAAAAAAGTCGAAGGACTTTTTCGTAAAAAATCGAGGGCCTGTACGTAATAAATGAGGACCTGTACGTAATTTAGGAACCGCGGGGCGCTATCCTGCAAAGTGGAGGGGCCTGAAAAAAACTGGCAGAGGAGTTTTAAAAAAATTTAAAAAAAATCGAGGGCACATGTGTATTTCCAAAAAAGTCGAAGGATTTTTTCGTGAAAAACCGAGGGCCTGTACGTAATAAATGAGGACCCGTATGTAATTTAGAAACCGTGGGGCGCTATCCTGCAAAGTGGAGGGGCCTGAAAAAACTGGTAGGGATCTTTTTGCGAGGAAAAAGGACCTTTACGTAATTTTCGAAAAATACAGGGAAATCGCTCCCCCGACCATACGCGGATTCCCCCGCCACGCGCCGGCCGAGGGAGCGCTGGGGGTGACGTGGGGCGCGTCCCCTCACGCGAAGCCCCCCGGTAATAATCCCGTAAGGATTCTGCTCATCAGGCAAGGCAGGGAGCTCAGAAACTTCTACATTTCACTGCAAACCACAACTCGCAGTGGTGTCGAGAATCATCGGTGGCACGATAGGAGGTGCTCGATCCGCTAGTCATGGTCTTCTTATTTGCTAGGATCACTATAAACAAACAAAGTGGACTGACCTTTGGTTGGTCTGTGCCACCAGCAGCAAGAACACATACGAAATCTATCCTACTTCTCTAGCTAGCTAGGCAGGAATTTTGCATGTTTTCTTCCAAGGATATCTTTCAAAAAGGGCTGGAGCTTAATTTGAACCTAAGTTAACAGTAGCATGATCCATATATGAGAGATCCATTTGTTAATTATGGTTTCACTCATTGGAATCACCACTTATCAAGAAAGGATGCAGGCAGAACGGAACTTGTTTTCGTGTTGTAGCCTTTTTGCCACTATCAGCATCAGAAAAAAAAGAATATTGCTCGAACTGGCTGTGGCTGATGGCTTATGACTGAAATTACATTGTAGTTGCTGATGATTTATTTTATTTCTTTGCTACTAGTTATTAATACGATAGAAAAAAAATCTAATATCAGCATGAACAATACAAATAAAGGAATGTCTATACAACATTCGACTATTTTTGAGAATAAAATCAGTCAGATTGATTTGGAGCGTTAGATGAAGATCCAACGAATCCACCCATACAAGCCCCCCTCCAAAAAAAAATGATGCCCCTCCAAAAAAAATGATCTGGGACGTTGCATCTCCATCTAACGGCTTAAAATCTGACTGATTTTGTTCTAAAAAATAGTCAAATGTTGTATAGACCCTTTCATGCAAAATCTGCACGGAAGTTAAGGTTTTCCATATCGCCGATTGGCGCGGTCGGCCGGGGTTAGGCCACGAAGGTGGCGGGCGGTGGGATGAGGTGCGTGGGGGCTCTGTGGCTGCGGGTGGGGTCGGACTCGGGGAGCTTAAGATGTGCGTGTCAGTCTGGACCGGTAGATTCACTGGTGTCCGTGAATGTGGAATCTGGCGCCGTGATTAGCCCGCGGGCTCGGATTTTTTTTCTAATAAGAGACGTCCACCTGATTCGGCCATCTGGTGCAAGTGAACTGGTTTGGCCATCTTTTTAAACACGGACGGTCCACCGTTCATAGTCTGCTTTGAATGACAAGTCAGACGAAAATTTTATATTTTTAAGGTGCCCATGTTTTTCATATTAGAGTGTTCATCGAGGTTTTAGTTGCTCCTAGGAATTGAGCTTTGTAAGCAGAGGCTGCAGTGTATGTTCTAGTTAGGATGAACTTCCAAGTGATTGTATCCTCGAGATCTTCCCGAAGATTCAAGGTAGAGATGTGGTTCCAGATCGCGATCATCTCAAGCATGTATTGAGGTGTTAGGCTGGCTGTCCAATTTAGGTCCTGAAGCGTAACACCCCGCCCACCCTCTTGCCCCGGAATATTACCACCATTGCATACTTTACCATTCCGACAAAAACCAGAAGAATTTAAGCCAATACTAATTTATTTATGTTGCTACGACCAGATACATCACAACATTTTTTTAGTGATTACTCTAACATACTAGTAGAGTCTAAAATATACTGACAAAAGGTGGTGCAATGAGTGTTGCTGGCTCGTGAAGTTATTCATGTGCTACTCCCGCCCGCGCATGACATCCTCAACGGGCACCTAAAATAACAACAACAAAGCAAGAGTGAGTCCAAAGACTCAGCAAGTACAAAGCAAAACAATAAATAACAATCAGTCCATAATCATTATAGTTTCATTCGCCATTTGTTTCCATTTAAACTCTTTAAGCTCTTATCAATCATTCATTATGCATATGCACATGTACTTCCCTCTTATCTCTTTAGCCTATACCGGTATAGCAGAGCGAGCACCCATCAATGCTCACCCAGACCCGCCCTGTTTCCATGCAAGGATCACAAGCCCATCCTTTTTCATACGGGGACCAGAGTAGCCCGTCATTTGAGTCACTATCTGAGAGTTGAACTAATGACAGGTACATATAAGCAGTAGCTATTGCTAGGAAATATAATAGCTATCAAAAAAGTTTATAACAATTAATAACAATTAGAGATATGCAAAAGTTTATAACAATTAATAGCAATTAGAGATATTGCTATGGCTGTGCCATCTGTCAATCTATATCGTGGGTAAACGAGCGGGGCGGGTACGGGTGGAGGTTACCCATACCCGTGTCCATTAGAGTGTTCCCCCCTTTTCTATACTCGTGGATAAAGAAAATATCCCATACCCAGCTCCATTAGGGTATTTACCCATGGGTATATGGGTAAACGGACACAATTGCCATCCCTAATCTTGATTCATGCTCCAAGATCGTGGTAGGATCAACCACTACGCTCACTCTGATACCACTTGTTGCTGCAAATCGGAGCACACAACGTGGTCAGAAGAGCACACAATGTGGTCGGAAGACTTCGATCGTTAGTACTCGAAGAATTCGACCGTGAGTACTTGGAAGACTTCGATCGTGAGTACTTGAAAGTTTTAACCGTGAGTACTCGAATGAACTACTCAGGATGAACAGTACTCTGCTACAATACACACAGAACAATACTCTGCTACAATACTCATAGAACAGTACTCTGCTACCGTATTCGCAGAACAGTACTCTGCTATCGTATTCGCAGAACAGTACTCGTAGAACAGTACTCTTATGGCCACGAAGTAATTCGTACTCGAAATAAGTTATGACCACAAAGGAACGTACTCGAAACGAGTTACGACCACGAAGGAAACGTACTCGAAGCGAGCTACGCCCACAAAGGAAATGTACTCGAAGTGAGTGACGATCATGAAGACTCGACACTCGTGGATGGCTGGACTCGCTGGAGAACAGTGAACTCACGAGACAATAGTGTTTTTGTGCTGTCTAGAATTGGTTTGCGGCATTTTCTCCGTTGATCTTTATACTGCGAAAAAGAAATAACTGACCCGACACACCCGCCATGTCCAGCTCTTCATGAAGCGCCATTTCACATCCGAACTATTCATGAAATTCATGAAGTTACAAAACACATGCACTAACACACGTACTAATTCACTTAACATATGCACTAACTCAGTTAACGACTAGATGAGACATGGTTAAATCCAACATTGGTTATTAGGCATGCGTGTCTCAACCAATGTTTACCATTGCACGGTAAACATTGGTCATTTCGTCACACCTAGACACAAACTTTTAGCAAGCAAAAGCATTACCTAGTCATGCCCGAATTCAAACATTATGGTTGAGACCTTAGGTCAGAAAACAATGCGACAATACTAACCCCTCTACTCCACTTTCTTATGAAATGGCAATGTAATTCCGTTGCGAAAGTCAAGAGTATAGTTGGATCAATTTCTCATAGTTCAGACCATTGCCCATGCTTTTAAAGCTATGAGAGAGATTGAGTGGTTAAAGTAACTTCATTTAATAGGTACAAGCATGGTCCAATCTACTCGCTATTTCACCGATTTCGTGCGCCTTGATCTTTGAGGCTTGATCATAAGAGCAAGGCTAATAATACAGCCTTCAGCTGGCTGTATGGACACTTACAGCCCACTTATCAGCCCATTCATATAATAGTTTACAGCCAGCTGAAGGCTGTATGACCCACCCCTTTCTCTCACAAAGTTTCTTGGTTCTTGTGCTTCAGCTGGCTGTAAACTTACAGCCCACCTCTCTTCTCTCTCCTCCTCTCTCTCCTCCACCTCAGCATACAGTCTACTAACAGTCTCTTATTATACTTGCTCTAATGTTGTTTTTGAAACAGTGGAATAAAATAATAGGCAAACCAGAATATCTTGCCTTGCTTCTTCAATTTCTGAACTCTTATAGAAGCTCCTGTTGTTTTTTGACCATTAGTGCAAGCTCAAGCTAGAGAGGGCATATTTGAATCAGAAAAGAATTAGTCCACTTGAAATCATGCATATTATGTTGATACTCTTAAATTAAAAACTTCCAAAAAGAACATTACAAACTTAAATCTAAATAAAGCAAGTCAAAACAACTAATCAATAATTCATGAACTGATTGCGTAAAATCTCTAAATGAAAGCAAGCAGGCAAGCAGGTATATAAGCGGAATCATGGCAAGGAAGTTGGGTTGCACTACATCAATGACAAATAATTGACAGTTTGAACCTTAACAAATCTTTAGATGGCATCTTATAAAGATTTCCTAAATTCATAAGAAAACCAGAAAAGGCCACAAATAAGAATGGCAAACCTAAGGCTTTGTAACGGCCCAGCTGTTTATTTCAAAAAAAAATGGAGAAAAAAAACTAAATTAAATTAATTTGGTTTAAAATAAAAACATATGTTTTGGTGCCTAAATTTTATTTTTGGTTTTGCCCTGGATTTTCTGTTTTTGAAAAGCATGATTTGAAAAGTAATTAAGTGAAAACCTAAAAATATTATTAAATAAAATGATATTTTGATTTTATATAAAAATCTTAATTCAAATTAATTATTTGGATTATTTGGCTTTTATTTGGTTTTCTGAGTTTTCAGGAGTTTAAAACCTATTTTTGAAATAAAAAGTATTTTAAGTATAAAATTATAGTACCAAATTTAGTTGGAAATAATTTTAGTAACTCCAAAACATTTCTAGAAACTTCTGTGAATTTTTCTAGAATTTTTGGAAGTTATTTCATATATTTCTAAGCTTTATTGATTTTATTCGGGTTTCCTGAAAATGAAAATCAAATTTTAATCCCTCGGCTGATCTCGCCCGTCCGTCGCCACTTAAACCCCTCGGCCGCCCGATCCACTCCCCGTCCCCGTGGCTCAATCCCCGCCACCCGCTCTCTCCTCCCTCTCTCTCCCACTACCAGCCGACCCCACCCGTCAGCACCTTCTTCCCCGCCCCCATCTTCTTCCTTCCGCCGCCGTCGGCCGTTGCGCAACCGTCCGCACCTCCCAGCCTCACCCCTCTCCCGAGCGCGCCGCTCTCCGTCCCGTTGTGCACTGCAAGACCCGCGCCCGTTTTCCCCACTTCCCCCACTCCCCCTCTCTCTTCGCAATCGCCGCCGCCCCCGCGCCCTCTCCGACGAGAAATTCCCGCTGGCCCACGCCCCTCCGCCCCCTATAAATACCACCCCGAGTGCCGCCTCTCCTCGCTCCACCTCCCCCTCCACTCCCCTTCCCCTCCCGAGTGCTCTACCGTCGCCTTCACCGGAGCACCCGAGCCGCCGCCGCTCTATGCTCGCCGCCGGCCCGACTCCGGCCGCATCTAGTAAATCTCGCACCACCCCCAAGCTCCCCTCGGCCCCTCTTTCTTCCCCGACCCTCACCGCCAACCGTCGTGCCACCGATCGCCGGCAAGGCCGTAGCCCTGAGCTCCTCCCCACCGGCGCTCGCCACGTCAGCGTCGAGGGCGAGGTGGCAGCCGACGTGGCCGCCATGTGGGTGCCACGCAGGCGCCTGGCTGCCACACCTCACCCCCGTGCCACCTCAGTCATTCCCCTCGCTGTGGACCCGGTCCATAGACCAGGGCCCACTGGTCAGTGGGGTTACCCCAGGCTGACGCTAACGTGACGCCATAAATCCCATTTTCCTATTGAAAAATAATTGAGCCGAAAATAAAATCCCTGCTGACGTCATAATTCCCATTTTCCTTTAGAAAAATAATTCCAAAATCCAGATTTTCCTTTTTCTCTGATTTTAAACTTCCTGAAGCCCGTTCTTCTTCATCCTAACTCCCATTGAGCCCATTCAAATTTCTAAATTCATAAAAAAATCCCCTCTATCCATTTCTGGCCTCAATTCAAATATTTGAAGTCAATTTGAATTTATGTTGAATTTATTTGAATTTAGTGGGTTATTTTCACGTGTAGACTTCGATGATTCAGGAGAATTCAAAGACGAAGATTTGCACCAATTTGAAGAGCAAGGCAAGTTACACTCCTTGATCATGTTGATTCCAGATTTCAAAATAAAATTATATTGTTTTAAATTATTCTACGTGCATATCTTCATTCAATGTATTTCAATTCAGGTTTAAATTTAGTTATTGCCTATTTGTTATCACCTCCATGGACATTGAAATTCCCTTGTACCTTGTCACCCTAGATTAAAACTCTAGTTGGTACACTAGTATGGCTAGAGACTTTATGATTAGCAAATGCTTAGTCTTGCTTAGAAATATCTATGGGTTGGGATACCTTTTCGCATAAAATGATAAGCTTTTCAAATGTACTCTTGACTTTGATGAGTCAAGGAGGTTTATGAAATATTTTGGAAACAAAATATAAAAACTGGTTTAGACTTAGGTAATTGGTTAGTTGGTGGGTGCAGGCATGCTCTGTTGTTCGTACACGCAGGGTTGATTGTTGGGCACGAGGGTATGTGGTTGGGCTTAAGTCAATTAAGGACCGGTCTGTGAGCTACTGTTGCAAAACCCTATCGTACTACCACATGGCTGGTATGTGACAACTCTAGCTGAATAATTTGCGAAGTCCCAACCTGAGTCAAGTTGTAGGTTGAAAGTGAGCGTGGTTGGTGCCATGAGAAGTCTCACTTGAGTGAGCGTGGTTAAGCCATGTGAAGTCTCACTCAGGCTCAAGAGGGGGGTCCCGGTCTGGTGGATTCCTTACTGGGGTGAAATCTTAGAGTTGGCTTGACCAGGTTGAAGGCTTTGCATTGTAAAGGCCTTGTCATGATCTCCTCGTCGCACACCAAAGGAAGTGTGTAACTCGCGTGGCAATCCGGGATGATCATATCTTGTGGGTAAAGCTGTACAACTTCTGCAGAGTGTATAATCTATCCTAGATAGCCGTGCCTACGGTCATAGGCTTGTTGAGTAAAGGTTTTTCATGGATTAGACTTTATTTTTCAAAATGATTTTTGAAAACCTTGTAGATGGATGGAATCCACAAAAGATGAAAACCTTGCAGATGGATGGAATCTGTGAGAGAATGAAACATGGTGGATGGATGGAATCCATCAGAGTGCGCAGTGAAAGCGTGTGGATGGATGGAATACATACGTGAACTTTTGGAAAAGATGGTCCGGGTGGGATGCCCGTGAATAGGTTGGTGTATGGTCGGAGTCTGCACTGACGGTATTATTTTCAATTACAAGCACTGTTTTACTTATTGTATTAAATTCAGCAATTTCAATCTATATACTGTATTTCTTTGAATGTTGTTTTATGCAAATTAACCCTATAAGCCTTCTGTTGAAGCCTTATCATTATGTTGCATTTCTCTGTGTGATTTGCGGAGTACAACTTTGTACTCACCTTGCGATCTCCATACAGAGAAAGATGACGTTGACTACGGAGATGACCAGAACGAGTAGGCAGCATCTTACTGTCGTTTGCCTGTGGGCAGGCTTGGGCTTCGCTTCTTTTAAGTTTGCTTCCGCAGTTATTTGCTTTGTTATCTTTGCCAATGGGCGTTGATGTAAGACTTGGCTATAAGGCCGTACTCTTTTATTTAATATAAGAAGTCATTTGAGCTTGGTATTTATCTTTGTTGTCACTGTGTGCACTAGCTGATTCTGAACTAGTGAAATTTACACAGAGGATCTATGAATCGTTACTCTAGGTTCCGACAGGCTTACAGCTTAACTTACCCTAAACTCAAGGTATAGATTGTATCAGTATTCAATAGTATGCACAGATATCCTTGCAGACCATTAACAAAGCTAATGCTGACCACCCATACGCAAAAAACACACACACACACACACAATTTTATAGCACATCATAGGCATTAATTTTGCTCCAATGTTTACCTCAGATTCTAGATGCTTCCTGTCCTCATTTGCTTTCTTCTTGGCAATTTGCTTCATGCTTTCCACCTGGTTGCACGTATAGCAATGAGTTGATAGTGGAGCAATAGTACTGTTGCCTAACTACAAAAGAAAACACCTTGCGTTTTGCAATATCCTTGGCTATTTGCCTAGCCCTCCATTCATCGGCTTCCTGATCAACTCTGTCGTTGTGTGCATGCTCCTGTGAAACATCAAGACGAGGGATGCCATTCAATTAATGGTTTTGTGGCTGCTTTGAAGCGAACTGGATTTTTTGCACAAAGAAATCAACAGCAAAACATGTGAATTAATCCACCCTCAGGAAAAGTTCCGCAACATGCTTTCTTTTCCTCTCCCTCAATCGCTTAGTTCCCTTGGATTTCTGCAGCTTCTGAGCTAACCTAACCATCGCCGATCTTTCTTCCCAAGGACCTCCTTGGTTAATAGCGGAAGAAATAGGTGCAAGGAGGTGCTGAAGTTGAGCACAGAGATAATTAGCTACATCTATCGTTATGGCAACTGAGGAAAAAACAAGGCAATGGAAGATAACAGAAATGTTGTCGTTCGTGTCGGTCTTCCCGTATGTACGCACGCACGCATGGTTTGGACTCACCCATGGCATGCTACAATGCATAGAGTTAACGTCACTACATAATATACTACCGTCCGTATCAAAATATAAGTTGTTTTAGAGCATTAACGTAGTCTCTAAGATAACATTTTGACATCAGTTTTATGAAAATGTGTAAATTTTAAATAAAATAATTATGTATATTATAAAATAATATATTACATGATAAATTTAGTAACATCACTTTCGTGTTTTGTTTATATATTAACTAGCAAGGTGGCCCGCATATTTGCGCGACTAAATTTGTTTCAAAGTTTTTAGTATCAAATGATATAACTTAGATATTTAAGAATATGCTTACGTATCTCGTAGGCTATTTAGAATTTTAAGACATTATAAACATTAGAAATGACAATAGAAGATTGAAATAAAATATAATTTAAGAAATGTAATTAAAGTATGAGCACAATGGAAGAAAATCATTGAGCATACTAAATTATTGAGATTCTTAAAAACGTAATCACTCTCTATTATGCATGGATCATATAGTTGCATGCCCTATTCTTCCTCCATTAGTACTCTTTTTCGAAAATGTATGCATACACATGTATCTCTATTTAATATCAAAGCAACACATTATTATATGTGCAGAAAATAATCTCATTAATTCACATGGTATTAGAGTATATTGCTCACGTATATACCGATGCATTATGAGCAATCTACCTTGAGCTTATAATTCCTCACACGCTGACTACTCTATCGAACCGTTTGTCTTCTATCACTTCTCACTACTGCAATTTTTCTACTTCAACCCCCAATAGCATGCCCAATTCTTGATTAATCCCTACTTAGCTGTTACCTATTTCAATACAATCTTTTCACTGTTACCATTCCAATATAGTACTTCACCACATAGTTTTCTTCTATTTTTCTCCAATTGTTGCTTAATGCTAACCGTTACAACATCAAACATTCATGTACGTGCAACTGTCGTTGATCCCTACCAAGGACACCTATCACGCTCTCTTAGGCAACCTTAAGCCTATTCCTTATGGCTACTCCATCTTTGCTTATGTATGCCTATATTTCTGTTTGTACAGATGCATGCATGATGTTATATGTACTTAATGTCCATCTTCTTCCATGTTGACCACTCCTCTTCTTCGACATTGGCCACCTTAACGTTATGGCTTCCTCACTAATCACAGTGACTTTACATCTTCATTAATGCTATCACATTTACTTTAGTCGCTGTCTAACAATATAGAGAATCTTCTCGTCATCGTCGGTGATGGCACGTTTCTAGCTACCTGATGACCCCATATCGTTATAGGTCATGTTTAATACAAAACTTTATCTCCTCTCTATTGAAGCTTCCCCATTATCGAGCTTATTTAGATACCAACTTTTTCAACAATGCTAATGCTGATCATTCGTTGTCGTGGCCCTTGGCTTCTTTAACTCTAGCCTATCTCTTCAATGACTTCGGCAAGTAGCATGACATTGTCTTTATCGAATGGCTAAGGCGAGCAGCACGACATTGTTCTCATCTCTCCTGCTATCGTCTCTGCTCTTTGTTTCCTAGTAGGTAAATGTCTTCTTGTTGGACAGATCGACACTATTGCACTCTTTTGTGGTCTCATCCAATACTATTCATGCTATCATTGTTACAACTTTTATTTTTGTTAAAAATTTTGTTTGTTTTTCATTGGAGTTCGTATACAAATAAGATTGCTAATTTTATTTAATTCATTTTGAATTTTAGTTATTTAAGAATTTTACTTTGCAATTGTGTGGAAATCAAATTGAAATTTCCGTTTGTTTTTTACACCAATTTTCAATTATTTTTTGTTCAAATTTGTATACAAATCTAATTGCTAATTTTTGTTTATTTTTTATTCAGAATTATAGTCATTTAGGGATTTTACTTTGGAATTCATACGAACTCAAATTGTTAATTTTATTATTTTTCTTCTATATTTCAATTTTTGAATATTTATTTATTTTTGTTCTAAATTATATTATTTAGAGGTTTTACTTAGGAGTATGTATGGAAACCAAATTGCTAATTTTATTTAATTTTGTGTTGAATTTTAGTTAGTTAAGGATTTTACTTCAAATTTGTATGGAAATTAAGTTGCAAGTTTTCTTATTTTCTATTTTAGATTCCAATTTTTGGTTGGAATTCATATGGAAATCCAAATTGCTAATTTTTAATGAAAGTGATAATTTTATTTAATTTATTCTATGTTTTAGTTATTTAAGGATTTTACTTTGAAATTGTATGAAAATTTACAATTTTTTGTATTTCATATTTCAATTTTTGGTTGGAATGCATATGCAGATCCAATTGCTATTATTTTTAAAAAAATTATTCTGATTTATAATTATTTAGATATTTTGCTTTGGAATTTATATCAAATCAAATTACTAATTTATTTTGTTTTTGTTCCAAATTTCAGTTGTTTTTTGTTGGAATTCATATACAAATCTAATTATTAATTTTTGTTTATGTTTTATTTTGAATTGTTTTATTTAGGGATTTTACTTAGGAATTCATATGAAAATCAATTTGCTGAATTTATTTATTTTTATTCTAAATTTTAGTTATTGTTTAGATTGTAATCTATATGAACTCTTTTTTTTAATGTAAATCGTTATAATTTGGATGCACCAAGATCAACGCTATAGATCTTTTTCTTTTCCGTTAGAGTAAATATGGTGGTTTTTTTATTTTTGTTTCAATAATATAATAGATGGATGGACACACCTAAATTATAGAACGATTTTTATTTTGACACCAAGATAATACGTAATTGTTTGGTAAAGACCTCGAAACTGAAGCAATGCATAATTGAGCGAAATTCACAGGGCCGATGCAGAAGAATGCCATGCCGATGCCACCTCTGTGACAAAATCTTCCTTACACAGCACACGTACGCGGCCGCGTGGGCGCACCCCATTGCCCCGACGCAGCAGCAACAGAGGAGACGAGAAACCGGCAACCCCGCAACGAGCAGAGGACCGCCACTTGCGCCACCCTCCCCCG
Organism: Dendrocalamus latiflorus; assembly: GCA_017311315.1. NCBI lineage: Eukaryota > Viridiplantae > Streptophyta > Magnoliopsida > Poales > Poaceae > Dendrocalamus > Dendrocalamus latiflorus. The sequence continues at coordinate 7,816,120 of CM029666.1, read as the reverse complement.
CCTTCCTCCGTCCATCCATCTCGCCACACCACCCATTATTCCCATTAATCTCACCCCCCTCTCCCCCCCCCCCTGGCCCCGTACGCAGCCACCGCCGCGGCCCAGCGAGGAGAAGCTGCGCGCGTACGTACGTATCGTTCGCCCCGGTCGCGACTCTCACCGGCCGGCTAGCTGTGCGCGTGTTCGAGGCGGAGGTTGGCTATGGAGGGGAGGCACGTGGTGATGTCGGCCGTGGGGATCGGGATAGGGGTCGGGGTGGGGCTGGGGCTGGCGTCCGCGCCGTGGGCCGGCGGCGGCGGGTCGGGAGGGCCGGCGCGGGCGGGGGTGACGGTGGAGCGGGTGGAGCAGGAGCTCCGGCGGCTGGTGGCCGACGGCAGGGACAGCAAGGTCACCTTCGACGAGTTCCCCTACTACCTCAGGTGCGTTTGCCTTTGGAAACCCAAAGCTCTCTCTCCATCTTCTCTTCTTTCTTTGATCTCTTGGCGTGTAGAGAACAGAGATCAAGCGTGTGATTCCCGTTTCTAGCTCGTACTGGTGGTGTTTCTTCCATCCAATCCAACTGTGAAATCTGTTGCGTTGCGTCACCTTGTAGTACCTTCAGATTTTTTTTTCCTTCTTTTTTTCTTTCTCTGTAGTGTAATGCGCATCAGTGCATCAGATGAACAGGATATATCTTTCAGGAACTAAGCAAAGTTTCTAGCATCTAGGATATACTCCAGTATCTTTGTGCTCAGGGATCAGAAAAGAACTCTGCCTATTGACGCTCACTGAAGACAGTGATCTAGAGTGATGTTCTAGCATTGGTTGTCTCAATTGTTTTGCATTGCGAAAAGAAGAGAAGCAAATTTGCTTTGTGAAACATGCCTTGGTGTAATTGAATGGCGTCCATGAAAGGCGATGGCAGGATCGTTTTTTTTTTTTTTGAAAAAAAGGGTGATGACAGAATACATACAGAAAAAAAAACAGGGATTCGGATATCTTGAGAAATAAAACGTCTAATGTCACTTTGACGATCACCCTGCAAGATGATGGTGATACTAGATGAGTGAAAGAATGCACGCTCTGAACTCTGTTTTTGCCGTGATTCGCAAAAAAAGGGCTCTTTTTTGGCGTGTAAATTTCTTTTTTTTTTCATCTTCTCATCCCTTTGTGTGTTACCCCTCCAATGCCGATTTGCAGCGAGCAAACACGTGTTGTGCTGACAAGCGCTGCGTATGTTCACTTGAAGCAAGCAGACATTTCGAAATACACCAGGAATCTTGCTCCAGCTAGTCGTGCAATTCTGCTGTCAGGTCCTGCAGGTAAATTATCTCCATCACAAAAGTTAAGGAGCTGCTTAATCGTTGTTCTTCTGCTTCGGACTAAGTTAAGATTAAGTTCCTATCTTGAAGAGCTTTACCAGCAGATGCTCGCCAAGGCGCTTGCCCACTATTTTGAAGCAAAATTGCTCTTGCTAGATCCTACAGATTTTCTTATAAAGGTGATTTTGGCTGGCACATATTTCCTTTCATGCGCATAATTGCATAAGTATGTTGTAATGCAATGTTTTTCCTTGCAGATTCATAGCAAATATGGCACTGGTGGCAGCACAGAGCCAGTACGACCTTAACATACTCCTGGTTTTACTATTCATCTTAACATTGGTCATATTTGCATACAGTCACCATCTTCTGATTTCCGATGTTAGTGAATAGGAATTAGTGTGCCCATTTGCTTATTGTAAATACGGTGGTGCAATGTGTTCGATATGCTGGTGTGATTTGTTCTACATCATTGCCAAACACTTCACATATTGGCAAGTCTTAAATAATTGCTAACTGAATAATATTTTCTTCTTATCAGTCTTTTAAAAGATCCATCTCCGAGACAACTCTTGAAAGGGTGTCTGGATTACTCGGATCTCTTTCAATTCTTCCACAAAAGGAGCAATCCAAAGGTGACACTCGAGCATTTAGTATATAATGTTCAACTGTTCATTATTATCCAGTAGTACACTAGGGTTTTGTTTGGTTCTCTAGTATTCTACTTCAAATTGTAAACTTCCGTGTACCATCTCTGTTTCTATAAACCGGATGGAACATGTATTTTCATGTGAATATCACACTGATTTCACACACTACAAAGTTGAAATCATGAATTCACTCCTATTCATGTTACTGTTATCGGTTATCTGTAAACCTGATGACATAGAAAAAAGATGTATGTCTTGAGAAACTGATAGAATAAAGTTTCTGACGAATTGTAGTTACTCAACAAAGCACTGGAGTACTATACTTAACATAAGTTAGCCTCCATTTAGACTTTTTTTTAGTCCGGCCAGACCTCTAAACTGAATTCACTTGCATGCATGGACTGTAGAATATAACTGAATTCTGCTCAGTCTACTTTAGATAATTCACGTCTGTATATTTATTAACTTACTTTGGTTGTCACAGGAACTATACGTAGACAAAGCAGCATGGCAGACATAAAATCAAGGTGTGAGAAAAATAAGCTATAGTGAACCTGTTACAGAAACTAGAATTCATTTACCATTTTTTATATGCATTGCTTTATGCAATTTCCAGGGGCTCTGAAAGGATGAGCAGCTTAACCAGGCTCAGAAGAAATGCATCTACTTCATCCGATATGAGTAGCCTGGCATCACAAGGCCCTCCAATTAATTCAGGTCATAGCATGTCCTTTCAAATGACCTGCAATGGAATAAAATAAAATTCATATCCCTGAGAAAACTCTTAGTTTTCCCGCACACCATTTATTGACTGAAAGATGCATAAAATTGTTAGTGGTAAATTGGATCTCGTTGGTCATCTTGGCATGTCTGTATACCTCATATCATTTTTACGCACCCCCAGTCTTTAGTTCTGGTGTTTTCTCATTATGTTTCTTACTTGCTTAGCAGCCTTAGCGTGCCAAATGTTACGATTCTCACAATGAAAGTAAGGCGCAAATCGAGAATTAATAGTTGTTTTTTTTGTCCTTTTTGTTGATGTGCCTCATTGTTCTTATTATCCTACACATTACAATATTTTTACTTGGAATGAATGAACATATAAGCCTGCATGTCAAGTTCTTTCCTGCAGATAATATTATCCCATGCACACAGTTGAAAACGAGCAAAAAAGAATATGTAGGCTATATCATTATGTTGCTAGTTTGTGCCACTAGTGCTGCTACTGCAGTTTCTACCTTCATTAATTTCTTGCTGCACTGTTGCTTTGCATCATGCACTTTTTTCTGTTCTCATGGTAATGTTTGATAAAAACTGCAGCTACTCTCAGACGTGCCAGCAGCTGGACTTTTGATGAGAAAATTTTGGTACAAGCGGTATACAAGGTTCTTCTTTCAGTATCTAAGAAGAATCCAATTGTACTCTACATAAGAGACGTCGAGAAGTTTCTTCATAAGTCCCCAAAAATGTATCTCCTGTTTGAAAAACTACTGAACAAGCTCGAAGGGCCAGTGCTAGTCCTCGGCTCAAGGATTGTGGAGATGGACTGTGATGAAGAGTTGGATGAAAGACTAACTGTTTTATTTCCATACAATATAGAGATCAAGCCACCCGAAAATGAGAATCACCTTGTAAGCTGGAACTCCCAATTAGAAGAAGATATGAGGATTATTCAGTTTCAAGATAACCGGAATCATATTATGGAAGTCCTTGCAGAAAATGACCTTGAGTGTGATGATTTAGGCTCAATATGCCTATCTGATACAATGGTCCTCAGTAAGTACATTGAGGAGATTGTGGTATCTGCAGTTTCTTATCACTTGATGAATAACAAAGATCCAGAGTACCGAAATGGAAAATTAGTTCTATCTGCAAAGAGGTAGTTAATTTTGGTATAGCTGTCTGTTGGTTTCTTCATATCTTCCTCGGTTTATGACTCTTCATGGTACAGCTTGTCCCATGCACTGGAAATTTTTCAAGAGAACAAGATGTGTGATAAGGGCACCATGAAGCTGGAAGTAAATGGTGACGCTTCAAAGGTTTGTTTTCTTTTTATTGTTTTTGTACCAAGTATATAGGTTGCTGAAAAAGGATCAATCTTAATGCTACAAAGTGAGATTTTGTCATCTGTTTCTTTATACTTAACTATTGTTTTTCCAACAAGGCGGCTAGATTTCTACTGTAGATATTGGATGCTATTGCAACTTTTGCTAAATTGCTTTGTGTTAATAAAAAATATGCAAGCCATGTATGGATTGATGATGTGTTACAGACCATTTAGAATATTTGTCATTTGAAAATTGTAATTCACATATCACGCCTCACATGTATAGGTTGCTGAAAAGGGAATTGCTCCAATTGCTGCAAAATCAGAAACGAAACCTGCAACTTTGCTGCCACCTGTAGCTCCTGCTGCTGCTGCTGCTGCTCCTGAGAGCAAAATAGAACCAGAGAAATTGGAGAAGAAGGATAATCCACCTCGAGCTGCAAAAGCACCAGTAAGAGTACTATTAGCTGGTTTATGTTATGTTGTGAAAGTCTCAATAAACTAGTTCACCTATCTGTACTTTCTTTTCTTTTTTTTCTTTTTTGCTTTTAGGAAGTGCCACCAGACAACGAATTTGAAAAGCGCATCAGACCAGAAGTGATACCTGCTAATGAAATTGGAGTTTCATTTGATGATATCGGTGCTTTGGATGATATCAAAGAATCCCTTCAAGAACTTGTCATGCTCCCTCTCCGCCGGCCTGACCTCTTCAAAGGGGGTCTTCTTAAGCCTTGCAGAGGTATATTACTGTTTGGTCCTCCTGGAACTGGCAAGACGATGCTAGCCAAGGCTATCGCAAATGAAGCTCAAGCAAGTTTCATAAATGTCTCGATGTCGACTATCACGTCAAAGTGGTTTGGTGAAGATGAAAAGAATGTTAGAGCATTGTTCACATTAGCTGCTAAAGTATCACCGACTATCATTTTTGTCGATGAGGTTGATAGCATGCTTGGGCAGCGGAACAGAGCTGGAGAGCATGAGGCAATGAGGAAGATTAAGAATGAGTTTATGACACACTGGGATGGCCTCTTGTCAAGACCAAATCAAAGAATTCTCGTTCTTGCTGCAACCAACCGGCCTTTCGACCTTGACGAGGCTATCATTCGAAGGTTTGAGCGCAGGTTTGTATCCCTTCCTTGCTAGACACTAATTCTTTTTATCCATCCACTGTTCTATGCCTGAGTTGTGTGCTCCCTTGCTTTCATAGAATCATGGTTGGCCTGCCATCATTGGACAGTCGAGAATTGATTATGAGAAGTCTTCTGTCAAAGGAGAAAGTTGATAAAGGACTAGATTTTGAGGAACTAGCAACCATGACTGAAGGATACAGTGGCAGTGATATCAAGGTCAGTATCATGAGACATGAATCTATTTCATCCTAACAAAGACTCCTCTGTTGACTCAGTTTGCTCTACCAGAACATGTGCACAACGGCAGCATATCGCCCTGTGAGGGAACTGATCCAGAAGGAAAGGAAGAAGGAACTGGTAATCTAATCACCACAATACTTAAGCATTTAATTCATGACAAATTTTGTGGATTTCCAATGTAAATGTTTACGCTCAAATATCTTCAGGAGAAGAAGCGTGAACAAGGAGACAATCCATCAGATCCTTCGAAGATAAAAGAAAAGGACGAGGCGATCATTCTAAGGCCATTAAACATGACAGATTTGAAAGAAGCAAAGAACCAGGTGAATCCATCTTTGAGTGCAATTCAAGTAGAATTTTCAGATATGCAAGCATGCAAAACTTGTTTTCAACTGTAGAACTGACATCTTGACGAAAGAATATGTTAATATTTCGCATACTTTCAAATTTCAGATAGCGGCAAGTTTTGCTGCCGAAGGTGCCATAATGAGTGAACTGAAGCAATGGAATGAGTTGTATGGTGAAGGAGGCTCGAGAAAGAAGCAGCAATTGACATACTTCCTCTAAACTACCCGAATGTCAGATGCAGTGTGTGGAATGTCAGACGCAGTGTGTATGAACACAATTTGAAAATAGAATAGACGACAAACAACCATGAGGAATAGGCCCGAACGAGTCTGATGTTTAAATTCATGAGGAGGAATGGAGAATAGTAGGGACGAAAGAAATCAGGCAGTAAAAGCCGGTTTCTTGTGTAAAACATGGAAGAACAGTTTCATCTCCACCTAAATTGTAGTTTGCCTGTGTTCGGTTGTTGTATGTACTACGCTATAATAATGAAGCAGATTTTTCGCTCCTCGCCGTGCCTTACACTCCCGTGTTTTTGCATAGGTTCAAACTTGGTAGGTTGTGGTTAGCCACAAAATAGTATTAGCGTGCCGTTTATAAGTACTTTTTTGTATGAATCTTTGTAGGGTTCTCACAAACCTAGTGGTGAACCCTACAATCCTTTTTCCTTTTTGTTTGAAACAAGGGCAATATCAGAGATCTGTGAGGTTTCCTGTACTGCAAATAGCGGTTCTCTTTGCTACTGTTAAGTTTATTCCCATTCGTCCTGCAAACTTGCAACTGTGGCACACGGTCAATCTACTGCGAGTTTCAGCAATGTCGCTGTTCACAGAAGCAAAGTGCATCGCACGAACCGTGGTGTTAAAGGGTTCCATATTCTAAACATTGGCATGTGAGGAAGCTGTCACAGCTCATAGACGTGGGCGATGTTATAATGCGAATGATGATGCCAGACTTGCGTTGTTTGTGGTTAAGATTCTCCTTTTGACGTGATCAATAGATTATGAGATGATTGAATCTTGGATGAACGCGAACTTGATGAACTTGAATCTTGGATGAATCGGAAGCCCAAGGGCTCCAATTTGATTCCCGCTTGCCCAGTTTACTACCTCCTACCCGATGTCGTGTCGTCAAACTTTATTGAATAGAAATCGGTATTGCTAGTTTATAGGCTCCTACTGAGTATTTGAACCCAGTGAGGCAGTGAATGGTAAAGCAAATAGCTGCAGCCATCACCAGTTGCTAGGTATTTAAGAAGGAACTTGCTAGGTTTTTAAGATTGTTTCAAGGTAGGAAGTATATAACCAAATTTTTTATTACGTAATTCCAATGATCTACTCAATAGCAATGTTAAACCTAACACACTGCAAACCAATAGCACAATCAGAACAAGATTTTCACCAATGCTACAATAGAAGTAGATGACATCTAAGCTCATCACCAGTTCACAAAATATCATCAAATTCCAACCTTCAGCAGTACAAGTAGCAAAAACACGACGCAGAAACGATAAGCATGCGACATCTTACAGATCAAAAATCAAACAACGGTGCAGCAAAACAAGGCTGCATCTGCATTACTGTTGTAGAGCAAACTACTCGGGCTGCTCTCATCAAGGTAGCAAACAACAAGAAAGCCATACGTAACACAGGTGACATCGGTGCTCATACCACAAGGATGGCCGGGATGCTTCCTGAGAACCACGAACTGTTAGGTTGATCTCGGCTAACAACACCTAAGATTTCAGGGAGGTCACGCCTCTTTCTCGCACCTTGATCGGAGGCGCAACCAACTGATTTGGTTATGGTCCCGGTTACCTAACGCCATATAAAACAGGGGATTCGGCAAGTCTTGGTTCACGTGTTGTTCAAGCCACGAAGATCCCGCATAGATCCGATCTCTCACGAGCTCTAAGGTGGATGAAGACCGGGCCTCCTTCGTCCCCGACAACGGCATCAACTACACCGTCGACCACCTCTGCATCAACCGAGCACCGACCGCCTCATGGCTTTTTCTAGTTCGGGTATGTTGATTTAGCTTCCGCTCTAAGAATCTTGGTAGGTGTTCATGTTTGATTTAGGATTAAAGCCTATTGTTCATGTTTAGACTTAGATCTATATAATATTTGGTATCAGAGCCAACCCTAGATCAACTAGAACCCTAATTAGTCCCAACCGAACTCAGATCTAAGGACTAACGGCTGAGTTTCGAATATGGTATCATCGGCTGGAACCGGGCTGGAAGAGGTTTTGTACCGGCTGCGTTTCTAGCCGTTGCGTGTAAAACACGGTTTTTGGTGGATCGCGCGCGTGAATCGGGCCGTGCATGAATTTCGGTTGCGCACGTGCGCGAATTGTGGGCCGTGCGCGCGTGCGCAATTTTTATGGGCCTCGCGTGCGTTTTTTTATGGGTCCTGTGTGCGTTTTTTTGTGAGCCGTGCGCGTGATTTTAGGCCGGTTTTCTTTGGGGGCCGGCTGCAATAGTGTTTTTATTTTCCTTTTTCAGTGCATTTTCTTTTACTTAAGTCTACCTTCTCTGCACTGTTTTAATTATTTTTCAGTTGTCCAATTACGATGTATAATTACCACATAATTATGTCTTATCTCTAGGGGTGCAATCGGATCGGATTCGAACGGATATTGCTTAAACCGTATCCTAACCCATATTTTTTCTCCGGATTCGAAGTCGGATACGGTAAGACCGGATACGAATACGAATTCAGAATATTCGGGGTTTCGAATATGGTATCATCGGGGCGGATATATATCGGTTACGGATTGGAAGCGAATAATATAAGCGGATATCACGGACGTACAAAAAGGAATATTTTCAATAGTGTCTTCTCATTAAAAAGGACCAAAGCAATAGTTTAACATTTGTCCATTTCATAAAACAGTTCAATTTCTGGAGTACACCCAACCAGAGCAACCAGCAAAAGTTGAGAGCAAGTTCAAATATGATAACATTAAGCTTGATGCTAGGCGATTCAAACAGAGCAAGGTCACCAAGCGATGCAAGAAAAGAAAAACAGCATATAGAGAAATCAGAGAAGTGCCTCATTCCAGCCAAAAGAGTTAAGCTACCACATTCCTAGCATTTCTTAAGCATGCCATCAAAACATATCCGAGAATTCAAAAGAGAAATCAATGCTCAACATTCAGCAGGAACATTATACTTGAGATAGTACTTAAAACTCTCACAACTCTGATATAAGCTGAGGCAACCGATTCAACTGATGCATGGCACTTCAGGTCTTCAGCAGTACTTACATTTCTTTGCCCGCAGCTGAAAAGAATTGGTTGGAGGAAATGCCAGATCAGACTTCAGAGGATGGGATATGTAGGCCCTCTCACCATGAGCAAAATGGCACTTGTCACCAAATTTGCAGCCTACCGCAGTGTTGTACTTGGTGCACATGCGTGTCTTGCCAGTAGAAGCTGGATGAGAATTAGCAACAGCAGCATGATCCACAGGAGCTCTTGCCGGTGCAGATACAGCAGGGTTGCCTAGGTTGAGTGTTTTTGCTACCGCCTGGTATCCGCCGGGGACAAAGTGCAGGAAATGACAGCCCTCACCAAAAGGGCACCCAACCGTGCTGCATCATTCAAAATATTACAGGTTACCTATTGATATTGCAATAAAGAAAATACTGAGTTTAAATCTCAGTTAAAAAAGTCAAAAAATCTTAAGAAACGTAATAATAATCACACAGTTAGACATTAGCTAATGACATTGCACAAAATGGAACAAGATTTTCATGCACGGACGGACCACATTAACCACATCCGAAGGACCGAGATGAAACAAAAAAACTGAGCATGTCAATGCTTCTCCAGCAAGAACATAATTGAGAAGTTGCGTCTAACAATTTTCAGTATGCTGGAATTTGACTAAGAATGATAAAAAAATTGATCAAATGAAAGACTACAAGTATAAAGTATAAACCAATATCCAGGGACACTCAAGTACAAAGATCAACACAAAACACACATAACTCATGCAATCTGTAAGTGCTTATACCAATGCTTCCATTACTTAACATTACTAAACCATATATTAGTGCACACTCAGTTACCAATTAACAGCAAAGGAGAACAACATATATATGTTTATATGCTACAATAACTGTGAATTGAGGCACTGTTATGTGCCTTATTCATTTGAACATTATCATAGAAAATAGCCAACTCATCTACGTGTAGTGCATGTATTATGATCTACAACATTCCATACAGCTTCTGCATCAAAAATAAAATTTACAGGGGAGAACTAAATCGTAACTGTGATACATAGTGAAAATTAGAAGCTACCATTCTGATGTTATTTTTGACAGGTTAAGATTAGAACCTGAAAAACTTGGTGCAAGGCTTCGATTTGCTTGATAGACCAATTTGATATGACTCCGTTTTTGTTGCATAAAATTAATTACATTTCCTCACTTGTGAGAAGTTGCCTTATTAATTTTCTAATCAAGTAAAAATATACAATGTGTCCAAATATTTATCCGATCTGCTTGAACGTGGCCTATGCTGAATATGCAAATTTCGTGTCTTATCATGAGGTAATTGACCTTTCTCCCCCCAGAAACGATATGTTTTATTTTTACTGCCTTCACTGCGCCTTCACTCGAATATTAACCCAAGTAAAACATTAACCTTAGAAATCCAATTTAGCGTAATTGCTCATCCTTGTTCATGAAAGCACTTGCATACTCATAATCATAAATAGTCATAGTAAGTCCAAACACAACCTCGATTAATGTAATCCTACTGGGGCTAATTGGCACAACACCCTAGCTCGCAGAACAAACCCTAGAACTGCCCTAGAGAGCATCGAGGCTTGCAGATCCAGCCGCATAGCACACACAACACGATGGAAATCTAACAATATCTCAAAGCATACGTGGAAGGCGACGTACTAGGAGACGATAGAGAGATGGGGGAGCGGGGCGTTACCTCTCGAGTGCTTCCCGCCGGCGGCGCCCCCGTTGGTCGTGTCCGGCCTGGATCTCTTGAGGGCGGCGGCGGTTTCTGCGCCCTCCATGGCGCCGGTGCCGATGCGCTGGGAGTAGGGGCCCTACTTGAGCTTGAGGTAGCGGCCGACCTTGACGGAGCGGGAGACGGGGAACTGGAGGCAAGATGGCTGACCTTGACGGCCGACCTTGGACCTTCTTTGGGGAGGATGGCTGGATGGGGATCTAGATGGGGAGGACTCCGGATCTGCCCTGGCTGCTTGCAGAAGTGACATTCCCCCTTTAAGTGCTCCAGCGGAAGCAACATGGGGTTTAGGTGCATTGTGCACTTTAGGCCCAAACTTATCTAAATTAGGGAAGAACTACAGTTTTTCCTTAGATTTGAAGTCCCCTTGGAACTTCCTTTTGTTAGAGCCACCAACTTGAAACGCAAAATCTCTCTTTTCAATCATTATTCTTTCTTCCTCCTGGACACACATGGCGATTAAATCGCTCATGTTTCATTTTTCTTTCTGAGTATTGTAATTGATCTTAAGTGTCATGTACTCAGAAGAAAGAGAAGTCATGATAAAATAGACTAGGAAACCATCAAATATCTCCATGTCTATGCCCTTGAGCTTTTCTGCCATATCGGTCATTATCATGATATGTTCTCTTATGCTGCCGGAGCCATCATACTTAGTGGTTAAGAGCCTCTGGATCAAAGTACTGGCATAAACTTTAGTAGAGCCTTTAAATTTCTCCTCTATTGAAACCAAATACTCTTTAGCATTTTTGGAATCGGAGATTGTTCCCCTGATCCCAACTGAGATAGAGGTCTTCATAATCATTAGTGATAAACGGTCGGACCGTTCCCATTTCTCAGCATTAGCTTCATAAGTTTTCTTTTTATCATCATAATTTTTCTCACCTTCGGTAGGAGGAACGGGAGCGGTTACCCTTAAAGCATAATCAATATCCAAAACTCCAAGGACAACATGGATTCTTTCTTTCCATGTGAGAAAATTGCTCCCTGTGAGCTGCTCAATATTGTCAATTGTGGCAGCAATATTTGAAACATTTATTGCTGAATATCAAAATACAGGGCAAAAATTAGAAATAGCATAAAAAATATATATTGCATGAAATTAACCCTACGTTGGTCTGATTAATAACATGCAAAACTATAGTTCTAATTCATATCACCGTTGGGCAGAAATTGAAAAAAACTTAATAATTTATATGGCGACACATGATTACAATCAACGTTGGTCAGAATGTAGTCATGTGCATACATAACGCCAAAAAAACATAAAATCTCTAATTAAAATATCTCGTTGGTTCAATTTTAATCAGAGATAAGACGTAATAATGTGGTAATGATACATCGTAATTGGGCAACAGAAAAAATAATTAAAACAGTGCACAAAAGGTAGACTTAAGTATAAGAAAATGCACTGAAAAAGAGAAAAAACGCTATTGCAGCTGGGCCAAAAGAAACCGGCCCAAAAATCACGCGCGCGGCCCACACAAAACCGAGATTCACACGTGCGCCGTCGAATCTTGATCAGATGGCCGAGCGCGCAACCCACAAAACTGCGTTTCACGCGCGCGCCGTCGGATCTTGATCGGACGGCCGAGCGCACGCCGCAGCCGAGTTAAAAACGCCGAAACCCTAACCCTTGCATCATTTCCTCCTCGCGAAAAAACCGGGTGACAGTAGCGGCACGCACGCGGATAGAAGCGGCGCGGCGGTGGCGGCAGAGAGGAGAGCGCAGAGGGGCGACTTGAGATGGCGCGGCATGAGGCGGCACCTCCGCAGCCCTCCTCGCCGGCGCGCGCGTGCAACCGAGGTTGTGCGCAGTCGTCGAGTGGAGCTACGGTGGCGCCCGTGACCGAAGAAGACCGAAGCTCCAAAAAAACGTAAGTATCCGCCGCCGATTTGAGTTTTGATTCGGGTTTGAGGGCTCGGGTGGTTGGTTTGGGGATTTTCATTAGAATTTTGCAAAATATTTCTTAAGTCCCTTCCTTCTAATTGCTAAACTGAACCATTAATCAATAGATCCGAGCCTCTAATCCTCAGATCTAAACCTTTAGTCATTAGATCTAGGCAAGAACAGTTCGGTTGGGACTAATTAGGGTTCAAGATGAGTCTAGGGGTGGCTCTGATACCATAATATTGGATAAATCTAAGGCTAAATATGAACTAACCCTAGATCATTCATGAACACAATAGCATAATCTTTAGAGCGGAAACTTACCTAAGCCTGGAGATGCTATGAGGGTTGTGGATCTGTTGATGTAGAGGTGGTCGGCGGCGGTAATGCCGTGGACAGGGACGAAGATTGCCTTCGGTCTTCGTCCACCTTAGCACTCGTGAGAGATCGGGTATGTGCAAGATTTCGTGGCCTTAAACAACCGTGAACAAAACCCTGCCAAATCCCCTATGTTTTTGTAGCGCTAGATGACCGGGACCGAAACCAAAAAGAAGTTTGTTGCACCTCCGATCAGGGCACGAGTGGAGGCGTGGCCTCCCCGGAATCTCGGGATACAGTTAGCCGAGATCAGCCCAACAATCAGCAGCTGCAAAATGGAGAACTGAAGTGAATACAGCAGGAAGAATGATAGATAATCAAGTTATATAACATGTGCTCACTATGAGAATTACACCTCGGTCGCAAAATAAGACACCCTGATGGAGAAAAAACATGGTTGTGCTGAAGATGAGAACAGAACATAGAAGAATAGCAGAACTAGAAAAATATTGCAAGTCAACACACTCAGCAGTGCTTATGTTGCACAAAAAACCCTTCATAATATTTGAGCTCTGCTACCAGATAAGGATTCACCAGAGTAAGGCTCACCCCTCTGGATCTGCATCCTTCCAGCCTCTTGACTAGGCTAACAGCTTAAAGTTCAAACAAAACAAAAGATACAGATGTAGTGTACATAGAAATCACATTGCACTTGTGTTTATTTATCTGGTTGTGATTAGTTACATTGAAATGCATAATTAGGCACAAAGGTGCGGTCTAATAAGAATAAAAGATAGAATCACAACCCCTCCAAAAAAAATGGCATGTTATTTAGGAAGTCCTATGTTGAACTTCAGTATTATTAGAAATGCTCCTCATTTAAAAAAAACAAGGAGGACATTTTACTAAAACATCACCAAGTTGACTGTTTCTTTGTTGAAGAGGCAAAACTTCAACTTTTCTGGATCTTAATAGAAAACAAACCCAAAAGTCTTGCAACGGTGACTCTCATACAGGAACACACAATGCCTCGAGATACACAGCATTCCATGACAGAAAGCACTGCAAACGATAAATTCAAGTTCTTGGCAGACCAACCTCTTGAGAATCATGATTGTATACAACATGAAGCTATAGGAATCTAAAGATGTGAACACAAGCACGAAAACAGACAAACAATATGATAACCCACCCAACATATTAGAGCAAGTCCAATAATAGAGCCAAGTGTTTGGCTATAAGTCAAGTTATAAGAGCCAAGTTATACAATAATCTGTCTTCTATTTGTCTACAAAAGATTTTTTTATTATTATGTGGTACCATGTCTCACATTCTCTTTCCTACTCCTCCTCACATACATTTATTATCTGGACCCACCACTGCATAGGCTCCTGTGTGCAGCTTGTTGCTTGCATGAGAGCCAAGCTCTCCTCTCTCTCCTCTCTTCTCTCCTCCACATCAGCAAAAATGCTGACTAGCTTGGCTATAAGACCATTGTTGTACTTGCTCTTAGTATTACATTATTATTCTATTATATTAGCCGTCTACAGTTCGCTTCTAATGGATCATGACAACCATAAGGCAGTGAAGATCACTAATCAAAACCCGTCACATCCATTTCAACACGATAAATATGTCTCAAGGGAGCAATCGTACAAATCAAATCGCACAACATATATGTCGCGCAAAGACAACCTGCATTGATCAAAGTTGGAGCCACCAGCACAAGTCAGGCCACACCAGTTGCGTCAATTTGGCGAGGCTAAACACCTAATCAAATGCAATTCCTACCACCGATCTAAACAAACCCACGTTACCCACCCCACTCTGGCAAGGCTAAAACCCTACTTGCATTACCCAATCCGTAGCCTATCAGATCTAGTCCAAAACGCAAGACCCCGGACCCATCCAGATCCTCCGCAACACGATCCGATCTACGCATTTCAAAGCAAGACAACGAAAAAGAGGAGCACCGGCCATACGTTTGCCTCCGCCGAGGACCTTGTGGATTGGCTGCTCGCGACCGAAGAGGCGGAACACCTTGGCCTTGGCCTCGGCCGGCACGGCGGCGGCCGAGCCGGCGAAGGTGGCGGTGACCTCGGCGGGGGCGGGCGGCGCCGAAGGGCGCGGGCGCTCGTCGACTTCGGAGTCCGACGACGACGACGGGCCGTCGCCGCCGCCGACGTGGGGCTTGTCGGCGATCTTCTCCATTAGGGTCTCCGACTCGGGGCTCGCGTCCTCCGCGTGCGGCCGCTCCCCCATGGCCCTCTCTTCGAACCCCCCCCCCCCCCCCCCCCCATGCTCCGCGGCGCACGGCGAAGGGGAGGCGCGCGTGCGGGTGGAGGAAAAGAAAATGGGGGAGATGAGATCTGAGTGGGCGGCGTGGGTTTTTATAGGCGCGATGGGGTTTAGGGCTGATCGGGAGATCAGGGACGTTGGATTTGGATTAGACGGCGGAAAGCGGCAGACTGGGATGGCTCTGGGGGACGGCGGGGTGCTTTCGCTCCGGACCAAAATGTTCCTGGTACCCGAGGACCGAGAGTAGGTCGGATGGCAATGAGTCGCCGTACTACCGTCTTTCTCATCGAACAAGAACAGAGTGCACACGTGTGTGTACTGTTCAGTAGAAAAATATATATCTATGCTTCGTAAAACCTTGTGCGTTTGTAAAAGTTCTCAGCATACGTAGAAAATACGCACACGCATGTGCGCATGGATAATGTGTGTGCGAATGTAGAGTGTCCGTTCGTCTTGTATCCTCTCAAAAAAATATTTCTCGAAGGAAAATGCTTCTTTGCCGTGAAAAAGGGCCGTGGAATCAACGTGGAGGGCACCATCCCCACGCTGCATCCTTCCGGTTTTCTGCTGGACTGGGCCCCGCGATCTTCTTGCATTCGGAATCTCTGCGCCTTTTAGATCTGTAGTCCGGCCGGCCGATAGCGCAAAGCCGAGACGATGATCCCGACCCGTGCGGTATCAAAATTTTCTGCATCCTCGCGTGGAGACGCAGAAGCAGAATCCAGGCCGTTGTGCGTTCGAAAGATTTTTGTTACATCTCCTCCTCCCAAATGTACAATCGTTTTGCAGGAAGTTAAAAACTACGCAGGCACAAGCAGAGTCAAAAACACGCAAGCTGTGTCATTAGTTGGGATGGACATATGACGGTTTCGGATCGAAAATAAATAATATAAACGAACAGTATATACACACTAAAGGAATATACACTGAACCATACCATAGTTACTTCAAACCTTCAACTAACAAAAAATTCATCTATATTACTTAAGTACAATAGCCGACACAACACAAGTTTAATATAAGCGATAAATTCATACATGAATTCAAAACCCTATAAATTCATAATAAGTTTAAAAACCAATAAATTCATACGCAAATTCAACATAAGTGAGGAAGATTGATGACAACTAGCTAGAGTGCCTAGACTCTGAAGTTAGATTAGGACTTAGGCAAAATCTAATCCGGTTGGTGTCAATGATGGTTGATGGACAGGGCCGGTTCGAGGTACTAACTTGCTTGTTAGATATCCGGTCTGATAGTATCCGGTTTACCATTTACTGACGCTATTGGGTCGGATTTTAGCTCTTCCGTTTTCGCTATCGTATTCGGCAACAATTATCCGGTATCGACCGAATTCAATACTGGATACTAAATTACCTTTCCGTATTCAGTACTGAATCAGTCAAGATTAACCCGTACCATTTACACCCCTACTCACGTCTCTCAGCAGCCTGCAGTTGCAACACGGATGGGCTCGGAATTCTCACACGGGCCACATCCGTACCGTTGCCGGAAGCAGGAGTGCTTCGTTCGGCCGGAATCGTGGGCCGTTAGCCGGACAGAGCACCTGACCCTCCCTCCGAGCCCAAACCAAATCTTGAATTCTTGATGGATCGCCACCCTACTCCACGACCAAAAAGAGAGCCCCCTGAATTCATTCCCGAAGTAAACTCTCTCACGGTCTCACCTGACCTCCATATATGTTCACTCTTTTCAGAAGAACCCAGTAACCGAACCTGTTTCAAGTCTTCAGCAGTTCTTCTGTTGCATAGTCTGTCTAGGCATCTCAAAAGGAAAAAGAAGAGAAAGGAGAGTCTAGAGGCCTCATTGGATGGGATACCTTGGAAATTTTATACTGGTAATTGGTTTGCTTGTATCTTGTATGCATCGGTTATTTTATGTGTCCTTTTGTTGTTGAGCCACGGCGAGTCAAATCCAACCAAGCCAATTTAGTCAAGGTTTCTTTATTTTATTTTCAAGCCAAGGACCAAAACGATATAGTAATCTAGTACTGACATTCTTAATCCTGCTAATTTTTTTTGGCTAACGGCTTTTAGCTATGTCTGTTTTTCTCTATGCTTATTGAGACAGCGAAGTGGCCGACGTAGACACAGATGATGCGCATGATTTTGAACCTGAAAAACTATTTAGAGAAATAGCTTTTTAAAACCGTTTAGAGAAGCTGACTGATTTGCTTTGACATTTGTACAAACTGAAGCCTAAAAATAAAAAAAATAAAAATAAAAAGAGCACAGCCTTATACGGTAGGGAGTGACAGCTACATCACGCATAGCTCACGCATATCTCTGCTTCTGGTAGGGACGGAACTGCACGGACAACTTTACGGCTTTTGATCGGTTGGGCTGAAATAAGCTGGTTTATGATTAAAACTATAATGTAACTAGTTGAAATTATACTGCAGCTGACAGTATCTTATTTGATGTAACTAAACTTTAAAAAAGTTAAAAATAGAAAAAAAATAAGTTATCTTATCATGAACAATTCAAATGAATATGTAAAAAAGAACTGGTAAAAAAACTAAAAAAAGACAAAAATAAAATTTAGAAATAGTGAAAAATAAATCAAAAGTTAGAAATCAAAAGTTTAAACCGAAATAAGCTGTCCAAGTCAACTACCATGAACTGCATACGGCAGTGTAGCGCCTTCAAGAAAAAACAGACTGTGACACTGACACGGGAGTCCAGAGTGAAGACATATCGTGATTGACATGATTCTACAGACAACATTACTCCATGAAAAGGGTTCTCTCAAACTGTTATCTGCAGCCCTCATTCATATGAAATGATTAGATGATCAAGTGTCCCAACCTCGGTGCGCGTGCTTGCGTTCGTCTGACAGTTAGATCTTATGAGTAGATTAAAGCCCGTTTTTAACAAACAAACGAATAATTTTTTCCCTATCGTTTCGAATATTGAGATAAGTTTTTTAAACGTTTTATCAGTTTATTAATATTTAATTTGTTCGCAACGAATACTTATATTATAATCAAAACCTACCAGCCGTAGAAAAAAACGCACTAAATACATAATCGTGTCAGTATACCATGATGGTCTTCCATGGCTTCAGGCGGCCTCAGTATATATAGCACGTTCCAGTGGTCAAAGAGGTAGAGATCATTGTGATCGTGAGTACGCACAAGGCATTGCAGTTCTTTTTTGGGTCATTGTTCGCCATGGTCGTTTGTCGATGGTTCAGGATTGGAACGGGATCATGTGCCTTTATCTGAAGAAACCATCGGATTCGCAATGATGCACACGTAATTTTGACTCTTTACTCAAATAAAAGATGGTCGATACAAAAACAAGTACAAAATGGATAGGCACTGCGTTTCTATTTAGATTTTTTTTTTTAAAAAAAAAGCCAAAACTCTATCGTTCACTTAAAAAAGAAGATAGTAGACACTAGTGGGCTGGGCATTCCACAACACCTCCACCAACCAAGCAGCACTGGTTTCGTTATTTGGATGATTGTTGTGATTTGATTAGACAGATTTGTATTTACCATTTGTTGCAATTCAGCCCATCCTACATTTATATACCTCTAATTAACACATTCTGGATGAGTCACTTAATTAAATAAATAAACATGAGGCTATAGTAGTTTTTTTAAAAATGGTGAGGTAAGGGCCCTAACTTTAGCTGCTAGTAGCATACGAAAGAAACCAAATCTGAATTACATATTATTTTTAACCATTAGTTACTTGAACCACACTCCGGCTTTTATGGGAAGGGCCAGACTCTAAGAGTTTGATCTTTTGGGCTGTAGTTGAAAGTTTTTAGTCCTATCATAAGCGTTTGTACAAACAAATCGAATATCGATAAGTCATTTTGAAAAGACTGTTATGATAAGCCACTTCGAAAAAACAGTAAAAAAAAGTAATTCTGTTTATTTGTTCGGAGTAAACCATAAGGCATAAATTAAAAATAACAGGGCCTAATTCAAACCAACTATACATTTTAATTTTTTACACATTTACCTGGGTTATCTAGTGTCAATTGTAGCAACCTAAAAAACATCGATAGCCACAATTCATTTTCACCTTTTTTTCTTTATCGAAAGCAATTGAGCGATAAAATTTCCAAAGGACCAAAAAATTGAAACAAGGATCCGAGAAATAGAATCCCTACCTCCTAAGACACTCTCGGGTGACTGAACCCCACCGCCATAAACCTCCTCCTCCACCGCACCCCCTCGCTACCGCTACCACCAATGCGACAGTGGCGGCGAGGCTCCCGCCACTCCATCTCCTCCGCCTCCTTTCATCCATTCCCCACTTCTTTCCCCTGGATCTAGAGTCTTCTCCTCTAGATCCATTTCTTGGCGATCTCTGTCCTTTTGTGTGTTAGTGGTCAATGGCACCATGGGTGCGGGCGATGTGGCGTGGGAGGAGTGCCATGGGTGCAAGCACCGTCCATCCACTGGATTTGGCCTAGCGTGGGTTAGATTTGGCTGACGATGGCGTGGCATGCGCTAACAGTGTAGCCAGAGCGTCCCTCCTCCGGTACCAATTGGTTTTCCTCCTCCTCACCGTAGGGACTCCTGCTGGTGTTGTATCCTATTGTGGACACACATAGAGTGCATGCAGGTGTCGCGAAGGCAGTCGGGGTTGGCTAGTCCAAAGATGTGGCCTCACAGAGGGCCACATGGAATGCGCCTAGTCGTGTGTGAGGCGAGGTTTGTCGTGGCCACACTGCGGTGCATGGCATAGCATACGGCGGTGTGTCTTGCCCGTGGAGAAGGCCTGACCAATCCAGCATGTTGGGGGGTGCTCGTTGTGTGCACCGTTGTCCTAAGTTGGAGCAGGTCGGCCCATGAAAGAGGCCTGGGGAGTGGGCACTCGTTCCTGGATCGCAACTGAATTGATGTAGGCTGATCGCTATCGAGGCCCCCGTGTGCGCAGTTGGTCTGGTACCCTGGTGATTTGGGTTGGTCACCATCGATGTCGCGTTGTGCACGTCGGCCGATTCTATTGGGCATGACTGGGTTTGTTCCTGCTATTCATCCTGCCTCATTGGTTGTTTGCGTCTGGGCCGTCTTGGCACCACGATTGGTGGTTGACTCTGGCTATTTGTTCGGAGAGTAGTTCTTGCTGGGCTCATCATGCATCTACAATCACTCCTCGTATTGTTGTAGTGGTTAGTCATGCTGGTGTTGTTTCAGGCTCTAGTCCTAGTGTTGGTCTCTTAGAGCTACCAGTGGGTGTGGCTGGAGATCTATTGGTATTCAGCATTGGTGTTCGATGTTGCTGCAGTGAGTGTTGATCGGAGTTCTTGGGGTTGTACTTCTAGCCCTTGCAACCATATGTGTGTGACGACCCAAGTTATTATCTTCATATTATAAAATGGTTCACTTAGTTCTTGCTCGATAGGAATACCGCCCTATCGAATAATAACACAAACAGAGTAAGATAGCAAAACAACAATTAGGGACTGCAACAATTTTGGACATCTTATGGGAAATTATATTTGTTGGGGGTGAAAATGTGCACGTTCAGAATATAAAATGCTTTTCCTAATTTTACCCTTATATATCCACCGACTATAAATAATTATTGGTCGAGTAGATCAAGCTCAACACTCCACTATGCTAAATATAGGCACCTGGGGATATGCCCCTTTATGATCCACAACCCAATTGAGGCCCTACCTCATTTTCCCTAGCACTTACTTACTTACCCATTGTGGAGAATATAATTGCAAAATAAGGCAAATGCATTTCATTCGTTGGCAAACGAGATTATGATTGATATGGGTTACGGTTTAATCCATAATAAAAAAATGGTTCTTAGTCCTTATATGATATTTCTAGGTAGAGGGTCCCATACCTTGCCCATTTCTTCTTCCTTATAGATCACCCTCCACACCCATCTATTACATTCTTTATGTAGGCCACTGCTCCATCAGTGGTTGCTACTTTTCCTATCCATCCAATTTATTTTGATCCTTAATCCTGCTCATTATTAAAAATATTGTTTTGATGCAAGGTAGTACAAACAAATAAAGTTTTGTAAAAATAACTAGGTGAAATGCACAACAATCTTGCCTGAAAATAAGTACTGAAAGGCTGCCTCAGTGACGGCTCATTCTTTCTCTCTCCATCTCTCTCCACCCCTTCTCTCTCCCCTCACCTAACTAGTCGAATGGCTAGCACACTCCTTGGCTTTTCTTTTCTTATCTCTTCCTTCTCTCTACTCTTACTTTTCCCTATTTTCCCCTCTCACTAGTTCCTTCTGACTCCCTCTACTCTATGGCTCCCTTTGGAGACGACTGCTCCCCTGGTGTCGCTCTCCTCTGTGCTAGCTAGCCTCCAGCCCTCTACCTCCTGCGTCACTCTGCCTTGCAATTCGCCCCCAATGCGCCTCACTCCAGTCAGCTCCTACGTCACCACCGCTAGTTCTAGCCCAGCCCAGCCTGCCTTTGACTACCTTCAGTTCTCCTTCGATCGCCTCTAGCCTCCTCCGGTGCCAGCTCGGCCCCCTGTGCCTCCCCCTCTACTCTCGTGCCACCCCAACTCTTGCCCGACCGGCTGCTATGCCTAGTTGTCTCCCTGCACCCAGCACCTCCCTTGCACCACCTCAACTTGGCTTCTGTAGCTTGGCCTCGGCCTGCTCACGACTTGGCCTTAGCCTCAGCTCTCCCTCTACCACCAATTGATCCCCTCTCTATTAATTTTTATTCATGGTTTATCTCTTGCTTTAGCTTGTGATTTGAGTTGATTTTTGTGCGTGAATGGGTGAAGGTGGTGATGGCTTTGCTACTTCGGCTAGCTATGGCAAGGCTCGAGGCTTTTCGCACACCGGGTAGTGTGGTGGCTATCGGGTGTAGGGGTAAAAACGGATCGGATAATGCTTAAACTATATTTGCATCTATGTTTTTTCTCAGATTCAAATATGAATCAGACAATCATCGGATATGGTTATGGACTGGACAAATATTGGATACGGATTTGCATTAGATTATACTCAAAATTGGATCGAATTTGACTATTTTTTGGATTCCATAATTATTCGTGGCCTCTCCTATTTTAAACATGATACCGAATTGTTTTAACATTTTAAATTGATAAATAGCTAACTCTAATATGTAACTAGATATTAAATATTGACAACAACAAATGAATCATTCATCTCATGTATTTGTATAATACAGCTTCTAAGGATAGCTTCATATCCTATGCCACAATAAAGTTTAGCAAATTGATATCGGTTTTTGCAATATCCCAGGTTTTTATAAAAAAATTAATTAGAAAAAATAATATTATTATTAAAATAAAATTTTAAATTAAATAAGTATTTTTGTTGCCTAACTTTTACTTTTGATTTTGCCTTGGATTTTCTGTTTTTGAAAAACCTGGATTTGAAAAAGTATTTCAAGTGAAAACCTAAAAATATTATTAAATAAAATGATATTTTGATTGTTTTTTGTAAAAATCTTATGTCAAATTAATTATTTGGATTTTCTAAGTTTTCTGGAAGTTTAAAATCTATTTTGAAAATAAAAAGTATTTTAGGTATGAAAATATAATACCAACATTAGTTGAAAATATTTTTATTAAGTCCAAAATATCTCCAGGAACTTCTGTGAATTTTATGGAATTTTTGGAGTTAATTTCATATTTTTTTCTGAGGCTTAATGAATATTCTAGGCTTTTATGAAAATCCTTGAATCAAAAATTTAAATAAAAACCCCAACCTCCCTCTCCGGCTGCCACGTGGACGGCCAGATCCCGCCCACGTCGCCTTCCGGATCCCACCTCTCCCCTTCCCCTGCCCGCCACGCGTGCGGCTCGTATTGCGCCACGCCGCCTCCCTCGGCCCATCTGGCCGTCCGCCCCGCAAAACCATGTAGCTGCCCGATTTCCCCTCCCCTGGCCCATCTGCCGTCCACCTCCTTCCCTTCCCTCGGCCGTCCGATCCGTCCCCTGGCCACGTGGCTTTATCCCCGCCACCCGCGCCTCCCCGCTCCTCTCTCTCTCTGCGCCCCGGCCCCACCTGTCAGAACCTTCTCCTACCTCCGGCCGCCCCCTTCTTCCTTCCGCACCCGCCGCCGCAACCACCGGCCCCGCCCTACCCGGCCACGCCCCCACTCCCCGAGCGCACCGCCAACTTCCCCACTTCCTCTCCCGCACGACGCGCTCCACTCCGCGCCACCTTCTCGCGCCCGTCGCCCACGTTCCCCATTTCCGCCCGCAACTGCCGCCGCCCCCGCGCCACTCCGGCGAGAAATTCTCGCCGGCCCGCGCCCCTCCACCCCCTATAAAGCTCCCCCTTGGCTCCGCCTCCTCCCACTCCACCTCCCACCGCCCTCAATTCTCCCTCTCCGCCACCCGAGAGCCTCGGCACCATGCGTCCTTGCCGTCGCCGCCGCCCCTTCCTCCGGCGAGGAATTGCGGCTGACCCGAGCCCTCTCGCACCTGGCCGATGCCACACCGAACTTCCCCACGCCTCCGCCGACCTCCCTCGCCCCTCCGCCCGGCTCGAGCGCTACCGGAGCGCCGCCGCACCAAGAGCTGCCCGCCGCCGTACCACCTCCTCGTCACCGGCACACATCCAGCCGCCCCCGGTAAGGCCGCGCCCTCCCCCGAGATCCCCGCGCTCTCCTCTTCCTCTCCTACTCCTCTATGCCGGCCGCCGCGCCGCCGTTCACCGGCGTGACCCCCGGGCCCAAGCGCCGCTCCGCTGGCCTGGCCTCGTCAGCAGCTGGAGCTGACGTGGGTGCCGCATGGCCACCCGGTGGTCGCCACCTCGGCAACCCCTGCCCCGTCGGTGCCACGCAGGCAGTCGTGCCACCTCGGCCAAACCCACCTGCCCGTGGACTTGGTCTATGGACCGGGCCCACCGGTCAGTCAAACCCCTCCCAGGCTGATGCCAGCATGATGCAGTAATCCTGTTTTTCAGTTGAAAAATAATTCGGCAGAAATTAAATTCTCTGCTGATGTCATAATTCATATTTTTCCTTTAGGAAAATAATTCCAGAAAATTCCTTTTTCCTTTTCCCCTGATTTTAAACTTCCCGAAGTCCGTTCTTCTTCGTCCTAACTCCGATTGAGCCCATTCAAATTTCTAAATTCATAAAAAAATTCCTCTCTATCCATTTCTGGCCTTACTTCAAATATTTGAAGTTAATTTAAATTTATTTTGAATTTGGTGGGTTATTTTCACGTGTAGACTTCGACGATTTGGGAGAATTCAAAGACGAAGGTTTGCACCAATTTGAAGAGCAAGGCAAGTCACACTCTTTGACCATGTTGATCCCATATTTCAAAATAAAATTATGTTGTTTTAAATTATTTTGCATGCATATTTTTATTCAACGTATTTCAATTTAGTTATTGCTTACTTGTTATCACCTCCTCCATTGACATTGAATTACCCTGATACTTTGTAACCATAGAATCAAACTCTAGTTAATACATTAGTGTTGGCTAGAGAGTTCAAATCAAATGCTTAGACCTGCTTAGTTAAAATATTTGGGTTGGGATACCTTTTCACATAAAATGGTGAACCTTTTCACATAAAATGATAAGCTTTCAAAATGTACTCTTGACTTTGATGAGTCAATGATGTTTATGAAATATTTTGAAAACAAAATATAAAAACTGGTTTAGACTTAGGCAATTGGTTAGATTGGTGGGTGCAGACATGCCCTGTTGGTCGGAGCCGCAGGGTTGACTGTCGTGCACAGGGGTATGTGGTTGGGCATAAGTCAATTAAGGACCGGTCTGTGAGCTACTGTTGCAAAGCCCTATCGTACTACTACATGGCTGGTATGGGACAGCCCTAGCTGAATAATTTGCGAAGTCCCAACCTGAGTCAAGTCGTAGGTTGAAAGTGGACGTGATTGATGCCATGAGAAGTCCCACTTGGGTGAGCGTGGTTGTAGCCATGAGAAGTCTCACTCAGGCTCAAGAGGGGGTCCCGGTCTGGTGGATTTCTTACTAGGGTGAAACCTTAGAGTTGGCTTGGCCAGGTTGAAGACTTTGCATTGTAAAAGTCTTGTCACGACTCCCCGCTGCACACCTAAGGAAGTGTGTAATCTAGTGGTAAAAAGAGATGATCGTGTCTTGTGGGTAAAACTGTACAACCTCTGCAGAGTGTATAATCTATCCTGGATAGCCGTGCCTACGGTCATGGGCATGCTGAGTAAAAGTTTTTCATGGATTAGGTTTTGTTTTTCAAAATAATTTTTGAAAACCTTGCGGATGGATGGAATCCGTGAGAGATTGAAATATGGTGAATGGATGGAATTCATCAGAGTTGCGCAGCGAAAGCGTGTGGATGGATGGAATCCATACGTGATATTTTGGAAAAGATGGTTCGGGTGGGATGCCCGTGGATAGGTTGGTGTATGGTCGGAGCCTGCAGTGACGGTATTATTTTTTATTACAAGAATTGTTTTTACTTACTATATTAAATTCAACAATTTCAACCTATTTACTGTATTTCCTTAAATGTTGTTTTATGCAAACTAACTCTATAAGCCTTCCATTGAAGCCTTTATCATTATGTTACATTTGTCCGTGTGATTTGTGGAGTACAAGTTTGTACTCACCTTACAATCTCCATACAGAGGAAGATGTCGTCGACAACGGTAAAGATCAGGACGAGTAGGCCGCGTCTTACTATCGTTTGCCTGTGGACAGGCTTGGACTTCGCTTTTTATCAGTTTGCTTCCGCAGTTATTTGCTTTATTTACCTTTTACCAATGGGCGTTGATGTAAGACTTTGCCATAAGGTTGTATCCTTTATTTAATATAATTGGTCATTTGTGCTTGATATGAATCTTTGTTGTACTGTGTGCACTAGCTGTTCCTGGACTAGTGCGATTTACACAGAGGATCCAGGAGTCGTTACTCCGGGTTCCGACAGTTTTATAGTAATATTTATGCCCCTTTTCCTCTAGCTTATCACGTAATTATTGATCATTGGTGTTATTTTGTCACTAATCCTAACTAATTCTAGATATATTGTAAATAAATCAGCTATAAACATATCAAATTTGGCTAAAAAGAGCATACAAAAAACTTTATTGGGGGATGTGCCAAAATTAAAAACATGAAATGCTAAATTAGCTTCCACCATGATGACAGACTCATCGAGAAGATCAAAATGCATGTATAATATGCCCAATTTAGAGGGCAAATACAAAAGATATGTATTAGCTAGCTGCTACTATTATATCTACCGAATCTGGATATTATCTGAATACCCCACTCTGAATCTGGATCTTTTTCGAATATCTAGCTCTGAATCCGTGTCAGGCCATACTAGATTTGCATCCAACATTCGAATTTGGATAGTAAGTATCTAGATTCGATAAATCCGAATTTGGTAGTTGGATAATCTGACCGAATCCGGATCCATTTTCACCCCTAGTCAGGCGCGCATGGATTGGCCGGTGGTGGCATGCCATCGCCGCTATGGTCTCGCCCATGGTATACTCTTCCTCTTCTACTTATTGTCACTACTTTACTTGCCGTGGAGGCTTGGTGTTGTGCTGTGATGGACAAAAATGGATTAGTGAGGGTGACCTACTTGGCTTAGTCGAGTTGAAAAGGGAAAGGCGGCGATTGGCTTGGCATGGTTCTAGTGGTCGTTGGTGGTCCTTGGCCATCGCAATCTCGGTCCTTGCTTCTTCGGTGTTCCCCAACTCATTTTAGGCTCCTCCTCCTCCCCTCTACTTGCTATGGCTTCGGTTGGCTATGTGAGTTTGCTTGGCTTTGGTTGGGAAGGGATGGATAGGGAGATGGAATGGAATGGGGGGAGTGAGTGGTGGTTCTCTCTCTCTCTCTCTCTCTCTCTCTCTCTCTCTGTTGGTGTTATCTAGCTTCACTTGGCTTTGTGTTTTTTCCTAGCATCTCTGTTGGTGTCCTAGCCTTGATGGTTGCTTGACTCGTGGCTAGGACGTGTCTTATGCATGTGTGGTTGCATGTTGACTCATCTTGAAGGAAAGGTAATACGGTAAAAAGGTTTAGGTAAGGATGGGGACTACTACCGAATGATGAAATCCTACGGCTATGAGATGTGCTGGCTGGCCCTAGACGATCTGGCATCTCATGAGCGAAATGCCCTTTTTTATAACTAAATTAGGGTTCTGACGATAATTTAACTTTCATTTATTTATTTTGTTCAGTTTTTTTCAGCCTTCTATTATTGGTTTTTTCGCAATTAAAATATTGTCGGTTACTCCTATTTAGTAGGTATTTATATAATTGAAATCCCAATTATTTATATTCTGGAGATGATTATTTTAATTGAGATTGAGAATTGTAGTTTAATGAAATTTTGAATGTAATTGATGTTATTTGAATTGTAATTGTTGAAGATCGAGAATTGCAAAAAAGATATAAATTTGGATTGTTATATTGATATAATATGGACTGTTAATATTTTTATTTGATTCCATGAACGATTTTAACTATTGCTTGACTGATGTAATTTATTTACTGTGAAGGGACTGCAAATATTTTATTGGACCTGCGTTGATTGGAGTTCATGTTGGGATGAATTCATTTAGCTATGTAATATACTTGTAAAATTTTCTTCATTGTAACGTTAAATTAAAATTTTAACTTTGGACTTTTAGCATTGTAATTAACTATATTCAAGGTTTATTCTTGTAATTAAATTTATGTAATTAGACTTTTGTATAGTGACGCTTATTCATTCTAAATTCTTGTATTAGATGATTAAATTTTAATTATTATGTTGATGCAATATTTACTTCTTAAATGCGTGATTTTGGTTAAGTAATTTTGAGGATTGTCACAATGTGGTTCCTCAGCTTCGTGCGTTGGTGTTCCAGTGCTTGAACTACCTCATGCTTGTTAGCTAGTTGTTGGTGGCGTCGAGTGAGAGAGTGGTCGGTGTGTTGGTGTGGTGTTAGTTTTGGTGTTTGCCACTAGCATGATGTAAGTGGTGTTTACTTAGGTGTTTACAATGGTGGGAGACTTTTCTCTGCGTGTGGTGTATCAATTTTGGGAGCGATGTGATGTCTGTATTCTCTTCTTCTTTGTATAAATGGTAGGGCTTGTGCCCTTGTTTCAAAAATACCAGAAAAAAAAAGCCCAGAGCAAGGACGCGCAATAGTTCATGTCTAACGTGTGCAAAATCCACGGCATGCCATACCATGCCATGTGATCCCAACCGTCTGTTACAGATCCAGTGCTCAGAGTGTGTGGGAAATCCCGGCGGAAAATGCTCTCCCTCTAGTCTGGTTTGACCCTGACCGTTGAATCCGCGAAAAACGGACGAGATCGCGCGAACCCCACCCCACGGTGGGGGAACTGCAGCCTACGGGACCTGGCGCGCTGCCGAAACCGTCCTCCCCGTCCAACCCCACCGTGGTCGCTGGCCTCGCTTCTGGCCGCCTGCCGCTCATCTATTTGTCATCGATGCAACACCACCACCACCTTGTCCTCCTCCTCCTCGCACCTCTCTCCTCCTCAAAAGGCTCCCCCAAAGTCCTTTTTTTTTGTGTGTTGTGGCAAGCAGGAAGTAGGAGTTCAGTGTGAGCAAGAGCTGAGTGAGCTCTCCTCTGCCTCTTTGTGCGCCATGGAATCGTTCAGCTTCCTCAAGTACTTGCGCGGCGGCGCGGTAGCTGGCAACCAGCGCGCGGCCGTGGCGGTCACGACCATAGCTGCGTCCGTGTGTGAAGATGGTGGAGGGGGTGGGGGTGTGGTTGGAGGCGGAGACGTCGACGATGACGCGTCGTTCTTCGACCTGGAGTTCGCGGTGCCCGGCGATGAGAGCGCCGCATCGGACGCGGAGGAGAGGGTCGAGTTCAACGTCTCTGTGGCCGGAGACGATGCCTCCGGCGGCGAGGTGGCGGCCGTGGACGCCGTGGCGCCGGGCGGCGAGCTCGGCGACGGGAAGGAGGCGGAGCTGGCTGCGACGGAGCAGCCCCCGCCGGCGTCGTTCCTCCGGCCGGCGACCAAGTTCTGCGTGTTGCTGCTGAAGCTGAGGAAACCGAAGGTCCCTGTCCTGCCGGAGGGCAACGGCGGCGGTTCCCCGGCGCCGAAAACAAACCGTTTCTTGATCAAGTTCCGGGTGGAGGACGCGCCCTTCGTCTCGCTCTTCACGCGCGACAACAGTTCTCGCACCTCCGACGCCCGTGCCGGCACAGCCAGGCCGGCGGTGCAGGCGCCGCTGCCCGCGGAGGCGGCGGCGATCACCGCCGAGGAACGGCGCTTCGCCAAGGAGCTGCTGCTCAAGTACCTGAACAAGATCAAGCCCCTCTACGTCAAGGTCTCCCGCCGATACGGCGAGCGCCTCCGCTTCGCCGGCGCCAGCGAGGGCGAGGAGACGGACGCGGAGGCAGACTCCTCGCCGTCCCCATCCCCTTCACCCTCCCCCGCCCCCTCCCAGCCCCCTGCCGCGGCGGCCCCGGCGCCGCAGCCGGTGGCCGGACTGAAGCAGGTATGCAAGCGCCTAGGCAAGAGCAGGTCAGCGTCCTCCGCCGTGGCTGCCGCGCCCTCTCCCTCGCCGCCCCCTACACAGCCTCAGCGCCGCGACGAATCCCTGCTGCAGCTGCAGGACGGCATCCAAAGCGCCATCGCTCACTGCAAACGCTCATTCAACGCCTCCGAAGGTACATGCAACATGCCTCCCTGGCCCACCTCCCAGTGACACAACGCAATTACTAACATCTCTCTTTACTTTGTTGGAAACTGTAGGGTCTGTTGGAACTAGTCTTGACCCGGATTAATTATATTAAATATGGTCGAAGTTACAGTCAAAGGTGTGGTTAAAGCTGCAGGCGAAAACGTGGTAGAAACAGCAGTCGTAACTGTGGTCAAAGTGTAAGTGGTTGTAGAAGTCATTTTGTTAGTGGTCATAGGTCTGAGTCATAGTTGAAGCCATAGTCGGAATCGTGTGTTTGAGTTGTACTCGTAAGAATACTGTAGCAGGAAGTAGTTGTAAGTCGTAGAAGGACTCATAGTCGTAGGTGTAGTCAAGAAGCCGTGGTTGAAGTTGGGCATCCGAGTAACGAGTTAAGTCAATGAGTTGGCTGAGTCTTCTTTCGGGTAGTACATGATGTGTGCAAGTCATGGTGCGTAGTGTGCGCAAGTCATGGAGTGATGTCCGGTGAAATCAGATCACGAAGCATCTATTTATATCCTTGTAATCAGTCTGTTGAAAAGAGTGGTGAATAATAGAGAAAAGTGAAAAACGACGCAAGTCGAGTTCGCGTCGGAAAATTACTCTACTGTTTATCATCTTTCCCATGTAGTGTGTGTCCACGGGTAAATCGAGTGTGATTCGTGGGTTGAGCTCAAAATTGGTATCAGAGCTCAGGTGCGAGGAGAATCTGCTTGGCGATGACTTGCTGGTTGACGTGATGGCGTGCGCAGCGGCATGCGTCAGTCGGAGGTGCACAAGTGTTGGCGACAAGTCGGTTGTAGCACTATGCGCTTAGGTGCACAACGGTAAAGGTCCGCGTGGCCATGAAGAGACCAGCACGGTGTGCCAGAATCGCACGTGGCGTGTACACTAGCGGCAGCATGAACACCATGGTGTGGCGACGATGGGCGCACCAGTTCAGATTCCATGCGAGGTGGGCAGCACTGGTGGGCTGCAAGGCGCGAGTAGCATCAGCGGTGAACAACGTTCTTCCACCATCAGCAATGTTATTGTGTAAGGTGTCGTGAACACGACGATGTCTAAAGTGGCAGCGGCATCGTTGAAGTGTGTGTTTGAGTCGTTTTGTGTATATGGCACAGTAGAAGTGTTACATGTGTCATTGAGTTGTTTGTGTACATAGGAAGTGTGTTACATATGTGTGCATAGTCGTGTCATGGTCGTGTATGTAGGTGAGTCCGTGTATGATGCATGTGTATGTGAGTTTTTGCAGTTGTGACTAAGTACTCATGTGTGTGAGCTCTAATGAGAGTCTCCATCACTGTCAAGATGTGTTACCCGTGAAAGACAATTGAAACTGAGTAAGAGATAGAAGTCGTCGGTGAGGTGTGTCATTGGCGGTGAAGATGTGAAATATACCGATAAGTTGTGTCACTAGTGGCATGGTCAGCAAGAAGAAGGCAAATCTCCTTAGAGACGTGTCAGGAGATCGGACATCGTCTTGTGAAGTTTAACAAGTCAGGATTAAGGGGGGAGATTATCGGAACTAATCTTGACTCAAGCTAATTGTATTGGACGTGGTTGAAGCTGTAGTCGAAGGTATGGTCAAAACTACAGTCGAAGGTGTGGTCGAACCTGTAGTCGAAGGCATGGTCGAAACAGCAGTTGTGATCGTGGTCGAAATGTAAGTGGTCGTAGGAGTCATTTTGTTAGTGGTCGTAGGTCTAAGTCATGGTCGAAACCACAATCAGAGCCATGTGTTTGAGTCGTACTCAGTAAGAGTACTGTAGCAGGGAGTAGTCATAAGTCGTAGGGGACTCGTAGTCGAGAAGTTGTGGTCGAAGCTAGGCGTCTGAGTAACGGCTAAGTCGATGAGTTGGCCGAGTCTTTCGGGTAGTGTGCGATGTGCGCAAGTCGTGGTGCGTAGTGTGCGCAAGCCGTGGAGTGATGTCCGGTAAAACCGGATCACGGAGCATCTATTTATATTCTTATAATCAATTTGTTGAAAAGAGCGGTGAATAATAGAGAAAAGTAAAAAACGACGTAAGTCAAGTTCACGTCGAAAAATTACCTTACTTTTCTTCGTCTTCCCTATATAATATACGTCTATAGATAAATCAAATGTGATTTTTGGGTTAAGTTTTAACAAGGCCGGAGCCGCCGCTGCTGCGGTCCACGAGCGACCCGGGGGACGGCAGGGCGGACACCATGGACAGCGGCGTCGGCGCGTGACGCGGGCCGTCCGATGCACCGATACGGACGAACGGAGATCGCCGTACTCAAAATCTTAGCCTGGACGCTAGTATTATTGATAGGTAATATCAGTGGCGGAGGGCCCGATAGGGCAAGGTAAGGCTTGGGCCATACCTTGATTTTTTGCAGCAGGCCCCCATATACCCCCCTATCCAGTATCCAATAGCCCAATAGCTACTAGCTAGTCAATGTAAATGTAAACCCTAGACTGCTCCCTACCTCGGCTGCTCCCTGCCTCCCTGGACGGCTGGACCCTGGGCGTAGCCGGCGGTGGGCGGCGGGCGGGCGGTAGCCACCGGTGGGCAGTGGCGCTGGGCGCTGCTGCGCTGGGCAGTGGCGTAGCCGGTGGCGGCCTGGGCATAGCCGGCGGTGGGCGGCAGCCACCGGTGGGCAGTGGCGCTGGGAGCTGCCGCGCTGGGCAGTGGCGTAACCGGCGGAGGGCGGTGGGCGGGCGGCAGCCACCGATGGGCAGTGGCGTAACCGGCGGCGGCCTGGGCGTAGCCGGCGGCGGGCGGGCGGCAGCCACCGGCGCGCAAACTCCGGCATTGACAGGGTTGGAGGAGCTTGAATGGTATTGCTTTCGATCCGCCCCACCTTATTTTTTTTCTCGTCCTCCGCCAGGTAATATCATGACGCCGTATATAAAAAACGTGCATGTGTGCGCTCCCTTGTCTGAACGCGGCAAAAGATTGTCTTTTTGGCCGCGATGAACTCTCAGTTTGCTCCTACCCATGTAAAATATTTCCGTCTCCCATGTGAAGTCGCTTTCTGGTAAATCGCTCCTCCTTTGTGTCCCTTGTTTAGGAGTAGTACTCTTGAACTAGGATTGTTGTACTACTTTTCTTTTTCCTTCACATTTTGTGTGTTGTTATATGCTCTCTTGTGCATGCGGCTGGCCTGGATGGAACGGCGACGGGGTGTGCAGCCGTGCATCTTTGCTGACTTGCGTAACATCATCTTTACTGAGAAAAGACGGCTGTGTCGGACGGCAGCTTTAACGCCAGGCTGCTGCCGTGTGTGGAATTCGGAGAAAACCAACAAACAGAAAAGAGAGGCTGATTTGCGCACGCTTTCCCTCTGATTTGCACGCCCGAATTTTGTTTCCTTCGAGAAAGGCAGGCGAGGCGTGCGACAGCGTGACCTTGCGTCGCGGTCGATCAAAATCCGCTGCCTTTTCCGGACGCAGCAAACACGTCTTTCTATCATCAGACCCGGACCAGCCATCCATCCGGTGAAAGTCTCGGATCACTAATCCGATGATCAGACTGATAGATTACTGGTCAGACCGTATATTTTACATAAAAATTAATATTATATATTATATGTAAATAAATTTTTTTCGTATAAAGTAGATAAATATAACTATATTTAAGGTACATATGATGCATGGATAATAAAATATTATACCTTTAGTATTGTATCTTGGCAAATTGACAAGTTGCTTTACCGTGCTCCAAAAAAGCCTGCTTATCTTACCGTGTATATATTTATTTATTACTCATCCTTAAAAAAATGAAGATGTATGCCCAGTTGACTAGCACGAGAGGCTTCGGGTTTGAAACCTGGCGGGTGTGCCTTTTCAACAATTTTTCCACTCGCGGGTTTTGGTCCAACCGGTTTGACTATGCCAGTTCGTAGGAAAACCACCAGTTCGACCGGGTTCGTACCGATTCAAGGTGGACTGATTGTATCTCCGGTCCACCGGTGTGGTTCGAACGGGGCTAGGCTCTAGCCTCTAGATCGGGTTTTTTTGATCAGTCCGCCGGTCCGGTACGTGTCTGATAACTGTGCTTTCTATCCCCTCCCACGTCCATCCTGCTGTTCTGCTCGGCTCGGCGCAGTTTGCCCGGGGCATGCCGTGCCATCGCATCGGCCAGGACTGGGCTACAATTCCAAAGTACTATGGCATTAACTGCTATTAATTTTTTCTAAGATAATTAAACAAAAATAAAAAATATTGGTATATCTATATAAAAATGCAAAGGAAAAAACAAATAAAAAATCGTGTTGAGAAGCCAACGCATTCAACAGCCAAGCTAATGCATTGAACGGCCAACAGCCCTCTAGAGTCTAGAAAACAAAAACCATTGCTGCTTGCAACTCGGGGAGGCGGTGCAGGGTGGATCCAAGCATATTGCAGTCTAGGCTTCAACTCAAGGCCTAAAATTTTTTATCAATTCAAAGCTCAGATAAGCCTAAGCCATAACATTTTTTCCAGTTTAGGTAGTAATAGTCTCTAGTCCTTCGTAGCCTGAGATCAAGACTAAACTAAGTTGACATAAATATAGTCTTGTACTCTTATAGAATTTCAAATTCATAAAAAAAATTACAAAATTGGAGATAAACAACGAAAATCAGAGAAATACAAAGTAGGTACTCGACAATAGAATGCGTAGAGTAGCGATAAGTCACCTGTGTATAAAACATATAAAAATTAGTGATATAATAGGAAATTGTGAATGATAATGAAAATTTAGATCATATGAAACATACCACAAATAAGCTAATTTGAATCACGAGACAAATTTGAATCACAGGGCAAATGCATTCTAAGTGACTTCATGCCTTGAAAGCGGTTTATGATTTTATCATCATGATTCTTGAAAGGATCGTAGCTCTTTGCCATCCAAAATATGTGGAAATGAATGTCCAATTCCTCGAGTAAGACCATTCAATAAATATGTCCTTCTCACTTATCTCTAATTTTATTAGCATAATCTTCAATTGGTATGCAAAGCGTCGGATCGGCAATAGTTTCATTTGGATTAAATTTAGTCGAAACTTCTTTGGTTCAGTTGTACTCCCATCGGTTAGATGAGAACTACTTGAATTGCTTGCGAAATAGTTACACAAAGTCTGTTTCTCCATTATAGCAAAATCTATAGATAAATTATTAATTTTTGTCATTACAAAGCTATAAATCTATGAATAAATTATGAGGACTAAACTAGCTATATACTAACATGCACTAAAAAGTCTAAACTCTAAAAATACTAAATTGGGTAGGAAGTAAAGAACTCGCGTTTATCAGTTGAACTATTGAAGACTTGAAGTTGGAACCGACGAATCATTGAATGCTAAAGCCGACTTCGAACGTGTAGTGCGGTGCGCCCCCTCTCAAACTTCACTCTCTTTCCACTCTCTCGTCTTAGTGCCGACCGTCAACCGTTGAATGCTAAAGTCGACGGCGACTGACGATTGGTGGCTTGCGCTGTAGTTGCTTCTGTCGGCGACGTAGCCCACACGCGTCGGTGGCAGCTCGGCCCTCGTCACCCTGTCTCCGGCTTCCCCTCTCCACCTGGTCAAGCTCCCTCCACGGGCCGCGGCCCCCGCCCTCGGTCGACTGGCTCGACCCTGCTCCGGATTCCCGGCCCCCAGATCTACCTCCCCTCAGCTGGCGGCATGGTGCTCGCCGCCAGATCTGGCTCCCCTGACGACCCAGTCCCCCCTTCTGCTCACAGCTCGCCTGACACCTGGTCGCCCTGCCCCTGCGATGTGCGCCATCAGCGATCAGCCCACTCTCTGGAAATCGTTCCGATTGCTAATTTGGTAGGGTTTGTAAGTTGTACTTGCTGTCTTGGTGGGCTGGTGAGATGGATTTGTTGGGTCTCTTAAGGGCAGCGGGTTGACCACTCTTGAGCAGATGTTTTTCATTTTTGCTTTTCTTTGTAGCTTGACGCCGGTCTCCTTGCTAGCCTGCTGTGGCACCAGTCTCCCTACTCGGCGTTGGCTGGCGGCTGCTGTGGAGGCAGTTGGTGGGGTTAGGGGGGTTGCCCACACGGGGAGGGTAGGCTAAGCCTACCCCTTGGCTTTGCCCCTGGGTACTCTCTTCGTTCATTTTTACTTACTTTCTAGAATATGTACTGTCAAATTTTTTAATGTTTGATCACCACTAGACTCAAAATTATCTAGCTTGGCTATAAAGAAATTATATCATTAGATTTAATGTTAAAAATACTTTTATAATATTATAGTTTTATTAATATATCTTAGTGTAAAGTTATAAAAAGTAGTAGTTAAAATCACATCTTAGAGATCGTGAAAAAAATTGTTAAGTAAAAAAACAGAGGGAGTATGGTGCAATCTTGAATCCACCGTCGAGGCGGTGCATGTCTCGGTTGCCGTGAAAGGCGTGCGGGAGGGGTGGCTCATGGACGGTAGCTGGGCTAGGTATACGTGGAGCAGAGTTCGGTTTACCGGTGGTTACCGGCCGGTAACCGCCGGTAACCGGATGTACCGGCTGCAACCGGGAATTTAAAAACCGCCCGAAATATGAAATTCGAAAATTTGAATTTGTAGATGCACTGTAGCCTCCATTGGATGCTTACTAGTCAGATTGGGAGCATATGGGGTCCATGGGGCTGTTGGTTTTCCTTTTGCTTGTTGTTTTCTCACTTTTTGCATGTGGGAGACAAAAGGGGAGGGTGCAGCCTGGCTGGCAGCAGCATTTGGGAGCCTGGGACTTGTATTATTGAGTTGAGGGCAGCAGGGAGCAGCAAGCAATAGCAGCAGCAGCAGGCCAAGAAAATTTGAGGTGAGGCTTCTAAAAATTCTGTATTTTGTTAGCAATTTGTTGTCTTTGTTGTCCTTGAATTCCTTATGTGCCATGCATGCCTTGAGATCTCCATAATTGATGGCTTGAGATGCTTATATAAATTTGTAATGGTTACATCTTCATTACTTCCCATGTAAGATATTTGGGTGAAAATGTGTTATGAAGATTACGTACTAGATAGATGAACTACTTTAAGAAATAATCTTTTCACAATGAGCAAACAAACTCTTCCTCCTTTTATGTGTACAACACTTGCAAGTTGCAACAACACAAGGAATTGGAGCAGAGAAAACATTTGAAAGGATTCTGTAAGCTTAGATCAGGTCCAATGTTGCCTAGAGCACATTCAAAGTTTTCATGCAATAGAAATGTAGAGTTACCTATATAGAAGCATATGATCCTCCTTGATAGAGCACATACTTGCCTTGCCTTTCTTTGTACAGAAGCATATGATCCTCTTGTTTATTACTGATATATGTTTTTGTTGCTGCATGATATTGTAGTTGATGGCTGGTAGAAGTATCAATGTTTGGGACCATGGAGAAAGACTTGGAGGTGCTGGTTGGAAGTGCAGATATTGTAAGCTTACGAAGTCAGGCGGAGGTGTGACACGCCTGAAAGAACATCTTGCTGGGAAGCATGGGGATGTTATTCCTTGCAGTGGGGTTCCGGCGGAAGTGAGAAGGCTCATGCTAGCAAGTATAGAAGAAACGAAGGCGAAGAGGAAGTCTATTAGAGATGAGCGCCTGAGAATGGAGCAAGTTGCTTCAGAGCCTGTAGTGCGTGGTCCATCACGTGAAGATGCCTTTGATGATGATGAGGAAAAACAGATGGAATGGGCTCGGCGAGAGTCGTTGGAGTTGCACCAGCTCGAGCAGAGGGCAAGAGCCCGGGATGCGACATTTGAACATGGTGGAGGTAGTGGAAGTGCTACAGGAAGGGGTACAGGAAGAAATGCTCTTTCGAGGATGTTTGGTAGGTCGCAGTCTATGAGAGTTGATTCTGATATTTTGCGCAGTCGGGCACCCATCCAACCCCGCATTGACACAACTCTTAAGAAAGAAGCAAAGTCAAAACTCGAAAAAGTTTGGGCTAAGTGGTTCCATAGTAATGACATTCCTGGAAATAAGGCAGAGTGTCCTTATTTTCGTGCTGCCATCAAGGCCGAAATTTTTTCTATTTAACCCCTTTTTCTGAAAAATATTCACATTTAGACCCCTGGTAGTTTTAATTCCCTTTTTGGACCCTGAGCTCGGCGCCGTGGGTCACGGCGCCGAGCTAACACGTCTCGGCGCCGTGGTCCACGGTGCCGAGGTCGCAGGCCCGCTCCAGCGTCGCGTCCTGCGTGGCGCGGACGTGGCAGAACCTCGGCGCCGTGTATTGTGGCGCCGAGCTCGGCACCGTGTATTGTGGCGCCGAGCTCGGCGCCGTGGATCTTGGCGCCGAGCTCGCGGCCTTTTCCTGGGACACGGCGCGGGTCACGGATGTCTTTCGTTCGTTTCGTCTCTCGCTCGCCTCCGCGCCGCCACCTCCCCTCCCCGCCCGCCGCGGCCGCCCGCGCGACTCCCCGGCCGCCAGCGCATCCCCGGCCCCCCGCCTCCCCGGGCCGCCAGCGCCTGCCCGGCCGCGCGACTCCCCGGCCGCCACCGCCTCCCCGGGCCGCCAGCGCCTCCCCCGGCCGCCACCGCCTCCCCGGCCGCCACCGCCTGCCCGGCCCCCCCGCCTCCCCGGCCGCCAGCGCCTACCCGGCCCCGCCGCCTCCCCGGCCGCCAGCTCCTCCCCGGGCCCCGCCGCCTCCCCGCCTGCCACTGGTATAGCTGCTCATGCTGTAGATGTCTGTTTGAACGAATTTATTAAAGTTGATTTTGTGAAAGTAGATGTAGATGCATGGCCACGGGCAGGCGCTGATTTTATTAAAGTTGTTGAAATGGATTATAAATTTGAATGAATTGATGTTTATTTTGGTACAAAGCAATGTGGTGATAAGTGTGATAGATTGAGCTTCATGCTGCTCGACATGCAGTTGGCTTTCATGAAATTAAGTGTGATAGATTGCAATCTATAATTGGTTTGGCTTGTTTAAGGACAAGCAATAGTAGTAGTAATGATAAACCACTGAGTATGTATTTACAATAATGCCTCCACCAATAATGCCTTCATCAATCAGTTTCATTGAAAGATATTCATATGCTGATTTATGAGCTCGTACTTATTGATTGTAGGCAGGAGGGAAGGAATTACTGTGTGACGATACATTCTTGGATTGCCCGCTTTGTCCACTACCATCGTCGGACAGGTAATATTGACTATGCAATTCAGTTAGTTAACTAGCATCAATTATACTGTAGTAGTTAGTTAATTTAGGTACTTAGGTAGTCAGTATCCAATTTCGCTTAAAGGTATTAAGTTCCGTTATCTGTATGAACTAGATGGACAACCTTGTCACCCTATATCATGGAGGCAGTGTGACAAGTGATGATTATGAAAATGTTCGATTTGTTGAAATGCAAAGGGTGCCTCTGATATTCAGTGATCGGCCGTCGTTTAGTGAGTTGGTTGCTAGGGCTCGGGAGAAGCTACATTGTCATGCAAACGTGGAGAGCATCACAGTTGAGGGGTTACTTCACTTCGGTTCGAAAGACACAATTCTCAGGCGGTTGATCTTAATTGGTTGTGAGGATGAGTGGGACAACTATGTCAAATTGGTTATGAGGAATGAGTTAAAATGTTTGGACATTGTTGTGCGGAAGGTGTCCATTGATCCCACCCCTCACGGTTATTCACCAGAACTAGGTGATCAGGCACCCTTTGACCCTCCGTTACCGGATCTTGCGGTGGATGTGGAAGAAGTGCCTGAGGTGCCCGATGCTCTATCTGCCCCGAACGAGGTTCAGATTTCTCAACCAATTCGAGTTGAATGTCGGACTGATGATGTCGTGGCGGCCCCTCAGGAGATGGGATTGACCCAGAATCATCCCAGTAAGTGTCGAGCAACACTTTAGCCTTTTCCCGTCATTGCCCTTTGTGGTCTCAATCCATCGTTTTTGTGCTTATGATGCAGGAGACAACGTTCCTGATAATGTGGGTGTTCCTCCCGTTGCTCCATCTGGCAACGTTGAAGAAGTCTGCAGGGACTCCAACAGTGTGGATGTTCAAATTGTGGATGATCTGGAGCCTTACGAGATCGCAAGGGCCGTTGATTCTGATGATGACCGCCCTTTTGGAGAGCTGACCGAAAGTGATATTGAGCTGATCAGGCGTTATTGCCCTGGCCAGGATCCATTAGTTCATGAATTCAGCGATCTTAGGCATTCTCATGGGGCTTATGCAGAAGGAAGGGATGACGAGTTGCTAGATGCTCCTGAGGCCGGGTCAAGCATGACAATTGAGAAGGGCATGGTGTTTGAGGACTTGTCTGCATTGAAAATGTGGCTGCAGGAGTATTCAGTGATCCGTAAAAGGCCATTCAAGGTGAGACATTCTTATGTGGAGCGGAGGTACACAGTTGTGTGCGAGAAGGAGACATGTGAATGGAGGGTTTGTGCTAGCAAACAGAAGGACACGGGAAAGTTCAAGATCACAAGAATCGTTGGCCCACACACTTGTGCCGAAGCAGAGCTCAAACAGAAGCATCGGCAGTTGACCTCTACTATTATTGCCAAGTCACTGTGTCACATAGTAAAGGGAGAACCCAATATGAAGGTGAAGACACTTGCTGGGATTGTTAAGGAGAAATTTGGATACGAGATAAGGTATGGAAAAGCATGGAGGGCAAAGCAACGCATCTGGAAGATGATATATGGGGACTGGGAAGATGGGTACTTGCAGTTGCCAGCACTCTTCAATGCAATCAAAGCGGTTAATCCAGGAATGCATTATGAGTACGTCCCGAAACCAAATGAATGGACTCAAGATGGGATGCAGATATTCTTCCGTGCTTTCTGGTGATTTGCTCAGTCCATCGAGGCCTTTCGGCATTGTCGTCCCATCTTCGCTATTGACGGCACGTTTCTTCTTGGCAAGTATCAGGGCACACTTCTGATAGCCATTTCCTGTGACGCAGACAACGCATTGGTTCCTTTGGCGTTTGCTTTGGTTGAGAGGGAGAACAAAGACAGCTGGGGATGGTTCTTGCGGCTCGTTCGGAGGCACATGGTCGGCCCTGGTAGGGAGGTTGGTGTCATTTCTGATAGGCACCAAGGCATACTTTCTGCCGTACAGGAGCAGATACCGGGGTATGCAGCTTTGCACCACCGTTGGTGCACTCGGCATCTTGCCGAGAATCTACTCCGTAAGGATGGTACGAAGGATAACTTTCCACTGTTTGAGGAGGTCGCTCGAATGCTTGAGGTGAAGTTCTTCCAGGAGAAGTTGGAGCAGCTTCATACTGCAACAAACGCAGAAGGTAGACAGTGGTTGACGGGATTGATGAGAGATGTCGACAAATGGACAAGGGCTCATGACGACGGTGGTTGGAGGTACGAGTTTCAGACAAGCAACATGGCCGAATCCTTCAATAGTTTGCTTAGGGGTATACGTGGTATGCCCGTTAATGCTATCGTATCCTTCACCTTTTACAAGCTTGTTGCCTGGTTCAACGAAAGACACGCACATGCAATGGCGCTACAAAGTAAACAAGTGAGATGGGCGCCAAAACCGAAGCGCCACCTTGAAAAGGCAAAGGCTAGGGCTGAGGCACATGAGGTACATTGTTTTGACAGCGCCACAGGCACTTACGAGGTTGTAGAAAGGGGTGGTACAACGACAGATGGAGAGCTCCGGCCGACGAGGAGGCATAAGGTTGTCCTTATTGATTTCTCATGCACATGTGGTAAACCGAGGCAGTACCACTTTCCATGTTCTCATTATGTGGCAGCAGCGAGGCATCGCAACTTTGACTACGAGAGCAAGATACCTCGGGAGTTCAGTGTTGACAACCTTGTGCTTACGTGGTCTCCCCGTTTCGAGCCTTACCGGGATGAGGGAGAGTGGCCACCGTACACCGGGCCCAAATACATT
Source organism: Dendrocalamus latiflorus (assembly GCA_017311315.1). Classification (NCBI taxonomy): domain Eukaryota; kingdom Viridiplantae; phylum Streptophyta; class Magnoliopsida; order Poales; family Poaceae; genus Dendrocalamus; species Dendrocalamus latiflorus. Next base: position 7,774,474 of record CM029666.1, on the reverse strand, counting down.
GCGGATCCGGGTAGCCGTTGGAACAAACGTGGAACCAGGAAAAGGACGAGACACAAGATGGTTATGGATCAGCTTCCAGGAAGAACGAGGCGAGGGAGAGCAACCCCCTTTCTTACTAACCCCGAGCAGAACCAATGTAGCAGATGTGGTAGACTTGGCCACAATTCACGCACATGCCATTGGCCACTTAGTCAGGTGCGAGTGCTTGTTATTCGTTATGTTTCATAGTTCATCTAGTTGTTTTTTCATATGTAATTTGCTATGTTTCTTGTTTAATTTCTTATTCTTTCCATATTGTATGCATGTTCAATATTTTGTTTACTTGTATGTTGGACTGACAAATTCAAATTTTTTTGTAGGATGGCGCAATTCCACCTGCTAGACCAGTACTACGAGGAGAGCCACCGAGGACGGCTCACCGCGGAGGGGAGGGTATTGCCTTCATCACTTCCTGTACAATTTGAGTTTATATTGATGCATTAACTAAAAAAATTGGTGTATTCTATACAGGAGCTGCCCATCCTTCGTCCTCGAACCCATGACGGATTCCTGGACATGCAGTACGACGAGCGGTACACTCCCTTCCTGGAGAGGGCTGGCCTAGACGCCATCTCTTACCAGGTTCGCCGTGGGTTGCCCACCTTCAACCCCTCGGCCATCACTGCACTGGTTGACAGGTATTCTCCTAAACCATTGCAACTTGCATGTTCAGTGTTTATCGGCTATGTGCGCCTCAAATTCTCTGACATGTAGTCCTCTTTTTTGTATCATGTAGGTGGAGGCCGGAGACTCACAGCTTCCACCTCCCTTTCGGGGAGATGACTATTACGCTCCAGGACACTCAGAAGATACTTGCTGTCGCCATTCACGGCCGTCCGGTTATCGGGCCGTGCGTGCCTGCAGGTTGGAGAGCCCGAGTAGAGGCCTTCCTCGGGAGAGAGCTTCCTCCTGAGGCAGGCCATCGCAGTTCTGGTGTTCCTATCACCTGGCTCCGGCAGACTTTTGCAGTGTGTCCTGCGGGTGCGGACGAGCAGACAGTTGCCTACCACTGCAGGTATGGGGTGGATATCGAGCCAACTCGTCGTCTTATCGAGCTTTTTGTACAATTGACATAGTTTGATCTAACATCATTTTACATATAATTGCAGAGCATGGATCCTGCACTTGTTTGGCTACGTTCTCTTCCCCGACGGAACGGGAGACAGCGCGTCGTGGATGTACATCCACTGCCTCACGGACTGGGACACGGCTGGGCAGTACAGCTGGGCTTCCGGGGTGTTGGCGTTCCTTTACCGCCACCTCTGCGAGGCGTGTCGTCGGAGTTCGGCGAACTCGACATTAGGTGGTTGCCTGTACCTCCTCCAGCTGTGGATGTGGTGTCGTCTACCAGTTGGTCATCCCACGGTTTTGCCTGCTCGTCCATGGTTCCCAGAGGTTCCACTTTGTCGACTTCCGACATTTGCATATCTTTGGGACCAGGTCTCAGTTCCGTACGCCAGGACGAAGCGGGCGTACGTAGAGTTCAAAAACGAGCTAGATGCGCTCACGGCCTCCAGTGTAAGTTAATTACATGTGGTATCGTGATTTTCATTTGTTATTCCTGTACCTTACAAGTAAATTGTTGCTATGCAGGTTAAGTGGGAGCCGTATGCCGAGCAAGAGGTGGTGGACATTCAGTTCAGCCCACTGTGCAGCATAGACGAGGCCCTCTACAGGATGAGGTGCCCCCTTATCTGTTTCTATGCTGTTGAGTATCACCTGCCACATCGAGTTGCACGCCAGTTTGGTATGAGGCAGCTGTGGCCAGTAGCGTCGGTCTCCACGTCTGTGACCTTGCACAAGTAAGTGCCATGCAATTTCAATTCTAACCTTGGATTCCAATTGCACGGTGTTTCTACTAATGTTAACTTTTGGTTTACGTCATGCAGATTTGATCGTCAGCGACAGAAGAAGGTCACAGACTTCGAGCAGCACCACCACGTGTACGTTGAGGAGTGGGGACACTCCCAGGACCACGTGGACGACAACAACGAGCCGCACAGCAACGAGCAGTTCCGGCGGTACCAAGTTTGGTACCAGCGTGCGACGCGGTCCAAGCTTAAGGGCCAATGGACTCAAGATGACTACGCCGACATTGCGTTCTCCGACGACGATGACACGCCCTACGACCAGTCGACTCGCCTGGGGACGCAGGTGGAGATAGCACCAGTCCTGGACCGTGTGGTAATGTTCAATCCCATTGATTATTTTTCAATAGATCTAAATACCCCTACATGCAGCAAATTATCCATTCTTTTGCTTGTTTGCAGGGCAAAACCCTGCAGCAGTTCGTACAGGACATAGAGCGTATGTCCAGGACAGTCGGCGACGACGTCAGGATGCGTACCTTCCTAGAGGTAAGCTTCGACAAAGCCACTCACAAAATTAGTACCTAATATCTTCGTGTCTTGTTGGTTAACAAAATGTTGGATGCCAGAGGCTCGCAGGTCGGCTACGTCGTGCGGCTGGTCGTTGTGGTTGCAACACAGGCGCGGCGAGGGACGTAGACGTGCCTTCGACACGACTTGCAGAGCCGACGCGGCGAGGGTCGTTCATGGGACAGAGCTCGTCCCCCACAAGGAGCGACACTTTCCCGTCCCAGGGCGGCGAGGACGAGGACGACGACGAGGTGGAGCAGACTTACGATGAGATAGGCCCGTCTCAGCTCGTAGACGCTCCTTCGACTCAGCCTACACAGCCCGTACGACGCAGACGCCACCGCGAGCCTAGCCGTTACACTCCAGGCACCGACGCCCTTGGTAAGGGTAAGGGTAAGGCTAGGAGGCAGTGATACTTATGTGTAGGCTTGTGGTTGGGCTTAACAGTCGTTGTATATATTTTGTAATGAGCTAGGAGGCACTTAGTAAGTGGTTGGATTGAGATGTGTTTGTAATGAGCTAGTTGTTGTATATATGTGTTTATGTTATATTCATTGTGCTTTTGTAATTTTTGTGAGGTTTTTCAAGTGCTTTTGTATTTTTTGTGAGGTTTTCAAGTGCTTGATGGTTTGATGTTCACAGATGGTTTGCAGTATAAAAGGGTTGCTATAAGTTTTTTAATTACGATGGCATACAACCAACCAACCAACACACCAACGAACAAAACAACTAAAATAAAACACAACCGTACATAAAACATTACCAAAATAGCTTGACGACAACATAGCATAAAACATTACCAACAGCACCAACACACACGAGCAGAACCTCCAGCACTACAACTTGAGGATAACAATAATCACAAGTAGTACACCTAACAATTTAATTTAACACAACAGTCGTACCGCCACAGCATCAACACATCAACATGGAGAATTGCTGAATGCCATAATCCTCGTTACCTAAATGCCAAACGAGCCTCGTGGCACCCACATGGAGAATTGCTGAGGGGGACGCCTCGGACGTGGCTGGCCGTCGTGGTAGTGGCATGCACATATGCAGCTCGGGTTCGCGCAGCAACATGTGGGATCATAAGAGCTTCCTATATTCACGACCTCCTCGTTGCCCCTCTCGCGTTGCATCTGTTCACGGAGGTCGTTGTTCTCCTCAGTGAGATTCTCTATTCGGTACTCCAAGTCCCATATTCGAGCCCATAATGTATCCACATAACGATCAACATACCGTTCATGAGGAGGGTCGATCCAGCGGGAGAAGTCGCATTTGGCTATCTGCACAAAAAAGTACGGTAAACTTCGAGGGTCCATAAGCAATAAAAAATGAAACATTACTAATTTGTACCCCGGAGCGCGAGCATCGGAAGAAACGTCGCCCGCCATCGTTCGGGGAATCCAAGATCTGGACAACCGCGTACTCATTGTGTCTGCATTTCGGCCACGGTGGTTGAGCACGACGGCTTGGTATCAATCGGTACTGCGGACCGAACATATCCCTGGTTTCTAAGGGAATGTCATCCTTCGGTGACCCAAATCCCACTGGCCCCTCGGCTTCAGACATGGTATGTTTCACCACGAAAGAGAGGGTACTACTTTCTTCGATTCACAATGTCATGGGACCCCAACCGTGCTACTTATAGCAAAACGGGGCAGCTTAATGTAGTGACCACCAAAAAAAGAGGCTTTTGCTCAGTGACATGACAAAACGGGGCAGCATAAGTCAGCTTTGCGCAGTGACGGAGTAGGCCTTTAGCCTGTACACATATAGGGCGTAGGTCTTTTAGCCTTTACAGGAGTAGGCCTGTACCCATATAGGGGCGTAGGTCTTTAGCCTTTACAGGAGTAGGCCTGTACACATATAGGGGCGTAGGTCTTTAGCCTTTACAGGAGTAGGCCTGTAGGCCTGTACACATATAAGGGTGTAGGTCTTTAGCCTATACAGGAGTAGACCTGTACACATATAGGGGCGTAGGTCTTTAGCCTTTACAGGAGTAGGCCTGTAGGCCTGTACACATATAAGGGTGTAGGTCTTTAGCCTATACAGGAGTAGGCCTGTAGGCCTGTACACATATAGGGGTGTAGGTCTTTGAAAATGCTACGAACTATGAATTTATTACGAGACTATAGTCTCTGAAAAGCCTACATAGGGCCATTTATTGCTACACTGCAATCCAGGAAAAGCGAAAAGATCCTCTCCATGGACTATGAAAACTGCACCGATAACCTGCCTATATGAAGGCCTCATATGTCTTCCATACCACATATCCTCCTCAAGACATCACAATACTACCACACAACAATGTCTTCCTGGAAGTCCGACCCATTTGGAGTGCCGGAGTGGCATGAGCGCCCAAAGTGCCATTGCGGCTTTAGGACGATGTTGGGAGTCTGGACGGATCGACTACAACGAGCCAAATACGGCCATAGGTTCTTCAAGTGTCCAGACCTGGATGACGACTTCGTGGTAACGACCACAACTAAATCATTTGTTTCTCGTTACCGTTTTTCAACTTGATCCATGACATCTACCACGACACACATAGGCTTGCAGGTTCATCGAATGGGTGGATCGGGTGTCGCCGGCATGGCCAGATAACCGGGCAGTGGAGGTGGAAAACAAAGCACAATACTTTGTCAAGATGACTCAGGCTCGCGAGGTGGAACGACAGATGCGGCTTGAGCAAGAGCGCCGCGTGAGGGTGGACCAAATCCGTCTGCAGGGCAAGGAGGATGAGCTGCAAAGGAGGAAGGAGAAGTTAAGTCTGCGTGAAGCAGCCATCAAACGTCAGGAGGAAGACCTTCAAGCTCGTGAGGCGGCTCTCAAGACCAAGAGTGACAGGAAGAAGGATACAGCGGAGCCATCTTCAGGGCGCGACATAAAGGGGAAACAACCACGCTACACCCAGTAGACAAGATGTAATAGACCCGGTCCACACGAGAGGTCGTACGAGCAGTTGGGTCGATTAGTCGGATATCATGCTAGCATGTAATAAAATTGTACGCGCCATTATTATCTCGGCTTTTCGCATGCAATGATTCCCACGTGTCTTATTATCACTTCCCCTCCTTTCATCCAATTGTTCCTATCACATTTGTCATAAAAAAATAATTCAAAAAATTTCTTCCAATAAAACAACATAACATGATCGAAAAATGTTATTGCCAGTTCAACATATTTTTCACGGTCAGCATTGTACAAAAATCACAAATACACTAATCGTTACTTCACACATAACTCGTTCGTCAATTCACAAACAGAGGGGATGGGATTGACCCAGAATCATCCCAGTAATTATTTCCCCAAGTGTGTAGTAACAACTGAACAAAAAGAAGATGAGAGTTGCTTGTATGCCACATGTCGCCTCCCCTCTGTCTTGCCCGCAGCATCTCACGGCCCCAGAACTTAACACAAAACTCGTTCGTCACGGCCTGCAGAATTTTATTTTTCAAAAACCATTACCAATGTACCATAATATTTTTTAAAAAATCTACACGAATTTTCCTACATGTTTCATCTGCAATACATATTTCAAAACATACGTCGTATTTTTTGCTCTCTATAAATAAATAACTAACTATATTACATAATATTACTATCATTAAATAATCCAACTAAAAATACAACTTAATTCATTTTGCGAAAAAAAGACTGATCGGTGCAAACCCTCGGCGCCGTGGTACACGTGGTAGGCACCTCGGCGCCGTGGTACACGTGGTAGGCACCACGTGGTAGGCACCTCGGCGCCGTGGTACACGGCGCCGAGCTTGGCGCCACGAGTCACGGCGCCGAGCTCGGCGCCACGAGTCACGGCGCCGAGCTGCCTGCCACGTCGGCGCCACGCCGGCCGCTACGCTGGCGCGGGGCTCGCAGCTCGGCGCCGTGGTCCACGGCGCCGAGACGTGTTACCTCGGCGCCGTGACCCACGGCGTCGAGCTCTGGGTCCAAAAACGGAATTAAAACTATCAGGGGTCTAAATGTGAATATTTTTCAAAAAATGGGCTAAAATAGAAAAATTTCGGCCATCAAGGTTACACAAGAACTTGGTGAAGGTGTTGCGTCACCTAGAGGGCATGAAATTGATGGGCCATACCTTGATGCTAATGAGCTGGAGATAAAGCAGTATGTACAGGAGTTTAAAGATGATTGGAGCATATATGGAGTATCCATCATGTGTGATTTCTGGACAGGACCTACCCAGATGAGTATAATTAACTTCATGTTGTACTGCAATGGAAGAATGTTTTTTCATAAGTCAGTGAATGCGACCGGTGACGTACAAAATGCAGACTTTTTGTATCGTGAGATCTATAAAGTTGTTGAAGAAATTGGAATTAAACATGTTATGCAGATTGTCACTGATAATGGTGCAAACTACAAGAAAGCATGTCAACTGGTGATTGAAGAACATCCAAGGCTAGTCTGGCAGCCCTGTGCAGCGCATACTGTGAACCTCATGTTGAAGGACATCGGCCAGTTCAACGAGGTTGCTGCAGTTGTCAAGGCGACCAAGAGGATTTGCAGGTTCCTATATAACCACAATCGCCTGCATAATGAAATGAGACAACAAATTGGAGGAGAGATAGTTCGTCCAAACGCCACAAGGTTTGGAACGACATTTGTTTTCTTGAAGAATTTTTGGGATAGAAAAGACAAGTTCATGAAGTGGATGGTATCAGATGTATGGAGCTCCAACCATTTGTCTATGACCGAAGAAGGAGAATACGTGCATTCTTGCCTCACAAGTAGACAATGGTGGTCTAGTATGGATTGGGTCATTAAAGTGGTACAACCAGTTTATCGAGTACTGAGATTTGCAGACCAGCAGAAACCTGCAACAGTGGCAGGACTGGTTGCAAAAACATATGAACTTCAATTTGAACTTAAAGAGGTGCTAAAAGATGATGATGCTACCTACAATCGTATTATGGAGGTTGTTAATAGAAGAATTGTAATGTTGAAGCAACGCACCTACATCGTTCCAGGCAAGTACATACTTTTGTAAATTATAACACATTCTGTTGCATATTTGTTACATTTTGTCTAATATACTATGTGTGTTTGAACAGCATCGTTGCTTGACCCACAAAGCCACAGAGTATATGATTTGGGGAAGAATACAACCCTCGTCAATGCACTGATAAAAGCAATTCAAAGAATAGCCGACACACCTGAGGATGCAGTGCATGCTCTAGTTGAGATAGAGTATTATCGTAACCGACGAGGCCTATTTGCTTCAAACGAGGCTTACCTTGCTACTAGTCGTATGAGTGCAGGTATGTTCAACATATATTTGAAATACATCAAAATCAACAATCAGTGTTCAACATATTTTTCATGTGACTTGCAGCTGCATGGTGGATGACGTTTGGAGCGGAGACAGAAACACTACAAAAATATGCCTTGCGGATTGTCTCACAATGTGTTTCCTCAAGTGGATGTGAACGTAATTGGAGCACATTTGCTTTAGTGCACGCCCAATTGAGGAACCGTCTTGGATACAAGAAATTGCATAAGCTTGTATATGTCCACTACAATCTAAGGCTTCGATTGCAGGAGCATGAGATTAGGAATGAAGATAGGGATGTAGATCCTTTTGGAGATCTCATTAATGCCACCATGTATGACATCACAAACCCAATCCATGAGTGGCTTGACAGCTCCATGAGCCACTCAGAGCCTCTACTAGATGAGGAAGGTGAGCCCCCTATGCCATCTACAGTTGTAGTTAATGCCATATCTGAGCATGAACTTGACAAGGCACTTGATGATCAACGTTGAAGTAATGGACTCAGAAAACTATTGACAAGTCTCATGTTACAAAAAGAAAAGCTTGTAGCCAACCAACTGAAAAATTGGCTCGAGACTTTGCCTCACTTACACAAACAAAGAAACAAGCGGTTGGTAAGAAGAAGAAAAAAGGCATCGATGAGGATATTGTGAGAAGTGATGAAGAGACAGAAACTCCAACATCTGATGCAGTGGAGTACCAAGAGTCTGACGATAGTTCCTCTTCGTCATCTGATGATGGTACTGATGGTGGGACATCTCACGATGGGGTACAAGGCCAACAAGACACATGTCAACCATTGGAATTCACCTGTGAGAAAACTTTCGCACATGCTACCCAGGATGAAGACCATGGTTGTCACGAATCAGGAAGATTCAAAACGACCTACACAAGGGGTAAGGACCGCCAACGAGATCATCCTCAACCAAAAGACTCTTCTTCCTACGCATCATGTGGTAGCTCAACATCTTTGCCGACTTATGAGCGTCGAGATGCCAACTTACTATCTTCTGCTGATGATTCTCATTCATCATCGGACATCTCTTATTCTCCCAATGCAAGATTTGTTTACCAGTGGTGCAACCTGTATACTATCAACAAATTTATACTCATTGGGTACAACATGCTCATCCCACATACACTTGGGATCAATATAAAGTCCACCTGCTCATAATGAAGGACTTGTTCTCATTGATAACAATGAGTACCTTTCACAACCTTCACGTTTCTCAACAATGTATTGGTACGAATTGATCCTTCATTAGTGTTTTCACTTTTTAGTATACTACTCAAGTTAGCATTCATTACTACTAACTTGTGTTTTTATTATTTCAGATGTAACACAACACTATAACGAGAGGGCTTCACCACATGGTCAACACCAAGTTGAATTTATTCAGATGAGGACCCTTTTTGAATGAGGTTCAATTCTTTTTTACCATGGATATGCCAATTTAGAAGGTTTTGTTATATGCGAAACATCTCAATTGCTTTTGGCCTCATAGTTACAAGAAAATGCTTCAACTTTCAATTTACGGCAACAATTAGTTTGATGTAGTCTTATGCGGGTTTTACTTGTTATAAGAAAGTTAAGCTTTTGCCAAAATATCCACCCATAACTTTCAATTTACGGCAAAAAAAGTGGAGCTCCAACTTCCATACAAATTCCACCGGTTTTTCCGGGTTTCTGACCGGTAAAACCGGTAACCGGCCCGGTTACCGGCCGCCTCCCGCCCCGACAAAAAAATTCGTTTCACAAATTTTTTCCGGTTTTACACCGGGATTTCCGGTTACCGGGCGGTAACCGGCCGGTTACCGGTACCGCCCGGCGACCGGGATTCTCTCCGGAACCGGTTTTTCAAACCTTAACGTGGAGCGGGTGGCTTTGTCTCGTCTCGTCGCGTCCCGGCGCCGCTGGTCACTCACGCGGACGGCACCGCGCGCGGGGGCGCACGGGACGTGTGGTGTGCGCGGGCGGCCTGATGCTGTGATGCATGGGCAGCTTTGCCCGCTTCGGTGTACGTGCGCGCGTGGCATGCTTGCGATTTGGCGCAACGCGTAGCTCAGCATTTGCTAGGAGTAGTATACATGCTGCTACTACAGGTCTACAGTATATACACATACACGGGAGGTACGTGACAGCGGCTACTAGCCTACCACTACTACGTGGACACACACCTAGTTATTGCCTGCGCTGCATTGAATCCGGATATGTATACGGCGCCGGCTGTTAAGCCTTTTTACGTATCCACGGACACGGAACGGAACGGGCCCTGCTGACGCCTGGGATCACCACAACCGTACGTGCCGTGTCATTGTGTTTGTGTGCATGCGTACGTGGGCCATGGATGTCAATGTACTAATTGGCACGCGGAGCTCGTACGCATCAGATTCATTAACTCGGCAAGATTGCAGAATCACATTTACTTCTAGATCTAGATAGCATACTCCACTAGATAATGTCAGACTAGCTCCCTGTTTAATGTGAACCATATCCACGCTCATGGATGCTCTGGGGCTGGACAGGAATCCAATGCTCTGCACACACTACACTAGCTAGGAACTGTTTATGCATTTTGCATGGTAGCAACACCCTTTTTTTTAAATTTTGGCTCATAGCACCCACTTTTACAAAAATAATTTCTTTTGCAAGCTTAGAAGGCGTGACGACACGTGTCATCTACCATGTCATTGTAGCTTGTAGGAGCTGTACCGAGTGGCAAGGCGAGCTGGCACGACAGGCGACGACACGGCTCGGTAGCTGCCCGGCCAGGCCAGCGCGCAGCTAGATCAGCTAATGTACACATTGACTTGAATAAATTAGGAAGAGCTGTCGTTTGATCCGGAGGATAATTAACGTTGGGAGATTCGGTTTTTTTCCTCCCTTAATGTAGTGCTGGCTCGGCAGATGTGCTGGCATGTGGTCTATCTAACTAAACTGCATAGACTCACTGTTTTGATGGGATAACAGTTTGGACGAGCCAATGAAAACAACTCCATCTGGCAAGTAGTGCATATACATTACTGAAAAGAAGTTTAAGAATGGACTACGTTGTAACACCCCGGCCCTCCACAGGGCCCAAGATGCTACCACCATCCACTTGCCAATTCAAAAGTGTTGCTATTCAACTTTTAGCAGCACCTCTATTTTGTTTTAATACCCACAGGAGGCAAATGACAGCTAAATTTTAGATAATTGCAAAGCCAACTACTTTATATTGCACAACCATAACATAAACAAGCTTAGGGTTCCATTGCTAGCAAACTAAACCCTAGATTCACCATACAAGCTCAATATACTTCTAAACTGTTATTTCATCTGTACAGTGCCAAAAGTGCTATCCCATTCCATGCATGTCGTCATCCTTCACCTAAAAACAACGACAAAGCAAGGGTGAGTCCGGAGACTCAGCAAGCACACGATAAAAACAGTAACATCACTTTAGTCATTTCAATCAACTTCATGAACTGTAAGCTGTAATTCCACTCTATGACTGTAAACTGTAAGCTAAGTCTGTAACTGTATACTGTAAATCAATTCTATGTCTGTAAACTGTAATTCAACCCTATGTCTGTAAACTGTAAAGCACAACTGTAACTGTAAACTGTAAAGCGCAACTGTAACTGTAAACTATAAATCACAACTGTAACTGTAAACTGTAAATCACAACTGTAACTGTAAACTGTAAATCACAACTGTAACTGTAAACTGTAAATCACAACTGTAACTGTAATCTGTAAATCACAACTGTAACTGTAATCTGTAAATCACAACTGTAACTGTATCACTTTCTGTCACTGTAATGCAATGCAATATCATGCAATGCATCTATATGCTCTGTATGCTCTGTAACTGTAGCTTATACCGGTATAGCGGAGTGTCCACCCGTCGATGGACCACTCGCCTCGTCCTCTTTCATACGAGGTCACAACCTCCACTCCCGTGGAGTGCCTACCTCTGTAGGTCTTATTCAAGAGCACTCCGGACTAGTCGTAAGACTTTCTCACCGACCTGGCTCTTATGCAATTGCATGATGCAATATGCCTCAAATGTGAATGTCTAATCATAAACATTACTCGTCAAGGTATGATTAGCACATAATCACATGCATCCTCTCATAAATACTGTAAATCATGGCATGGAACACGAATAACAAACATTCGCCATATTTTACTGTTCTACCATGCACTTGCCTGTTAACCTGGCGGACGGTGCGTGGACGGCACCAAACTCGAACCGCCACCTGAACAAGCATTAATCATCTCAATCATCACTCATGCAATACATACGAGTACATAACATCGCACTTACATGTCAACTTAGCACAACCAAACTCTATCATCGGACATCTCCCTGTTGTCCCGATGTTTAGCGATATGGTCAATTAAACTCGTATATATCATTTTACATATTTATTCTCTTTCCTCTATCGCCACGGATCGACTAGATCACCAGTGGCAACCTCGATTTCTCCGCCCAGGTAACCATATTAATAAACAATATTCTACTGGCTACCCGAACCAATTCTAATAATCCACAAATTCACTTATGCCTGTTTCGATAAATAAATGGGAGAGGGTTTTCGAACTGTTACCCCAAGCCCGACGACTGAATCCGGGTATGAACTGTCGTTCCCTGGCTGGTTCTGGCGAATCCGATGCCGAATCAGATTTCCTCTTTTTTCTCTCCTCTTTCCTTTCTCTCTCTTTCTTTTTTTCCTTCTCTCTCTTTTCTTTTCCTCTTCCTCTTTCCAGTCGGCCGGCTGCACTCCCTTTCTTTCTTTCTTCTTCAGCCGACCCCTCCCTCTCTCTCTTTTTCTTCCCACACCGACGCCTCCCCCTTCCTTTTTCACTCGGTGGCAACTTCCCCCTCACTCCCTCACTCCGGCGCCTCCTTCCTCACACAGCCGCGCCCTCCCTCTCTCCTTCTCCCAGATGGCCGACGCGGCCTCCCCCTTTCTCCTCTTTTCCCCCGCCGGCGCCTGGTCCTCCCCTTCTCCCTTGCGCGGCGCGCGGTCGGAGGAGCAGGGGCAGCGACGGCGGCGACCGGTGGGCGGCGAGCAGAGGCAACGGTGCACGCGTGTGGACACGGGAGAGCGGCGGCACTGGCGCTGGGCGACGGCAAGGCGCGCGGCAGCGGCGGCGCACGGGTGGCAGCGACGCGCGGCGCGTGCGCGAGCGGCGGCGAGCGGCAGCGAGCAGGAGCGGGGCGGCGAGGCGCAGCAATGGCGGTGCCGGGGTCGACGAGCGGTGGCGTCGGCGGCGGCGGACCAGCGGCAGCAACGCGAGAAGAGAGCGACGCTCAGGTGAGCACGGGGGAGATGGCAGTAGCGAGAATGCTCGGGAGGAGGAGAAAAATCTCGTTTTGGCCTCTCCCTCTGGCTCTCTCTCTAATATAGATATTTGTGGGGTGGGCCGGGCTACTCATACGGCCCAGGTATTACATACGTGTAGCCTGACATAGAAACTAGAGCGACAATGTAGAAACATACGTCACCCGCATGGTGTGGTGGTCATTCGACTGGCGTGGACCTGGCTGGTTGTCGTGGTAGTGGCAAGCATAATTGCATCTCGGGTTGGCGCAGCAACAATACGAATGATAGTCGTTGTCAAGGTGCACGACCTCCTCGTTGTTCCTCTTCTTGATCCTCTGCTTGCGAAGCTCCTCATTGTTAGCCCTCTTGGTTTGGAGCTCCTTGTGCAATTCTTCTAGGCGGATCTACAGTTTTTGGATGTAAATCTAGGCGGGTATTTGAAACGATGGATGCACCCACTCGGTGAACTTGCAATCCGCTGTCTACAAGCAAGACGAGATTACTACAAGTGTTCCATACATGCAAGTATACGTAGATAATGAATTACTTACCATGAACAGACGGCATTGAAAGAATCGACGTCTTGGGTGCACGTGGTTATCGCAAACCTACACCACCGCGTCAAGGTTATGCTTGTGTTGCAACCAAGGCTCGGTGATGTAGGGGTAGTCATGGAAGGGATTTCTAAGGGTGTACGACTCCATGGTTTCGAACAATAGATCAGGGTTTTGGTGGTCAGGGTCTAGGGGATCGTAGATGCTCGTGTCTTCGAAGTAAGGGTCACAACCTCGAAACCCAACCTGTGCCTGCCGTCCCCTCCCACACCTTGACCTTCCTGGCTTGTTTGCCATGCTTCTGTTCGTGTAGTATGATTTCTTGCATGAAATAATGGCATTATAGAGAATAAACAAGTACACAGGTGGTATAAATCGATAGGTCTACATGGCGGCCAATGAAGTAGGCCCATTTGGGCAGTTCCTCATGGAGTGGCCAGTTGGCTTGCATAGTCTGCACTTGTATGGCCTTCGCCGCTGGTCACGTTGACTATCATCTATGTCATTGTGGATACGACAGTACTGATGTCTGTCGTGCCCAGGTTGCTTCAGTGCATCGTTCGACACCTACTTCACTTCCTTGGCCAAAAGTCCCTGTAATGCATCTCCACCCCATGGGAGTTGAACTCAGCACTAAGTCCCGCACAAATGTTGGACATTGTAGTACTCTGAAATGTACTACATAGAGTACTGTCGCCACATACCGTACACATAGGAGTAAGGCTTGTGAAGGACCATCGGATTATTGCACGTGTAGGTTGTGACTTTATCGATGGTGCATGCATGATTGCAATCTCCTCTTGCGTGGCCCATGATATAATTCTATCTCAAACAGACCTCGAACTTTTGCCTAACACTGTCCATGGTCCAAGCGACATTCAAATGAGCCTTCGCCATTTTCGGCTTCATGTACGCCTGCATGACTTCAAAGTGTTGGCTCCCTTCATCCAGGTGCTTCTTCTTCATCATGACTTCAAAGTGTTGAAGGGGGGCACAGGCCCCCGTGCCGATTTTATTTTGTTCCTTGGAGCATGAGGCTCCAGCGTTATTTTTATTTTAGATCTGCCATCGATCACATGCTTTTTTATAGACGTTTTTAGGAGTTACAGTAGCATTTTCAATGGGTACTTATGGAATTGGTTCCTCTAGAACATGTTCCTTTTTATCTTGACTAAGAACAATTTTTAGGATGCGGGACCAATCTGTAAAATTTATTCCATTTAGTTTTTCTTTATCAAGTATCGAATATAAAGTAAAACAAGAGGTAGGTACAACAGTTGGTGCCATGATCTACATCATAAAATATACAAAACTAAGATATATGTTCAAGAAAAGTAACTTCTATTAAATAGTTAATAAAGATACTCCCACTAAATAGGCAACATATCCTATGTACTGAAGCTTGTGGTGCACTCACCGTGCACCCCAACTAAAAAGTCACAAAAATTTTTGAAAACAATTATAAATATATTTCATAGTTTACTCCACTTATGTATAAAATTTAAAGTTCAAATTCATTCTATGTTAACAGCAGTAAAAAAGAGAAAATTCCAACAAACTTAAACTCTCAACAGTTGTTAGATTTTCTCTTTTTTTTGTTACTGCTAACATATAATGAATCTGAACTTGAAATTTTATGCATAGTTAAACTAAGTTTATAAGTACATGTAGAAATTTTGTTTGAATTTTTCGTGATTTTTTTAGTTGGGGTGCACAGTGAGTGCACCACAAGCTTATGTTCATAAGATACACGCCCCACTTTATACCATATCTCTCTTATGACATTTCGTGATTCAAAACCCACAACTAACTTATCTACTAGTGAGCTTTGGCATCACTACTAGAAGATTAGTGAATTTGGTAAGCAACCCTTTGCTAATCATATCTCTATATAACTCTTGTTGTTAGGCAGCATCTCTTTACTCCAGCACAAAACCTTAGCCCCAAGGTCCATAACCATTATGATGAACTTGTCGAGTTAAACCAATGCTTTACGTATAAGTGTCTGACACAAACCCATCTAGTCAAGAAAAATTAATGGCACTCTGTTGTAGTAAAACCTACCATTAAAATACATAGCTTTGGATGGTACAGCTAATTGGGAGGGTATCAATTTAGCTTAATATTATGCGAGAGAATTTTATTTCTACCATGTTAAAAGTATTCGAAACAATTAAATAACATGCATTGAAATAAAAGAACAGAAATGTAAAGCCATTCAAAGACAATCACATTGTATCGTGATATGGTATGGCCCTTCTACATGGTGATCTCTATCGCTGCGCTTCCTATTTGCCATATCTCCAAGTGGCCAAAACCTCTAATTACTCCCACTAAGCCATTACTCCGTAGTACATACTAGTAAAAGTTACAAGGAGTGAAGAAGCATCACAAGTCAACACGCAGGTTGTTATACAAATATAGGCAGCTGTAGGCTGCAATAAGTATGACACACAAGCCATGAATATTATATACATATATGCATCTCATACATCATTCACATGCATAATGGGATATACTATTCATAACAATCCTGCAAAACAAATAAACATAGAATCACGTTCTATCTAATGTACCAAGTTTTTACCCTAGTCACCATGGTCTTGTTTGGTAGTTCTGCTCTTGGGTGAGTGGAGCGGGGTCAGAGGGGCGACAGCCTCTGTTGCAAAAAATTTTGGACTACGTAGATCTAATATATTATTTGAGTATTTATGCATTACTATTATTTGTGCGCTGTTATCATTCCTACACTGTTATTATTTGTGCACTGTTTTTATTTCTACCTTGTTGTTTGTGCACTGTTATCATTTACACACTGATAATATTTCTACGCTGTTATTATTTTCACACTATTATTATTTGTGCACTGTTATTATTTCTACACTATTATCATTTGTACATTGTTGTTATTTTTGCACTGTTATTATTTGTGCACTGTTATTAAGAAAAAGTAGCTAGAGTTCATTGGTATGTAGCATCGTTTGAAATAAGTGCATTTTGTCTACATTGGTGATAGGTGCCTGCTTGTCGGATATGAAACACTCATTCATGTTCTATAGGGAAGGAGTCATATGGGATGGGCTGTACAACATGGACTTTTAAAATTGTGAAAGGACCATAATAGAGGATATAGGGCTTAAGGAAATGTGTCTTCTAGGTGCGTGTGAAGTGCATTTGACAGGGAGGTTGTTAGGAAAAAGCTTATCATCGAGGCAATGACAACCATGGTGGTTGGAGATTTAGGGGAGTGTTTCTAGGAGCTGAAGAAGGTGGTTGGCAACATTGCCTGTCGGCAGTACATGAAGATCGCTAGCAATCTAGTTGCAGTGATATATGGGAAACCAGTGATGTATGTGCAGTTTGTGGAGAGGGTGGAGATGTTGAGCAGGGCGAGGGCAGTGGGAGTGGTGATTTGGAGCGTCGTGTTGCTAGGGATGATGGAGCGTCGTGTTGCTAGGGATGATGGTGATGGAGTGGAACCTGATGGTGCTGGGATGACTGTCTAGGTTGGCTCCTAACATTTAGCCAACAGAAGGGTTGTCAGCGCGAAACTGGCTATAGCTCAGGCCGCTTCTGCAACAGCGGGCGAGTTTACCCAATGGATCAACTTGCATGCCCCGGACATGGAGAAATGGTCCCTGCTTTACGATATGGATGGTGCGAGGTACAAGATTATGATGACCAACATATCGAAAGTGTACAACGGTGTGCTGAAGGGTGTGCGCTCAGTGGCGGATCTAAAATAAAAATGACGCGGGGGCCTCATGCTCTATGCATGTCAACATGTTTCTTTTATCCTCCTTATTGTCAATATGTTTAAGAATTCTTTCTTTTAGATAGATGTAATTCTTGGTATGTGGAGGCACTAGTTCTTAGCATGTTGGGGGGCATATACTATGTAAGCTTAGACTCTAAGCAATAAAAATTAAAATCAACGCGGGTGCCTATGCCCCCACCGTACCCTTCAACGTGCATCCGCCACTGCATGTGATGACTCCTGTGTTGTTAACTGTCTAATGCTTGCTGCCATGGACTCAGACGTTCAGAAGTAGTTTGAGAACATAGAGGCCTACAAGAAGATCGTGACACTCAAAGGCATGTTTGAGACGCAAACAAGAACCGAGAGGTATGAGATCTCGAAGAAATTGTTTGGGTGTAATCTAGCTAAGGACAGTCTGGTGAGCCCTCATATGATCAAGATGGTTGGTAACACACAGAGCTTGAAAAAACTTAGATTTCCCCCTTAGTCAAGAGTTGGCTACTGGCTTGATTCTTGCGTCGCTTCCTGCAAGCTATGGTCAATTTATTCTAAATTTCCATATGAATGGCTTAGACAAGAATCTCACTGAGCTACATATGATGCTCAAGACTACAGAGGACAACATTAAGAAAAGCAATAGTCATATGATGATGGTGCAAAAGATTATCAACTTTAAAAAGAAGTCTAAGACTTTGGACAAAAGAGTACAGCTATGTTCTTAGACTTGAGGTCATCACACATACTCGAGATGAATAGTGACTTACTTAGGGGTTGTCAAACGCTATTTCGTAACTGGATAGTTATAAAGGTAGTGTTGTGGGGGTGGCCCAGCCCCCCGTGACTGGGCCATGCAATTAGTCCAACATGTAATAGACCCAATAGTGTAGAGGAATATACCAGGGTAAATATACCAATGTACCCTCATCCTTTGTAAGTACTTAGGGGTAGAATGGGGATTTCCCATTCTACCCCGCTCATATATATAAACCCCCAGGAGGGGCAAAGGAGGGACATCCTCTCATTCTCATCAACTCTCCCACAGATCTAGCTCTCCTCTTCTCCTTCTACTAGTCCCCTTCTCTACTGTTTGGCCTGTAGCCACGACATATAGCTTTCGGGTTTTGTCATGATGCATGCATCGAAGCATGGTCGATCAAGATAGGATTTGCCCCTCCATACAACGGGAGAGATATCTTTAGGCTTCTCCAGTTATTTGATTCCAGAAATGCATGGCCATACCACTCACGGTTAAAGAGTTAACTGTAATCAAGGAATTCGAGTCACATGATCGAGAAAGAGTGGTCAAACTAATCAACAAGAATGGCACATACTCGCCTTGAGCTTGACCGATATCGTGAGGCAAAGGAAAATGTATATAAGTTTTGCTGAGATTCGTCCGACATGATCTTTACATATACTTGGGAGTCTGCATGTCTTGTTAGGGGATGCTACCGATTAGTGGATGAGTAGAAGTACTCGGGTCATGTCTAAGTGTACGTGAACCTACAAGGTCACATATGTAAAGGCCTAGGATATAATTTAGATGGTGATCTGAATTCATGTAGGTTACGAGTTCTTAATGGGCCTTAAGCTCAAGGCTCATCATGGATGCCTATATATAAAAGGGACGGTGGGATAGAATTTGCTTAATTCGGAATTATCGAAATCCTAGTCGCCACACCTTCTTCATCAAATACCACGCAGCTGGCACTAGCTCTCCAGCACGTGGTGTTCCTGCCCCGTACGTGTGGATATCATGGAGGTGTTGATACGAAGCTTTAACACTAGGACGATCCACAGCTTGTGACAATCAAAAGGACATGCGGCTGGTATGACTACTACTGCACCAACACACCAGTAAGACCCGGAATTTGGGATTTGTCTCTAGAGTTTGGGCTTGTTCTTTGCGGCTTCTAAAAACGATTTTTGGTTTTTGCTATAGTGTCTAACTTTCAAACGGAGTATTTTTTCAAGACGAGGTTTATAAATTAATTGCAGTATATGTTAAAACCTAATATCTATATCAGCTAAAATTATAAGCAAATATCTCTCTTCGTAATCTCTGTCATAAATAATCCAAAATTTAAACATAAACAAAAAAAAGGCCTTTAGAGGCCCAGCCTTTAGGGCATCATCATCCTCGAATGTTAGCCTTGTCCTGTTTCACCTATTCTTTATTATATGTACTTTTATTTTTCAGAAGGCAATAGTAGGGAGAGTAGCGAAAGTACTGACGCTACTGATGATGTGCTATGACCTACTTGACGAGCACTGTGCTGCGCTGCAGCTTTATGACATACGTGTGCAAGGACGCCATGTGCAACTGACAGGAGCTTGTTCTATCACGACTATACTGATCTGGGATGCATGTCGTTAGGGGTCGGGACGGATTAAGTACGAAATCCTTTGCCACATTCGAATTTATATTTGAATTTTATAAATAAATATAAATATTTTTAAATATAAATACAAATTAAATATTATAATAAATTAGAATTCGAATTAAATATAATTTAATTTGATCGTATCCGAATATTCTACAACTCATGACAAATTAAGGTAAAACATATTTATATAACAAGAGAATCAGCGCAATCTACCAATCACTGGCGTTTGCATTCTCTGGAATATCATGAGACGGCCTTGTCAGTTTGGTCACCTCCTCCCCTCAAAAGGAACGTGAGCATTAGCACTCGAGGACAACCCCTTGCCTGTTCTCCAGTGTCATGACAGTCATTCAGCATACATATTATTTTGCTCCCCACCCGCCCTCTGTTGCTTTGATGCACATTCTTCAGTAGTGCTTTGCATAGCAAAGCAGGCATCATGTGCATCAGCCCTTGGCATCCTGTGTTAGAAATTGACCCATTTAATCTGATCTATTTTCTTAATTTTAAAGCATGCATGATTTAATACCATATTGCTAAGGCAGGGTAAGGAAGACCGATTTATAAGGTGGAGTCCTCCCAACTCCTTAAATATGGAAAGAGATGGTATGAGGATGGTTCTGTCTAGTCACACACGCGCGCACGCACGCGCGCCCGTGTATTCACGTATTTTCGCGTGAAAATCGCGTGACGTGGCGCGCCACTTGGCAGACCAAGTCCATCTTTATTTTTGCTGAAGCATGCACCTCACTCTCTCTGTTTAAATGAGATTTAAACATTTGAATGAGGCAGTTACAAGTGAATTTACACTGCTTAATTTGTGATTTGATGAGACAGTTACCAGTGCATAATTCTGTTTAAAACGCAGCAGTTACTAGTGAATAGTAACTGCAGCGCCCTTAAAAGGGCCTGAAGACGTTCAGGAAAAGAGAGAGAATTTTGCACCTCCATCCTTCCCCTACTTTATGCTCTATTGTGCTGTGCTGTCTGAACCTCGTCGACCTTTCTTCCCGGCGTGCACCTGAAAGGAGGGAGAGCGGCTATCTCCGAACCGTTGCCGCAGAGAGTACCTGCACGGGGCGACAATAAGGTTTCTAGGCAGCGCATCTGCGTGACCGCTCACTGCACTACGACATCTACGTTCTGCACTGCGTCAAGCCTGCGCGGTTTCCTAGTCTTCATCAGGCTAACAAGTAAGTCGTTCGCGCGCACGTACGACTTAGTTACTACATTTTTGAGTATATTTTGAAATATGATGAGTAGCCTGCTGCTAGTAGTAAGCTTTGCATCACTAATTTATTGTGTTTGTCTCCTAGTAAAATTTAGAATTAAAATATTGCCTTACTTTACAATATCCTGCTCACTGTATATCACGTTATGTATGCTTTAGTTGGTGGCAATCTGGAAATCTTTAGGCAGAGCTCCCATCAGTGAGGCCATAAACAAAGCTCTGATTAGGATCACGCAACCAACCCACATTCATATTGGCATCAGTGACTCATCCTGAGTAGTTGGGCTGGGCATGCGGTTGAATGGGGTCTTAACTCTTGAGTAGTTGGGCTGGGCTATGGCCCGTGGGCAATATTTTACTACGAATCTATAATGTTTGTATTCATATTCGCAGCCATTTTGCATATATTTGTATTCGTATTTGTTAAAAAAATTGGATAGTGCCCGTATTTATTTTTAATTTAGATGCTGATTTTGATTACCACATTCATATTTTCTCAAATACAAATATTAAATAAAACAAATTATCCACTACCATTTCTCACCCCTACATGTCGCCTTTTCCGTTAAGGCTCGTGGGAGGCAGCATAGTTTAGATCGAGTCCTCTTTCGTATAAGCAGAGATTTTAGTCCAAAATTTCCAACTTTTTTTTTAAAGGGATTGAGCTTAATGCCTGCGATTCAAACAAGCATTAGATATCAGAACACGTCCCGTCCATTATCAGAAAACTAGTGAATTGAGCTAAAAAAGAAACAACATAGCCACTAAGCCTGAAATTGCTTGTGTATGCATATCATCACGCAATTAAAGATAATTTAGTTCAAATGATCCTAGACAAGACTGTTATTCTCACTCTAAAAAGGGAAAGAACACTACAAGTTATGGATGAAACTAAATTAAGACAGCAGTTTATGAATAGCTCGAATGACCATGATTAACACAATAAATAACGGGAAGGTATTGTATGCAATCTAGCTTAGGCGCGCAATCATAGTGCAACCCAACTAAAAATCATCACGAAAGATTCCAAAAAATTCTAGATACTTCATGGTTTACTTCACATATGTACAAAATTTTAAGTTCAAATTCATTCTATATTAATAGAAAATAAAAATAGAAAATATTGACAAATTTGAACTTTCCCATGAATAACAATAATTTTGCAAACAATTCTCATGTAAATCAACTAGTAGAAAAGTACGCCCTTTTGACTGATTGCCACTATCACTCATCCACTTCTCCTTTCGAATTTATATCTTACATGAATTTCTTCATAAAAAGTTAGTTTAGTATGTGTTGGAAATAGCTCTACTAAGCGCACGCTTTCATGGTACACTGACGCACACAAACTCGGTGGAAGGCTTGCCAGAGATGGGAATGAGAAAATGGAGCTAATAACAAGACTGAACACAAATGAACTGAGACACAAGATTGCGGTGCTAACTGCTAGCATCTTTTCTATGTTTTTCTCTGTTATTGTCTGGCTCAAAAAAACTGCTCAATAGATTACATGCTATATATAGATAACCAGGTCTCATAGCAGGCACTCACCAACTCCACACACGACTCTGATTGACACCGACTACTTGCCCATACTGAACAGTTCGCCAACTGACCAAAGGCTTGTGTCATTCCACGACCACTCGTGCTGATGACTGCTACAGTGACTAGCTGCACACGACTGCTACAGAGATCGGCCATACCTGACTGCCACAATGACTAACGATTGCTACAGTAACCAACGATTGTAACAGAGTTGACGACTGCTATAGTGGCTGCTACCGAATATGACGTCTACAATACTCCTCCGAGTATGACGTCTATGGTACTCGAAGCGGCTACGACCGGTTTGCTACGACTATGATCATGGCAGCTACAACTGTGACCATGGTCGCTACGACCACACACACAGGCGCCACGACCACAGCACTACGACTACACACACAGGCTTCACGACCACGGCGCTATGTCCACGTCCACAGGCACCACGAACTACGGCACTTCGACCACACTGGTCGTCTAAGCATCGACCGCAGCACTTTGACCACACGCTGGTCATCAGAGCACCGATCGCTGTACTTTGACTGCCACAATACTCTTACGAGTATGACGCCCATAGTACTCCTCCGAGTATGACGTCCACAGTACTCCTTTGAGTGTGACGTCCATAGTACTCCTCCGAGTATGACTCCCATAGCACTCCTCCGTGTATGACGTCCACAATACTCCTCCAAGTATGACACCCATAGTACTCCTTCGAGTATGATGTCCACACTATTACTCTGAGTGTGACGCCCACAATACTCCTCTGAGTATGACGTCCATGGTACTCGAAGCCACAGTACTCGTAGTCTTCAAACCCAGTTCTCTGACTATGACTGCCATGACTATGACTGCAGCTTCGACTGCAGTTTCGACCACGACTTTGATCACGGTGTTATGACTACATAGTACTCGAAGCTATACAACTCGGTACAATTGTAGTACTCAGTGCAGCTAAAGAACTTACGACTATGACCATGGCGTTACGACCACACAGTACTCGGAGCTACAATACTCGATGTAGCTTTAGTACTGGTCATAACGACAACACAAAGATGGGCTGTAATGACTACACAGACTGGTCATAAAGACTACACACAGACATCCACAGGTACTCAATAGATGAGTACTCGACACACACAACTACACAATACTCGACACACGAGTAAAACACACACACAACAAGATTAAGCCAACAATCGCCCCCTTAATCTTGTTGCATCCCCTTCACATCAGCGTTGGTTCATTGTCAGCATCTACCACGATGAGATTTGCTTTCGCTGCCTGTCGTTCACCACCTCATCCATGATTGTGTTCCACACGCCTTAAGCGCACATGAACACCTTCATCTTCACAGCCCAAGTCGAATAGTTGCTCCTCATGACCATGGGATATGGGAGGAAGATGCTGCACTCATGCACCGACGCCTTCGGCTCGCTCCCATTGCTGATCTTCAGAACACCCCCGTCGTTGGTAGCATTTTTTGGTGAGCTCGGACGCGACATGAAGGAAGGTATACATGAACACAAGCTTGCTGCAGACGTGCTAGGACCGAGAAAATATAGAGAGCTAAAGCCTTGCTTTTCTTCTCGATTTGTGTCCGGAAAACCACCTAGGCTCTGATACTAGATGTTGGAAAATAGCTCTCCCAAGCGCATGCTTTCACGGTGGACTGGCGCACACAGACTCAGTGGAAGGCTTGCCGGAGATGGGAACAAGAAGGTGAAGCTAATAACAAGACTGAACACAAATGAACTGATGCACGAGATTACGGTGTTAACTGCTCACACCTTTTCTGTGTTTTTCTATTATTGTTTGGCTCAAAAAACCGCTCAACAGATTACATGCTATATATAAACAACCAGGTGTCACAGCAGGCCACTCACCCACTCCACGCACATGACTCTGACCGACACCGACTACCTACCCATACCGAGCAGTTCGCCAACTGACTGAAGCTTGCGTGATTCCACGACCACTCATGCTGATGACTGCTACCGTGACTGGCTGCACATGACTGCTATAGAGATCGGCCATACCTAATTGCCACAACGACCAACAATTGCTACAGTAACCAACGATTGTAATAATGCTGACGACTGCTATAGTGGCTGCTTCTGAGTATGACGTCTACAGTACTCCTCTGAGTTCACACAATGGATCAACTTGCATGCCCCAGATGTGGAGAGATGGTCCTTGCTTCACGATACGGATGATGCGAGGTATGAGATTATGACGACTAATATGTGAGAGGTGTACAATGGTATGCGCTCTCTCCTGATCATTGCAATTATGGATGAGAGTTAGAACCACGCTGTCGGCTACTTCATTAATAAAGCCATGATAGCGACGAAACACTTGGATGAAGAGAGGCAACTCTCAAAAGTTAGGCATGCATACGTGGAGCAGAAAATGGCAAAAGTTGTTCTCACGTCGCTCGGACCTTGGACAGGGTGAGGAAGATGTTGTCTATTTGAGGGAGAAATACATCATGGGCCATGCAAAAGATGATTGCAAGCATGCACACACCATCGGTGAAGTCGCAACCTGCACGTGCAACAAGCTGATGCTTCTTCACAAGCCTTGCTCCTATGTCTACGTTTTGTGCACTGCGTGGCGGCTGTCCTCGGTGTAGTACATTTTGGAGCACTACGACATCCAATATTTGTGTGAAACTTAGAGCTTTGAGTTCAACTCCTAGGGGTAGACATGCATTACAGGGACCTTTGGCTGAGGGAAGTGAAGTGGGTGCCGAATGACGCACCGAAGTAGCCTAAACGCGTAAGACGTCAATCTCAGTAGCCCAGACACAGAAGACGTCAACCTCGTTGTATCTGCAATGACATGGATGACAGCTAACGTAGCCAATGGCAAAGGCCACACAAGTGTTGGCTATGCAAGTGTACTAACCTCATTGTGTTTACAGATAACAGATTGTAAGTTCACCGAGTGGGTGGATCCATTGTATTCAATACTCGCCACGATTTACATCTATAAACTGCACATCTGCCTAGAGGAGTTGCGGAAGGAGCTCCAGATCGAGAGGACTAACGATGAAGAGCTCCACAGGTAGAGGTTCAGGGAGGGAAACAATAAGGAGGTCATGCACCTTGATAGCGACTACAACTAGTATTGCTACCGCATCAACCTGAGCTGCAATTGCGCTTGCAACTACCACATCAAGCAGCCACGTCCATGCCATCCGGATGACAACCACACCATGTGGTGCCGTACAGTTTCACATTTTCGCCCTAGGGCTGTTGTAATTTGCACATTTATTGTGAAGTGCTATGTTAGGCTACATGTGGTCTATTCCTATAATATTTTTAGTAATGTATCTGCACTACTTAAAAGATGGAGTTAGTTCATTAGCCCATCCAAACACTAAGTCCATGCGGGTTAATCGGGCAAATGGCCATCAAAGGCGTGGATCGGACGCTAGGCAGCCTTGGTTGTTGTGTTGCGCATTGGCTTGCCGTGCTCGCCCTGTTCTCCTGCAGTGCTGCTCCTATTCTTGCCGCACCCGGGAGCATTGCCATAGCTACCCTGCCCTGACGAGCAAATGGGCACGGTAGGTGACAGGTGTTGTTTGCCGTGCCTTTCGAGGTTGGGGAGGGGGTCATTTTTACAAAAATAGGCATCCGGTGGTCATTTTGAAAAAAATGATGCTACAATTCTTTTTTTTCTTTTTTTTTTCTCGAATACGCAGGAGAGCTGCGTATCATTGCATTAAGAAGAAAAGAAGGGGGATACAAAAGAAACAAACACCAAAGGCACCCACCACACTCACACCCAAAAAGAAACAAGTTACAAACACACCCGAAATAGAAAAACTACAAGACCCAGCCTGAAAGAAACAAGCCATCTACCTAGCGACTACTTCTAAATGCGCTAAACCCTTAGCGCCAGCAAGGGACCAGAGATGAGCCTCCTCAAGGAAGGTTCTAATCACAAGCTGGATGTTCGGGTTAGCTCCATTGAAGACACAGTCGTTACGATGCTTCCACAACATCCAAGCCCCTAAAGTAACCAACGAATTCAAACCTTGCTTCACTTCCTTGGGGGACAAAGCGTTGACTCTTATCCACCAGTTAAAGAAACCCTTGTCCTCAGGGAATGGAGAGATGTCAGGTAGTTTGTAGTGGCGAAAGAGTAGTGACCACACTGTTCTTGAGAACACACAACTAGACAATATATGATCAATGGTCTCATCCTCCTGATCACACAATTCTACATCTATGATTAGTTTATGATTCCTTCTTTCAAATTATGTACCTAAATGCTTTTAGAAAAAAGAACAACGCGATTTTTCAATGAAAACAAGAGTGACTTGCAACTTTTTTGCATGCATATGAAATAAAAAATATTAGTTTTAATTGTAGTGCCACCTCATTTGGTATTTGGTGTTGTGCTAACAATTGCACGAGCTTGTACAATTGCCCCAACCTGCATGATTGAATTTGTACTTTCTTTCAAAGTATAAGGTTCACTTGCCTGATTTAGAGATTGGAGAAAAGGAGTGCGAAGAAGGCAGCCAGTAGCCCAGTATGCTTAAGATAGCAGCCAAGTCTAACACGCAGCATGATGAAGAGGAAGAGACATCAGCCATAACATACTTTATAGAACCTGACACACTGGAATATATGATTTGCTTCATGCTCTTTGAAACCCAAGTGTACAATGCTTTTCCTCTTGTAGTTGTTGAGAAATACCAACATGAGCAGCCCAACTATTTTTTCAGAAGAATTTGTGGATAATTAGTTGTCTTTTTCTCATTTTAGCATATATTATTGTTGCAAGATTCCATTGGAAGGATATTTTGAAACAACTATTACTTTGACTAATATAGTTTTAGCTGTCAAGTGCGATATGGGATAGGACTGTGCCTTTAGCTCATTTAAATTATGGGGTGTGTAAGACTATGTTAGTGTTACCATGAATATAGGGTACACTACTACAAAATAAGTTATACTAGACGTCTCATCACAAACAGTTCATGAGGAACCGTCTGTGATGTTATTATCATAGATGGTTTTACAAGAGTGACCGTTTGCTGTCTGTGATGAGCCATTATTACAGACAGCTCATATTAATAATTGTTTGTGATAATTCATAAACGGTTATTAACATGAACCGCCTGTGATAGTTGAAGACATCACAGACGGTTTATAATAAAAACAGTCTGTGATAGTTCATAGATGGTTTTTTTTAACACGAACCGTCTGTGATATTTGCACACATCACATACGTTTATTAATATGAACCATCTATGATAGTTCATAGATGGTTATTAATACGAACCGTCTGTGATGATTATGTATTATAGACGGTTTGTGGTTGGATGTGTCTGGGATACGTCGCGTTATTAATTAATACCAAGCCAGACTGGTTCCAACAGATCTAGCTTTATTGCACTGCATTGAAGGAGGCGACTGGCTTTGGGGAAGCATTCCAATTCTAAATCTAGCTGCTTGTTGATCGATTTGTTCTAGCTTGGTGATTAGAGGTTAGTATTTGTTTCTAATTTATATGCCTTGTAATAAAGAGAGATGGTAGCTAGATTTAGATCTAGTTTAATTGGTAGTTTGCTGCAATTTAAGAATGGGTTAGTACTCCTAGTTTGCTTCAATATATTAATTCTTGCTTGATATATATTGCTTCATGAATAGTACGTAGCTGGCTAGCTATATATAATAGCATTAATAATCCAATTTAACACTAATTTGTTACACGAATAGTGTAGATGGACAGAAGCTAGATGTATATTGAGAACCGTATGAGTGAAGAGTACATTAATGCCGTGTTTGCATTTAGAAGAGTGGCCGAGCAGGATATGTTGAAGAAGGGGATGGAACATATGTACTATCTATGCATTGATTGTGATAATTTAAAGATGTTTACCAACTCAGCGCTGATCAAAACTCACCTGATTTGAAGGGGTTTCAAAAAGGGGTATACATGTTGGACCAGTTATGGTGAAGAGAACATTATACATGAAGGTGTCAAGGAAGACAATGATATGCCGCTTTCGATGAGGATAGATCATATGATGATAATCTGGATCAGATGCTATGCGATGCAGAAGGAAACTATAGTAAGAGGGAGTTTGGTAAATTCGAGGGCTTGATGGAGGACCTGGAGAAACCTTTGTTCCCAGGCTATAAGCCGCAATACACAAGGTTGTCATCTATTCTTGAACTGCTAAAATTGAAGGCAAGCAATGGTTGGTCCGACAAGAGTTTCACGGTGTTGTTAGGTTTCCTAGCAAACATCCTTCTAGAGGGAAATGTGTTGCCAAGAACCACCTACCAAACCAAGAAGGTTCTTTATCCATTGAGAATGGAAGTAGAAAATATACATACATGTCCGAGTAATTGTATCCTCTATCATAAAGAGTATGCAAAATTACACGTTTGTCCGGTGTGCAAAGCATCCTGATACTAGTGTAAGAATGGCTTCGATGACAGCAAAGGCATCGAGATGAAGCATTGACCGCCTGCTAAGATGTTATGGTATCTGCCTATAATTCTCCGTTTGTAGCATTTATTGCGAACCAAAAGGATGCAATATTGCTGCGTTGGCACTCAGAGAAGCGTAAGAAAGATAGAATGATAAGACACATTGCTGATTCTGTCTAGTGGAGGAACATCAATAGGATATTTGTAAACTTCGCTGTAGAACCGATGAATATAAGGTTTGGGTTGAGTACAGATGGAATGAATCCTTTCGGTAACATGAGCAGCCGACATAGTATCTGGCCCATGAATGTATGCATGTATAGTCTTCCTCCTTGGCTGTGTGTGAAGTAGAAGTGCATTTTGATGTCACTACTTATCCAAAGGCCGAAGCAATCCGGGAACGATATTGATGTGTATCTAGCACCATGGTGCAAGATCATGTGACACTATGGAACAAAGGGTTACATGTATGGGATGCGGACAAGCGAGAGAACTTCATTCTGCGCGCCATGTTGTTGTGCACCATCAATGATTTTTCTGCCCTTCGTAACCTATCGGGATTGAGTATGAAAGGAGCCGAAGCCTGTCTGCACTGCTTCGATTATACCGAGAGTATGCGGTTGAACAATTCATGCAAAACTGTGTTCATGCGTCACTGTAGATTCTTTCCATAGTATCACCCATACCGCAAGATGAAGAAACAATTTGACCAAAAAGTTATGTTGAATCGGTACTAAGACCTTTTAGCGGGAAAGAGGCCTACAATATGGTCAAGGATATCGATGTTGTGCTTGGAAAGAGACGTAACTTGATGACCCATCAGAAGAACATGTGGAAGAAGATGTCAGTATTTTCGGACTTGCCTTACCGGGAGCACTTAGAAATTCGCAATTGCATCGATGTCATGCATATAGAGAAGAATGTTTATGATAGCTTGGTTGGTCTCTTATTGAACATTCATGACAAACTTGGCGGCTCACTTCTACGATACTGGACACTGTAAGTGTACTGTACAATCAAGTTGTATATTCATGTAATACTGATGAATGTCATAACTCATTACTAATGTATAGATTCATGATCCAACAAGTCTAGCAACAGTGAGAATCGATGGATTTCCTTGATGCACACTTGGTCTTTGAGCAATCTATCATCGATAACGGACCCTTTGTCCAAGATTATGCTTGCTTACAGTGACAAGGATTACATCATGGTACCATTGAACCAGGGGTAAGTGCTTCACTAGTTGCCATACAAGTTTTATTTGTATTTTACACGCAAGATAAACTTAGAATTAATCACTATTGCGACATACATGACTAGGGGTCACAGGATTCTAATTGTGATTGTACCAAAGTGGAGTAAGGTAATATACCTTGATTCTCTACTCAGGAGCAACCATGACTTCACCCGTGTGCAACAAACACTTGATAGGTAAACTCATTTCCTCTTGATTCTTACATAACTCTATTGTAGTCTTCCCTTCATTTGCAGTGGTCGAGACTAACTTTTTGGAATCACGTAGGTCATTCAACGCTTACGTTGCCTAGAAAGGGAGACACAAGGAATTCAGCACCACACTGCGACATAGGATGTGATTTCCAGTATCAGCTACAACTCAACAATCCTATATCACACTTCGTAATAATGCCTATAGAACTGATAATATCTATGTACGTAATTCAATTTTTGTAGTGCCACAGCAACTACAGGACAACGTATGTGAATTCTACATTTGCCGCCACATAGAGGACATCATGGCCACTAAGACGAATGATCCAAAGGTTTGTCAAGTTGCCAGTAATTATTTTGTGATTATCAATATATATATATATATATATATATATATATATATATATATAGTAAAAATACTTAGTACTATTAGGTGTTCGGACTCCTCAATCCTGAGCCATCCGATTCCGCACGCGTAGGGAGCCGGAGAAAAGTCGATTAACGGGTTGGGACCCGGTTGCTTGTGCCAAATTGGAATCTCCGTCTCTCGGTCACGCTTCGTTCCCCAAATCACGCTTCAGTGCCGCCACTGCTATTTTCTTGATACCTTTTCCTCTCCTGCAATTACGGGATTTGTTTTACAATTTGTATGCTTCTTGGCTGATGGACGTTTCGTACATACATGTCCGAATTCTTTTGGTCCATGTTTGTTGAGAGTGTATTACGGAGTGCATAGTATTTCGGTTGTTGAAATTGCACATGACCAGTTAGTTATCTTTTTTTTTTCTTTTGTTATCTGGTAATCAAGACTGGAATTTTCCGAGCCCAAATGATCCCCACGCTTTCTTTCTACTATACTTTGATTATGATTGTGATAATCAAGTTCTGGAATTTCTTTGCCCAAAAGATCCCCACTATTTCTTTCTATTAGTCTATGACATGCTTTAATTTTTGTTATTTCTATCTCCTTTTATAATGCTGAATTTACGTAACAATTCATACTTAGTTAACTTCCATTACTGTTTCAGCTTGAACTTAATGAAATTTCTGCACTTGATACAATATTTCACTTTAGATTTTTCTTTTCGTATTGAGTACGTACAATTCAGATTTTGAGTGATTTGTGTGTGCATACCTCCGGACGGACATCTGTATAATACAATAGTTGATGTCCGATTCAACTAAAAATGTCACACAAGATTTTCATCCGCACCAATATCATGACGTACAAATTCGCCGTTCTAAATCATTAACTGTGACATACCCTTTTTCTTGCGCCGATTGTCACCTAAAACCATTCAACAAAAATTTGTTGCTCGAATGGTACAAAAATTTCACATAATTTTTTTGTCTGAACTGCTAACATTATGTACAAATTCGCCGTTCTAAATAACTTCATGCGTCGTATAAAAATAATTGAAAGTCAACACACGCAATTGTTGTCCGATACAATCAATAAAAGTAAGATAGCATTTTTGTTGCCCGATTATGGTGAAAAATTAACAAAAGATATTAACCTAAACCACTATCACGACGTAAATATTCGCCGCTCTAAATCATTCACTACGACATACCCTTTTTCTTACGCTGATCGTCACCTTGAACCATTCAACAAAAATTTGTTGCTCGAATGATACGAAAATTTCACATAATATTTTCGTCTAAACTGCTAACATTATGTACAAATTCGCCGCTCTAAATCAGTTCATGCGGTGTATAAAAATAATTGGAAGTCAACACACGCAATTGTTGTCCGATACAATGAATATAATTAAGATAACATTTTATTGCCCGAATATGATGAAAAATTCACACAAGATATTAACCTAAACTACTATCATGACGTACAAATTCGCCGCTCTAAATCATTCACTGCGACATACCCTTTTTCTTACGCCGATCGTCACCTTAAACCATTCAACAAAAATTTGTTGCTCGAATGATACGAAAAATTCACATAATATTTTTCACCTAAACTGCTAACATTATGTATAAATTCGCCACTCTAAATCAGTTCGTGCGTCGTATAAAAATAATTAGAAGTCAACACACGCAATAGTTGTCCGATACAATCAATAAAATCAAGATAACATTTTTGTCGCCCGATTATGATGAAAAATTCACAAAATGATACAAGCTAACATACTCGTTTTTTCTATGACGTTCATGGCCGTAGGTAGACCGCTTAAAAATTTTTTTGAGTATAATACTTGGTTTGATCAAAATGATTCATGATATGTTACACATAATGATATTTTGCATTCACCGTATACTATTAAATTTATATGTACAATTTAGCATACTTCCAATTCTATCCGTATGGATTTGCATACCTACTCCAAGTGAATTAATACATCGCCAATACACATACCTATTCCACGGTAATGACACATTAAGCAGGAATTCTAATTATGGCAAATAATGATCTAAACACCTGCTTTTTTACACGTCAATTCAAAACGATCGCTGCATACTTGTAAAGGATCAGGTAGCTGGATAATTATGGCAATAACAAGGACGGATCACCCATATACGGCAAGCCGGAGAACTAGCAGGACGCATGCATAGCAAATTAATATTCCGGATTGAATACTACGGCAAGCATTATTGGCTAATGGGTATACCCGTTAATCTCCTACCTAATACAAAGTTGCACGTCTCCATGCGATCTAATGGTTGATAGGTTAGGTGCCTGGACTCCTAGGAGTCCCATTTCCCCTTCCTATATATATATATATATATATATATATATATATATATATATATATATATATATATATATATATATATATATATATATATATATATATATATGTATGTATGTATGTATGTATGTATGTATGTATGTATGTATGTATGTATGTATGTATGTACGTACGTACGTACGTACGTATGTACGTACGTACGTATGTATGTATGTATGTGTATGTATATGTATATGTATATGTGTATGTATATGTATATGTGTGTGTGTATGCTAACGACTTTAACACTCCTAGCGACAACGCGTTGAATTCGACGTAAGTACATCCAATCTTGACAAACTCACTGAAATATGAGGAAAGCTCTCCCAATTCTTGATAGCGGAGGTCATAAACAAGACTGGAGAGTTCTACCCTGGCGATGAAGATTAAATGTTGAAACATTTAATATAATTGCAATCACTCAATTGTGCTTAATCAAATAATTCATTGAAATGTACTTCATTTAGTTGTTTAATTCATTTGTGAGATACATGTAATGATTGTCGTGTGCTATATATGTAATATATTTGCTTGTTTTCAAAGGGCATGGCTAGCATTTCCTGAGGCTAGTCAAAAAATAGGAAATAATATGATATTCAAATAGCTATCACAGACGGTTTATAGCAATAAACCGTCTGTGCTATATGAATACCATAGACGGTTTTTTGTATTAGCCATTTGTGATATGTAAGATATCACAGACGGCTATGTTTGAGAACCATCTGTGATATATGATATATCATAGATGATTTTTGGTATTAACCGTCTGTGATAATAAGCATATCACAGACGGCTATATTTAAGAATCGTTTGTGATACCTGATATATCACATATATTTTTTGAAAAATTGTCTATGTTATAATTATCACAGACAGTTTGAGAGTCATCTGTGATAACCAACTATTGTCGTAGACACATAAATTCAGACGATTTGATAACCATCTATGATGACAGTTGTGAACCGTCTGTGATGACCCTTTCTGTCATAGTGGCATCATCCATGTAAATCAAGAACAATTATGCGTTGTGACTTTATGTTGTCTAATTTATGACTTTACTCCTCCTAACGATTGGGCATAACAATCAACTCAAGTACATTCGATCTTAATGAACTCTTTGACGTTCGAGGATGGCTCTTCACCTTCTCGATGACAGAGGTCTTTGACCCAAAGGGAGTGTTCCACTCTGGCGATAACAATTAATAGATGTTTAAACATTTGATTAAATTTTAATTCATTCACTTGGAATTCATTCAATTGAAATTCATGCAGTTGTAACTCATTCAGTTGTAATTAATTTGTGATATCTATGTAATGATTATTGTGTACTATAAGATATGCAATTATCTATTATCTACTTGCTTATTTTCAGAGGGCATGGCTGGCATTTCCTGAGGCTAGCCGAAAATAGAAAAAAATTTAGCTATACAAAGAATAATCATAGACGGTTTTTTGTATTAGCCGTCTATGATAATTAACAACACAGACGGTTATTTTCTAAAACCGTATGTGATATGTGACATATCACCGACCGTTCGTAATAAAAATTTTCTGTGTTGAGACTTATCATAGATGATTCTTTTGAAAAATCGTTTGTGTTGTGACTTATTACAGACAGTTTAAGAGCTGTTAGTGATAACCACATATTATTGCATACTCAATAAATCAAACGGTTCAAAAACCATCTCTAATAAATGTGTGGTAGAGCGGGGTGAAAACGGATCGGATAGTTTCCGCTGGATCCGGACGGATACGGATTGTGTCGGATCGGATTTTTTTCGGATAGTTCTCGGATCAGATACGGATACGGAATTTTATCGGATACGGATATGAATACAGTAAGCCTAGTATCCGTCGAATACGGATACGGATTATCCGGATAATACGAAAATGGATATATGAGATTTTAGCCCATAATGCTAGAAGCCCAGACGGCCCATTCCAACTCATGCGCGATCCAGCCGTCCATTCTCACCCACCCATGCGATCCAACCGTCGGGCGCCGGTTTAGGCCTTTAGGTTTTGCCCTGGGCGCCGGCCGCCGCAGACCCGCAGTCCCCCAACCCTAATGTCCAGTTCTCCGCTGCGCGTCTGCGCGAGCGCCTCCGCCTGCTCCGCCCGCCTCCGCCGGATCCGCCCACCTCTGCCTGCTCCGCCCGCTCCGTCGGCCGTCCGCCTCCGCCTGCTCCGCCCGCCTTCGCCCGCCTCGGCCTGCTCCGCCCGCCTCTGTCGGCCGTCTGCTGTAAGTTAGTGATGATTCTTGTGGATTAGTTGATGATCTTACTATTGATTGATGACATTTACTCATGGATTGATTGATCTTAGTATCTTACTGATGATTGATAAAACTATTAATCAGGTTGCATTGTTGCAACTATTAAGCAAAACTTAATTTGTGATGGTTGATGAAACTATTAATCTTAGTATCTTACTGGAGTTACACCTTTGTCTGGGAAATCAATGCGAATCCTTAGAATAAACTGGCAGGGAGTTAAATTTTTGGAAAACTTTCCTTGGAAGCTCGAGTTAGTTGAAATAAGCTTGAAAATAAGCCTTGCAGATAAAATTTGGCAATTTAATCTTCCAAGGATAAACAACTTTTGTAAATAAAACTCCATAGTGATTTTATGATTTTGGCCCAAGGTAAATTTTCAGAAGAGAACTCAGGCACGCGTTAGTTTGAATTCGGGACAAGAGAGCCTTGGAGCAAAAAATAGCCTGGGCAGCAAGTAGATGAGAGGGAATCATCTAAGAGGGATGAGAGGGAGCAACACTACTTATATTTTGCATTTAGATTTTGAAGAAATAATTCTAGTCATAGAACTAACGGCCATGCTAACTAAGGTTACGACCTATAGTTGATATGCTCTGATACCAGCTCTGTCGGACCTCGGGTTAGCAAAACCCAGATCCTCTGTGATTCACCGCACTATTCCCTGGATCAGTAGATAGTGCTCACAAATACATTACTGTATATCGAAAACATATCATGCGGAAGCGTAAATAATACAGTAATACTTACTCATGGGCCGGTTAGGCCGAAAATGATAAAATACAGCAGCGAAAACTTCACACAGATGGGACCCGCAGGACTTGCCCACAGGCGGGCAACTGGGGTTCGCGACCTAGTCCATGGCCTCTTCGTCTTCCAGCTCTGTCGACTCTTTTTAGGCATCGCAGGGCTGGACTTTATTTCCTTTCTGACTGAATGATGGTAATTAAGCAATAGTGAGTACGACGGTACTCAGCAAGCCACCACACAGGATGCCATAAT
This sequence comes from Dendrocalamus latiflorus, assembly GCA_017311315.1. Lineage (NCBI taxonomy): Eukaryota > Viridiplantae > Streptophyta > Magnoliopsida > Poales > Poaceae > Dendrocalamus > Dendrocalamus latiflorus. The sequence continues at coordinate 7,738,038 of CM029666.1, read as the reverse complement.
AATAGATGCAAGGCTGTCAAAGGAGGCTTGAGGTTCTTTTATTTGCTTAATGCGACATTTGCAATAATCATAAATAAAATTCCTATGACTTGGCATTTTATAAACATGCTTTAAAGAGTTTGAAATTGTGCAATAAATATAGCGGTGTCGGTTCCATCCACCTATGCTAGCTTTTGATCATTATGCCACTTCCATCTTATTTATCACGCTGGAGTACGTCCCTCCAGGAAAAATTCAAAATCAGAGTACCTCCCTCTGATAGGTTTTTGTCCCACCCACAAAGGTTTTTGAAATAGAACTAACTCGAGGAAGATTTCCATGTCCGCCCTTGACCGTGGGCACGGCTATTCGAATAGTTGTATACTCTGCAGAGTCTGTACATCTTTACCCACAAGAGGTAATCGTCCCGATGGTTCTACATGATTCCTTAGTCATGCAGATCGAGAGACTACCACGAGGCCTTTACAATACCTCGCTCTCTAGCATCTCACTCCTACGGGGTTGCTTCCATAGGTTGTGCGGGATGTCCACCACAGGTTAGCGCAGTCGGACTCCACTCTCCATATACGCTAGCCTCGGCGACGTCACCTACATCCGATGTCCCATTCCACGTGGGGTTTTTATTACCCACCTACACACGTTCTCCGTGAAATGGCTAGAGAGTCTAGTAAATTATTCAGCCAAGCCTACAGTTTGCCAGCTTGTGGTTGTACTGTTGTACACGAAGGGGTTCTCACAGGATTAAGTCCTTAATTTGTCCGGGCGGTTCATTCCACAAACCACAATCCTTGTGTTACATCCACACCCACCACTCTTACCATCCGCCCAGACTGGTATAGCAGATTTTTAGAGTTTTGAGAAGCATAACTTAAGTTATCACAAATAATCAGCCACGTACATCCCATGCCTGTCCCAAAACCAGTTTTCATATTTAAAGATTGATGATCAGGGCCACTAGTGCCGTGGACTTGTCAAGACTAGCACGGCACTAATATGACTTATAGCTAGTAAAGTTATTATTAATATCTAGGGTGACAATGGTCAGGTGATTCAAGTGTCAAGGAAAGGCATAGTAGTTTTTAAGACATCAAATAGGCAGGTAACTACCTTAAGCTTTAACATACATTTGCATAGTAAAGTAAGCATGCAATTTTGATAATTTAAAGAAACATAATTTTTCATAAAATGTAGGATCAACATGATCAAAGTGATGAATTGCCTTGCTTGGTGTACCATGGCCTTGATTGACCTAAGTCAAAGCCTGCTCAGTCAGAGTTTTTAATTTGCTGATCTTCGCTTTTACCCAAGTCTTGATCCTGTTCGAATCCGTCGCCTCGTCGAGTCTTCAGATTCTAATACGCGGCAAAGAAAAGAAAGACCAGATAAATCCAAACACTTTAAATGCCCAATTTAATTTAAATTATATATTTGTTAGGAATTGAGAATAGAAGGATGATTTGGATTGGTGGACTATAAATACAACGGTAGCTGGATTTGAGTAAGAGAACGGTTTATTGGAATAGCTTTACCGTGAGGGAAATTTTTAGGAATACGAGGGATCAAAAGTGAGGAAGTATCTTACCGGAGATAGTAAAGAGGAATAGAACTTTGTGATTTTAGGAGGCGGGAGCTTTACATGGGATCGGTATAAGTTTAAATACTCAGTGTAACTCTGGTATTTCATGTGGCAGTATTTATCTGAGATTGCAACTGCCAATTCTAAAGTCAATTATTCTGCTTGATTAACAACTTTATTTGATATGACCAACGGTTGTGATTTGTCAGAAAGGAGAGTAATGATTTTTACAAGGATCTTCTTCATAAAGCTAGTTCTTTTATTATTAATTATTTTCGACCATTGAATTTGAAATCCCAAGATACTGAGTGGAGATTCGGATGTGAGGCAAGACTATTTTAAGTACTACTGGGAGAGATAACATGATTCTTGATATGAGCGATTTATGGTTAAATTTTATGTGGCAAAACCTTGTTAAATCGATTTGCTTAGTTTGCGTAAATAGAGACTTAGATCGCCGGACGAAAGATAGTATCTAAACCACTCGAGATAGTACTAAAGTTACTATTCGGGTTTCTGGAGTAAAGTGTGAAAGCATCGGTATTATTTACAAAAAGCTTCAACCATGCGACTTTAATTATTTAGGATCAACTTCTATTACATTCGATTTGTAAAAGAGAAACTCTAATTAGTTTCATATCTTAATTTTAATATTAACATGGAGTCCAAGATCATTTCTTATCATGAGGGAAATAGTTCATGGCATAATCTTACCTTATTAATCCTATAAGAGGATTAGTTCATACTCTCTATTTGCATGAAATTAACTAGTGTTAAACGATTAATTTACTTTCATAATACTTTTAGTTTAATCTCATCATTAGGTTCTTGTTCCCATTTTGTTTGTAGCTCAGATTTCATAAGGTTGCTTCTTCGAGTATTTACACAATATTAAATTATAAGCTAGTTATATACCAGGGAATGTGGGGATGGACCTGCATACCAGAAATGGGAGACACTGACTAGCTGGTCCCACTAGTCAGAGGGGAGGTAGACAAAGAAAGGAGCTGTCGGCAAAAGCAGAGCAGAACAGGGGAGGGAGGCCGAGGCACGACTGCGGCGGCGACGTCGGTGAGGAGCGGTCGGGAAGGGGGCGGCGAACAGTAAAACAGAACGCTCCGGCGACGAGGAGGCTCCCGGTGGCAGTAGCTCCGGCCGGGGAGGGGGCCAAGCACGCGGGCGGCGGCCTTAGGTGGCCGGCGGTGGGGAGGAATGGGCGCCGGCGGCCGGAGGAGAGGGGGAAAGAATGGAGGTGCGTGAAAGCATAAGGGAGACACGGGGAACTCACCGGAATGGTTGGAGTGGCTGGAGGGAGGCCAGGTCGGGCCGGCGACATGTGCGGGCGGCGGTGCAACCGGGTCGCCGTGGCGGGGACGCTGGGGCGGCGGTGGGCGGCGGCCGACCACTGGGGTGTCTTCGGGCGGCACAGGTGGTGCTCCCGCCGTGAGGAATCGGCCAGGGATCGACCACGGTGGGTGCGGCGGCGGGATTCGCGACGGCCGGCCGGAGGCGGGGAGGACGTGCGCGCGGTGTGCTCGGGCGATGGCGCCCCAATTAACGCCGAGGGGAGGTGGTGAACGCTCGGGCGCACGCCGTGACACGCTCAAAACGGGGCGAGCTTGCCGGAGGTGGCCGGAACGGGGAGAGGGCCGGTGGCCGGTGCTGGTGCAGGGGACTTGCTCGAGCGAGCTCAAATGGGGGGGAGAGGAGGCGAGCTAGGGCTACTTATAGGCGAGCTCGGGCTCGGGAGTAGAGCCGGGGCATGGGCACGGCATGGGCGGCGCGGCCGGAAGCATGGGCGAGGCGTACCGCCGGCATGGCTGCGAATACGGCGGGGCATGGGCGGCGCGGCGTAGGGGAGTGGCGCGGGGAGTAGGCTGGTGGTAGGCTACTGGCGCAGAGGTGACGGGGAAACCGGGGCGGAGCGCGGGCTGGGCCGGCGGGAGGAGCAGTGGCGCGGGGGCGGGCCGGCGACGCCATGAACAGCGGGAGGAGGAGGACGCAACAAGGGGAGGAAGAAGGAATGGGGCGCCGGCTGCGATTGGGCCCGCGGCCATAGAAAAAAAGGAGCAGGCCGAAAAAATAAAAGGAGATGCGCCGGCTCAAGAGGAACTTGGGGATTTTTTTGAAATCCCAGAAATTGGATTTGTGAGTATATGCTGAATTTGAGTGCTTGGTTCAAGTTTTTGAATTCGACAATCTTAATTTTTAAAATCATCAAGTTTTGGAGAAATAAATCTTGACTTTCCGAATTTGAATTTTTCAGATATGCAAATTGAATGGAAAGATTTTATATTAATTTAAAACTTCCATTCTTGGCTTTGAATACCCAGCTTTCATTTTTTTATTTGAAATTCATACTTTCGAGGGGCTCTGGATTTCCTTAATTTGATTTTCAAACTTGGTTATTGATTCCAAGATTTTGATTTTTATTAATCGGGCTTTTGACAAGAAATCAAATCGAGACATTTGAATAACGCCAAAAACTTTTGAGAAATACAGGAGAAACAATTAAAGGATTTTAAAATTTTTGCAATTACACTAGCTCCCTAATTGGGATGTTACAATCATCGGCCTGTTCAAAATTGTTATCCTGTCCAGACATTGAGTCCATGCAGGTTACTTGGACAAATGATCGCTGGGGGGCGTGGAATGGAGGCCTAGCAGTAGAGCTACTGAGCAAGGCAGCTCGGTGGCTCCTGCCGAGCCAGGTGGGCTCAGCAGTCTTGGTTGCTGCACCATGCTCGCCTTGTGCTCCTGCCATGCCCGGGCGCATTGCTGCGGCTGCCCCGTCCTTATGAGCAAGGAGGGCATGATAGGTGACAGGTATCGTCTTTCATGCCTTTCTAGCTTAGGGAGGGGCTATTTTTTCAAAAATAGACATGGGGGGCATTTTGCAAAAAAAAAAAGCTCCAATGCTATATTCATGAACAGTTCATGAATCCTTCTTACCTACCTGAATGCTTTCAGGAAAAAGAACAATGCGAATTTTTTAAACCGAAAATGAGAGTGATTTGCTACTTTTTTTTTCCACTATTTTGTTAGGAAATCAAGTTCAAGAAAGAGGTTGATCGAATGGAAGTCTTTTGCACGCATACGAAATAAAAATTATTAGTTTTAATTGTAGTGCCACCTCATTTGGTATTTGGTGTTGTGCTAATAATTGCACAACTAGTACATTTGGAATTTTTTTTCATAGTTTGGTGAACCTAGCACTGAGCTCAAATCATTCATGTCAGTTGACAACGAGATTTTGATTAGCTGTCCGCATGAACCCCATCCATGACGGGACTGAGTCATACACACAATCTTTTGTTAAAGCTGGTAAGAAAGGCCAAGAAAGCAACGATTTACTTGCTCCAACCTGCATGATTGATTTTCTACTTTCTATGAGTGTGTCTAGATATTATTTGAATGTTTTCTTTCTGATAATTATCTAAATTTAGAATAGTTGAATTAGAGATCCAACAGTTTCTTTTTTAGAAGGAGGAGATTTTTTTTGGAGTGGAAAGAATTTGTGGCCGTTGAATCCTCATAAATCTAGACAAAAGTTAGAAAGAAAACATCTGAGTGATGTTTAGCAACACCCTTCTATGATTTACTTGCCTCAACCTGCATGATTGATTCTCTACTTTCTTTCAAAGTATAAGAGGTTCACTTGCCCTATTTGGAGATTGGATTTTTTTTCAAAGCATAAGTATACCGTCTCTGATAAGGGTTATGAAATATCTATGATGACCTCATGTGTGATAGTGTATGTCAAGCTATACGTGATCCATTTATATATTTTTCAATAATATATCTGCACTACTTAAAAGATCTAGTTGGTTCATCGGCCTATTCAGAATTGTTATCCCGTTTAGACATTGAGTCCATGCAGATAATTGGACAAATAATCGCTGGGGGCGTGGAATGGAGGCTAAGTAGTAGAGCTACTAAGCAAGGGCAGCTCGGCAGCTCCTGTAGAGCCATGGGGCTCATCAGTCTTGGCTACCGCACTGCGCCCACCCTGTGCTCCTGCCACGCCCGGGCGCATTGCTGTGGCTAGGGCTGGATAACGAGCTGGCTCGGCTCGGCTCGGCTCGGCTCGGTCTGGCTCGGTAGATAACGAGCTGGCTCGAGCTGGCTCGTTATAACTAACGAGCTAAAAAGCCAGCTCGGCTCGGCTCGACAAAAAGCTCGAGTTAGCTCGTTTGGCTCGTGAGCCAGGGCAAAAAAATATCTCCATCATATATTCATCCATGGAAGTTTGGCTCGTTAGGCTCGTTTGGCTCGTTAGGCTCGTTTGGCTCGTTTGGGTACAATAGAGTACAAATTAATACATGCATGGCTCGTTTGGGTACAATAGAGTACAAATTTACACATTAACACATGCAATAGAGTACAAATTAGGTCCATGAAAGCAGCATATGCATATCTAAATTCCTGGAAGCATGGCTCGTTTGGCTCGTGAGCGGCTCGCGAGCTGGCTCGAGTTGGCTCGTTATAGCTAACGAGCTAAAATCTTGGCTCGGCTCGGCTCGTTATCCTAACGAGCCGAGCCGAGCCGAGCCGAGCCAGCCACGAGCCGAGCGAGCTAACGAGCTTCGAGTTTTTCGTCCAGCCCTAGCTGTGGCCACCCCATTCTTACGAGCAAGGAGGGCACGACAGGTGACATGTATCGCCTATTGTGCTTTTTTAGCTTAAGGAGGGGCTATTTTTATAGAAACAGACATTCAGAGGCGATTTTGAAAAAAAAATGCTCCAATGCTATTTCCATGAACAGTTCATGATTCCTTCTTACCTACCTGAATGCTTTTAGGAAAAAGAACAATGCGATTTTTTAACCGAAAACGAGAGTGATTTGCAATTTTTTTCACTATTTTGTTAGGAAATCAAGTTCAAGAAAGAGGTCAATCGAATCGAAGTCTTTTGCACGCATATGAAATAAAAATTGCTAGTTTTAATTGTAGTGCCACCTTATTTGGTATTTGGTGTTGTGCTAATAATTGCACGAACTAGTACATTTGGCATTTTTTTTCATAGTTTAGTAAACATAGCACTGAGCTCAAATCATTCATGTCAGTTGTCAACGAGATTTTGTTTAGCTGTCCGCATGAACCCATCCATGACCGGGCTGAATCATACACACAATCTTTGGTTAAAGCTGGCAAGAAAGGCCAAGAAAGCTATGATTTACTTGCCCCAACCTGCATGATTGATTTTCTACTTTCTATGAGTGTGTAGACATTATTTAGATGTTTTTTTTGTAACAATCATCTAAATTTGGAACTGTTATATTAGAGATCCAACCACTCTTAACTTTAATAGCCGTTTCGCGTTCGCGTGCCTCGAGCTCCCCCGTTGCAGACAGTGACACGAGCAATATATATATATATATATATATAGACAGTCACACCTGAGAAGGCAGGTGTCCATCGTCCTTGCCAAATTCGAGCCAAAACCCTAACGTCCACTACCTGAGAAGGCAGATTTCCAAAACGGCAATGCCTTTCTCCCGCCTCCTAACGCCTAGAATTCTCCTGCAAAACAGCAGCATCTTCCCGCCCAACGCCTCCGTCCATTCGCTCTCGCGCCGGCCACAGCAAGCGAGCACGAGCAGATCACCGCCGCCGCTTCACACGACGATGCGGGGGTCTTTCCGACACCTGGCGCGGCGGGCGCTGAGCGACGTGCCGGAGTTGGCCGTCTACGGGGGAGGAGCCCGGCAGCAGGAGGCGGCCGCGCGGCGCGTGACGCTGGCGACCCTCCGCGGGAAGCACAGACGCGGGGAGCCCATCACCATGGTCACCGCCTACGACTACCCCTCCGCCGTCCACGTCGACTCCGCGGGAATCGACGTCTGCCTCGTCGGCGACTCCGCCGCCATGGTCGCCCACGGGCACGACACCACCCTGCCCATCTCGCTCGACCTCATGCTCGAGCACTGCCGCGCTGTCGCACGCGGAGCGCCTAGGCCGTTCCTCGTCGGCGACCTCCCGTTCGGTTCCTACGAGTCCTCCTCCGCACAAGTACGTACCCACGCGCCCCACCCGCGTCGGTTTCATTCTCATCCTCTCGGATGTCCACTCTGGGGGTTCAAATACACCACGTGGACTATAAAGCCTTATAATTATGAGGTTTTGTTAAATATCATCCGGATATTTTCTTTAAGCAACACCCCAATATAAGCTTGCCTATGATGCATTTTACTCTTGAAAAAAAAAACTCCATGAACTCTTTCATCCCTATAGATCAACAAGTTATTGCCATAGATATGCATGCACATATAGGCACACAAGAGGGCATCCACGGCTTTACTATGTGAGAAATAAGAGCTTCTGGACTTGAGTTTTCGTAAAACATGCCTTTTGTTATATAGGCTGTTGAGTCTGCGGTGAGGATGCTAAAAGAAGGTGGAGTGGATGCAATCAAGCTGGAAGGAGGTGCACCGTCGAGAATCAGTGCAGCTAAGGCTATTGTGGAGGCAGGAATCGCTGTCATGGGGCATGTTGGGCTTACCCCACAGGCTATTAGTGTGCTTGGTGGGTTTCGACCGCAGGGGAAGACGGTTGATAGTGCTATGAAGGTTTGCTGCTTTCGATTAGCCTGCTACGTACATGTTTAGTGTGTTGTGCATGGATATATAGGTTTCGCTGCATATTGTATTTCGCTTGTGTGTAGGTTGTGGAGACAGCACTGGCCTTGCAGGAGGTTGGCTGCTTCGCAGTTGTTTTGGAGTGTGTGCCGGCTCCAGTGGCGGCAGCTGCAACATCAGCAGTGCAAATCCCAACCATTGGCATCGGGGCTGGACCGTTCTGCAGTGGGCAGGTTCGCTTATTCATCAAGTTCAGACGAGTAGAGATTGCTTTACTCACATATATGATATATATGTTGATTCTGGGCATGTGTACTTATTCTACTTCTGTAATTATCAGTACATATACAAATATTCTTATCTTTTAGTACAGGAAGAGTCTTCCTGTTATGTTGATAATTTTTGCTATGAGAATCATTTTTGGTATAGCCGCTTGGATGCTTTAAATCCTCTTGCTCTGCTATATTTTTATGTATATATCATGTAACAAATGCTTCTTCCACGCGATGATATGTATAAAGCTGGAGTGCAAGGTCCTCATATCAACATATTTCTAATCCAGGTCTTAGTCTACCATGACTTGTTAGGAATTTTGCAACATCGACACCATGCCAAGGTAAAAGATGCACTCCTTTTTAAATTGTTGTAAGCAATTTTGCTTCGTTGTGAATTTTGTTGATCGAAATGCATATTTCTGCTCTGCTTGCAGGTCGCACCAAAATTCTGTAAACAATTTGGTAATGTTGGCGATGCCATTAACAAGGCGCTATCCGAGTATAAGCAAGAAGTGGAAACTGGGTCTTTCCCAGGTCCAATTAACACGCCGTATAAAATAACTGCCACCGATGTTGACGCCTTTGCAAATGCGCTACAAAAGATGGGTTTAAGTGAGGCTGCAAATGCTGCAGCTGATGCCGTTGAAAACACAGAGATGAACGGAAAACCACACGAAATCAAGATTTATGCCTAGTGTTTTGAACATCAACACCATGATTAAAATTTCTAGCCATCTAGCTAGGGTGCAAGCCATAGCTTGCCTAGCTCAATGGCGTATTCGATTAAGGGGTTTGTATGTTCCACCAAATATTTGTGGCTATATTCGTTTCGTATTTGCTTTATATTTGTATTTGATATTATTTTTATAGTTGTATTTATATAAGGGTTTCAGTATTTGTATTTCTATAGAAAAAATATGAAATAAACATATGGTAAAACCATTATTCCGTATTCCATCTGCTTTTGCCACGTCACACCTGTGTGTCTCGATCTCGACTGTGCGATGTGCATACTCCAAAAGATGGGAGCGAACACAGGAGTCCCCATACATACGCCCAACCATGCCAAGGTGTCCTTTGCCAAATTCCAGGCCCGTCACCCGTGATCCCGTCCTGACGCGCTCTCGTCTCGCTCCAACCAACCACCACATGCGCACGCACGCCCGCCGCCGATTCACACGATGGCGACACGGCAGGCGTTCCGGCACCTGGAGCGGCGGCTGCTCGGCAACGTGCCGGATGTTGGATCAGAATGCCTCAATCTGCAATCAAACAAGAACTACACGCGCACACATAAACAAATCACAAGGAGGTAAAGAACTGGACACAGAGTTATTCTCTACTCTCTGAACTTTCTGAATCTTCCCTTACGTGCTACAGTGCATTCGACAAACAGGAAGTAACATAAAACTGAACGCTACAGACGCTTAACTAACCACCGATAAAATCGCAACATGCAAACACGACCCTGGTTCATGATCCTAATATTCTGGATCACAAACTTACAACTCACGCATTGACAAATAAATGGACTTAACTTCAAACTGCCGAACTGGTGGCAGAAGCTTCGCAGACTGCTCTCAGTTTCAGACTGCAACACGCCTGAAACAGCACAGACTGAAAAAACAGCAGCACAGCGCAGACTGCTTATTCAAAACTGAAACTTGTACTCTGACTCAACAATGACACAAAACAAGATTAGCACTAACATTCACCCCCCCCCCCCCAATCTTGTTTCCCTTTTGCTGTATCCACCATTCCAAGCTTCTCCCTCATTTCAATAAATTTGACACGACCGAGTGACTTAGTTAGGATATCTGCCAACTGTTCTTCAGTCCGCACATGTTCCACTTCTATCTTCTCACTCTCCACACATTCACGAATGAAATGATACCTTGTTTCAATGTGTTTGCTCCTATCATGGTGTACAGGGTTCTTGCACAATGATATGGCCGACTTGTTGTCAATTAACAACCTAAACTTCTTTTGCTCTTGATTCAACATGTCACTCAGCAACCGTGCCATCCAAATACCTTGACAAGCTGACATTGTCGCTGCAATATACTCAGCTTCACATGACGACAAAGCCACCACCTTTTGCTTCTGCGAAAACCAAGCAATCAGGTTTGAGCCCAAATAGAACACAGCACCGGTGGTACTCTTGCGATCATCTACATCTCCGGCAAGATCACTGTCGCTATACCCGATCAATTCCATGTTATTGCTGGTTCTTCTTCCATAGAAGCACCCCAAACCGAGTGTGCCACTTACATACCTAAGAATTCTCTTCACTGCAGTCATGTGTTCAACAGTGGGTCTTTCCATGAAACGGCTGACTATGCCCACTGAATATGCAATATCAGGTCGGGTATTAACCAGATATCTTAAGCTTCCAATGATACTCCTGTACAGTGTTGGATTGACTGGAGGACTTTTGCTCTCTTTACTCAACTTTAGTTTCTCTTCCATAGGAGTAAGCGAGTAACGCATGGATTACACTTTTCCATACCTGCTGCCTGCAGCAACTTCTCAGCATATGTGGACTGACACAATGCTATACCTTCAAGTGTTTGCTTGACTTGAATCCCCAAATAGTAACTGAGTAGACCAAGGTCGCTCATGCTAAATAATTGCTGCATTTGAGTCTTAAATGCAGTAATTTCTGCATTGCTTGAGCCCGTAATAATCAGATTGTCCACATAAACACCAACTAACAATATCGAGGAGTCTTCCACTCTTTTGTACACAGCATGCTCCAATGGACTACGTTTGAATCCAAGTTTTGCTAAACTCGAATCCAACTTGATGTTCCATGCTATTGGTGCTTGACGGAGTCCGTACAATGCTTTCCTCAATCTCAATACTTTATGCTCTTGGCCTTTTATCTCGAATCCAGGGGGTTGTGACACAAATACTTCTTCTGCAAGCTCCCCGTTCAAAAATGTCGACTTCACGTCCATATGATGGACTTCCCAAGCCTGCTGTGCTGCCAAGCTCACAAGTAATCTCACAGTCTCCATTTTTGCAACCGGTGCAAAAAATCTCATCAAAATCCACTCCATGTCGCTAAACATACCCCTTCGCGACCAAACGAGCCTTATACTTGACAATTGCACCTGAGGGGTCTTTTTTAACTTTGAAGACCCACTTCAGGCCTATGGGCTTTTGAGTACCCGGTTGTTCCACAAGTCTCCAAGTCTCATTGTCTTCAATGGACTTCAATACTTCTTGCATTGCATCCCTCCAACACTTTTCCTTTACTGCCACCTCAAAACTGGTTGGCTCTTCTGTTGCCATCATGTAGAATTCCAACTGTTCAGATTGCAGTCCGATCGGTTCGGAAGCATCATATATCTCTAGAATTGATCGAAGACATCGTGGACCTTCACTTGATGATTCACTTGGCATTGCTGATCCTGCTGGTGTGATTGGTGACAACCCAGTCAGAGTAGATGGTGGACTACTAATTTGCACAGATGTATTTCCTTCATTTCTGTTATCTGCACCAAAGTTTCCATTAATGCCAGAATGTTCAGTATCCGAATTCTCATGAATACTGTCTGCAACTGGTGCCTGCTGTTCTAGGTTCTGCACCTCACTTGCACCCTCTGTTTGTTCAATGTGAATTGTGAATGTATCACCTTGGCTTCTCTGTCTTGTGTCAGTGTTAGGATACTCCTCCCAGGCCCATGAGTCCTCCTCTTCAAATGCAACATCCCTGCTGACATGCACTTTGCCGGTCTTTGGATTATAAAATCGACAGGCTTTAGAACCAGATTCATAACCGATAAACACCATCCGAGCACTTCGATCCTGTAGTTTGCTAAGGTATGGGGCTGCTGTCCTCACATGAGCCACACACCCAAAAGTCCTCAAGTGGTGGACTTGAGGTTTTCTTTTATACAAAGCCTCATAAGGTGTTTTGCCGACAACACTCTTTGTCAATGCTCGGTTCAACAGATACACTGCTGTAGCTGCTGCTTCACCCCAGAACTTTCCGGGCATTCTCTTACTCTTTAACAGACTTCTGGTCATTCCAGCAATTGTCTGATTTCTCCTCTTGGCCACTCCGTTTTGCTGGGGAGTGTATGGAGCCGTGAGATACCGTTTTAGCCCCAATTCATCACAAAAGTTGTAAAACACCTTTGATGTGAATTTTCCTCCTCTATATGTCCTCAAAGCCTTAACCTTCAGACCAGTTTCTAGCACAATTTTCACTTTCACTAACTTGAATGCAGCCAATGCTTCATCCTTTGTTTTAATGAGTACAATCCACATGAACCTGGTGTAATCATCTATGATTAATATAAAGTACCTCTTCCCTGATGGTGTAGCTGGATATATGGGTCCACACAAATCTGCATGAAGTAATTCCAGTAGTGTTTGTGCCCGATACTTCACTGTTTGAGGAAATGGCAATCTGTGTTGTTTTCTAGCCAAACATCCTTCACATAGCTGCTCTACATGCTCAATCAATGGTAATCCTTCAACCATCTACTGCCTTGCCATGTCCCTTAACGATCTGAAGTTTAGATGACCAAATCTTGCATGCCAAAGCCATTCTTTCTCCTTGAGTACTGACAACAGGCATACCGATTTTGCCAGCTGAAGCTTCAATAAATACAGTCTGTTGGTTGATCTTTTCACTTTTACCAGCAGCTGTCTCTCTTGGTCATAAATCCTTAGAGTCCCATCTACAATCACCGTCTTGCAGCCATTCTCATCGAGTTGCCCCAAACTCAGTATGTTGCTCTTCAATTGCGGAATGTAGTAGACTTCAGTCAGTGCCTTATGCTCCTCAGTTTGACGTTGGAACAAAGCTATCCCACGTCCACAGATTTCTGTAATTGATCCATCTCCAAATCTTACCGTGCCAGCCACTGTTGTGTCCAGATCAGTAAAGACTTCATGGTTTCCAAACATATGATTGCTGGCTCCTGAATCAAGGTACCAGGTGAGGTTCTTTGGGCCATCTTCACTTCCAAGGCTTGGTAGTACCTTTTCTTCATTTAGGAGTACAGTAGCTGCAGGAAGGTTTGTGATGGGATCATTGGCTTGTATCATCAGCAAGGATGGCTCATCATCATTTTTTCGACAAGATGTGCTTTCATCTCCTTCTTCTTCGGCTTGCACTCAAAGGAGTAATGCCCATAGTTTTGGCAATTGTAGCATCTCACCTTCGTCTTGTCAAATTTGAACTCCCTGTCGGTTCTGTTGTCGGACCTGTGCTCTTTGTCTATTCTGGGTGTGCTGTCCCAGTGGCCGTGTCCTCGCCTACGTCCATGGCCTCGACCACGTCCGAAACTTCCTCTCCTGAAGTTGCTTCCTGATGTCTCACCCCCCTTCTTCTCTTCTTTGGCTTTCCACTGAGCCCTTGTGAGGAGAACGTGTTCATCATCTTCTTCATCTACACTGCGCAGACGTTCTTCATGGGCTTTTAGGCGCCCAATTAACTCCTCCACTGTCATGGTCTTGAGATCTGCAAACTGTTCGATTGAACTAACGATCTGCAGAAACTTGTTAGGGAGAGACCGAAGCATTCTCTTGACAACATAGGAATCCTCCATGGTTTCACCAAGCTCACGGATCTTGTTGACAATGGTACCAACTTTGAATGCATAATCTTCAACAGTCTCCGTGTTCTTCATCTTGAGGTCCTCGAATTCTTCCTTCAGTGATTGCACTCTCGCCTCCTGCGCACGTTCAGCACCTAGAAACATTACTTTCAGGGCTATCCATACCTCCTTCGCACTTTTCTTTTTTTCCACAAGAAAGAGTACGTCTTCCGGGATAGCACTGAGAATTGCAGCACGTGCAATTTTGTTCTGCTTGACATCGACCGGTTCTTTCGTATCTTCAGGATCTACCACATCCCATAGATCGTGTGCTTCCATCACTGCTTGCATCTTGATGGACCACACCGAGAAGTTTGATCGCGTCAGGACAGGATATGACAGCCTGCCTGAAACTTCCTTCCCGGATCCTCCCATGGCGTCTGTCGGCATAAACTTAGGCATCCACCGGTGTTAATTCCCACACCGGTCCTCAGCTCTGATACCAAATGTTGGATCAGAATGCCTCAATCTGCAATCAAACAAGAACTACACGCACACACATAAACAAATCACAAGGAGGTAAAGAATTGGACACAGAGTTATTCTCTACTCTCTGAACTTTCTGAATCTTCCCTTACGTGCTACAGTGCATTTGACAAACAGAAAGTAACATAAAACTGAACGCTACAGACTCTTAACTAACCACCGATAAGATCACAACATGCAAACACGACCCTGGTTCATGATCCTAATATTCTGGATCACAAACTTACAACTCACGCATTGACAAATAAATGGACTTAACTTCAAACTGCCAAACTGGTGGCAGAAGCTTCGCAGACTGCTATCAGTTTTAGACTGCAACACACCTGGAACAGCATAGACTGGAAAAACAGCAGCACAGCGCAGACTGCTTATTCAAAACTGAAACTTGTACTCTGACTCAACAATGACACAAAACAAGATTAGCACTAACACCGGAGTCGACCATCTAAGGGGGCCCGCGGCCGCAGGAGGCGGCAGCGGCGCGGCGCGTGACGGTGACCACCCTCCGAGGGAAGCACCACCGTGGGGAGCCCATCACTGTCGTCACCGCCTACGACTACCCCTCCGCCGTCCACGTCGACTCCGCGGGGATCGATGTCTGCCTCGTCGGCGACTCCGCCGCCATGGTCGTCCACGTACGGCCACGACACCACCCTCCTCATCTCGCTCGACATCATGCTCGAGCACTGCCGCGCCGTCGCGCGCGGTGCGCCCTGCCCACTCCTCATCGGCGACCTCCCCTTCGGCTGCTACGAGCCCTCCTCCGCCCAGGTAGTACCCCCCGCGCGCTTCTCTCTTATTATCCTCCTCTCCCATTCGATCCGACGGAGATAGGAAATTGCTGTTGGAACTTTTCTAGTACTAGAAACAAGGAAACACAATACTCTATTGTTGGATATTAATTTATTTTTTGAAAATACAAAATCAAATTGAATTGGACTCTATGCATGGAAACCAAATCGGGCAGTACAAATGCCGATCTATTTTCTCATTGAAAGTTTTCATAAGCTTTGAGCTATAAAAGTGCTAATGCTTCTCTTGCGTGCATGCTGGTATGAATTAGGGTGTGGCCAAGCTCAGTGTGTGCCGGTTGTTGGCTGCTATCAAGTGCTGCGGGGGCTGAATAATAGCCAGTTGTGAATGGCGTGTTAAAATTTGATATTAGGTAATTAAAGAAGTGGTATCAAAGCAGGAAACTAAGTTGAGTACGTTGGCCTGCTTAGCTATTTAAGTTTATAGGTCATGTAAATGGCATGTGGACTTGAACAGACTTTTTGAAGTTGGTTCAGGTTATGCCGGTTGTTTAAACTATATATATGGCATGTACCTTGTAAGCTAAAAAGCTGAGTGTATGCATGTAAACTGGTAAGCTCGGATGAAAAGCTTGTAAACTTCTATGTAAATCTTGAGTATGAATGAGAGCTCTGTGTTTCTTACTTCTACTTTGCCCTTGCTATGTTTTTCTTGCCACCCCACTAGCTAGTTAGATCCAACATTTCGTATTAGAGCCTTGGTGATATCGTACACGCCGGTGAAGATCGGTACCAGCGACGCTATAGTGTTGGAGGTAGCCAGAAAGGAGAGTTTGTTCTCTCTACAGTACCCACTGCTGACGACCACAAACTATGCGGTGTGGTCCATCAAAATGCACGTCTACATAGAGGCACAAGGCATGTGGCATGTGGGATGTGGTCGAAGCTAAGGGAGAGATCGACAACCAGCGTGACACGATGGCACTTGTAGCCATCTATCAAGAGGTGAGCGAGGAAACACTTCTCTCAAAGAAGAAGACAGCAAAAGATGCATGGGTTGCGTTAAAGTCCATGACGTGGAGGTCGATCATGTAATAAAGGCAAAGCTCCAGACCCTCAAGATCGAGTTTGATGGGCTTCGGATGTGCAAGGGGGAGTTTGTTGATGATTTTGCTATGAGAATTACCATGGTGATCAACAAGATGTGCATACTCGAGGAGAAAATCGAGGACTCCAATGTGGTGGAAAAGGTGTTACGTGTGGTGACACCAAAATTCTTACAAATTGCTTCCATGTTAAAGCAATCCGAGAACTTGAAGAAGATATCGATTGAGGAGTTGATCGGTCGACTCAAGGCGCCTGAGGAGCGACTTGGGGTTACGGTGACATGGAGGACGAGCATGTGCTGCTAATCTGTGCCGAATAGGAGGCCAAGTCTGGGAAGAAAGAAGGCGGGGGATCTTCTAGAGGTTCAAAGTGGAAGGATGGCAGCCGTGGACACGGTTGTGGGCGTAATGAAGGCGACTGGAGGAACGACTCTAGCTATCGTGAAAGGAAATTTGACAAGACCAAGGTTAGGTGCTATAATTGTCAAAACTATGGACACATTCTCAGCTTCTTAGCTTACAAGGTACATGCCACATATATAGGCTAAACAACAGACCTAACCTGAACTGACTTCAAAAAGTCTGCTGAAGTCTGCATGCCATTCACATGAGCTAGAAACTTTAACAGCTAAGCATGCCAACTCAACTTAGTTTTCTGCTTTTATATCACTTTTTTAATTACCTAATATCAAACTTTGACACGCCATTCACAACTGGCTCTTATTTAGCCCCCAGCAACTTGATAGCAGCCAACAATTACCACATACAGAGCTTGGCCACACCCCAATTCATACCAGCATGCACGCAAGATAAGCATTAGCACTTTTACAGCTCAAAGCTTATGAAAACTTTCAGTGAGCAAATAGGTCAACATTTGCTCTGCCGACTCGGTTTCCATACATCAATGGACCTTTGTAGTAGCATTGTAATACCCGTAAAAAGATAAAGGAAGGAAAAGCAGAAATTGAGAACAATCCAAGGGAGAATAAAAGTGTTAAAAGAAGACGGTTCTGGCGGAGGGCGGCGTGGGGGAGGATGGTGGCAGCGGCCATTTTGGAACAAGAGAATTTCATTTATAGCATAAGTCTGTGCACTGTACCAATTAGGAAGAAGTCGAGAGTACCTCTAAACTTTGGTGATTCGGATAATGGTCCCAATCTTTTTTTATGGCTTATGTCTTTTCCTAAATAAACAAAGGGGATGGTTTCTCCATCGCGTTTTTGAAGTAGCTTGTCGGGACAAATTTTTCAAAGCGGCTTATCGTCATTCAGTTCGTTCGTACAAACGTTTATACTAGAGCCAAAAAACACCAGCCACAGCCATCAGTCACAACCCAAAAGAGCACACCCACTTAATCTTTTGGAGTACAAAACCGGTATTCCATATCTTAAAGTTACAAAACTGGAACAAACAACCCTAGGCGGTTTTGCCACCATGTAAATGAATTCAAGTGAGCTGCTCAATGGGACCGGTATGTCATTGAGTACAAAGGTATTAACCCAATTATCAGTCAAACCCGGTCACCATCATTTCTCTTTCTTCTATCTCCCTCATCTCTCCTCTGTTCTCTCCCACACGCACCCATCCTCACCCCACAAGTACGTGTTTGCGATGACGATGGTGGGCAGAGAGGTAGCAGTGTCGCTGGTTGGCGGTGGGCTGTCGTGGAACACCGGCAATTTCTCGCCGCCGGCGAACTCACAAACGCGCACTCAAGAACACAATGAACACAAGTGTTTGGTGCTGCAAAAACCGGGCAGCGTTTTCTGATATATTGCATGTCTATTTAAAGGAAAAACAAACTAAATATTACAAATAGCATTCCACAATGCGCCGCATGAATGCATGGCGATCGTGCTGCAATTAAGCAATCAGTGCTCCACTACTAACGTGTAACGGAAAAATTAAAAAATGGCAGTTCATGCATGGCAATTGAGATGCCTTCACAAACGCACAGTTTAATGCATGGCGTAATGAAAAACGAAACGGAAGATAAATGAAGAAACGAAAAGACGCCGCAGTAACTGAAGAAATGGTGAGACGCTGGAGTAATCTTCAATATTTCTCCCCCTTAGTCCTTGCTGTGCTCACCGATCTTGTTGACGCCGATCAACGCACGCAGTTGCTGGAACCGCACGCGTCCAAGCGCCTTGGTCAGAACGTCCGCTAGCTGGTTCTCCATCGAAATGTGCCGAAGGACGATCTTGTTCTCGTCGATGCACTCCCGAATGTAGTGGTAACGAGTGTCGATATGTTTGCTTCGGTCGTGGAAAACGGGGTTCTTGCTGAGGGCGATGGCAGACTGGTTGTCCACCTTGAGCTCTGGCGCTTCAGACTCAGTGCCGAGCATGTCGGACATGAGCCGAGCTAGCCAGACGCCCTGACAGGCTGCTGTAGCTGCCGCAATGTACTCTGCCTCGCATGAGGACAGAGCCACCACCTTCTGCTTGGAGGACTGCCAGGTGATGGGGTTGCCGCCGAGGAAGTAGATGACACCGCTGGTACTCTTGCGCGTGTCGACGTCGCCCGCCATGTCGGCGTCACTGTAGCCGACCAGTCGAGCTTGTTCATCCTTCCTCCTGGCGTAGTGAAGACCATAGTCACGCGTTCCCGCTACGTACCGTAACACGCGCTTCACCGCGTTGAGATGGTCCTCGTGTGGTTTCTCCATGAAACGGCTCAGATAGCCCACTGCATAGGCAAGATCTGGTCGGGTGTGCACCAAGTAGCGCAGTCCGCCGATGACGCGCCTGTACTCGGTGGCGTCCACCAGTGGAGCAATGCTCTCCTTGCTCAACTTGAGCCTTGGTTCCATCGGCGCCAGACTGGGGTTGCAGGTGCTCATGCCGCTCCGCTCAAGCAGCTTCCCTGCATAGGCAGATTGGCAGAGCGAGATGCCGCCTGGCCCTTGGTTTACCTCGATGCCGAGGTAGTATGACAGCAGCCCGAGGTCGCTCATGAGGAAGACGCGCTTCATCTCGAGCTTGAACGCCATGATCTCATCGCTGCTGGTGCCGGTGATGATCAAGTCGTCGACGTAGACCCCAACGACCAGCCGCGATGGCCCTCGGCTCCGCATGTACACGCCGTGCTCGGAGCTGCTCCTCTGGAAACCAAGTGATGCCATGGACGCATCAAGCTTGGCATTCCAGGCCCTCGGTGCTTGTCGGAGACCGTACAGCGCCTTGCGAAGACGCAGTACTTTGTGCTCGCTGCCGTTGACGACAAAACCTGGTGGCTGGCTCACGTACACTTCCTCTTTGAGGTCGCCGTTGAGGAAGGCGCTCTTCACGTCCATGTGGTGGACTTCCCAGCGCTCGTGGGCTGCTAGAGCCAACAGCGCCCTCACGGACTCCATTCGCGCGACCGGAGCGAAGACCTCGTCGAAGTCGATTCCTGCACGCTGAACATAGCCTTTGGCGACCAAACGCGCCTTGTGCCGGATGACGTTTCCGTGTTCATCACGCTTCACTTTGAAGACCCACTTGAGCCCGATCGCACGGTACCCAGTGGGGAGCGCGACAAGCTCCCACGTGTTGTTGTCCTTGATCGACTTTATCTCCTCATGCATCGCCTGACGCCAGCATGCCTCGCGCTCTGCTTCACTGAAAGAGACAGGTTCGTCCGCCGTGGTGAACTGCAACTCCTCGTCGAGCACCCGGGGCACAAGCCCAGGCGGCGAGGCTGGTCCAATGACAGCGTCGATGGCGCGGAACCGAAGTGGAGCATCGTCGTGGTCCACGTCCAAGTTCTCCTCAAAATCAGCTGGTGGCGAGACGAACTCGATCGGCGCACTCATGGGTGACGTCGTAGGCATCATGGGTGCAGGAGCCGGCGTTGGCGTGGGCGACGGAGACATGTGAGCTGGTGATGCCGCATCGGCTCGAGGCGTGCCGGAGATGTACTCCATGGTGTACTCAACGTTGAAGGGCTCGTCGTCGCTTGGATCACCGCTGCTTTCGTCGCCCCAGCTCCATTGTCTCGCCTCGTCAAACACGATGTCGCGCGACACAATGATACGCTTGGTGGAGGGGTCGTAGCAGCGGTAGGCCTTGGAGCCATGCTCGTAGCCGACGAAGATGGTCGGCGTGCTGCGATCATCCAACTTCTTGAGTCCCGGGCGTGTGGTCTTGACGTGGGCGACGCAGCCAAAGGTCCTGAAGTAGTGGACGGTGGGGCGCTCGCTGTGCCAAGCCTCAAATGGGGTCTTGCCGTTGAGCGCACGTGTCGGCGCGCGATTGAGGACGTGGACTGCGGTGTTCACAGCCTCACCCCAGAAGTAGCCGGGAAGCCGCTTCGCCTTGAGCATACACCGCGCCATGCCGACGATGCTCTGGTTGCGGCGCTCTACCACCCCGTTCTGCTGCGGTGAGTAGGGGGCGGTGAGCTGCCGCTGGACACCGCGCTCGGCGCAGTACTCGCCGAACTCCATGGAGGTGAACTCCCCCCCCCCCCCACGATCGGTGCGGAGGACCTTGAGCCGCCTCCCTGACTCAACCTCTACGGCTGCTTGGAAGTTCTTGATCGCTGCCGGTGCCTGGTCTTTGCTTGACAGCAAATGGAGCCACATGTACCGGCTCAAATCATCAACAAGCAGTAGGAAATATTTGTTACCGCTTGGAGTTGTGGGCACGATGGGCCCGCACAAATCGCCATGGACGAGGTCGAGGACGTGCTCCGCTCGTCGTAGCGCCTTATCAGGGAACAGCGCGCGCTTTTGCTTGCCGGCGAGGCAGCTGTCGCACACCTGATCGACTTGATCAAGCGGCGGCAACCCACGCACCATCTCTCGTTGGGCGAGCGTGCGCAATGACTTGAAACTCAGATGCCCGTACCTCGCATGCCAGCGCCAGGCCACCTCCGAGCTACGCGCCGACAAGCACACCGATCGCCCGATGCGGAGCTCCAGGATGTAGAGGCGCGATGCAGTACGGCGCACCCGAGCAAGAAGGTCGCGTTGCTGATCGTAGATGCGCAGGGTGCCGGAGTAAATCTCGATCCGACATCCGGCCTCCTCCAGCTGACCAAGACTTATGATGTTCGCCGTTAGACGGGGAATGTAGTACACCCCCATCAGTGTGCGGTGCTCGCCGTTCTTGCAAGTGAAGATGATCGTGCCGCGTCCTTCAATCTCCACCACGGATCCGTCGCCGAAACGGGCGGTGCCGCAGACTCCCCCGTCGAGGTCGGAGAAGGTAGTCCGCGCGCCCGTCATGTGATTGGTGGCGCCGGTGTCGAGCACCCATCGTCGATCGTCCTGGTCCTCCCGCGATCTGAGCTGCGCAAAGACCTTGGCCTCGTGGATCTCGACGTGGCGCGACGATGTGGGCGGAGCTGGAGTTCGAATCTCCTCGGCGGGCGGCGCTGCAACTTGAGTGAGTGGTGAAGAGATGGTCGCATGTGCCATCAACAGAGTTGGCTCATCCTCTTCACCCTCCGCAACGTGTGCTTGCGCCTGCTTGTTTGGCTTGCTACGGCAGTCCTTGGCCCAATGGCCAATTTTGCCGCAGTTACGGCATCGGTCCGCCGTGTTCTCCTGGGCTGTACCATTTGATGACGAGCTGCCCTTGCCTTTACTCACGCCGCGCCCACCGCCGTGGCCACGACGAGTTTTGCCGCGCCTCTTGCCGTTGCCGCTGCTGGAGCCACCGGCTTCGCCGTTGTCGCGCAGCTTCATCCGCGCTAGCCAGTCCTCCTCGGCAAGAAGAAGACGTCCCTTGCTGTCGTAGATGGACGCAAACGGTGTTGGCTTTTTCTTTCGCTGCTCGATGGCGCGCAGACGGCCGGTGACCTCCTCGACGGAGAGCTCGTTCACGTCAAGGAGAGTCTCGATAGAGTACACGATCTGCTCGAGGTACTCGGGGACGACCTGGAGCATTTTCTTCACGATTTCTCCATCGGTGACGTTGCCGCCGAGGATGCGGATGTTGTTGGCGAGGCTCATAATCCGAAGTGAGAAATCGTCGACCGACTCCCCCTCCTTGAATGCGATCTCCCCGAATTGCTTAAGCAACTGTTGCGCGTTGGCGTCACGGACGCGCTGCACGCCGACGCGCATGGTTTTGATCGCCTCCCAGGCAGAACGCGCCGTGCGCTTGCGCGCCAACGACCCGAGCATCTCGGGCGGCACGGCACGCAAAATGGCCGCCAGCGCGAGGCGGTCCTCGCGGTACTCGACGACCTCGCCCTCCTCCGGTTCGACAGCCTGCCACAGCCCTTGGGCCTGCAGGTTCACGCGCATCAACAAAGACCATTCCTGGTAATTGGTGCGCGTGAGCATGGGGTACTGGACCGAGCCGCCCGCCTCCTTGACGACGCGCTCGATGACGACTTCGCCACCGCGATGGCGCCCTCGGCGCGGCGCAGGCGAGTGCGATACCCGTCGTCGGGGAGGGGGCGATGGAGAACGATCACCACCACCAACGGGATCCAACTGGACGGACATGACGGCCCCGGGAGCGTCCACGCTCTGATACCAATTGTCGTGGAACACCGGCAATTTCTCGCCGCCGGCGAACTCACAAACGCGCACTTAAGAACACAATGAACACAAGTGTTTGGTGCTGCAAAAACCGGGCAGCGTTTTCTGATATATTGCATGTCTATTTAAAGGGAAAACAAACTAAATATTACAAATAGCATTCCACAATGCGCCGCATGAATGCATGGCGATCGTGCTGCAATTAAGCAATCAGTGCTCCACTACTAACGTGTAACGGAAAAATTAAAAAATGGCAGTTCATGCATGGCAATTGAGATGCCTTCACGAACGCACAGTTTAATGCATGGCGTAATGAAAAACGAAACGGAAGATAAATGAAGAAACGGAAAGACGCCGCAGTAACTGAAGAAATGGTGAGACGCTGGAGTAATCTTCAATATGGGCGTCGCCGCGGTGACGAAGCAGATCGCGACAGCACCAATGGACTGGCGAGGCGACGACGAGGAGATGAGGTGGTCACACCTGCCTGTGGCAAAGAAGAGATGGCCAACGGCGAAGAAGGCCGTGCTGGCAACATCGCGATGCAAACTGAACAGATTAAAACTTGCAAGTCGGAAGAGCTTTTGATCTTTTTTTCTGATTTGCTTTGATCTATTCCTGTGACTTGATTGCTCTGTCTGCTCTAATATCTTCTCTATTTCGTGTTGTTTTTCTGGTGTTTAATTGCTTTGATTAGATGAAAGGATACTTATTTGTACATCATTTGATCCGGATAGGGGAGACCAATCTGCGATGGAGATGACAGAAAGTTTGCTCGCCGTCTTGAATGGTGTCTACTCAATATGTGGTGAGATCGTGAGCTTAGACAACCCTAGGCCGTGCCGCCGACTAGATGTCAACCTCGTCGGCAACTCCTCTCTCTCTCTTGACTCTCTCTCTCTATACCTTGCATCAACCAAGCAGCTGCTGAGCTTGGTAGGGTCTGGTCTGGCACGACAAGCCACACCAGTGCTCGGGTGGGGCGGCGGGGACCTACAGCCGACGGCGGCGCGGCGGAAGTAGGAGCGCTAGCATGGGGCACAACTAGGATCCTATCGGAAGGATTTGGACGGTCAATAAATTCGGAATCTCCACATCATCATCATGTGTTGGCCGGCCAGCTCGGACGAAGTCGTCCATATCATCGCACATAGTGGCAAAACCACTCTTTAAAACCAGGCTAGGGATTATTTGCTCCGGTTTTGTAACTTTAAGTTTAGGGGGCAGAATACTCGATTTTATACTTTAGGGATTAAGTAACTAAAGCACGAAAGTTTAGGGTTGATAACTTGATATAGACTTCTTCCTATCAATTTATACCACAAACAAAACCCAGTTCTAATCTATAGTACAGAGGTGGCACAAATCTACCATCCACCGCTTCTGTTAAGTCCTATTAGCCATTTTTTTTTGCATTTTAATTGTTTTGAACCTTAACAAGCGAGTGGACGAAAATACCCTCCAGGGCAGTTTGGCAAAATACGTGGTCCGTCCGACCCAACCTTGTCTGGTTTCATCTTCTTTTCCTCTCCCCATCTGCACTCTCTCTTGTTGCTCCTGGGAAGCTTGGCGGCGGCTGCAAACTCGCGAGCTTGGGGTCCCGGTATGTGGATGTAGATTGGGATTGCATCTTGTTGGTGTTCTTTACCGTAGATTTGCACTGGATTTTGCTGCATATTGCTGCAGACCACGTACCCTCCAATTGGTATCCAACACACAGAAAGTGAAGAATAAATTCACAAGGAGATTAAGTTGGTGCAATTACACCAGAGTTCTTTGAGCACTTGTAGTACACGCTTCCCGGATTTGCCACGCTATTTGACTAATACCACTTAATCACCACCCCGCACTTTGGGCAATCAATCAGTAGGAGAAGTGGATCTCGTGCTGCAGAGGATGATTGCGACTGAGACCGGATGGCTTCACACCGGAGGAGGAGCGCTCCGATGCGGACCGCATGGAGGTGCGCCGCGAGGACATCTTCTCCTCACTCACCGGCGACGCGGGCTAGGGTTTCCGGGAGAGAAGGGGAATCGGGGGAGAAGGCGACGTAGGTGAGTGGGAGAGAAGAGCTCACTGGAGGCGTAAATGGGAAGTGCACCAACGGGCAAGGGCATTTTGGTCCATTTTTAACGTGTTAGCCCCAACTTAACAGCAGTGGTATGGATGCAAGATTTGCGTCACCCCTGTGATTGGAACTGGGCTTTGCTTGTGGTATTAATTGGTACCAGACATAAACTTGTGCGATAGATAAAATTTTCGTAAAGGGAAAAGGTGTCAACTTGGTCCTAAGGCTCATTTGGAACATAGAATTTTTTTAGAACTTCATAAAAATTGAATGATTTGCTATAGAATTCTTGTGTGATTCCTGCATATTAAACATGCTCTAGACCTGCTGCTGGAACGAAAGCTCTCCGCAATTTTTTTTTTCTTTTGAGATGAAAGCTCTCCGTTCTGATCGTAGCTAGGATTTGATGTTCTGCACTTAGACCTTCTACTGGGTAATATAATAATCAACAAAAAGAAATATTTAGACGGCTCATGGAACTTCCAACACTTTCTGATGGGCTCATCTTTAACATTTTAACGGTTTGTTATTTCAAGCACCGTGTTTGAAGTATCGGTAAGGATGGAGACCATACGTCTGATCCTATTGATCTCATCTATGCTCCCACTCCTACCACTTCAATATTACAAGCACTTTACTTTCCAACAGAAAAATTAACTAACCACTACCGATCTTATCCATTCATTGCTGCCGATCCATTCTTTTCTCTCTCTCTCCCCTCCCAACCCTTTAGAACAGATTTCAGCTGAGCCGTTACGACCACGATAAGCTACTCCGCTCTTGCTCTTGCCTCGATGTCCCAAGCTCGGCCACCGGCCGTCAGTCAGAGCTCACCGTCACTCGCACTCGATGAGGCTGTCCACTGCAACTAGAGCTCATGTGGGAAGTCTCCCCTTACAAGGAGCGACTAGGGCTCGTCGGATTTGGCGAGACCAAGATCAGAGGAGGTGGGGAGGTCGATGGCGAATGTATGGACGGCGATGAGGAAGCGTTGTGGGGCAGAGATGAGGCACCAGGTTAGCCGTCATCGCTGCCACATATATGCCCTCCTCCTCTGGTAGACATTGTTGCATATATTTCTTCAAATTGTTGTAGCACTGTTTTTCAATTGTTACGTGAAGTGCTTGATTTTGTTGCAACATCACTTCTGTAATTTTGCTGTAGATGTATTTGTTGCAGTCGATATTTTGATTTGTTGTATGAAGTGTTTTTATTTTGTTACATATATCTTTTCATAATTTTTGTAGCAAAAGCTATTTGTTGCGATGGATTTACTTATTTGTTGCACTTGACTTTTTTACTTATTTGTTACACTTGACTTTTTTTGCGATAGGCTTGGTAGTTTGTTGTGTTGTTTTATTACCATGGCTTTGTTGCAAGCCAAGCATAATTTTTGTTGTGTGCTTAGACATGGTTTGTTTTAGTCCGTACGAAATTGTTGCGCCAGTCCAAGGGAGATCGGACGGTCATGAGATGTGATGTTAAGTGAGATCTAATGGCTATCGTCTGGATCGTACGTCTGAGGGCTAGTGGTTCCCTTGAAATATATAGTCGAGATCAATCCAGTGTGTTTATCCCTTTAAACCATTGTTGGTTCTCTGCCGAAGATTGAAGCAATCCTTGCAACAAAAAAAAAAGAATGCGGCAATCAAATTGATTCCTTTAAAACCTTAGGGCTTTGTTTGGAAACCCGAAAGCTGTCCTAATCCATGAGAGGATTTGCCCTGTGCCAAATTTTCTCGGGTCGGTCTATGGGTGTATTAGGTTTATGTCCGAGGCAGGAAATCCCAGCCCAATCCACAGGTAGGGAAACTCGACCCATCGAGACACAATTTTTTTCCCCATCTTGTCTCTCGCGAGTCACCGCTTCCCTTGCATTCCAACGTCGCCATTGCCACATTTCCGTGCTCCCCTCTGCTCGACGCTTGTTGGGATTAACAGGTATGCTACACTAGCGTAAATTAAATTTTGTACCATATAAACCAGGAAGCTATATGAATAAAAGATCATGGTGTGGGGGAAGAAGAGTTGAAATAGCCTAATTCAACGTAGCGCGCGTCGGTATAGTGGATGCAGTCAATCAGTCAACATCCTTAAAGCTTAATATTTGAAAGCCGATCGTCCTCAAGCAGTAGTCGATCTCCACGAGTCAATTATCTTCTTATTGGGTCATCCCGATTAGTACCGCAGTCGCATCAACACTTCTACCAAAGTCCACATGTTCAGAGATGGAACGCCATGGGTCCGATGTGCTAGCACCAGCATGCAGAACAGGCCTTTGGAAGGAGGCAGCTATGGTTTCGGTGGGTGGTGCGATGTCTCCCCTATCCCCAAAACCCAATACACTCTTTTATATATAGCCTCCAACCGAATCTTTATCCAATACAAGTAGAGATCATATTTCACTCAGAGTCTATGATCCATGCCCTTATTATTCCGACATATTAAGTGTGTGACTCTGTAGATTTATATATACTTGATTGTAGCCCTAAAATATCTTTCTAATCACTGGTCGGTAGTGGTCTCTAGCAGGACATATCGATCACTAAATATACACAAAAATCAAACTGAATGAACATTATGCAATATGATCTACAACCAGGTTTTAATCGCTCATGATCAGTTTATAACTTTTTATGACTAGTTCGTATCTGGTTACTACCAGTCCATACCCCAGTACTTCCAGTTTGTATATTAGTTTATGATATGTCCGACCAGTTCACGACCAGTCAATATATCCACACAACTAGTTCGTATATGGTCGGACTAAACAACATGTTGGCGTATTCTACTTTTGCTTTACGATACTTGATTAAACTTTAGTTGAGAAACATGGCATTCATGGATTGTTTAATATTTTTGATCTAGTGATGGATAACTTTATGTGGTCAACTCTACGACCATACGTGGCCTGGCCATGTATTTCCTTTATCTGATCACAATGAGGGGCCCAGAAATATCTACTATTATGTAGGAAGGGTAAATCTCATATACAACCAGTCACATCCTTCCACGTTTTTCATAGCATACCCAAAAGCTACATTTATAACTATCGAGTTACGGAGTAGCGTTAACCCCTAAGTGCACTGTTATATATGTAAAAAAACTATATTGTTCTCAGATACATGGATTATACATCATCATTGATTGAGACCAACTGATAACATCATGTTCTCTAACATGTGTCCACATTATTGATTTGACATATCAATATCCATGATTTGTGAAATATGATCATCAATTAATACATGTGCTGATCTATAAATCATAACAGTCCCACGCAATAATATAGTATCAGATATTATGTAGAATAACATCAAAATATAAATAAATAGTTCGTGGAACAAGTCATGTATTTGTTGATCATCACGAATGGTATTTATTTAAGAGATAAAATAATATATTACTTAAAAATTCAAAAATATAGAAGTGATATAATTATCTCTATTATTATCTTTAGGGCATATCCTTAATAACATTGAGGTCTCCAAGCTTCCCTCCGCCTGACGCCGACCAGATTCTAGCGCCGCCACCTTCTTCTCCAACTATAGGGATTGCGAGGTTCAGCGCCCCCTCTCCCTTCTCCAATTTTGACGGTTGCAAGCAGCGCAAAGATTTTCTTCCCGGCTTCTCGCGCAAGCTGAACCGCGTCTCTCCTAGCAAATCGTCGCCTCCATTACGAGCTCGAGCTCCATTTCCCTGGTTCCCCTTTGTCTTGTTCTCATCCTATCTCCATCTCATCCCCAACCAAATCAGAAGCGATGAGGTCATGGGTGGCATTCTGGTTCCGATCTGGTAGGAGGGGTGCGCCGTCCAAGCTGGTGGCTGGCCCTGCCCGCCTACCACGGAAGCACCGCCAAGGGCTTCACGGAGGTCACCGTCGGGTCCAATTCACTTTGATATGATGCTACGAGTGGTTGATTTGATAAGTATTGATGATTTGCATGTGTATTTGCGTTCGATGCTTGTTTTGATTGTTGGGAAATGTTCGGACGAAAACTTCTTTGTACGATTGAAATTTCGTGGTTTTCCTTATAATTCTCCCCTAGAGTTTCTTGATTTTTTTTTCCTGTAGTTTTGAGCCGATGAGACCCCCGCTCCACCCAAATGCAGAAAGGGAGTACTTTCTTTGTGAGATAACTTTCCACGGGGTTTCAAGGTGGCCACCAGAAATTCTCGTCGGGGTTTTCCCCACGTGGATTTCCCGCTGTCACCCAAACAAACCCTTACTGGTTCTCTGCCGAAGAATGCAGATACGGATATCATCAGCATTACCGCATTTTCGGATACACATTAGATTGAAAATACATCACATGCCGTGCGCCCATGTCCGGCATCACCTCTGGAGCTTATCAGAAGACCACGAGCCTGGTACATATCGCATTGCTTCAACTATCCAAGCTCATAGGATTTTTTTTTTTGAACTCGACCAAGCTCATAGGATTGCCAGTACCTGGAAGGCTGGAACATGATGCAAAATCGACATACCAAATAGTGACGTAATACGCGATAGGGTCAAAAGGTTCATCGTGGTTTCTACTTTCAAGGAAGTCTTTGCTTCTAGCTATTTAAGCCAATCTTGCAGTGTATAATTTTGTTCCATTCCCAGCCGGTGTTACGTATTTTTCAACCAAATCTCGGGGTAAAGTTACACTATCGCTGTTCCAGTCTTACAATGTCCCAAGCAGCACATCAAAATAATTACAGGTACATAGCTTCAGAGTACATTACAAGGCTAGTCTAGAATGACCATAACATCAGACCACCTATTTTCTCATAGCTATTCCTGGACTTCTGTCAGAAACTACAGCCTACATCAGAACCTAGGTCTCCTATCCGTAATTACAACACATGTAAATACAGACATACAGGAGATACATAGATTAGAACGGCTGTTAATCTATGTCAGTCTCCTGAGAACAGACACCAATGGCTTAGTCAGAATCACTATCATGCTCAAGGAAACCATATTCTCTTGGCCCACCAAGTTTTAGTACTATGGTTCCAGAATTTTCTTCATGCCACTCAATACGTTCCTTCTCCACAAGCTCGATAACCTATCACGGCCATTTACATATTGCAAAATTCAAAAGCGTTGCATGTGATGTCAAGGAGATTAACCGATGAAGAGAATTGCATACAGAATTAAATTAAACAACGGCCAGCAACACAGACATTGCCTAGAGCTGTGCAGTAACATTCTGCTATACTGAATCATGTATCCACACCGCTACAAATATAGATAGCATATGATTGATGCAACATCCAACCAAATGCATTTCTGCAGAGCAGTTCATTTAATGTGCAAGAGACAATGCTTTAAAGTTACTGTAGAAATAAAGCACAACAACAAAACCTAAGCCCACACAAGTGGCAAGCATATAAGCAAGAATTACTACTCAAGCTAAGTACATTCTTAGTTTCTTACCGATCGCTTTATTTTTCCCTTCCCTGTACCGTCTACACCGCAACCAGTAATTACTCTGAGAAATGTGGCTGTTTACAAAAGAAGAAAAAATAGAAGACAGAAAGACAACAAAGCATTAGACCAAGACCAACGAATGATAGCAGCATCCAATTGTATGTGAATACTTACATGGCATGCACACACAAATCATCATGTGAACCTTTAGAAGCCTCATAGCTTGTTTGACATGTTGACCATGCAAGTCAATAGTTACCGTATTCGTTATATGTTTATTTCTGCCAACACAAGATTAGCTATCAGAAGAGATCTAAAAATAATACTTGTAAAAGCAATGCAATTACCTGGCCTCAAATATCTCCCTGCTGACCTTCTCGTCTTCTTTGCGAGCCAATTCACGATAATGTTTTCCCTAAAACAAAGACACATTAAACTATTGGAGATGCCGAGGTGATGCAATAGCAGCAATAGAATCCAAACCTATTGGAGGAAAAGTTACCGACACCCAACCATCTACGTGAACTCATTTGATAATTTTGTTCTACTAAATGAAGCGGCTAGAATTAGTGGATGCTAACTGCAGATGCACCAAAATGAATGCATCTTGGATTACTATAAATGGATGCATATCCTGTATTAAATTTTGGGATTGTAAGAATACAAAATCAGCACAGCAGTTGAACTCTCCATCATCAACCATTTAGGATGAACGATCAAGAGGTTCCGCCTTCTCTTTCTTTTTATCGTGTCATAGTTATCTCAGCCTTAACATCTTAAAATTGAAAGTCAGACCTCCTCTGCAAGGTAAGAAGCATAGGTTTTTTCTCCTCTGGAATATGCCAGGGCAGCCTGTATGGTAAAAAATGGAGATAGACAGTAAGAAATACAAAAGATAAAGCTTGAGCAATCAAACTAGCTGAAAGAACTATGATAAAAAAAGCATCTTACTTTCTGATAGTATGCTTTCATTGTATCATAATGTCTTGTAGCAACACCACGGAACTCTTGATACCCATTCCCTTAACGCAAAGCAACAATAGTTATATCATATGTAGAAGTACCAGATGTTACAACAGTAATTGCAAAGAAATTCATCAAAAGCAGATTCATTATACATTAGAGGGGAGGCATGTGGTACAAAATAAGACATGTCTAAGTCCATACAACATTAACAGCAAACATAGTTAATGAGAACTTGACTTCAATTAATATAATGAGAACTGGCAGCTTTAGTTACAGATTGAACCTAGATGGTTTAGAGGAGGGAGCTTTTGAATTATAGTTAACAAATAAAAGGTCATCATGATGAGAAATACAATGTCTCAAAAAAAAGGCTAGTGTTACAAGATGAAAAGTGAGAAATTTGCAACAATGAACAAAATTTAATTCTCCGTTGATTCTTGGATCACAACAAACTTAGCATCAAAGTTACGAAAAATAAAGACTAATTATGAATCCTTGTACGATTGGTAAGCACAGTGGTTAAAAACAGCACATACCATTTTTTGGTCTTTCTTGATTGCTTGCTGTGATGGGATGATTAAATGATTGCAGCTTCTTCACTACCTTTTTCCAGTCCATAGAACTTGGCTCATATGTGCGTTGTTCAGGTATTTTGAACAACGACTCCAGGACTTGTTGTGGCATCTTGGATTGCGCCACTGTTGATCTTGAAGGCGGTATTGTCGAATGTGGAACCTCACAAACAGCTTTCATGTAGCTATTGAACCAAAGACCAAGCATGGCATAAACTAAGAACCAGACACGAAAGTGCAAGCATAAAGTTGCAATTACTTAGATCATTGACGCCTAGGAAATAAGTAGCTGTACAGCCTGTACTATTGAAGTCAATGATGATTATAGTGATTAGTTTGTGTTAGATACGTGAAAGGATGAATGCATAAAGGTTAGATATATTGATCTCAGCTCAAAGGGCTACACATAGAGTACATAGGACACACAAGATTAAACCCTAGAAATTAGAAAATACCATCAATACCCTTATATCCTCACCCCTCTCAAATATATATGCAATAACATTGCATTTGAAAAGGTTGACACTAAAATAGTAAAATCCAAAGTCCAGTCTTGAGATGTCGTTGTAGCTCTTGAAAATTGTGTCAAAGCCAGAAGATCTCCATTCAGGGTTGTGCGACAGGCCATAAAGCATGGTGGCGCAGATCGAAGTCCAAGACAACAGCGGCGCAGAAAGAAAGTGTGGCGGCCTTAAAACTTGGGGCGACGGCTCAAAGAGAAGTGATGGCCTTAAAACTTCTATGATCTGCAGCAACTCAGAGAGGAGCGGCGACTGTGGCCATGAGAAAAGGAGAGGACCACACTCGATCCAAGAGGATAGACCGTTGCTAACAAAGCAATCGACTGACTAACACATAAATTTGTGGACTCGCACGGCTTAACAAACTAAAAGATAGAGCCTACAGACTTGGACGCAACAGAAGGTTCGAAAGGAAACAAAAGGAACTAAAGAGCTAGCAGCATGATAATGTGGATTGGTTACACCTATCCCAGCACTGTACTTGGTAAATTTCCCTGTAGCAGTGTCAAACCCAACTTCTGCACCAAACTTTAGACCTTGAGCGCCTACTGTCCTTGAGGGCTGCATGTCAACAGCAGTAGCAAAACTTGCATTCTCGTGGAAGTATTGCACCTCCACCTTTCCAGAGTTGTAGTCAGGCAGCTTGACAGATGTCACAAGCCTTGTCGTGACATCTGCGACTCCTCCGTTTTCCTTGTCTCCCGAGCAGGAAGAAACCGCTGCGGGGGCAGCCACATCCTCTGCCCTACCCTCGGCAACCTTCTCCCCATCGCCGCTGGCTGCGGGAGCAGGCAGGGGATAGGGGATGATGGCGAGCAGTAGGCTGTGGTGGGTGATGGCGAGCAGCTGCAGCGTTGGGTCATGGCGAGCGGCCGCAGCGGCGGGTGATGGCAAGCGACTGGGAGACTGTGTAGTCAGGCAGCTTGACAGATGTCACAAGCCTTGTCGTGACATCTGCGACTCCCCCGTTTTCCTTGTCTCCCGAGCAGGAAGAAACCGCTGCGGGGGCAGCCACATCCTCTGCCCTACCCTCGGCAACCTTCTCCCCATCGCCGCTGGCTGCGGGGGCAGGCAGGGGATAGGGGATGATGGCGAGCAGTAGGCTGCGGTGGGTGATGGCGAGCAGCTGCAGCGTTGGGTCATGGTGAGCGGCCGCAGCGGCGGGTGATGGCAAGCGACTGGGAGACTGAGAGCTGAGGTGGCTGCCGAAGAGGCCGAACCCGGCGAGTGAGAGCCACGAGACGCTGGATACGGTGGTGAAGAGGCCATCGGCGGCCGGATCCGGCAGAGGCGGAGGCGCGAGCAGACGGCAGTGACAAGCATGAGCCAGCGGCGACAAGCACGAGCCGGCGACGGCTCGAAGATTGGTGGCGGCGAAGAAGACAACCACAACGAGTGATGGCGAGCGGCTGTAGCGTTGGGTGATAGCGAGCTACTAGAAAACCTAGGGCTCTGATACGATATTAGATGCATGGAAGGTTGAATGCATAAAGGTTAGATGTAAAGGCTACATATAGAGTACATATGACACACAAGACTAAATCCTAGAAACTAGGAAATACCATAAATACCCTTATATCCTCAACAGTTTGTACCGTGGCATTTTGATGGACCAATAACTCACTGAGGTTAGCTAAAAACTTGTTAAGTTACAGTGGTCGGCTGACAACATTGCTAGCAACACATGCCTTGTGTGCATAAAATAATCTTGGTATAACTTTGTTTGTCCAGTGTAAAAACCATAACTTAGTATTGCCTAAAGGCAATGTGCAATTTTGAGGATCCCCCATGCAATCCACAGTAACACGGCAACTTCACTAACTTCCACAAAGTACATCCTACTATGAGCTAGTTAATCCTTCTTGCCGATCAAGGATGCTATGTCCTTATCTGATCACATATAGTGTTCAAGTAGGCGCTAGGCGGGCGGCGAGGTGGGGCCTAGCGCCTAGGCGGGACCTAGGCGGCCGAATTAAAAATGAAGAAATATGAGCAAACATGCATATATATTTAATGTAAATAGCTAAATACTTAATGTGAAGTTGTAAAACCTGCAGATGTACGGGTCATCACGGACACGTAGGATTAGATTGCGAAGAAAATGGACTTTTAGAGAGTCTAAACAGAAGAAAATCAAGAGAAAAGGACTATTTTGCAATTATCGTAGACTTTAGAGGGCTAAATAGCAAAATTGTCAACTGTGCGCTCAATAAATCCCCACGCCGGCCGAATCGCCCCGACCCCGGCCAAATCCCTAGCTTCTCCTCTCCTCCCTCGACTGCGGTCGGCGACGCCTCTCCTCCCTCAACTCCAGTCGGCGCCGAGGCCAAGGCATCTCGCCACCGCGCCATCTACAGCTCATCGGCCACTACCTCCTCTACATCCTCCTCTCATCGCGATGCTTCCCCACCAGTTCGACGCGCCACCCCGACTCCACCGCGCCGCACCGTCCTTCACCGCCTCCTCCAAACCCTGTGCGGTCGCTCCCTCTACAGCGCAGCGCCGTCGCCAGAGCCCAGGTTCGTCTTTTCTGGCCTCCGATTGCTTCTCTCCCCCGCCTCCGAAACCTCCTTTCCACCTCCGGCAGCCGCCATGGCCAAGCCAAACACATCTCCGCGTGGCGACGGCTCCGCCTTTGACCGCTGACGGCCGCTTAGGCGGGCTGGCCGCCTAGCCTGCCGATTTTGGCCAAGGCGCGGCGGCGGGGCTCCACCCAGCGCCTAGGCTCGCCCAGGCGGCCGCCTAGAACCGACTTCTTGAACACTGATCACATATACTATAGAAGTTCTGAACTACCAAAGAAAAAAACGATCATGAGAAAGCATTAAATACTACATAAGCAGCAACTTGTCACACATCTAAACAAAAAGATCATGCTTGAATAGTTCAGTTATACATTATGTATGCACATGCCAAACAAAAAACAAATAAGCATGGGATAGCAAGTTCAACTGGACACATTGAAAAGTCTGCTTTTTAATGTTACAGAGAATCCAGGAAAAGCATATATATGATTAGATGATTGTATCACCTGTTCTGAAAAACCCCCCACAGGAATTCATGCTCTTTTTCAGAATGATTGTATGTCATGCTGGGTATTTCCCCTGTTAACTGAATAAAACTTAAATGTTAGAATAAAATATTTCAACAGGATCTCAAGTGAGAAATACTTCAAGTATTTCAATTGTACCTAAGAACGATAGGGAAGTGGAGATGTATTTAATAGACTTGTACATAACATGTCAACCAGCAGTAAATAGCAAGTGGCATTCAACATTGCTAGATATCTCGCTTTGTCCTACAATGGGTCAATGTACAAGAAAACTAAAAAAGAGTTCTATTTTCTTTGTGTTAGAAATGTTGGCAACAACTGCCATAAAACAAATCAGGTCCGAAAATGCACCAAGGTAAATTGGCAATAGTTACTGCTTTGAAGGATACCAAATAAATTGCTTCCTATAGTCCACATGTCACATGTTGATGTTGGCAAGCAAGAAGGTATGATGATTACCTTACTAACTACAAAATAATAAACTATCTATTATCCCATACTATTCTGTTTTGTACAAAAAAAATATTTTTTTAGTGAACACACTAGCTGCTAATAATATATACAAAAGTCAACTAAGATTAATTTATATTTCTAGGATATCAATGCATATGATTTGCATTCGAGAGTACAAACATAAACCGTAACTTTGCTAAGTAAACACCTGGCGTGGACTTTGTTTAATTATCACAGTCGATTTGTCCTTAGATAGTCCATTTACTGGGAAGATATTCGGAGAATGCACGCCGTTCCTTTCAGCATTAGGAAAACACCTTTCCATGTTTTGAAGGGAAGACATTCCGGATATATCAAGTAATGCATCCAGAGCCTGAAAGCAATTGATCAGTAAAACTTCTCAAAAATGGCTGCTAACTTACAGCATGCTATAAAATTATTTTTTGGTTTCACATGCGAAAACTCAGTTGGTGTAAACAATTGAATTACATTCCTATGAGTAACCATCCAGGCGAATTTTGACAACAATGATTTTGATTCAAAATACCTAGATATCATTTTGATACAAATTACCTGATATGATTCCATTTATTATGTCAATGTCATTGTGGGCACATGCTGACCTGATTCATAACATCAAGGCCTAACTAACTGTTGACTTGTACCAGATCAAAAAAATTGGAGAACCATTTTTCAAAGCACATCAATATTTTAGAACCGAGTAGGTTAAATCACATTCAGTTTCCATGAATTGAATAGCACAGCTAGCATAAAATTAGCTGCATAGTGGCCACTGCAGCCACATATGCACCCATGAGACATTCAAGGTAGGCTAACCACTCAACAAATCAAGGGTGGTATCTCGCAGAGAGGTGAATATCAAATGTTTAACTTCTAGTATGGAATTTGGGTGTAGACTATAGAAATGATGATCAATGTTCAAGAAGGCGCTAGGCAGGCGGCGTCGGCGAGGCAAGGCCTAGGCGGCCGAATTAAAAATGAGGTGCATCAATTTCTATTTTATTTTCTTTCTTCTTTTTCTGTTCTGGTCCATTTTCTCATTTGGCCCATGCCTTCCTAACCTATTTAGTCTTTGGGCCTATTTATGCATGTAGCTGGCCCACCAACCCATTTACCTCCCCCCTCATCTCTTCTCTCTCCATTCTCACCGCACACACGCACGCCTTATCTCCTCTCTCCCCGTTCTCACCGCACGCCTCACTTTTGCTCTCTCCCCCGCTCACCTTCTCCCCTTTGGCCTCTGTCGTCGCCCTCTTCTGCTTGCCTCCCCTCACCAGCTCGCCCACCACTCCCGTAGATCCGTGGCGTGGAGGGGAGGTGAGACCATGAGACCAGCGGAGGGGAGACGGCAGAGGAGACGATAAAGAGGGGAGGAAGCAGCGGCAAAACGAACCTCGGTCGCGACGCAGCGGATTCCGACGGGCGATAGCGTGCGGTCCCAGTGGATTTGGCATGGCAACGATTCCGCCTTTGACCGCCGAAGGCCACTTAGGCGGGCTAGCTGCCTAGCCTACCAATTTTGGCCAAGGCGCAGTGGCAGGGCTCCCCAGTGCATAGGCCCGCCTAGGTGGCCACCTAATATCACCTTTTAGAACATTGTTAGATCATGTGTTTATAATAAGCATAAAAATTGGTTCTAGACGCCACCTGGGAACTCAGCGGGCCCTTTGTCATGGTCGGGCATCATTACCTGAAACGCCACAACCGAGCCAAGCCCGGCGCGCCAAGCAACATCTATGCCTTGAGTATCAAGGCATATCAGACATGCCTTTTAATTGCTATCCAGATTAGTTAGTACTTTCCAAGTTAGTTGATTGCTGGGCCTCTTCTTTTCAACTTCTAAAAGCTGCTTTTCGGTTTTTCTACAGTAACTAGCTTTCGGGGTTTACAAATTAATTGTAGTACACACTGTAGCGACTTTATTTATATTGGCCAAAACCGCATACGAGTTTCTGTTACTCAGTACTCTCTCACGAACACCGAGGCTAAGCCATCGAGGCATGTTGGAGCTCGCCGAGGTGAATGCATCACACTAGGGGGAGCTCCTAGTCGAGGAGACGCCATCGAGGTAGTGTGAGGTCCGACCGAGGTCACAGCCGTCCAGATTGAAGTGAACCATGCTAAGTACATCCAGAAATGGACCCGGCTCATCGAGGACGTGCTAGAATGGGCGCAGTCCAACCGCAGAGGTCCTCGAGCGGACGTGGTCCGACCGCAAAGGTCCACGAGAGAACACGGTCTGACCATGTGACGAGTCCGAAGCGCGCACAGCTTGGCACACAGCAAACTTGGTGCGTGCAACAGCAAATACCGCGTGGGAAGAAGCACAGCGTGGCGGTCCTAGCATACAGAGGAAGGCCAACGAGGATGTTTGGGAACAGATGTGGTCCGACCGTGGAGGAGGTCCGCGAGCGGGACATAGTCTAACTGTGCGACAGAGTCCGAAGCGCGCACAGCTTGGCACATAGCAACCTCGGCGCGTGCAACAGCAAACACCGCGTGGGAAGACACGACATGACGGCCTTGGCACACGGAGGAAGGCCTGACCGAGGATGTCTAGGAATAGGTGTGGTCTGTTCGCGGAGGAGGTCCACGAGTGGTCATGGTCCGATCACGGAGGTTCGCAAATGGGCACAGTTCGACCACAGAGAAGGTCCGCAAGCAGGCGAGGTCAGGCCATGGAGCGGCTACGGGAGCAACACCATGTGATTAAGCCTTGGCACGGGCAACAGCGCGTGGCTGGCCCTGGAACGGAGCCTGTCCAGGCACGTGGCCGGTCCTAGAGCAGAGCCAATCCAGAAGGTCCTCGTGCTACCTCGAGCAAAGTCCATGAGCCAACTTTGGCAAAGTCCGTGAGCCCACTTTGGCTATGTCCGCCGCGAGCCAACCTCAGCAAAGTCCACGAGCCAACCTCGGCGAAGTCCGCGAGCCAACCTCGGTGAAGTTTGAGGTAACAAGGTCCACAAAGTGTGCGAAGCCGAGCCTAGAGGGGGTCCGGGTGGGGTTCAGAGGAGAGCACCCCTGACAAAGACAGGACGGCAGACCCAAACAAGGTCAGCACGATGGAGGCAAACAACCCCAAGCAAAGACGGGGCAACAAACAAGGACAAGGTCGGCACGATGGAGGCGAGCGACCTCACGCGAAGATAGGGCGACAGACCCAGATGGGGTCGAAGAGCATGGCGCGGACGGAGTCTCTGGAGGGGTCTAGAGGGCCT
Organism: Dendrocalamus latiflorus; assembly: GCA_017311315.1. Lineage (NCBI taxonomy): Eukaryota > Viridiplantae > Streptophyta > Magnoliopsida > Poales > Poaceae > Dendrocalamus > Dendrocalamus latiflorus. Next base: position 7,698,877 of record CM029666.1, on the reverse strand, counting down.
CCGTGCGGATGGTCGGAACGGGTCTTCCCCACGTTGAATGACATGGCTTTTTGCTCAAGTCCCCACGAATAGCGCCAACTGTCTTTGGAAAGAAACTTAGAAGCACCCTCGGTCGGATGCGGAGACCGCCGAGGATACGAAGCGACTCAAGGAGAAGCACACAAATGACCCGTGTATTCAGTATGTGTAGGGTTAAAAAAATGGCCCCCTCCCATTACAAGGGGTCCTATTTATAGCGCGAGGAAGGCGAGTGAAGTTACAAGTTTGCCCTTGGGGCCTAATTTACTCCTAGGGGTATACACGTCATTTGCACTGTGTGGGCCCCGCCACATCCGGGACTCCGAGGCCAATCTGGGATCGGCCCCGAACCTCGCCCAGGGTCAGCCCTGTACCCTTCCAGGGTTTGTCTCATGTCCCTCGCCCGAGGTTGGCCCCGGATCCCTCCGGGGTTGGCCTTGCGCACCTCACCTAGGGTTGGCCCTGAACCCCTTCGAGATGGGCTTGCGCACCTCGCCCGGATTTGGCCTCGGACACTTCCGGGCTAGGTCTCACGTGCCCCGCCCGAGGTTAGCCTCGGACCACTCTGAGTTCGGCCTCGGGTCCCTCGCCCAGGGTGGGCCCGGACCCCTTCCGGGGTCGGTCTTGCGTTCCTCACTCGGGGTTGGTCCCAGACCCCTCCAAAACGGGTCTTGCAAAATTGATTTGGGGACTTGACTTAGGGTAGACCCTTCAACGAGTATTGTCGCTCCAAGGTGGTCGTGGGCCCAAAGTGGTGCGAGGACCCTCCCCCAACAATCATGTAGGAGGGATGAAGAGAGAAGGCGAGATGATGTAGAAAGAAACAGTGGCATGGAGCTCCCCTTACCTCCACACATCTAAGGCAGCAGCAGTGCAGAGCCTAACAGGATGGGCTAGGCCCAAGTTCCAAATTTTTCTTTCTCTTTCTTCTGCACTTCCCACCTTTTCTTGTCTCACTGTTGCATGATGTGTGCTAGTCAACTGCCTAGGGGGCTAGGCGCGGGTCTGCCTCCCGACTAGCGCCTAGCACATTTTATAACACTTAATATAGGTGTAATTTAATTTGGTGCATGACACATCTAGAGGCATGCTTGTGATTGCAGACATAGCCTAAATTTGTGCATTGATAATATCTATTTGTTGATTCTTCTGAGTACTATCATCCCCCATCACCACATGTGCAAGTCATGGTAAGGCACATGCCTTTGTGCCTCCTGGGCGCTTAGGAACAATTACATGATAGATTACATATTATTGGTATGATGTATAATATCAATATCAATTGTATAAGATGTGCATGCTCAAAGCATAATTTGTTCCCTCAAACCACGGAGGATCCCCTAGCCCACAAGTCAGTGTACCCTAGTTTTTCCCTTAATTTTCTTTTCCCCTCCCCAAGATCCATCTTGCTCACGCCCTAGCCTCTTCTCCTCTCCTCTCTCTCCCTTGCATATCTACTAGCTCCCGTCACCGGCAATCGAATGACACCGCCATGCCGCACCATCTCTCCCCACAATCGTCGTCGCCCAATTTGTAGCAGCCATCGACGACCTCAACTTCACCGATCACCAGCTATTTTTTGTTAGCTCACCAAATCTCACAACCATGCCAGGAGTGGTGGGGAAGACATAAAGCTATGAACGGCAATGGCAGCAATAAGTGATAGTGGCTAGGGTTTGCGTCCCCCTCTCGTGTATGTGCCTTTCTCTATCTCTATCTCTGTAATCAAGGGTGCAGGGCAACCATGGCCAATTGACTGGGTCCATGACAACCACGGCAGACAAACTGGATGGATAGTCAACAACTAGTCATCGCCAAGGCAACACCATGACAACACTGGAACAAGTAAATTATTACACAAAGTGCTAGTTTCATGTTTACTTCAACCTACTCTCCAGTCTCCACATACAAAAAATGTTAGCTTAATGTTTTGTGCATCTACTCCCCATAATTGTGTTAACTGGCATAAATAGACAAATGTTTTTGTTTGGAATTGAATGTAAAACTAGATAGACCTAAACAGTTGTTACCGCCGAGAACAGGCGAGATTCTAGTTATAACAAATTAACGGAATTTTAAAAAGCCGGGAATTTTAACACTGGTTGGAAGTCACTAAGAAATGCACCCAATAAGATAAATGTTTACCTTCTCAACATCATATCCATACTGACCTGCAAAATGAAACAAATAAACATAAGAAACACATTTCAAATAGTTAAACATCATATCCAGCTGCTTTGCCAATTGCAATAATTAAAATATTAAAATAAGAAATAAATTTCAACACATTCTGACTGATTTAAGCACAAAAACCAAAGTTCACAACAAGCAGCTTTTCAAGGAATTAGAATAAGCATTAACGAACTTTTAACTCAGCCGCAGAAACACAAAATCTCATCCAATTATTAGATTGATTTCAGAACATGCATTTTCAGCAGTCGTATATAAGCCAAATATGCAGCGGTTTTGCATAAAAAGACCACGCATGAGTGTTCAACTAAAATTGTGGATCGGCTCCAACTGCAAGACTGGCCATATGTAAGCAAACCAATCACCTGTATGTCCGGGTCACCAAAAACTAGAAAGTAAATCTATCAGTTGAATGTGATATTGTGCAATTTGAAGTTCCCATAAGCACATAGCACAAGTCAACCACTATAGGCAACAATCTCCTCACATCCCAATGTTTAAGCTAAGAGAATAAGGGTACAATGTACTTTGCCTTAACAAAATCCACTTTAATGGTCACACATGAATCTTCCCCTATTTGCTCTTGGCTTCTAGAATCCTTTCACATGATCAACTGAAAAGCTAATCCTCTGAAATGGCCTTCCCAAAGGACTTTAGCATGAAACCATCATCGCTGCCTCGTTCATTGGACATATCCATGCTGTAAGCGGCATCCTCAAATCAATTTGCCACACATTTGAAAGGAGGCAATCAGACAGACCATCACCCTTTTCATTCCAACCAATTGTTTCAAAAGGATGCAAAGCAAAGAAAACATTTAAAGATCAGATACTCGCATGGGAATAGCACCCAGAATTACTTTCCCACCTGCAGCTACAGAAAAGAAAGCTGGAGACTATTCAACACATATTCGAAGGACAATCAAACAGCACATCACTCTTTTCACTAGATTGGCTTCTGAATTATATAATGTTATGGATGTTTACTGTATTCTATTTTTCCCTTTAGGTAGACAAAGCGAACCATGCCTTCGTAGATGCTGACTTTCGAACTCTCTCTGCTCTCTGCTTTCTCAAGAGACAGTAATTCTACTTTTATTCTATTAAAAGTCTGCTCGGTTGTGACTACAGTAAAAAATGATCACCAGAGCAGCAAGTGATAAAAGGCTCACCGAGCACGTCTCTGACCACACCCATGCCGAGCGCCGAATTATCCCCAAGCATGGAGCATAGGAACTGTTCGGCCTCTTCAACATTATACTTGCGGTCACAACATCCACCATCTCTCTCCCCATCTGTACCCTTCCAGGCATTGCTCACGCTTACCCCATCCCTGCCCTTCCATGCATTGGTCACGCTTCCGGGCGAAGTGACAGGGCGCGTGTAGCCCTTGCCAATCACGTCCGCGACCATTCCAGTCGCGGCCACGGCAACCCTCTTTGGCCTGCGAGCGGCCTTTCTCCCGCCAGATCCCGCGCGCGGCGAGAGATCCGGCGACGGAGGGGGCTGCGGTTCCTGGGAGGAGCCCAGGATACCGGCCGCGAGAAAGGGGTCGCCACCGGCCTCCCGGTAAGCGGAGTCCACCTGGTCAATTGTGGCGCTGCCGAAAGCGTCGAGAAGCCAGGCGAGGTCCCGCCTCTCGTCGCCGTTGGCCGACGAGGACGCGGTGGAGGCGGACGACGAGAAGGCGGAGGAGGAGGTGGAGGCGGCCCCCGACGAGCTGGAGGTGAAGACGGACGTGTACGCCGAGGCCTCTCCGCTGCTGCTGCCGCTCGATTCCGTCTCCGAAGCTGCCGCCGCCGCCGCCGCGGCGGCGGCTAGGGTTAGGGTTTCGGACCGTGGCGAGCACGACACGCCGGAGGAGGAATCCGACGCTGCCGCCGCGGCCTCCGGAGGAGTCGGCACCTCACCGGCCGTCGCCGCCGGCGAGGACTTCTTCTTCTTCTTCGATTTCTTCTTCGAGGGTTTCATCTCCGCGATGGCTGTTCCCCCTTTCCCTTTATTTCTCGAGGGGGTTTTGATCTTTTCCAGATTTTTTTTTTTTTTGCCGAGGTCAGAGAGGCAAGGCAATGGAAAAGGGAGGGCGAGGCGTGGACTAGCCACGCGGTCCCGGAGGCGCAGAGGGACCGGCGCCGAGGCGTGGTGGGGCAGCCAGGAATATTCCAGCCAATGGCATGTGGGGCTCCCGAATTGTGGGTCTCACCTGTCATGTACAAGTCTGTGTCGGGACGGATGGAAAAAAAGGCTGGAGAGATGTTCAAAGGATGCTTATTTTGGACAGGTTTTTATTTATCCACTTAGACTGGTGGGTGGGGTCGGTCAAGAGATCATGTGATCTGGCCCACCGTCGGTGACGAAATCGGATGAGGAATATCAAACCGCCGCGGGAATCACGAGACCCAGTGAGGATCTGATTGTTGGGGAACGTGGGCGGCTTTCACTGGTACCTTAAAGAAGAGAAAATAATAAAGAAAAGAATTCTCTCGCTATTTCATTATGTTTAAAATATTATTTGTATTATTCTGTATTTGATCTATCTTTTTTGCCTAGAAGGAATTGATCGGACTGGACTAGCCAACGACGATTCCTCAACACATTATAAACACGAGTCACTCCGGTAGATCGAAAAGTACTCATCGAAGCACAACACTTGTAATCTTATTCCTAACAATTTTGGCATTCTAGAACGGTTTTGTTTCACAGTGCAAATTTCCTCTAATCTCCGCGAGCTGACTTGTAGTCGTCGGTACAATACCGATCGGATGATTGGAAAAGAGGGATTGTTGATTACATCATGGAAATTTTGAAAAAAAAAAGAGGGGGCAACGCCGCTCGGCTGACGGCTGCTCGTGCTCGTACCGCCCGCGTGCGAACATGCTGTAGGGTTGCCAGCGTCGCACCGCCTGCACATGGCCGCTGCCACCTCGCCATCCACGGCCAGCCATTGCTTCGCTCGTATGCTTTGTTAGGCCGCCTGTATGCGGCCAGGCCACCGCCACGTTGAGCACCGCCCGAAGCCACGCTTTCACTCAGCCACGCCGATGTCTCCTGAATGAGATGCCGCTGTTGACGTTGCTCAGGCCCCAAACCGAAGCGCCGACCACCACCCCTGCAGGCGTCGTCGTCAGCCTCGAAGCGCTGCTGCCATCACTGGACTTGAGGTGCACCGGCGCAACGACTAGCCCCGCATGGCCGTCGACACGTTGCGTGCGCCACCGCACCGTGCACAGATGCCGACAGAGCTCCGCACCGCCGCATCGCGCCACCCCCGCACGACCTTCACACTGCACTGCGCCACCTGAGCTGTCGGTGCCCAGCCAGCTGCCGCACCACGTCCGCCGCCCTTCCCCCCACACACGTGCCACCACGAGAGGAACAGGGGTAGGGTTTTCCCCTACCCCTCTGAGTCAGTTGGTTGGGCCGAATGGGCTGAAACAATGGGCCTGGCTTGGGAAGGAGGGGAAAAAGAGGGGGACCGACACTCGGGTTTTTGCTAATAGGCCCTTGAAAAATCAAAAAAATATGCAAAATTTTTCTCAAAATTGAAAGTTAGCATATAGGCCCTCAAAAATTGCAGAAGTCAATGAAAATTCATATTCTAGCATAAAAGGGCTTTGGGAATTCAAATTTTTTATCATTTTTAACATTTGAAGCATGTTTAATACTGTTATTATTACTTTCTATGTTTTTTGTATTTATTTACTATTTTGATTAATCGTAATTATTTAGATTGCTTTTAATCACTGAAATTAAAAGTAAAATTTATAGAAAATGCATAGGAAATTCTGGAACTTTACGAGAACCTTTTTGTACCATTATCCAATTTATTTCATGCATATTTACCTACAGTAAATTTATATATTCCTTTCATTCACATGTAGATGACAAGCATCACGAACCAGTAGTTCGAGGAGCTGGCCCAGCATGGCCAAAATTACTTGCTTGGGCTTCTGACATTGAGATTGTACTTGTAGCCAAGAAGCTCCGCGCTGTTATTAGGATTGGTGCATCGGAAGATGCCAAACCCACCCCTGAGAAAAATGATTAGACACTTCACTTCCTCAGGCACCATCTCTGCCTTAATCTCAAGAATGAATACATGGCAGAGAAGAGTGCGCTAACCTTATGGACTGCGCTCAAGAAGCGGTTCAAGAAACTAAAGTGCACCATTCTTCCTCAGGTAGAGCAAGAATAGATCCAACTGAGATTTATTGACTTCAAGACGGTCGGAGAGTACAATTCTACTCTGCACAGAATTTGCATTAATCTTCAACTATGTGACAAGAGTCATAGATGAGCGGAAGATTGAGAAGACACTTTCCACCTTCCACCCCAATGTTGTGCAATCTGCACGCAACTATCATCAAGACGGTTGCAAGGAGTATACTGAATTGATTGATATTATGCAGGTTGTAGGTGTTCAGGATGAAGTTCTCCACAAGAACTTTGTTGCATAGCCATTTGAGAGCTCCGTTGACCGTGAGGCCAACGCTGGAAACTATAAGGTGTGAAAGCCTATAACAAAAAAATAGGGAAAGAAGGGCAAAGCCGCAGTCTAGAAAAGCAAGTCAAATGCTCCACAGGAGAATAAAGCCAGCAAACCAAAGCAAAACTGATAAGGACATCACGACTGGATCGATTACACGAGTACGAGCTAAAAAGATTAATCAACAGGTGAACTTGCTCCTAACTAAATTTAGCTTTAATTTACATGAGAACCAGCTACTACCTAATGCTAGTATTGTAATTAGTCTTAGGTTTGTGCATGAGGAGATGTTGGGATGCCGAAGCCAGAAAAAATCCACGGAGCAAGGAAATCATGCATGTGCATGTGAGCCAAGAAAAAAAGAAATGCATACATGCCACAAAGGAGATGGAAGAAACGTGTACAATCTAGCCAAGATAAAAAGAAATGCATGCATGCTTCATAAGTGATTAAAGCTTTGGAGAAGTACTATTCCCAACACAACATTTATGTACAAAATCATGAAGCCACACTTCTAGTCAGTTCACTATTGAAGCATGCATAAACATGGTCAAAGCAGGTAGGCCATATGCTGTCTATGTTTCCCACAGCCATGTAATTAGTTGGGGTCATTAATTTAGTTGCTTAGAAGTTTGTGAGTCTGAGTCAAACGTGTTTGATTAAAGTCCGAACTGCTAGAGAAGCTAGATGAGTCCGGTCGGTTTGTTTAGTCGAATTACACTTTGGTTCGGTCACCCCATGACCGAACGCATAGCGAGTCGGCCTTAGGCCCTATTTTGCAGGCGTGAGTTAAATATGATGGTTCGGCCCCTCTTATAAAGACAAACCACAAAAAAATAATCTATTATTTTCAGAGAGCTATGCGCTTGTTCTTCCTAGGGTTTGGCATACGATTGCAACCTAGAGGGCAATCGGGCGTTCTTCCCCGTTGTTCTTGTGATTTGCAGGAGCGACAACACGTCTACTGGGTGGTCGAGTAGACGAAATCACAAGCGTGTGGTTGGGCGAATTCTTTTGTCGCAAGTCGTTGTTCTAACAGTGGTTGGTGCCATCGATTCGTTAGGTTGCACGGATCCAAATTATCTCCATTGATCCTACACCGTGAAGATCGGGCAATCCTCCGCATCATCTTAGTATCAGAGTGCGGTTGACACTGTATGAGTATGATAGTGCCAACCATAACTATTAGTTGGCAACAATTCATCATTGATATGCTCAAGCATAAACACGACTAGAAATATTACTTTTGCTGGGTAATACGACTATCAATGTACCTCTACCACTATCAATGTCTTTAATGTAACCTGTCAGATGCCATCGACATGTAGTTAAGGTAATGAAAGGAAGGCTAAAGATATGAATTCTGGACATAAGGATGAAAAGGAGGAATTAATAATAGGAGGCAAAGAGGAACAACACCCATTATCCAATTATTTGTCTTGGACAATTTTCTCGCCAATGCATATATGAAATACGAAATATCTGCTTAAGGGCGATTTACCGAGGTTGCAAAGAATATTTCTGTAATGTAGAACAAAATTGTAAGTAGTGGCGGACCGAACGGGGGGACAAGGGGGGCTAGCCACCCTACCGTTGATCGGATAGTGAGTACCCCTAGCTCCGGCACCACCGCCATTCCATGCCTTCAGTCTTCGTCTTCCTGTCTTCTAGACTTTCCAGTTAGCGACCAGTTGTTGGTACTCGGTAGAAGCAAGAAGTGAAGAATCGTAGAGATGGGCTACACATAAAGAAGTTTTCAATCCATGCTGGGCCAACTATGCAACACACCCCAGCAAAGCCCATAATTGAACCAATTAGACCAGAAACAATCAAGCAACAATAGCCAACCAATGTTACCAATCACCAACAAACCCATCCCCAACCCATTCCCAACCAAAACCAATTCCCCATCTGGCCATCTCTACATCTGGTGCGGGCGGTGTGATCGTGGACTCGTGGTGGTGTGACTGTGAGGGCAGTGGCCGGCGGACACGTCGGGCGGGCATGGCGGTAGGGGGGACGAGTGAGTGGGGCATGGCCGAGTGCACAGCAAGTGACTTGGAGGTGGGTTGATTCTTGCACGGCGCAGGCAGTGGTTGGGCGGTAGGGCGGTGGGGGCTTGGGGACGGGCGCTAGATCTGGAGAGGGAGAACTTGTCTGGAGGGAGAGGTGAGTCACCGGTGGCCCGACGCCTCGCTGGCTCGCCGGCCCAGAGGGAGAGGAGAGATGAGGGAGGGGAGTCTCCAGTGGCTGGGAGGGGGGCAGGGGGAGCGATCTATGGCGTTGTCGCCCGACTAGAAGGAAGTGGGAATGTGGAATATGAGATCTGAGTTGGGTTTGGGCATGGTAAGTGGCTGTGGCTTGTCTCTCATTTCCTTTATGCTATTGTGTATAATATGTATTCACTGAATAGTGGCTGTGGCTAGTCTCCCGTCTCATTTATGCTATAATATGTATTCACTTCACTATTCAAGCTTCATTTATTAATGGTACTTGACAGCAATACGAATTCCTGGTGTGGAGTTGACTGTGAGGACCTGACCGCCTAAGGAGGGGCTGTCAGCTGCGACTTTGCATTAATAGGTATAAAACACAATTCTACTTTTCAATTTGCGCAATTGTGATTGATATGGCATTTTTACTATGTTCTTGTTCTAATTATGTATGCTTTTAGATTGCAAAAGATAGTTCGATTTATATTTAATTCGTTTATCTTTTGTTAGTCATGTTGCACTAGCTCTCATAAAATTTGGTTCTGGGTCCGCCACTAATTGTAAGTAAGATCACCTAAAAAGTGGGCAATTTCATTATTGAGGCTAGTAGCCAATAAGAGAAGGATTGCTAACTTCTGGCATGCCGTTCCTTGGGAGGCTATTCTATTTTGGATGGTCGAACCAACCACTGTCGAAAATCTCAATCACCTAGACATTGAGCCGCAAGAATCCAACATGGATCAAATACTAATATAAAAAAAATCATAATGAAACTAAATCCAATCTAGGAGCCACCCATTAAGTGAGACACCGTAGAGCAAATTCAACCCCGAGACCATGTGTGTGTGAGAGAGTGTGGAGAACTCACACTCCACCGGCAATGCCACCGGCGACGAGCGACTTACAGATGGTGAGGACCTGGTGGCCGGGCCCCTTGACCCCATTGTACACGAGCTTGGCCTCCTCCACTAGGTTCATGATGGTGGTAATGACAGTGTTGCTCCTGCTCTTCCCTAACACGTCCTCCGACGCCATCTCCCCAGCTACGCGCCCCCAGATAAACCCTCACCCGCCCGAATCACCCACGCTCGTGACGGTGGCCCGCAGCACTGACGAGGAGGTGGGAGGCATCTTGGCTTGGGAGCTTTTTTGTGGTGGCGGTGAAAAGAAGGAATGGGGGCCACCGCTGAGATTCAACTGGACCCATCGCCACACCTCTGTTAAGGTCAGGGTCCATCCACATGAGGAGCTGATCGCCTGATCTTTTTTTTGGTGACGAGGGGAACGGGGCGAGTGACAGATCAAGGGGAGGCGGCCACGCGAGGGTAACGGGGCGAACAAAAGAGCGAGGGGAGGTGGCCGCGAGAGGGGCAAGGGTTTGGGGGTGTGGGCCTATGGGGGAATGGGTGCATCTGAGCGAGAAGTGGCGGGCACACCTGTCGGTGCAAAACTAATGTGAAAAGAGATGGAGGGGCAGATGAACCACCACCAACTCCTTTTAAGTAATAGAGAAAGGCCTAATGCCAGCAAAAGGATATAATACACCATCGAAGTTACAACAAAATTGCTTAAGTAATCTCAGGAACACCTCAACATGTGCTCCAAGGGCCTGTGTGAGTTTTTCACTTGCAAAAGAAATAAACATGGGAAAACTAACTTGATCCTAGGAAAAGAAAGAGCCATAAGCTATATGCAAGATCAGGAGTTGCTGCTGAAGCTTATTATTCTTCCACGTTTGGAGTATACGAATCAATCCTACTGAGATTTTAGGATGCACAAAGTTGCATCATCTGCAAATAATGTAAGAAAAAGGTTAGCTAATCCCCTAAAAATTCTTTCCACTGTAATTCTATGATAAATAGAAAATACGGTGCATTCTTCAAAAGATACCGAAAAAACTAAATGCTACATGAGGAGTAGCCGCAAAATCTTATTATTCTTATCATGTTTGGGACAAAGACTTTTTAGTGACATACCAGCCCCTTAGCTATTAGAATCTGGAATATAGAGAGCTGCAGCGTATGAACAGAACATAAAAGAAAATAAATTAGTTGTTAGAACTAAATTATTACTATGTTGTTGCAACTGAAGAAATTGGGGAATGTACTCAAAAACTGGTATTTGCAATAGAGTTTTGCTAACTCTCCCTGATTTTTTCTGGGAATAAATGAGGCATAAGGCATTATGCAACACATGACAGGTGGCAAGGAGGGAGCATGGCCTAATTCAACAGAAGTAGCGTCACAACTCAGAAGTTTGGAAGAAGTGCACATGCACATGAGCACAATGAGTTGAAGCAGGCATCCCAATATGACACATACCTAAATAAAAGTAGAATATAATATATAATATAAAACCATAATACAATATTAGCTCCAGACTTGAATAAAATCATAATACAATATTAGCTCCAAATAAAACCGAAAAGTTGATACAGGCAACTGTTTAACCTACAACATCGTTTTACCACATAGTCTCACAAATGTATCAACGAATCATCTGCATATAACCAATAGCCTGACCTCACGTAAAGTTTGCGCACAAAAAGGTCATGGACAATATCTTACCAAATAGATAAGCACTTCTATCCACGCCTCCATTTCTGCACCATCAAGTGTGTACAAAGACAACCACACATTAGGCCTAAGAACATATATGAATTGAAGGAACATAGTTAACTATATAACCACACTTCATCACTACCTAACCTGAAATAAACAAAAACAAAGCCAGCTCTTCAGGCTAGATACTTTTAATGAAACTAATCAATTATAGAGAAAGGAAATTCACACAAACAAAATCTAAATGAGACCTTGTACATAAGACATGGTGCATCGGTTCTAACAAAAAGAAATATATCCAGCAAAACGTAAACGGCACCCAATATGGGCAACACGGTTAGGGGCTGTGAAGATGCATATTTTGATCAAAATATAGTTGTTAAACTTTAGGCAAAGATGTTACCTTAGACGAAGCACCTTTTGGCCATTTGTGGGTCAGGGATCAAGCGGCATTGCCCTTTACAACTGATCTGCTCACCAAGATTCACAACCTAGTGTGGCATCTATAGTTGGACTTTGGGCACTGAACCATGTGATTTGCTGGGGAAATTAACCTATGAAAAGAAACAAAGCAATGGGGGCAATGTTGACTGCAAGAACCTGTGAACATCACACTAAGTTAACTCACATGTTAACCAATAATTCAGTCTGAAATACACGTGTTAACTCAAGGCTAAATTTAAAGGAAAGATTGAGAAAGCATCAACAAATGATTAACATGAGGGATCAAGATGAGGTTGATGGTATTCCCAGCAAAAGATAGATCAACAGTCACATGTATGTACCTGAGCACCTCAGCCGATGTTCTATAACAAAAGCTGAAGCATCTTAATCGATTGATGAACATCACAGGGAAATAAAATCCAACCAGTGATAAAAGCACGAATAAAGTAACATTGTCGGGGAAAGCAAAGGTATAACTATTGCCAACTTAGACTGGTCGTAGGTAGGTATCATCTAAAGAGTGCAAACTGCTTGTCTGATGTAGATTGATTTCTCGAACACATGTAAATATGACCTTACAATGCAGAAGCTGAACCAATCAAAGTATAACAAAGAGCACAGAGCACACAAACCTCAAGCTCTTGATAAAATTTCCATCTTTAGCAAGCACCCTGTGGGTTAATCTCTGAAACACATTGGGAAACCAAGAAGATACAGTGGGGTGAGTTCCTCTCGAATCACACGGGTGAGCTCAAGAGAGAACCTATGGCGGCCAAAAACCATTGCAGTGCGGGAGCAGCTGGCGCTGCTACTAGGGACCTGACTGGAGCCAATCTTCTAGCTTCAGGCGGAGGGTGCAAAAGAAGTCTCCCCAAATAAATCGTCCTCCATCAGTAATGAAAAAGAATACCTCCTAAAATTAACCAAGGTACTCCCAAATTTCAAGAAATTAAACACAAATCAATAGAACAAGAGCAAAGATACGGTCAATCCACGGCAGTCAGTGTGGAGCACACATCATGCTGTGCAAGCAAGAACCATGCGCCGAGACAGCCAATATTATGGAAAGAACCACACAAGTGTTGAGCGAATTCGAGCCTACCACTATTACGGAAAGAACCCAGAAAATGGAATCCACATCTATCTTCTACATCATCAAGGAAACCTTCCTAACACAAAATAAAGGATTCCTAAATACAGACTACTTATTCCTTTCAGTTTATAGAGAGAAGATGGCTTCAACCAAGGGCAATGACACAAAATTAGTGCAACAAAGCTGATAGAATAAGTGTAAAATAGGGGAATCATGTTTAGTCATATCCAGTATTCTCTAAATGATACATAAAACTGAGCCATAAACAAAATATTAGCGAAACGTACCAAATTCATGGAATTGTAACCTCTTACTTAGCAGAAGAAAACCAATTCAGAATGCAACTCACCACAGGAACATTGAAAAGAGCCGACACTGTTTTCCATCTCTCTATGCCTAAATATATCTTGAGAGGAACGACCGTCGTGCCAATCAACAAACAGAGAAAGACACCACATATTAATATCCAAACATGTGAAGAGAACATGTATCGGTAAAACGTAGATAGTACCATATCAGTTAAATAGATTATGCATCACTAGTTCTCTATTCTATGGCAGCTAAAGAGAACACGGGTACCGGGGAATCATAAAATTATGCTTTGATCTCATCATCATCTTTTGGCTCGTTTGCTTCGTAGACATGTGCTCTTGCTGTCCATGCTGCAACGGTTTCAATCAACAACAGTTAGCTAGCTGCCACAGTCTATGGTAACAAACGAATTACCAATATAACAGAATGGATTTAAAAACTCTTGGCTATTGAGTGGGTGATGAAGAGATATTCTTACCTTTATGTGGATACCACATTAGAGCTATCAGGGGATCTGAAATGAACACCAAAATGGACATGGCCATGTATCAATAGTTGAAAGCTCATACTTGTACCATCCAAAAAAAGTTGGCTACGCATCGGTTTTATCAAGGTATTGTTCATAGCCTCTCATCCACCTGAATAATAACGTAGCAAGGCAGAACAACATAAACAAATTCAAAAAACATATAGCACCTGAATCTGTCTTCACAGGCGCACTAATAAACAATATGATCAGTGGGCTATCTCTAGAGGCAACCTGAAAATGCTCAGCCCATGCAAAGAAGCATAATGAACAAAGGCATTGTTAAGGATAGAATAGGAAAGAGATTAGGACTGTTATTTGTTTCCTAATATGCCTTGTATTCCTTCTGTATATCCCCTTGTACCTCTATATATATTGCCCTTTGGGCCTCATGAATACATGCACAATATTCATAACATGGTATCAAAGCCTAGGTTAGGGTTAGGACTCTGACCTAGTTTTTCTTCCGCTGCCTCTGAGCCGCCGGCCCCGACTGGGCCGCCGCCGCCGCTGCCGCCACCGAGGGTCGCCACCAATCTGAGCCGCCGCCCGGATCGTCTTGAGCCACCACTGTCGCTACAAGATCCGACGTCGCAGCCATCAGATCTGACGCCGCCGCTGCCGGATCTGACGTTGTTCGGCGTCGGGCTGCCTCCTGTGCCGGGCCGCCGCTGCCTGCCGCCTGCGCCGGGGCCGCCGTCGCCTGCGCCGGGTCACCAGCCGAGCCGGGCCGCCGCCACCGTCACGCGCTCTGCCAGTCGAGCCGGGCCACCGCCGCCGTTGCCCGCTCTGCCGGCCGCGTCGAGCTGTCGCCGCCGCTGTCCGCTCCTCCGGCTGCGCCGGGCCGCCGGCCACCGTCGCCTCTCCTCTGGCCGCGCCGCCGGCCGCAGCTCCATCTCTGTGGGCTGCAGCTCTCTGCTGGCTCACAGCCAGTGAAGAGTGACCGGCTTATATAGTCTTTAAAAAAAAGCAAAAAAAAACGTTCTAACCGCCGCGCCGTCCAGCGCCGCCTGTTAGACTTCGTTGCCTTGGTCGCCGCACCGTCCAGCGCCGCCTACCAATGGCTTCCGTTTCATCCGCTGCGATTCCATTCTCGGGAACAAAGCTCCATGGAACGAACTACAGGTTATGGTCTTCCCTCATGGAGATCACGCTTGATGGTCTCCGCCTTTGGGGACATGTTACCGGTGCCCGTCCTTCTCCGCCACCGCCGGTTCAGCCTCCTCCTAGGCAGTCTACTTCTGCACCTCCTGAAGCAGATGATGCTGCTAAGAAGAAGGCAGAGGCTGATGCTGCCGCTGCTGACGCTGCTGATGAGGCTTTTCAGTATGCCATTGACGCTTTCGAGCGCTGGTGTGCTGATGAGGCCCGTGTTCGTGCCATCCTGGTGGTCAGCGTTGATGACTCCATTCAGCCAGATATTGTTGGTCTGCGATCTACTCGACAGATCTGGGAGAACTTGCGTGAGCGATATCAGCAGAGCATTGATGCTTAGTTCTTTTCGCTTCAGCGTGAGTTGGAGATGCTTCGCCAGGGAGATTCTTCCGTCGACGACTTCTTCCGAGCTCTAGCTAGTCTCTGGCGCCAGATAGATGAGCTGGCTTCTCCACTGTGCCAGGAGTGCCACAAAGTTCAAAAGGCGGATCATGATCGTCTTCGCCTTTATGATTTCGTTTGCCGTCTTCGCCCAGAGTTTGAGCCTGTCAGAGCTCAGCTGCTGAGCCGCTCGCCACGACTGACTATCACCGAGGCTCTTTCGACACTTCGGGCTAAGGAGCTTCGTCTCGGGCTAGCAGCACAGTCCGTTCCGACTGTGCTTGTTGCTCCTTCGACTACATCGACGGTTCCTGCTACGACTACGGTTCCTTCCCAGGTGCCTGTTGCCGCTCCTGCCTTTGCACCAACTGGAGTTCAATGCAACTACTGCAAGAACTTCGGGCATGACTATCAGCGTTGTGCGGTGCGAAAAAAGCGGAATAAGGCGCGTGGGGATGGACGATCCAAGGGGGGCAGGGAGGCCCTTCCTTCACAGGAGGACAGACCAGCTCATCAGGATCTCAGCGAGGTGACTCTGTTCAGCAGCTTTGCCAGGCTCTTCTTCAGCAGCTCTCTCACAGCTCAGCGGGTTCTGCTAGTCTAACTCAGACGTCTCCCCCAGGTACCTCTTGGGTTCTAGATTCTGGTGCCTCTTTCCACATGACACCAGATTCCACATCTCTCACTTCAGTAGGACCTCTTGCCCTCCCTATCTCTGTTCAGACTACTGATGGTACTTCCTTGTCTGTTAGCTGTCAGGGCACTCTTTTGTCCACTGATTTTTCTGTTCCAGCTGTTTCTCATGTTCCCCAACTAACCATGCAGCATCTTTCAGTGGGACAGCTCACTGACCTTGGTTGTAGGATTGGTTTTGACTCTCACACCTGTTTCGTTCAGGATCGACAGACAGGGACAATACTTGGGACTGGCCGGCGCCGCAGGGATCGTCAGGGTCTCTACATTCTTGACCGTCTTCATCTTCCGTCCGTTTCAGCTGCTCCTACCACGTCTCCTGCCACGTCTACCTCCACTGCCACTGCTGCCACCACCTCTGGAGTTTTTGCGCAGTGGCATCACCGTTTAGGTCACCTGTGTGGGTCTCGTCTTTCGTCATTAGTTCGTCAGGGTGTCCTTGGACGTGTTACTGTTGACACGTCCATGTTTTGTCGAGGTTGTAAGCTGGGCAAGCAGCTACAACTTCCTCATCATTCTAGTGAGTCATTGTCTTCTCGTCCTTTTGATTTAGTTCATTCAGATGTATGGGGACCTGCGCCTATTATCTCTAAAGGCGGGCATAAATTCTATGTTATTTTCATTTATGACTATTCCCGTTTTACTTGGCTTTTCCCTATGTCTAATCGTGGTCAGTTTCTTGCGATCTATCGTAGCTTTGTCATGATGGTTCGTACTCAGTTTGAGTCCTCTATTCGTACCTTTCATTGTGATTCTGCTGGTGAGTATTGTTCTACTGCGTTCAGACAATTTCTTTCTGAGCAGGGCACTCTTTACCAGTCTTCTTGCCCTGGTGCTCATGCTCAGAATGGGGTTGCTGAACACAAGCATCGTCATCTGATTGAGACTGCTCACACCCTTCTTCTTGCTTCTCACGTTCCACCACAGTTCTGGGCTGAGGCTGTTTCTACGGCTGCCTATCTCATTAATATGCAGCCTTCCACTGCTCTTAAGGATGTCAGTCCTATAGAGCGTCTCTACTCTAGAGCCCCCCCAGTACGATCACCTTCGTGTTTTTGGCTGCACCTGTTTTGTCCTGCTGCCACCTCGTGAGCGCACTAAATTGACAGCCCAGTCAATCGAGTGTGTGTTTCTTGGGTACAGTTCTGAGCATAAAGGTTATCATTGCTATGATCCTTCTACTCGACGGATTAGGATCTCACGAGATGTTGTCTTTGACGAATCTCGACCTTTCTTCTATCGAGATTCGGCTCCTTCCACTACTTCCACCATAGAGACGATCTCATGGTTGTCTCTTTCTGACTCCTCACCCATTTCCCCCTTTCCCCACCTTCGGTACCTTCACCTCCTGTGTTTCCCCCTGCAGCACCGCCTCCTGCTCCTATGGCACCACCGTCTCGTTTCTCTGGGGTGCACTACTCCAGACGTCCTCGTCCTTCACCAGATCCCTCTCCTGGTCTTTTGCCGACACCGACATCTGATTCATCTGATGATGCTCCTCGTTACGCCCTTCGTGACCGGGCAACCATTCGGCCTCCTGCTCGTCTTGGTTTTACTTCGACAGCTCATGCTCTCTCTGTCACTGAGCCTAGTTCTTATCGTGAGGCTGCTTCTCATTCTGAGTGGCAACTCGCTATGGCAGAGGAGCTTGATGCGCTTCATCGTACGGAGACTTGGGATATTGTCCTGATACCTGTGCACGCTCGTCCTATCACGTGCAAGTGGGTGTACAAGATTAAGACCAGGTCTGACAGTACTATCGAGCGCTACAAGGCTCGTCTTGTGGCTCGTGGTTTTCAGCAGGAGTATGGTCGAGATTACGATGAGACTTTTGCTCCTGTTGCTCATATGACCACTGTTCGCACTCTTGTTGCGGTTGCTTCTGTTCGCCGGTGGTCTATCTCTCAGCTGGATGTTAAGAATGCCTTTCTTAATGGCGTCTTGCATGAGGAGGTTTACATGCAGCCACCACCCGGGTATTCTATTCCAGCTGGTCATGTCTGCCGTCTTCGTCGTGCTCTTTATGGTCTCAAACAGGCCCCTCATGCCTGGTTTGCGCGTTTTACCTCAGTGATCACCGCTGTCGGTTTCACTGTCAGTGCTCATGATCCTGCTCTATTTATCCATGTCTCACCTCGCGGTAGGACACTGCTTCTTCTATATGTGGATGATATGCTCATTACTGGTGACGATCCCTCGTTCATTGCATATGTGAAGAAGCATCTCAGTGAGCAGTTTCTGATGACTGATCTTGGCTTGCTTACATACTTTCTTGGGATTGAGGTTTCTGTCACGCCTGAGGGTTACTATCTCTCCCAACAGAAGTATGTCCAGGATCTTCTTGATCGATCTGGTCTGACTGATACTCGCACTGCCGAGACTCCTATGGAGCTCTCTCTTCAGCTTCGTGCTACTGATGGTGATCCTCTTGAGGATCCTACTCGGTATCGCCATCTTGTTGGCAGTTTGGTATATCTTGTGAGCACTCGTCCTGATATTGCTCATGATGTTCATATCTTGAGTCAGTTCATGGCTTGTCCTACTCATCTTCACTACAGTCATCTTCTTCGTGTTCTTCGCTACTTGCGTGGGACCATCTCTCGTCGCTTGTTTTTCCCTAGCTCCACCTCACTCCAGCTTCAGGCGTACTCTGATGCGACCTGGGCTAGTGATCCTTCTGATCGTCGTTCTCTTTCTGCTTACTGTGTTTTTCTTGGCTCTTCCTTGATTGCTTGGAAGACAAAGAAGCAGACTGCAGTTTCCCGTTCGAGTACAGAGGCTGAGTTGAGAGCTATGGCAGCTGTGACAACAGAGATTACTTGGTTGAGATGGTTACTTGCAGACTTTGGCGTACCTGTGAGGGGACCTACTACTCTTATGACTGACAGTACAGGAGCTATCAGCATTGCTCGAGATCCAGTGAAGCATGAGCTCACCAAGCACATTGGTGTGGATGCTTCATACACTCGCTCTCAGGTGCAGGAGGGTGTACTTGCTCTTCAGTTTGTGTCCTCAGAGTTACAGATTGCTGACTTCTTTACGAAGCCACAGACTATGGCACAACATTTGTATTTTCTCTCCAAACATAGTGTGTGTGATCCACCATAAGTTTGAGGGGGGTGTTAAGGATAGAATAGGAAAGAGATTAGGACTGTTATTTGTTTCCTAATATGCCTTGTATTCCTTCTGTATATCCCCTTGTATCTCTATATATATTGCCCTTTGGGCCTCATGAATACATGCACAATATTCATAACAGGCATGACAATGAGCTTTTGAGATTAACATGGCTAAAATTGGTTAAATCATTTAGATGAATCGAACTAAGTTCAAGATACCATTGTTAATTACCTCAGCAGGGTGAACATCCAAATGGGATAACGGCTGCAGGCCTGCAACTACCATTCCACTAGTAGTGTACCCGTGCTAACGCTACTCATACAACAGGATAGATAATGGCGTGATGAACTGAATATCTAAGATATGACTTAAGAACAATATCTAAAAAACTATTCTTCCCTCCCAACAATTCAGTTTGTGTCAGTGCTAGAACCAACAGATAAGAAAAGCCATTTAAAATCAACCAAGACAGAACTTACTGATTGAGTCGACAGCTATGACCAGTTAATCTAGAATATCTGCTCAGATTGAAACTGTGAATTTGGTATAACTCCAAAATGCTTAAGTTCATAACCAACTTTGCCTACTAAATAGGTGCTTACTACTTATTAGTTCTGCTAAGGTAACATTATATCTAACCATATAAGAAATTTTGGCCCATATTAAAGAAAAGGAAATTGTCAAAAATGGAAGGGGTTGAAGAAATTATACATATTTCATTAAAATTATACCAGATTGTAGTTAAGGTTCCAGAGAAGAATGGTGGGTGTGCACCCAGCCAACCAGTTCAGCCATCATTTTAGCATGTCCAGAACTCCTTTGATTTAATAAATTCGGTCTTGATGTAGAACCGTTAGACGAGTGGTATGTAAGGCGACCAGATTGTCGAGATAAATTGCATTTCACAACAGAAATTTACAGAAACTTATGCATTAATAACATATGTTTCACGCCTCATATGTGAACCACCACTTCCGATGGTTAGCTTGTCAGAACCCGCAAGGAAATTTGCAAGACCTATATCACAAGTTCGAGCATCCACACGAATGGCTATTCCCAGGGATGAGTACGACCCATTACAAAATTGCATGGGTAAATTTTGATGTAGTCAGGCCCATGCATTATCTTCCCTTCAGCAGAATCAACACGACGAAGCATATCGCCTGGACAATGTAATATGTGATTATATAAGGTCTTTCTCATCACGGCCCTTTTTACGACAATCATCTTTGATCCAAGAATCAAAAGCATATAGGGAAATCTCCAACCGTAGTGCATGGGTTGTACCTGACATAGAACCCAACCAGTATTAAATTGTGGCTCTGGAAGTTTTCTATAGACTTCCAATGCTTCCTGACCATTAAGTGAATGAAATTAGCCACATCACTGGTTAGAAGGTTAACATTTGTAAGCTGTAACACTAACATCTTTAACATACCTGGCTCTTAAACAAGCAAGAAAGCCTATAGCCTTTCCCAAGTGTCCGTAGAAGTCCCAATAGCTCCCTGATACCAATCGCCAATTTGGAGTCTTGTGACAGAATTTGTTCAGCTTTATCTTGCTCAAAGCATCTTCCATCAGCTATACTTACAGAAGATGCTGCTATATTATCTGTGCACATTTCATCGACAGCTTCATACCTACCTCCTAAGATTCATAAAAATCACTTCCATCATTCATGAATATGGTTGAGTAGAAGTGTAGAACATGCTGCACCATCCATGTGGTGCAACCTAATGCAAAAAACTATACCTACAAAGTATAATATTAATTCCTCTAAACTATGTAAATGCTCTATAGCAAAATCGAAAAGCTAAAGTGAAAGAATGGTAGTGATCCGGTAAAGGAGAAACATATGGCTTCATTTAGTAATCTCTGTCAGGGTTCTTGAAACAGGATTTCATGGAAAGAGATTTCTTTCAATATTTGATCTCAATGATTAGGGAGAATTTCCATATAGGAGTGAAGAGTTCAAAATAGCATAGAATCAGAAAATATATGAATTTGGTGGTAACACTTTATTTATGTTCCTAAAAAACAAACAAATCGACATGCCAAAGAAAAGAGACAAGCAGTCCTGCTGTTCCTGTGCTATGTCAAAAAAAAAAACTGAAAGTAAATAAACACAGGTATACACTTGAAGAGAGAACAGATAATGTTCTGTTAGTATTATAGATGCTTAAAATTTTGAACCGACATTAGGAGATGTACGGGCACTGGGCAGAACAAAATAATACAAATTTGATGACTTAATATAAGTTTATAACTAATGTTGAACCATAAACATCTAGGAAAATATGCAGATGGATCCATATTGCACAGGAACATAACAACATATCAACCAAATTTTGTTAGGTTTATATAATTTGATGAATCATCCACATTGAAATGATAATCACCTTCAACAAAAATTTCTGCTGTCCGTGGCTTTCCTTTCCTAACTTGCACAGAACGTACGGCTGGAACACAATTTTGATGACGTGGACGAGTTTACTCGCAATTTACCTGACGAGTGATCTGTTCCATTCCCTCCAAATTGCGAGGTATTTGAATTCGAATTTAGTGTTGTATCTCTAGAAAGTCTTGCACTTCTTCGAGGTACTGAATCACTACTCTGATTAAACAGCCTTCCAGAAACCTGAAAAGTGTCTTCAGTTTAATGTCACCATAAGCAAATAATTTAAAGTACAAACTAAAAAGAATATGCTAACTATCAACAGCCAGATCTCAAAGTAACAAAACAATAAAAACATATAGATCCTCATCCTATATTAAATTACAGGGGGCCATTCCAACAAAAGGCACTAAGACAAGAAAGATCACAAAGGAACCAAAGTAAAGATTTAACAAGTTTCACATCCACTGAGTATTATATCATGGTTCATGGACGAACTTGTCACAACAAGATGAGATGTTACAGAAAATATGCAGGCATATAGCAATCTTTTCATTTCCTAAATACAAGATGAGAACTTCTGACATAGAGGATGACGGTGAGCTTCTGCTGCAGCACTGACCCCGCCGCCGCGCCCCTGGGCACGTTGATCCCGTACTTCCCCATCAACTCCGCGCCCTGCGACACCCACACAAACCACCCAGCCAAAAACCCTAACTCGTTAGCCTGACATCCAAATCGATGCAAAAAAATCCACAAAAATCAAACCAAAATAGGGGTGAAACCGCCGGATCTGGACGGCGCAGGCACCTGGTACTCGTGGATGTTGAGGCGGCGCAGCTGCTGGTGCTGCCATTTGCCGGCGACGGAGAGGGCGCGGGACGCCAGCTTCCCGAGCGATCCGCGAACCATGGCTGCGGCGGCTTGCGCTCCTCCGATCCGAAAACCCTACAAGCGTGGAGGAAGAAGGCACGCGTACTCGTGGATGTTGCAGCGCGCTGGAGGCTAATGCGGCGGAAGCCATCGCGGTCTCGGAGCCGGAGAAGTGGAGGGAAGAGGAGGTGGCGGCGGCGCGAGGTGGGGAGGAGTAGGCGAGGGCGGAGCGGCGGATGAGGGAGGGGAGGAGGCGAGGGCGGAGGAGGGAGGGGAGGAGGCAGCGCGGAGAACGGGGGGAGGAGCGGAGGGGAGGAGGCGGCGTAGAGAACGGGGGAGGAGCGGAGATCGTGGGGGAGATGGGGTAGAAGGTGGGAGGAGGAGGCTTACACGTAGCGCAGGTGGGTTCTGGTTGTGCATGATTCAAATAATTTTAGCTTTATCAATGAGAAAGAGAAAGAGAAAAAAGTTTGAGCAGAGGTCCAAGTCATTCATACAAATTTGTATGAAGTTGGAACCCTTTGGTACACAAATCTAGGTGGACTTAGATTAGGCATGACTGTAGGGGTGGTTGAGGGGGTGACTTTAGTAAAGAAAATTTTGGTGTATTATAGAGTAGGGTAGATCGATCTGTATTACAGTAAAACAATTAGGTGATTTTCTGTAGGCATTTTGGTCCAGCCGTAAGAAAAGATTACCTGAAATCAAGGAATCGTTGGCCGCAAAGATGAATATAGGGAAAAAAACTGGGGAGCATGTGCATTGAACATACGCGAAAGGAAGGAAGACCTAACTCCATATCGATGTGGTCGATGTTGCCGTACAGATGGAGGAGGCGATCAAGCTCTGAGCTCTGCCCAAGTTATGCATGAACGCAGGCCTGATCCTCCCCACAAACGACCAATAATCTCCGAGAAACCCATATTTTAGAATAGGAGAATCATAAAACCGCACCTACAAACCGAGATTGTAGAATAGGAGAACCTCAGAACTGCAGAAAAACCAAGGGTAGAAGTCAATCTTGGGGGCCGAAGAGCAAAGACCTCGCACCAAAACTCAGAAACCCTAGGCAAGAAGAGAAGAGAGACAGAGCAACGAGAAGATAGAGGAGGGGCATGGACGGGAGGAGTAGGCAGAGGGGGGAGAAGCCTCGCGTTCTCCAGAAGGGAAGAGGAACCAAAAACCAGAGACGAAAGCACGGGCTGAGAACGTAGAGCAAGAATCCAACACGAATCAAAAGCAAGAACAAGAACAAAATCGGAACGCCACCGAGCGTGAGCAAGAACCCAAACCAGAAAGCACGGGCCAAAGAGGTAAAAGCAAGAATCAGAAGCAATCGAAATGAAACCAAGGACGAATGACGTATCCGTAGCAGGGAACAGCGAAAGGAAGCAGGCACAGGAAGCACGGGGAGGGAATGGCAACGTCGAACCGAAACCGAAGAAAGCACCGGCGATCCGCAAGAACGGAAGCACCGTCGATCCGCAAGAATGGGAGCACGGTCTGGTAACACGCACACCAGGGAGCAAGGTGGAGCACGCGAGGCAAGGGGGATGCACGAAGGGCTCGCGCCGTGAGCAGAGCCATCGGGGCCACACAGCGAGCGGGGGCACGACACCCGCAGGGGGACGGTACCATCGGCGCCTAGACCCCGAGGCCGCGAAGATCACGAGGACGGCACGGCTATATGGGTCGGACGCGAGTAGATCAATTTGAGATGTTATTTCTCTGCATGGATGTACGTTGTACATACAGGGTGAAATGGATCTTTGCTGCTTTTGCACATCATCGGCAGCAAGCAACAACCTCTATTGTTCTGACGTAAATTGAATTGGATAAAATAACCAGGTGTACGTGGTTTAGGCTTTCAGACACCCACCACCACCGGATCAGGCTTGGTCCATCCACCATGCCCATGGCCTAGCCAGCCTGGCAGAGAGCAGGAGTTGTGTGACACGTGGGCACCTGGAGGTGCCGAAAGACGGTGTTGCTCTGGTAGTGTATCACTTTAGGTGGGCATCTTTGCAATCAGTCAACCTCTTCAGAGAAAATAGATACGGATTATATGGTTATCCTATTTGATAGGACATAATTACAATATAGATTTTTTATACGATTAACAATTTATCTCTTATTTATATTCGAATTCGTATAAAAAATGAATATGGTATGTAATTTTATCATCCAAAATATTATTTTATCCGGACTATTCGTATCTATATTCATATTCAGTGAAGAAATATAAATATATATATATATATTATTGCAATAGGACTAATTAGTTGGACAAATTTTTTTAATTCAATGTGAATTCGTGTTTCTTTAGGTAAAGTAAATAAACTAGAATGATTAAGCGTGACTGTATGAGGATAAAATGTCATTAATATCTTCATACTGCATAAGTACGAGGATATCTGGGTTTGACTGAATTGAGTAGATATCCTAATCGAATTTGTGTTCATTACAATATTTGATTCATATTCAAATTGCATTCGTATTCGTTTACAAATACAAATACGAATGTGATAGGTGCATCATTCAATTCGTATCTGATCCGCTTCCAGAAGGAATCCTGCTGATTTGAGGTCCCAGATCTCCGGAGAACAGAGAACCCCAAGTATGTGAAGACTGAGATACCGTTGTGTAAATCCATTGCTTTGTTACGGAACTTCATGACCTTGTTTGTGCGCCATCGATTCGGTCCTTCTGTTAAAAATAGATTCATATAAGTAAGGCTTATCTTCTATAATTTCAAAGCATATATATATTAGTACTAAATTGATAAAACAAGGTTGAGGAGATCAATTTATAAGTTGAAGTCCTTACTACTCCTTAAATCATATGACACATAGATGTGATGGCATAAAAAGGGCTTTGACTAATTACACATACGCGCGCACACACACATGAAAATTGGGTGACTTGCGATGCACGACCACTCTGTGACGTGGCGCACCACTTGACGGACAAAACCCACCTTGTCTCTGCTGAATCGTGTATCACTTTCTCTCTGTTTGAATATGATTGCGATGCACAACTGCGCCGTGACGTGGCGCGCCACTTGGTAGACTAAATCCATCTTATTTTTGCTGAACCGTGCATCACTCTCTCTGTTTGAATGAGATTCAAACGTTTGAATTTGAAGCTTTTATTGAGTTTTGATGACAGACAGTTACCAGTGGGTAAATGGCTGGTTAAATATGTCAGTTACTAGTGAGCAAATGACTGCTTAATCATATCAGTCCACAGTTTGCATCTATGTATATGCTTAGAGATGTCCAAAGTATAATGCTAAGAATCACTGCTTCCATTTCTTCCTCCTACAAACATGTACTGTTGTGTTGCGCCGTTTGAACCTTATCGACTCTTCTTTTCGGCGTGCACCATGAAGAAAGGAAGCAGTATCTCCGAGCCGCTGCTGCCGTGAAGATCTGCACGGGCGTAGCAATAAGGTTTTTGGACTATGCACATCTGCGTGACCGCTCACTTCATTGCGATATCTACGTTCTGCACTGCTTCTTGTTTTTCTTCGCACCTAATTGTAAGTCATTCGTGTGATCGATTGACTTGTTTAAATTCTGTTTCTGTATATATTTTAAAATACAATAATTTGCCTGTTGCTAGTGCTGAGTTATGCATCATTAGCTATTTACGATATTTACTTTATAGTAAAATTTGAAATTAAAATATTACACATATTTCTAACACCTTCAACTAAGTACAAGCTGAGGAAATGGATCTGCGTAGTAGGGCTACATAGGGGGAAGGCGGAATGGTTGAGTTCTTCGTTGCTTCCTGCTGCCCAATACATGCATTATCATACTGCTGCCAAAAAAAAAACCCCCCATGCTATGTTAACTAGCAGTAAAAGGATTTCGTTGTGTCCTCCTCTCTCTCTTGTTGATGATTAGTGTTCAGTCTCCACTAACAGCGGATTGGCTAGGTTATTTGTGTGGGGTTTTCACTGTGATTTTTTAGTTCTGAACCCGTGATGTGTGGCTTGTAAACTTATTCTTAAAATCAGATTTTTTTTTTTGAGATTAGAAAAAAAAAAGTTGAAAGGGACAAGCAAGAACAATAATGGTACGGCCCAAACAAAAGCCCACGCGACTTTCTGCAACTGGGCACCCATCTTACACCATATGGACCGGAAGGAAGATGTGCAATTGGCTATGTTGACAAAAGCCCGGCATGGACACCTTTGAAACACTTTCGACATCTCAAAATTAACCCACTGTATGTATCTATATATTTACAAACAATCGGTGAAGACAAAAGTTATCACCTTTGTTTTAGAGGGCTAGAAAATCTTACAATAATTCTTAAATAAAAAGTAAAATTTCTAGAAATTCTCTCTTTAATCAAGAGAAAAAAGAAAAAAAATCTTATACATCTATTAGACGGCCCACCCGTATTATAATGGCGAGGAACCTTTTTTAAGAATTGAAGTACGTATGGATAGAACAGTCCCAAACAGATAAAGAGAAGAAAAATATGATAAGAACAGGCAAGCTATCTCCGTTTGATACCCCGCATCCAAATCCCGTATGGGAAAGAAAATAACTTCGCGGAAATCGTAGCATCGTCGCGGAAGCAAAACTCTTGCGTCGCGGCATCCTCTCCTCATCGTCCCGTACATCCTGCCACCCTATGAAACAGTAGCAATGCTGCGCCCTACCCGGCTCAATAGGCAACTATTGTGCCACGTGACTGCCGTTTCCTCGGCCCCTTTTGTCCCGATCGAGTGAGTGCATGGCAAATAATACCAGAAGCGCTAGAGCTCAGTCGATCTGCACTCAATGTTCTAAGACCATTGGAGTCCAAAAGCCGTTCGGAGATGATGCCGACCATGTGAGCCAAATTTGAAGCCGCAGATTGCAAGCTGGAACGTCAGAGCAAGTAGGAGCAAGTTCATTCGAGATAAACAGAGCAAGTAGGAGCAAGTTCATTCGAGATAAACTGATCGCAGGCATGTATTGCTCATCTGTTAAGAAGCTAAGCCGGAAGCACAGAACAAGAACTTCCAAAAGACTGTTCATGTGTCTTTCAATAACAACTTCACTAAAAGATATTAACAAGGATAGAATAATCCTCAAATTATTATGTCATTATATTTTTTGAATATACCCCTTATCAATAAGAGGTAAATATGACAGGATGGTCCTAAGCTCTTGTACGACTTTTACGACCACGTAGTCGTAAGTCTTACTGCGACTACCCCTTGGTCGTAAGTCCTAATACAACCAAATAGTCGTAAGTCTTATTGCGACTACCCCCTTAGTTGTAAGTCATACGACCAAATAGTCATAAGTCTTACTGCGACTACTCCATATGGTCGTAAATCCTTCTACGACCACGTAGTCGTAAGTTAACTTGTGACCACCTTATAGTCGTAGACCTTACGTAGGGTTATTATTTTCTTAGGAGAAGGTCTGAACCTGTATAAAAATTTTCGTGTCTCTACTCTGCATGTGCATACACCGG
Organism: Dendrocalamus latiflorus; assembly: GCA_017311315.1. Classification (NCBI taxonomy): domain Eukaryota; kingdom Viridiplantae; phylum Streptophyta; class Magnoliopsida; order Poales; family Poaceae; genus Dendrocalamus; species Dendrocalamus latiflorus. The sequence goes on along the minus strand of CM029666.1, from coordinate 7,670,934 downwards.
GTCTTCTAAGAGTTTCCCTGAATCCAAACAAATCATACGTAAGATCAATATTAAAATGTTGACAGTTGGCGTCGTCAGTGGGGATTTCTTCTTCCAAGATTCCGGTAATTTTCTCATTAACAAGTTTCTCTTTTTTCTCCTGATGTCCTCATGGAAGATGAATGGAATAAGGAGAACTGGTTTGACTTGACCGACTACATGAGTATCGACATGGAGGCCTGTTACGACTACGAGTAGACTATGCTTGCTTCCGATGATGAATGTCTCCCTGGAGATTCATCCGGTGATCCCAGAGACGATGCTGTTGGAAAAGTTAACGAGGGATCAAAGTCCCTCATAGCAGTATGCCTGAGGGAGGACTCATCTCCCCTAAGCGGCAAGGGTCAATTCGACCATGATGAGGACTTGCAACACAACGATGGGTCCGTTTCCAAGCGTTCGAGTCCCATGGCATGCCCCGTGCAGTTTCAAAGAGTCCAGACTCTACCAATCAGGGAGCACATCGCCAACTCCTAGTGGTGACTCTTCGGATGACCCGGCGAAGGCAATAGGTGGCCACACTTCATGTTCGTTCGCATTCTCGCGGGGAACAGACTAGGCTGGGGAAGGTTATAACCCAGACATCCTCTACCTCGTAGGGTTTACTCCAGGTCGCGAGATGATCTCGCTCGATGATTCTTCGGACCGGGGGGGGGGGGCATCCCTTAAAAGTGGAGATTCTAGACAGGAGGTCTTTGCTCTGCCCTCAGATTCTCATCAACTTCTCGGAGGAAGGCTTGAGGATGCTCTCCGATGATCACACTCTCCCTCCTCTCGTGGGAATGGTGACAAGACCTCCAGTGATGAGTCCAATCAGTACTCTGATGAGCGTGGGAGAAATCTTAGAAATACTCGTTCTCCTCTGAAGCAGCCCCAGTTTGCATTTGGAGTCGAGGATCCTGAGACTGTTCGGCAAAGGCAACTTGTCGCCCAGAGTGCTTTGCCTGGGCGAGCCCAGTACTAATCTGAAGAGGCACGGGAGCTTTAACGGATCAATGACTTGCTCGAGAAACTGACTCAAGAGCTTGCTCGAGCGTCGGGCTATGACCGCTTCATTGAATACATTGCATGAAGGCTTCACGATGTGATGGCCCGACTTGAGCAGCCTTGCTTACGTCGCTCCGAGAGTCAACAAGGTATGACCGTATCTAGTCATTTACGAAACTTGTCTCGCAGGAGTTGGTATGGTGACGGGGCATATCACACTCCCAATTGCAATACTAGCCAGAGGAGAATGCCCCGGATTGCTTCGGATCAACAAGTCGACACTCGATCACCGCTTCGAGCAAGGAACCTACAACAGCAGATGGACTATGAGTATCATCCCTGAGTGGACGAGACCTATTATAGGTCTGGTTCGCCCATCGTCGGGCATCGCTGAGTGCATTCACCTGGTGATGCTAACTACCCATTTCCACAAAGGAGACATTAGGAGATTAGTGTTGGATGCCAAGCATTCATGCCTGAGCTCTGAGCAGTACGTTGGCTGTCGCGGTTTTGACTGGTGAGCATGGAGAAATTTGACGGGTCTTATAATCCCATCGATGGTGCCCCCTTCATGAGAAACAGGGGCACGATCTTCGCAATTGCCAAGTTTTCCTACGGAAACTCAAGGATTACTATTCTGGCAAGAGCCCGCTTCCAACAATTGAGGAGTTGGGACAATCAAGCAGCCGAAAGCACTTAGATGAGGATGAGGACATGCCATTCCAGGATCTGAAGCACATTATTGAGCATATATATGGAGGTTCATCTGTATACGAGTCCAAGCAATAGTATAAGGCTATCGAGCGCAAGGTAAACTCTATCGACCCTTCCCTTGTCAATAATTTGTTTAAGTGATCAGAAGTCACCATCCCTTTTGAGAAAGGTGATTGTATGATCCCCTCAACTCGACCTGGTCGGTTCCCGATTGTGGTCAAGCCCACCATCAACAACTGTCAAGTAAATCACATGTTGATTGATGGTGGTAGTTCTTTATATATTTTTTTGTTAGTTCCTTGGACGAGATGCAAATTCCTCATACCAAAATAAAACCTGTGCAATATTCATTTCACAGAATCGTATCGGCTTCTTTAGCCAAGCCCATTGGCCAAGTTTCTCTGCCTGTTACGTTCAGTTCTCTAGGAAACTTCAAGACAGAAAAACTCTCCTTTGATATGGTTAACTTCAACTCGGCGTATAATGCCACACTCGAATGACCAACTCTGGCACAATTTCTGATAGCTGTTCATTATGCATATCAATGTCTCAAGTTGTCAGTCCCAAGGGAGTCATTACAGTCCGTTGTGATAAGAAGATGGCACTGACGTGCGATCGCAAGTCCCTCAAGATGGTCGGATAGTTACCAACTCAGGAAGTCACCAAGGTACAGCCTTCGAGGAAGCACTCGAAGCCTAAAGCTACGCCAAAACTGAATGAAGAAGTCAAAAAAGTTTCTCTGGACCCAGAGGAACCTTTGAAGACAGTTCGCATTGGAGTTACTTTCGACCCTGCATAAGAAGAATCCCTCATCATTTTCCTATGGGCAAACATAGATGTGTTCGCGTGGCAGCCGTTCGACATGCTCAGAGTCCCAGGGAAGTGATCGAGCGCAGGCTAGCTCTACAGTCTGATAAGAAGCCCGTAAAACAAAAATTACAGAGATGTGCACTAGATCGACGAGAATCTATCAAGTTGGAATTAGACAAGCTACTAAAAGCAGGCTTCATAAGAAAATTCGATCACTTAGAGTGGTTGGCTGATTCTGTAATGGTAAAAAAGTCTAACGGTAAGTGGCATATGTGTATAGACTATACCAATTTAAATACAACTTATCCTAAAGATGACTTTCTGCTTCTTTGTATTGATCAATTAGTAGATTCTACTACTGGTTGTGAAATATTAAGCTTTTTAGACGCATACTTTGGTTATCACCAGATCAGTATGTCTTCAGAAGATGAAGAGAAAACCACGTTTATCACCCTGTTTGGAGTATTTTGCTATGTCAAAATATCATTCAGTTTGAAAAATGCTTGTCTAACTTTTTAGCATTTTATGCAATTAATGTTCATACATCAAATGGGTCAAGACTTGGAAGCCTATGTCGCTGATGTGGTTGTAAAAAGTATTAAATGGCTTAGTCATATTTCAAACATGTAGGAGACCTTCGACAATCTGAGAAAGCATTGCTCAAAACTCAATCCTAAAATGTGTGTGTTTGACGTTTCCTCAAGAAAACTACTCGGATTCCTTGTTTCGATAAGAGGTATCGAAGCAAATCCTAAGAAGATCAAGGCCATTGAATAGATGCGCCCTCCGACCACGAAGAAAGGGGTCTAGAAACTCACTGGGTGCATGGCAGCTTTACGTTGTTTCATCGCATGACTAGGATAAATAGGCATTCCTTTCTTTAAGCTTTTGAGGAAACATGAGGGTTTCGAGTGGTCAAAAGAGGCCAATGACACTTTCAAAGGTGTCAGGAGATTCCTTACGAGTGCTCCTACCCTAGTTTCTCTAAAAACAGGAGAGACACTCTTAGTGTATCTATCTGCCATGCCATAGACAGTAAGTGCTGTATTGGTTGCAGAGCGCGAGGTTGTTCAAAGACCAGTATACTATGTAAGTGAAGTTTTAAACGGTCCTAAGGAGCGCTACCCTCAGGTCCAAAAACTTATCTATGCCCTCCTCATGGCTTCGAGGAAGTTGAGGCATTATTTTCAGGCGCACAAGATAATTGTGCTATCTAAGTTTCCTTTAAGAGAGGTCCTCTAGAATAAGGAAACAACAGGGTGCATGGTAAAATAGTCGGTCGAACTTGGAGATTTTGACCTCCATTTCGTGTCCTGAACGACTATTAAATTCCAGATCTGGGTAGACTTTGTCATTGAATGGATAAATCCTGAACCTGTTCAGGATCTCTAATAGTACGATTCTTATGACTTGTGGACGATGTACTTCAATGGGTCGTTTATATTAAGTGGCTTGGGGGTTGGGGTGGTCTTGGAATCTCCTGTGGGAGAAACCTTAAAGTATGTCATCCAATTGCTCTTTCCAGCAACTAACAATGTCGCTGAGTAACAGCGAGGCGTATGGCAAAATGGTCAATCAAACTTGGGTATTTCGACCTCCATTTCATGTTCTGAATGGCCATTAAATCCCAGACCTTGGCAGACTTTATCGGCAAATGGACAAATCCTGAACCTGTTCAAGATCCCTAACAGTACGATTCCTACGACTTGTGGACGATGTACTTCAATGGGTCATTTACATTAAGTGGCTCGGGGGCTGGGGTGTCCTGGAATCTCCTGTGGGAGAGACATTAAAGTATTTCATCCAATTGTTATTTCCAGCAACTAACAATGTCGCTAAGTATGAAAGTTTGTTGGCTAGCATACGAGCTGCTAAAGTGCTCGGGATTCGACGACTACTCTTAAGAGGAGACTCTCAACTTGTCGTGAATTAGGTTGGAAAAGAGTATCAATGCTCGAGTAAGATCATGTCTCAGTACTTGTTGGCAGTATGAAAGCTTGAAAAGCATTTTTCGGTTTCAAGTTATAGTATATCCCTCGGAAGGATAACTTTCACGCAGACCAGTTGGCTCGGATAGCTTCTTCCCGATCACAAGTACCGTATCTCTGGTCGAAGCACCAGAGACAACCTCTAATGAGATAGTCTCTCTAGAGTATGAAGAGACGTGGATAGCTCCCATCTATGACTACCTTCGGAAGGGTTCAATACTCGATGATGATCCCGTAGCAAATTGTCTTGCCCACAAGGCTAGGATGTATACCTTGGTGGATGGAGTATTTTATAAAAGGGGTACTCAAGGAGTTCTCATGTGATGTATATTGTAGAAAGAATGATTAAAACTCCTTCATAACATACACGGGGGCATCTGTGGAGCACATACTTTCTATAGAATGTTGGTCGGTAAGGCTTTTCGATAAGGTTTCTATTGGCCAATAGCCCTCAACAACAACAACAACAAAGATCTAGTTAAGAAATGTGTACAATACTAGTTTCATAGCTGGCAAATACACCAACCAGTTCAAGCTCTTTAAAATGATTCCTTTGTCTTGACCGTTTGCAACCTAGGGTCTTGACATCTTGGGCCATTCCCAAGAGCGCCAATGCGCTTCGAGTTCCTCCTCATAGATATTGATACGTTTACGATGTGGATTGAAGCTGAACCAATAGCTGAGATAACAACGGAAGCTGCAAAAAGGTTCTTGATGAAAAGTGTAATTACTCGATTTGGAGTCCCAAGTCAGATAATTATAGATAACGGTAAGCAATTTTCGAATGCAAAATTCCAAGAATTTTGTGACAAATTAGGCACCAAATTATGTTTTACTTCAGTCGCCCATCCACAGAGTAACGAGGCAGTCGAGCGTTCGAATGGTCAAATAATGCAAGGAACTAAATATCGAGACTTTGACCAGCTAGTAAAACGCTCGGGGACTTGGGTTCAAGAATTGCCTTCAGTATTATGGGCGATTCGCACAACTCCGAGTCGGGCAACAGGCGAAACTCCTTTTTTTCTAGTTTTTGGGGCTGAAGCCATGCTTCCTCCAGAACTAAAGATCCGGTCGGCAAGAGTCGAGAACTTCATTAACTGTAACCAAGAACAGTTTCGAGCAGATGATATCAACCTACTCGAAGAAAAGAGGAATCAAGCCTTAATCTATTTAGTGGTCATCAGCAAGCCATACATAAATACTATGATTGTAAGTTCCAGCCTCGTAGCCTTACTATAGGTGACTTGGTATTGAGGAAAATCCAATCCCAATCTAATTAGAACAAGCTTTCCCCCAAGTGGGAAGGTCCTTACATTGTGGTCGAAGTCACACACCCTAGTTTTGTATGACTTGCTATGGAAGACGGCTAGATTCTCTTGAACTCTTGGAATATCGTCTAATTACGCAAATTCTATGTGCAAACATTTATGCCCCTTTTTCAATAATAATTTCAGTTTATGCAAATTTTTATTATTGTATGTATTGTAGAGCTTTTCTTATATTAGTTCAGCCACTTTTAGTGCATCTAATTTGTTTGACTTGTCGGATACGGGAATACCACTAGCCGAAGTCTCTCCTATCTACATGTGGTCCTGCCCACTAGAAGAAGCTTTCTAGTGTCAGTCTGTTCCTAACTCTTGCTACCAGTATACAACAATTGCGTTGCCTACGAACACGTTGGACGAATATAATAGAAGGCAATCTGAGTGTTTATCCTTTGATCGTTTATGTCTTTGACTTGTTTAAACCTAGTCGAAAGGAGGTAACATCACCTAGTCAGAGTCACTCCTCTCTGCATGTGGTCCTACCCAGAAGGAGCTCACTAGCATCGACTCATTCCTCACTTGTGCTGCCAGTATGTGACAAATGAATTTGACAACGATGGTCGGATATATTACTCTGCTCTCAGCATACTTCACTCTATACTATTTGCTTAGTTTATTCATATAAACTAAGTAACTAGTCAGGGGCTGGGATAGAGTTATTCATATAACTTTATTTCTTAGCTGTAACTCCGTTCTCTTTTCATTTTGTTTTTTATCTTATGAGTACTGATTTCTCAATAAGATAAATTGTGGGAAAAAGAAAGTTCATTCATCTCCCAAAGGTATATCTTTACAAAGTTATTTTTATTTACAAACTATTCTACTTTGAAGGAGAGGAAGGGCCAAGCTCTATTTCTTCAGACGCTTTTCATCCAAATGGCTCTACTTCAATCAGGCGAGGCGCCTCCTCCAAAGTGCAGGTGAAGTCGTGCTCGATGAGATGTAAGTTTAGGTTCCTACCATATGCCTTGAGTTTTGCCAACGCATAGCTTACAGCGCTCCTAACTCCATCTCTGATCGACTCCGACCAAACAGCCCTCAGAGTAGCAAAGTGCTTTTCCAAAGTCTTGGCTTGTAGTGAAATCGTACTCGTGTGAGCGAATGTAGTCTCCTCAGGAGGAATCATCTTTTCCGTACCAAAGTCATTGAGTAGATTGTTTATAAGAATACCACAGTCTTGAAGGCTTGCCTTCATTGACTTTGTTCCTTCCTCACTACGAGTCATTGCTTCAGAAAGATGCTTCTTTTCAACCATGGAATCTGTGAAAGAGTTAAAGTTAGTCAAGGCAATACTCGTTACAGTTGTAAACTTTCCTACGACCATATGGTCGTAAGTCCTTCTACAACCACATAGTTGAAAGTCTAACTACGATTACCATTGGTTGTAAGTCCTTCTACAACCACGTAGTTGTAAGTCCTACAATACTAGTTTCAAAAACTGGTCGTCGGTAAAGTTTTTCTTACATGATAGCTGAGTATCAAACAACTTTATCCTCTCGCCTTTCTCTTTGCTAATACGAGTAAGCTCTCCGATCACTTTAGTTTTCTCTTTGACCTTAGTGAGCAGCTTATTCGATTCAATCTCTTTCTGTTAAAAAGAGAAAGATAAAAGAAAGGCTAGAAAGATGCATAGATAAACAAACTTAAGTTTCAGGGCTTACTATTTATTTTTCTTGCAAGGCTTTGACAGCAGAGTTGGCTTTTATGAGGCTTATCAATAAATTAACATTTTCTTCCTTTAGCCTTCGTGCATCAGCCTTCTCGTTCTCGAGTGCAGCAGCCAAGACCTCTGCATCTAGCCAAGACCTACAAAGGTTAAAGGTAGACTTGAAATTCTAGTTGTGTGGTCAAGGCAGAATACGACTACATAAGTTAAGAGACTTACGATGCTGCTGCTTTCTTGGAAAGTTTGACATTCTCTTGTTGTAGGAGCATTAGCTGTCTGTGGTACTCAGCCACGGTTGTCATGTCTTCTAATATTCTCTAAATAAGAAAAGGCAGTGAGAAATAAGAAGAGGTAAAGTATGAATATTTGAGTTATCAATACTCATATTCATACTCCTACGAGCAAAATTTCCAAGCACCTGCCCAGAATCTCTGAGTTAGTCGAGCTCTTCAACCTTGCTCCACCACACATTCTCAAGACGTTCGTCATCAGAGATGTACTACTTATTTGGAAGATCTTTGGGGTGTGAAACTTGGTTCTGAGCTTGACCACAAGAAGATCCTACCACAAAGAGAGGATTAAAAAAACGAGAAGAAGAGGTTAGGTTGTTCTTCCTCTTTTTCTTCTTCTCCAGCACCTTCTTTTGCTATAGCTACACACATGCGCATGTTGTGCTTGTTGGAATAGTCTTACATTGGTTGTGGAAGGACAAGAGACCTAATTTAAAAGTGAGGGAATCCTTCAACTTATTGGCTAACTTTTAGGGTGAGACGACCCTTACCATCCAATAAGTGGTATAAGAGTCCGGTTCTAACATCTCTAGCCCAATGGACACTAGTGTGTGAACACCTGATGGACTGCGATGCTGAGGGACCGTCGGTGTACGGTGAAAGGGCGTTGATGGGCTGAGGGACATCAATATGTGAAGGGGAGATTGTTGGAATAATCTCACATTAATTGTGGAATGATAAGAGATCTAACTTAAAATTAGAAGAGTTGCTTAGCTCATTAACTAACTTTTAGAGTGAGAAAGTCTTTATATCTAACAATGCTTTTCCCTTCTCACAGCTAGGCAGCTAGCTAGGGTATCCGGCCCACTGTGTGTCACGTCAGGATATGGCATGTAAGCAGCGATACCTCGGCCTGCACTACTCATGGAAATCGTTTTCATTCCATTGCCAAAGAATTATTTGGCCTGATGATTATCTGGATATGCCAAATGCCTGTGGCTAGAAATGACAAAGCTTTATCTCTTGGGTCCATTCGCTCTCCTCCTTTGCATACATGACATGAAAGGAGGAACCCCTGTGTAGGTCCCGCCATGGATGCCTGACGCGTGCCTGTCGTTCCACGGGCCTATTGATCCCATGAACGTCGGCTATCGCCATATGTTGGTGATCATAAGTAGTAAGTAAAAATACTTATATGAGATTGACTTCATTTGATGTGAGAGGACAAGGTTTGGTTTAATCTAATGCAATCAGAAAGTCGTGAACTCTATCCTCATGTGGCGATCACTCCCATGAAAGCCATTTTACGAGATATTGAGAGTTCTATTCGGCTGGCATTTTCACCCACGTGATGATCGCTTTCATGAAAGCCGCATTGCGAGTTTACGAGAGAGTTGCTATTCAACGGGAAATAAATCCTATGAAGCACCTTATCTTTAGAATTTTGTCTAGACCTCTTTCAAATCATAATATGTGATCATATAAAGAGAGAGTTGATTTATTCTGCTACGTATCATAAAATTTAAAGTGTTTTAATATGAATTTAAAGATACAAGGTCCTGTAGATGTAGGATCGAAGATGGTAATAAAGGGAGGTAAATGGTGCCACTGAATTTTTTCAAGTATTCACCAATCCTATACTCCAATAGTTATAAAGTTATGAAGATTACGATGGAAATCCAGCACAAACTCAACAAATCAAGAAATTAAAAAACTGATATATGAACAGTAATTTCGGTAATACCGCTACAGTATCACGGTATTACAGCTTGCTACAGTAGAATCGGTACTACCGCTGCTGCAATAATTTCATGATAAACAGTGATTTCAACACGATTTCACGAGTGAAAAATTCATTAAACTTTTGATCCGTAGATCCAAGTAATATAAAAATTTGTAGGGATCTTCTGTAAGATATCAGGAACCTATTCCAACAAAAGATGGTGAAAATCATTGCCAAAGGTGAGACATTTTTCAGTTTGAAGATAGATTGTATCAAAATCAATCAAAAACAAAAATCGATGATTAATACTTGCTCATGGATAGAGGATAGTCAAGATGGATTTAGATATGTTCCCACATGTCACAGCAAGCAAGAACATTGAAGAAATCACTCTAAAAACTCTTAGATCAAGAAATCACTTGGAAGATAAAAAATATGCAAGAACCGAGTTTCTCAATGAACTTGATCCCAAAGTATCTAGATGAGTGGAGATTGATTTCTAGATATTATTCTATCTCTTATACGTCCTTAGCACAACAAGATCAAGAAAGAATGAGAAGAGAGAAAAACCAACCAAATCAAGATCAAATCAATTAACACAAGAGATAACCATGAAGATGATCAAAGATTGATTCTATTGCTACTTGAGAAGGAAAGTTTTATAGCTACACCTTGGAGGACAGAGAGCACACCAAACACTCAACTCTCAAACCCTAACCCTAAACAAGAGAGGATAAGAGAGGTAGGTTGGATGGTTAATTACAAGTCTCTATCCCAATCCTTTAATAGATAGGCTAGCCAGCCACGTCTAACCTCTAGTAGATATTATCCACTTAGCACAATGGAGAAAACTCGATAACCCCATACACATAGGTTTTTATTCACATATGTTTACTTATGCACGAATTCCAAAATGCATAAGTTCGAATCTGCTAAGTGTTTAGCCTTGATTTATCTTGATCAAACTAGCTTCTTTTTGACCTAAACCACTCTCTCGAGTACCGCTCAAGCGCTGCGGTTTTGATCCAATATAGTTTCCAATATTTTGGCCAAACTATCAAAATACCCTTCCTTGACCCGATCTTCATTTTCCATTATAAGCAATCGCCATCGCCATGCTTGCAACGTGTAGGTGCACTACTAACTTATCACATGTCGGCAAGTCTCTCCCATTCTGGTTCTATTAGACCATGCCTCACTTAGACTAACCAAGCCACATGGTATAACCCCGTCGTTCGAACTTGCCTTCAACATTTTTAGCCTTTCTTATGCCATGCTTAAGCTCACCACCTCACCCAATATCCTTGATCGTTATGGGCCTCGGCTCCTCCATGAGTGTAGCCCCAATTCTCACCATTGACTATGATTGACTCCAAGTGATCTTGCACATACAAAGGCAAAAGAAATCGTTTTCAGGCATAACTTCTTCACAACTTGATCCACATTAATCAAAACATACTTCATGTAACATATGATCACTGATCTTAGTGACCAAAATTCATTTCGCGACTCAAAACTCACAAGACTATCACACCGAAACTATGAGGTGACTGAACCGCTGACTGCATACATGCAAGAAGTATCGCTTTCAACAACAGTAAATGAAGGACCATATGAGAAGATCCAGGAAAATATTGTGATGAACCATTGTAATTTTTTTGGAGTGGTTAAGTGTTTTTTTTTGCAAAGATTGCTTTCTGCTTAGGCTATTTGCTTTGATGCAAATGGTAATAAGACGTGTGGACTATGTTTGGTAGTCAGTAGTCCGATCGGTCTTGTGGTAGGCAGTTCGAATGGCCCTGTGTTGGGCAGTCCAAACGGCCTTATATTAGGCAGTCCGAATGGCCTTGTGTTGAGTGGTCCGATTGGTAGAACGATCATGGATGGTCGCAGCTTTAATATCTGGTCGATGCTCGATGGTCATAGACTTTGCGATCGGTAGTCGTAGACTTTGCGATCGATAGTCGTAGGCTTTTGCGATCGATTTTTGAAGGCCTCACGGTCGGTACTCGTATGCTTCGAGTGTTTCAATTCTTGTATCCTTCGAAGTATCTCGAGTACTCGTGTCTTACCCGTTGGGATCAGTGGTCGGATTACTCATGGGCTAGTAGTCGGACTAGTTGTGGATCGACTAGATAGTGGGTTTTTGACCAGGGCCTAATCCTTGATGTTTTTGAGTCATGAGTTGTGTTCGATTGATCTAGATTGTTGCATATGTACACAGGGGTTATTGTTTGGTGTTAAGCTTAGGATCCATGGTTTGGTTGCATACATTTTACATTGTGATGACTTTGGGTATTGTGCAACCCTACATGATGGTTTGCTTGTTTGTGCTGGTTGTAGGACTTCAGAGCTTGGTCATAGTGAGACGTTGGAGGACCGGGACTAGGCACAGAGTGGTGCTGAGGTCCAGAATGGTCAAGGAGACGCTGAAGATGACCGAGGCTATGCGGAGTGGTTGCAAGCTAGGACGATGAGGAACTAGAGTGGGAGCTGCCGGTGGTGGACATGACAGGCAACGACAAGGTGGACAGGGAAGAGCCAGGTCTTGTGTGGTCAAGGAAGTCAGGTGCTCATCATACTCAAAGGAAAGCTTCGTGGAAACTGGTAGAGAGGTATTTTGGTAAATTGCCCAACACCGAAAAGTGGGTGTGTGTGAAACCGTAATGTTGGCCTAAGTGGTTTAGGTATTGTGTATGAGAAAGTAAAACCCAGTGTGTAATACAAGAAGGGATTCCATCTAACTCATCTCTCTTATGCTTTCTTGTTAGAGTTAGGGATTTGAGAGTTAGTAGCTTGGGTACTTGTTGTCCTTCAAGGTGGAGTGACTATAAAACCTATCTTCTCAAGTAAGCAATATATCAATCTTTGTGCAATTCTTGAATCCCTTTTGTTCTTGATTGATATACTTAACTTTTGGTTAGTTTTGATCTATCTTCTTTTCTTCTTGTGATCTTGCTGTGCCAAGAACATGTAAGAGATACATGGAGATAATCTTTGTGAATACATCTCCACCCATCGAGGCACTTTGATAGCAAGATTCACGAGGAAACCCGATTTCTGCCTATTCTTGGCCTCGTTGAGTGATTTCTGTTTCAAGGGGTTTTGGATCATTTTCTTTGGTGTTTCTAGCCTGCTGTGGCATGTGGGAATACTTCTAGAGCCATCTTGGCCATCACCTACCCATGAGCAGATCGTATTCATCGATCGGGGTTTTGGCTCTATTTTGGTGCCCTTTTCGTTAGATTGCAAAATGGTAGGAACTTTGGCAATTATTCTGTCGATCATCGAATGGAATAAGTTCCTGTGACCTTAAGCGATGCAGTTTCACGGCTTTTGAATCAGTCAATCAAAAGTTGCGTGGATTTGGGATCTTACGGTCATGCTGAAAACCCCTATTCCTTCTGACTTTGGGGTAGAAGCGGTAGTACCGCTAGTTTCATAGTGGTAGTACCGCAGCTACTAGCAATTGACCACTTTGGTTTTTAACCACTCACTGGTTGTTGATCACACCGGTTGGGTTTCAACTTACTTCGAACACTCGAGCTTGCGACCACACTCAGGTTATCGACCACTCATTGGTTTTCAATCACGTTGGTTTTTCGACCACTTCTTGGTTACCCACCACGTTGGTTTTCAACCACTCTCTATTTGTCGACCATGTTGGTTTTTGACTACGCCTTGGTCATCGACCATGTTGGTTTTCAACCACTCTAGTCTTGTTTCGACTTGCTTTGACTATACTGATTCTCGACCATTCACTGGTCGTCAACCATACAAGTCGTGTTTTAAATACTTAGAGGGAATTTTTTAAGACACCGTATACCCTCCTCTATTGCTTGTTCGATCCTACAGTAAAACAACTAGGCTTCTCCGTTGAATCTGTAAGGCAACATTAATGCTTCTCAATGGCATGCATGGCCAACAGTGGCTAATAGAACCTCATTAATGCTTGCCACTGCATGCATGACACAACTAATGGATAGAGTCTCATCTAGCACTAGAAAAGCAGAAAGGAAATCACAACACACATGTAGGGCTGTAAAAAAGCTCAAGGCTCGCGAGCTGCTTGAGCTCCAAATGAGCCGAGCTCATGAGCTTCAATGAGCTAAGCTCGAATAGCTCACAAGCTTCGGCACTAACACATAAGGCTCAGCAAAAAAATACTACCTCGGTCGCATCCCCTCGCTGCCCCCAAAATATCTCTCCTCTCTCTCATCCTGTCTCCCGCGCCCAAAATTTCTTCTTGCCGGTCTCCACTTCTGTTTGCGTTCATGGGCTCGCGGCCATCCCCTTCCCCTACGACCTCACTGCCTCCCTCCCTTATTTCTGTCACTGGCTCACCGCTCGCGCCTCCATTTCTGTACTATGGGTCTGCGCCCCTCCAACCTCGTCACCGCTTCCCCCGCTAACATCCCCTACTGGCTCCCCGCCTCCCTCCCCCACCGGTGTCACCTACCGGCTCGCCGCCTCTCCTCCACTGACCTCCCCTACCGGCTAGCCTCCTCCTCCAGCCAGCCCCACTGGCCGCTGCCCTCTCCGTTAGAATCTATGGGTGTCACTGGATCTGGATCTGGAGGGAGTGAAGAGGCGGTGCAGTTCGGGCATCATCCGTCCCCATCCCATGGAGGACTTCACGCGCGCTGTGGAGGACGGGCTCAAGCTGTCCAAGCGGCTGGTGTTGCTGGGCGGGCTGCCGCTGTCGAGGCCGCTAGCGGTATGGAGCGAGGGCCCGATGTGGCAGCCGCCCTGCTGCTTCCCTCGGTGTCGATGGCGTATGCGGTGGTCGCTGACCCCGGTGCAGTCGACACCCCCGACGTGCCCAGCTACCAGCCCTATATGTACGGCCGCCTCGACCCGCCCACGCTAATCCCACTGCAGATGAAGGAGGTCGACCTGGCGGTGGATTGTACACTAGATGCGGCCGCCGTCACCGTGCACGCGGTGGTGGCTACACTGCATCACGCAGTCGCGAGTGCGACGTCCGACTCATCGTGCCTATGGCTGAGCAGGTGAGCCGATCGGATTCTACTATTGCGGTTAACAACATTTTACATTTTATTTTGTTTTGTGTTGACTTGCCTTGTTAGATTCAGTTCGATGGGGGTTGAAAAAATGATTGCCATTGCAATATTATTGGGGTTGTTTTTGCTGATTCCGTGATTCATGCGCTACCAAGTCTACAGGAGCCGAGCTTAAAGCTCGACGGCAATTTCAAGCTCGCTTGAGTTTGGCTTAAACTTCTACCGAACTCGAACTGTGTCAATTTTTCGAATGAATGCGAATGTAAATTTTCAACTATCTTAAATTGTAATAGTTCAGCGTAATATAATTTAGAATCCTCTCGTATAGTCGTTCCGTAAAAATTTCTTTCTTTCCATGAACGTCTCCATAAAAGAAAACATCATGCATGGCAATAGAGCTAGCCCGTTCGATTAGGTGACACCGATTAGGTGACACGTGGGAGCGTGAGAGCACAAGTGTCGTCCGTATGGCCATTGGAGTTGCCAATGTCAGGTCGGCCATTTCGGATAGGGCCTGCCTCGGTCACGCTGCTGCTGAATCGAATTCGCTCGCCTATACGGCGATACGTCCTATTCCGTTTCCTCTCCTCTCTTCTTCCGGCACTGTACATGCATGTCAGCTAGCGTTCGGGACCGCCACTACTCACCGAATGCAACTTGCCCCCATGTTCGATGCTCCTTTTCTCAATCATTCGGGCTCTGATTCTCACATAAATGCTAGATTCCGCCCCAGGTCAATGCAATGCAAGTACTCTCTCCTAGCTCCAGTTGTTCTCCTCTGAGAAAACGATGGCGGGTTGCAGTGGCCGGCGGCAATCGATCGAATCCAATCCATCCATGGAAAATATATGCAGCTCGTTGTCACTTCAGAATCGAGTGTTCAGGTTAGCTCATCGATCCCTGCGAGAGATGTGCATGAATGTGCCATCGATCTCCGGGCATTGGATGTTACTGTTAGTGCCGATCTTAATCTAGCAGATAAGGTTTCTTTCTTCAGAGGTACCTGAAAGCTTGCAGAGTGCTCTATCGGTGTACAGTGACAACGGTATGTACAGTTTGTCCGGCCGGACGCATGTGGTCATGGAATTAAACGCCCGATATTTCCTGCTCATGATTGGATTATCAGAAGGTCAAATTAATTCAGTTCTGACTTCTGATCTTCCGAGGAACGAACAAAGCAGCCACTACTACAGAAAGGCTAATAGTAGACGGCAAATCACAGACGATTTTGTGAAACCGTCTGTAATGTAAACTATTGCAGACGGTTTTAATTTGAAGGCCGTCTGTGGTATTTGTGGCGGGAAAAAGGAGTATCATAGACGGTTCTTACTTCTGAACCGTCTATGATACTGGAATAATAAAAACCGTCTGTGATAATCTGGGATTATCACAGACGGTTTTTTTATTAAAAACCGTCTGTGTTGTGTCGACTATCACAGCCGGTTGTTGTTAAGAACCGTCTGGAAATGTTCACAGACGGTTTTTCACAAGAACCGGCTGTGATGTCCCTTTGTCTGTCATATTCTAGATCAGAGGTTAATATATAAGTACACATTGCTTCTAATAACTTAACTACAGAACTACTGAGACAAGAGGTCACAAATTAAAGGCAAATTTATTAATTTCAATTAGAGGCAAATTTATTACAAAAGTCGCACAGGTAAAGAGTTTCCCAGATTGTATTCTTTTGGGCTTCGTAAGCTTCTTCTTCCACTTGGGGACTTGGAGGATCAGCCGCTGAATTCTCGAACGCCGTTAAGATTGTCCTTGTCCTCAGCACTTCCTCGTGCAGCCTGGGCAAATGATCAGCAGCATCCATAATGTCGTACAGGATAGCATGAAAAGATTCCTCAGAATCTGCCGTTTCTGCTTGATTGGCAAGACTATCCATCAGTCTCTGCAATGCGTGTAGAGCTTCTTCCGCATTACGCACATTGTGGAGAAGAACCAGGGTAAGGGCTGTTTCCCTTTCTTGAGCGGCAGCGAGACGCCTCCGTCGACGGCATTTAGTTAAAAACCGTCTGTGATAATTTATTATCACAGACGGTTTTTAGTTAAAAACCGTCTGTGATAATGACAAAGGCATTTATTGTGCTGCTCAGACCGCATCGTCTTCATTTCGATCCAGATCTAGCCACTGCTGCGCACTTTTTCACTCGGGAGGAAGCTAGAGCGATTTCAGGCCAGTTAATTTGGTGGGAAGAGGCAGAGATTGAGCTTTGAATTAAGATTCAGACTTTCCTGGTTGCTGTAGATATGGTTAGTAATGAAATTTATTTATTTTTAATTGCATTACAATTTAGGTGTAAGTAATCCATGAGTGGTTATTGAAGATGGTTAATTAATTTGCAAAATTGTTGGTTATATAATAGCTATTGTGTTTGTAATATGAATTGAGCTAGGAAATTAAGTCTCAATATAATAAATGTGGCCGGTATATATGTAGTTATAATTAGTTATTCTAGATTTTAATACTAAGTTGTTATATATGTACGTAACGTAGGACCGAAGTTGGATGTATGCCGCGAGCCGTGTGAGTGAAGAGTACATTAATGGCGTTTCTGCTTTTATAAGAGCCGTCGAGGAGGATATGTTGAATAAGGGGGTGGAATATATGTGCTGTCCATGCACTGACTGCGAGAATTTGAAGATGTTTAAGAACCGAGGGCAAATTGAAGCGCACTTGATTCGGAGGGGTTTCAAAAAGGATTATATGTGTTGGACCAGTCATGGCGAAGTGAATGATCATATGCCGCCGGATGACATCGCCGGTGAAGTGAATGATATGCCCCCGGATGACATCGCAGGTGAAGTGAATGACATGCCGCCAGCTGACATCGCCGGTGAAGTGAATGGTACTCTGGAACGAAGGGGTACATGTATGGGATGCATACAAACGAGAGAACTTCACTCTGCGCTCCTTATTGTTCTGCACCATAAATGATTATCCTGCCCTTGGTAACCTATCAGGCCATAGTATAAAAGGTGCCAAAGCTTGTACTCACTGTTTAGATGGTACCGAGAGTGTGTGGCTGAGACACTCACGCAAAACTGTCTACATGTGTCACCGCCGGTTCCTTCGGAGGGCTCACCCATACCGCAAGATGAAGAAACAATTTGACGGAGAGAAGGAAGACGGTTCAGCTCCAAGGCATTTAAGGGGACACGAGGTTTATGATGTGGTTAAGGATTTAGATGTTGTCCTCGGAAAGGGACGTAAATTGAGGGCTCATGAGAAGAACACCTGGAAGAAGAGATCAATATTTTGGGACTTACCTTATTGGGAGTACCTAGATGTTCGGCACTGCATCGACGTCATGCACGTAGAAAAGAATGTGTGCGACAGCTTGATTGGTCTCTTACTGAACATCCGTGATAAAACAAAGGACGGCGTCAACGCACGGCTTGACTTGGCTGATATGCACATCAGGCCTGAGTTAGCACCGACATGCACTGATAATGCACGAACGTACCGTCCCCCTGCGTGTTACACTCTGTCCAAGGCTGAGAAAACAGAACTGTGCCAGTGCTTGCATGGTGTCAAAGTTCCGTCTGGTTACTCCGGCAACGTGAAGAAACTTGTTTCGATGCAAGATTTGAAGTTAAATGGCATGAAGTCTCATGATTGTCATGTGCTGATGACACAGATGCTCCCTATTGCAATTAGAAATATTTTGCCGATCAAAGTCCGAGAGACAATCATGAGGCTATGTTATTTCTTTAACACAATTGCTCAGAAGGTCATCGATCCCGAAGGACTAGATGCTCTGCAGGACGAGGTGGTGATGACTCTATGTCACCTTGAAATGTATTTCCCTCCTTCGTTTTTCGATATCATGGTCCATCTCATTGTTCACGTTGTGTGGGAGATAAAAATGTGCGGGCCCGTATTCCTACGTAGCATGTACCCATTTGAGAGGTTCATGGGAATTCTCAAGTCCTACGTACGGAATCGTTCTCGGCCGGAGGGCAGCATCGTCGAAGGTTATGCAAGCGAAGAGGTCATTGAGTTTTGTGTCGATTATATGGCTCAGATTCAGCCGATAGGTGTCCCTCAATCTCGTCACGAGGGGAGGCTGAAGGGTCTCGGAACTATCGGAAGGAAAGCAATCACTCCAGATATGGAGATGTATACTCAAGCCCATTTCACGGTGTTGCAACACATGACTGAAGTGGCGCCTTATGTGGACCAGCACAAGGGTGTGCTTCGGCAACAGAATCCGGAGCGGCCGGATGTTTGGATCATGAGGCAACACAACCGTCGGTTCAACCAATGGTTGAAGGAGCAAATTGCTAGGAGCTCGCCGAGTGAGACGCTGACATGGTTGGCAAAAGGGCCGACATTTACAGTTGTGACATGGCAAGGATATGACATAAATAGGTACACATTCTATACGCAGTCTTAGGATGTCAAGAGCACTAACCAGAACAGCGGTGTCCGCATAGATGCATTCAGTACCGATGGGTCGAGAAACTCGTACTATGGCTTCATAGAAGAGATTTGGGAGCTCGACTATGTGGTTTTCAAGATCACCTTATTTCGCTGCCGTTGGGTGCATCTCCCACAGGTGAAGGTTGACAAGTACGGTGTCACGACCGTGGACCTCCAACGTGTCGGGTACAAAGATGAACCATTCGTACTCGCCAATCAAGTTGTTCAAGTTTTCTATGTAACCGACCCGGCAAATAAGAAACGCCATGTAGTTCTTCATGGAAAAAGGAGAATTGTCGGAGTGGAGAATGTAGTGGACGAGGAGGAATACAATCAATTTGACGAGTTACCTCCTTTTGGAAATGGCATAAGGGTCGACGATGAACAACGTGACGAAACTAGTTACGTACGCATTGATCATGATGAAGGGCTAATTTTTAAAGGAAATAAGCAAGTACAATAAGAATGTATATGTGAAAATGTGTGACAATTTTGAGATGTATATGTGAAAATGTGTGATGTAGTCAATTTTGAGATGTATATGTGGAAATGTGTGATGTAGTCAATTTTGAGATGTATATGTGAAAATGTGTGATGTAGTCAATTTTGAGATGTATATGTGAAAATGTGTTATGTAGTCAATTTTGAGATGTATATGTGAAAATGTGTGATGTAATCAATTTCGAGATGTATATGTGAAAATGTGTGATGTAGTCAATTTTGAGATGTATATGTGAAAATGTGTGATGTAGTCAATTTTGAGATGTATATGTGAAAATGTGTGATGTAGTCAATTTTGAGATGTATATGTGAAAATGTATATGTGTGATGTATTTGAGAATGACAAAATGTATCAAGAAATACACTGTGTGAATGCAGCTGGTTGGTGTTGTGTATGAATGCAGCTGTTTGGTAGTTGATATGAATGCAGCTGTGTAGTTATTGGTGTTGTCTTAATTGCAACAGCCGGCAAAGGCTTATCACAGACGGTTCTAAATTTAGAACCGTTTGTGATAGTAAACTATCACAGACGGTTTTTAACTCAAAACCGTCTGTGATATGTTATCACAGACGGTTCTAAGTTTAGAACCGTCTGTGATAATCTTCCTACATATACCCTCTCGCTAGGGTTTTCCGTGTGCGCTGCAGTTATTCGATTAGATCTAAATCCCGAGCCCGTCGTCGTCGCCGCCTCCCCGAGCCCTCGCCGGCTGCCTCCCCCAGCCCTCGCCGGCCGCCTCCCCGGACGAAGACGTCGCCGCAGCCTCCTCCTCCTCCGTCGCCGCCTCCCCGAGCCCGTCGCCTCCTCCTCCGTCGCCGCCTCCCCGAGCCCGTCGCCTCCTCCTCCTCCGTCGCCGCCGCCTCCTCCTGCGTCGCCGCCTCCTCCTCTGTCGCCTCCCCGAGCCCGTCGCCTCCTCCTCCTCCGTCGTCGTCGCCGCCTCCTCCTCCTCCTCCGTCGCCGCCGCCTCCTCCTCCTGCGTCCCTAAGGTCACCAAAACCGTAAGGTCATCAAATCCCTCCCCGAGCTTCATGCTTACTGTTAGTGTTTAGGGTTGATGCTTCATACTGTTATGGTTAGTTGCTTAGTACATATTTAGGGTTGATGCTTCATGCTTACTGTTAGTGTTTAGGGTTGATGCTTGATGCTTCATACTGTTATGGTTAGTTGCTTAGTACATATTTAGGGTTGATGCTTCATGCTTACTGTTAGTGTTTAGGGTTGATGCTTGATGCTTGGTACATATTACATTAGTACATTGTTTACTGCAGTAGCTTAATTAGTTTGCTATTTGGTACATATTACATTGTTACATTGTTTACTGCAGTAGCTTAATTAGTTTGCTATTTGGTACATACTACATTGGTACATTGTTTACTGCAGTTGCTTAGTTTACATTGGTACATATTACATTGCTTGTTGTGTTAGTATATAGTATATAGTATATAGTACATAGTATACAGTTTGAAATCATTTGGGTCCCCCTTCCCTCTACTCCTCTCCTCCCTTCTCCCCCTTCCCTCTACTCCTCTCCTGATCTCTTCCTAACATTGAGCATCATGTATCACTTTTCTTGCTTCTTCATCTTATCATGTGCAACCCTACAATTTGAGAGCACAAATTAACCAATCAAGGAAGAGTATATGATCAAAGGGCATGAAGCAAGTAACACATTCTAGTGTATCCGGATAAAGAAATCTTGCGATTATTGCAAAAGATACATTGACCATTTGGGTGGAAAGAAATACATTGTGTCGTCAGGCTCATGACTGCCAATTTGAAGCATAGCGTAGCATCCGAGGCACATCCAAGGCCTGCAGCTGTGTCTTGAAGAATGCCAAGAGCTGGTCTTCAGATGTGGCATTCCTCAAACTATAAATTATGAATCTTATTCTCATAACCCATCTGAATACCAGCTCTTGGCATTCCTCAAGACACAGCAGCAGGCCTCGGATGTGCCTCGGATGCTATGCTATGCTTCGAATTGGCAGTCATGTGCTTGACGAAACAGTTGATCTTTCCACCCAAATGCTCCATGTATCTAGACAAAAAACAGCAAATGAAGCAAGTGACATACTATAGTGTTCCCGTTCAATGAACCAGATACACTAGTTTGTGTCATTTGCTTCATAGACCTTTGTTTAGGGACTTTGCTATTTGGTTTATAGTTTTAGCAACTAAAGTAGGTGCTAGGATAGGCACTTTGTTTAGAGACCTTGTAGTAATAGTATTACAAAATTCAAGGAAATTTTAGTACAGAAGTTCAAAAAAAAACAAATTCCCAGATTCTTCGGTGAGCAGCCGATATAGCCGACTTCTTCGGTGAGCGACTATCCATCTGCTTCTTCCCACTCCTTCTCTTCATCTCTGATCTCTGGATCACGTACGCCAGTAGCGATGATTCAGTTAGATGAATCATCGCTACTGGCGTACGTGATCCGGAGACCAGAGATGAAGAGAAGGAGTGGGAAGAAGCAGATGCATAGTCGCTCACCGAAGAAGTCGGCTATGTCGGCTGCTCACCGAAGAATCTGGAATGTCTTTTTTTGCACTTTTGTATTAAAATTGACTTGAATTTTGCGGGAAAAAGAAGGACTTGATACATTGGTACGTTGGTAAGATAGGCACATCACCCCCTCTCTATGTCCATATCACCCCCTCCCTTCTCCCCCTCCCCTCTACTCCTCTCTTGTCTTGCAATTCAATATGATTACTTTCTCATCTTATCTTAATAGACCCACAAAATGAGCAACATGTCACCCGCGCATTCTTCAACATCATCGCCGGAGGCGTCCGCTCCAACATCAAGACGCCAAGGAAGAGGGCTATCAAAGAAGCCTGAGGGCCGACAGATCATCACAGCGGTGAATGCATCTGGGGTCCCTATCCTTCCTCAAAAAGCAGTAAACGCATTCCGAACCATGGTCGGAGTAGTTGCACGAGAACGAATTGAGATCACATACAATTCGTGGAAGAACGTGCCTGACACTCGGAAACGTGAGCTGTGGACCGAAATTTTTGGCATCGTTCGAGTTCCCAGAAGAACACCTGGACGCTGTGCAACAACAAACCTACAAAGCGGCGTGCAAAGCATGGAAGAACTTCAAGAGCACGCTTGTCAAGAAATACGTGGAGACGGACGAAACGCCTGTTCATAAATACCCATTCCTGGAACCACAATGGGAAGAGTTCAAGGCGATGAAAATGACCGAAGATTTCAAAAGTACAAGTGTGGCGCACAAGGCCATCCAGGCAAAAAATACACACCCTCACAGACTTGGCACAGCTGGGTATGCGGGTAAAATCGCGCAGTGGATGAAGGAGGATGAGCTGGCAGCTGCACAGGACATCGCCCCGCCGTTTTCCAATATCCCGGACGATCGCGCTCGAAATTGGATTAGAGCAAGGTCATCTACAACGACATCAGGGGACATCACCTTTCAAAACCCTTCAGACCATCAAGTGACCGAGCGCCTGGTAAGATATCGATCGAACTACGTAGCTTGTAATTACTCCACAACTTCGTACGAATTGAAATGACATGTCGTGCTCTTGCAGGAAGAGCTGAGTTTTCAATCTACCCTGGGATCATTCCAGGGAACAAGGGAGAATGATATGCTCTCCGTGGCCCTGGGAAACAAGGAGCACCCGGGCCGTACGAGAGGCCTTGGGCTTTACGTTCCTTGGAAACATGGTTTCCAAGATGACTCCGACATGTATCGGCGCAGGAAGTGAAACAAAGCCGAGCGTGACGCACAGCTACGAGAAGAGCTCAAGGCATCTCTTAAAGAGGAGCTACTGGGTTCGATGGCTGATATAATCAGAGATGAGGTACGGAAACAGACAGAAAGTCAGCAGGCCGCCACCGCCGCTCCTATGCTAGCTAGCCCGCACAACCATCCGAGTAGCTGCGCGTCCAATCCGACGCAAACCCAGTCCAAATTTCCTGTGGACGACATCCTGGTAATAATTATTACCTCTCGAATGCTTGCTCCATTGGTAGGCCTATTCAAGTAGCTAATTTTGTATCGTTATGTAGGAGCCTACGACATGCAGGCTCCAAGTGAGATATGGCTCCATTCCCTTGTACGCTGCTTGGGGCCAGGCATATTCGTCTGGTATCGGGGCCATGGTGCACGGTCAAGCTTTAGCGCCAGGCTTCGCAAAAGTTAATGTGGATGGTGTGTATGCCAATTTTGAGGTGGTCCCGCTACCGAAGCCCCCCAACGACGAGATCGTGAATCTAGGACAGGCCATTGGAACATTCATCCAGTGGCCCAAAACCGACATCTCCCTGGAGGCTTCTTCACCGGTGGCAGGACCAGAAGTGCAGTGCGAACCACAGCAACTTGCACTGGTGCCATCTCCACACGGGCAGTGCGAACCACAGCTACCTGCACTGGTGCTATCTCCACGGGTGCTATTCTCGCCAGAGCAACTTGCACTAGTGCCATCTCCACACGGGCAGCGCGAACCACAGCTACCTGCACCGGTGCTATCTCCACGGGTGCTATTCTCGCCAGAGCAACTTGCACCGTCTATACCATTACAGTCGACTAGCATAAAGTCGACCCACAATCGAGGTAGTGGCCAGGGCAAATCAAAGACGAAGGATGATGACGATTTCCCGTCCATGCCATTGGCCCGCAAATTCGTGCTAGCTCAGCCGATGGTAGTCCAGGAAGAGCTCCAAAAACTAGGACTTGGTTGCCAAAGATTCCACCTTTGGTATATGGAAGAGTCTAATAAGCCAGCGGCAGAACGGCGCTCAGGTATAACTGTTAAATTCAAGCCGGAACATTTCTTGCACGAAGCTCAGGAATGTGTCTTCGCGGTGACCTTTGACGATATATTTGAACTTTTCACGCTCAACGCTCTCGACGCCTCACTCGTTCGATGCTGGACGCTGTAAGTCTGTACAATCACAGTCTCTGTTCACGTAATACCGATATATGTCACAATTTGTTGCTTTCCTATGTTATATATAGATTCATG
Organism: Dendrocalamus latiflorus; assembly: GCA_017311315.1. Lineage (NCBI taxonomy): Eukaryota > Viridiplantae > Streptophyta > Magnoliopsida > Poales > Poaceae > Dendrocalamus > Dendrocalamus latiflorus. The sequence continues at coordinate 7,646,502 of CM029666.1, read as the reverse complement.
CTGATCGAAGCTAGATCATCGAAATCACAAATTGGTTTTCTAGACCCACGCTTGGTCGCCATTGATACCATCATCGAGAATGCATCCTTCGTCGAGGACTATATTACAAAAGCACTGCTGGCTCACCAAGATAAGGAATTTGTTCTTATGCCATACAATGAGAAATTCCATTGGATTTTAATTGTAATTATACCAAAATGGAACAAGGCTATATACCTTGATTCTCTAAGTAAGAACAAATCCAAGTACACAGCTATCGCCCGAATACTCGATAGGTAAGTACATTGTACATTGTACTCTTTCTTTCCTTCCGAATAACTAATCTAACTTTTTCGAATAACGAAGGTCGTTCGCCACATACGTTCAACAAACACGTGACTCGACGACAGGGGCCAAGGCCTTGAAACATGATCGCAAGTTTCGGGTATTCGCTAGCTACACATTAATTAATCATATACAACACATAGTAGTAATGCCACTTGATTTAACACATTATATTTTTTGCAGTGCCACCAGCAGGAGCCGGGCAACACGTGTGGATACTACGTGTGCCACCATATGAGACTACTCCTCGATTCCACCAAGATCACTAATTCTAAGGTTTGTCAATCTTCCCACATTTATTTCATACATGTCAGTTTTACATATGCGCGCGTTGATATTCCTATCGACAGGCTACGTCCATCTCTACATCTGCATTGACACAGCCGGATTTTGCAAAAATTCGAGGAGAGCTCATTTGGTTTTTGTGGTCAAAAGTCGTAAGATCAGATGGAGAGTTCCACTGCCCAGAATGATTTTTTATTGTAATTCTAAGTGCAAATACAGTGTAGATCTTTTACAATTGTGTATTTGTTAATGGATATTTTATTTCAACTCAATGAATTGATTTGCGAAATGGATGCTTTATGTTTGTGAAATGAAGTGCGTTGTCAATTGGATGTTTTATGTCTGTGAAATGAATTGAGATGTGAAATGTATCTGAAATGAAATGAGATGTGTGAATTGTATATGTTTATGTCTGTGATTATCTGCTTGTTTCAGAGGGCATGGCTAGCATTTCCTGAGGCTAGCTATAAACAGAAATAGATTCTGCTGGGGGGAGGAGTATCACAGACTGTTTTTCATTAAAAACCGTCTGTGATTATGCGATATCACAGACGGTTTTTTTAAAAACCGTCTGTGATATCGGATAATCACAGACGGTTTTTAATGAAAAACCGTCTGTGATATCGCATAATCACAGACGGTTCAAAAACCGTCTGTGATAACTTGGATTATCACTGACCCATAATTTCAGACGGTTTAGAAAACCGTCTGTGATGACGTTTCTGAACCGTCTGTAATGTGGATTTCTGTAGTAGTGAGCCGTTCGTGCACTACAACCATATAGCCATTTTTGGCGTCCATACCATGCCCTACATTTCTTAAGAGCCCTAATATGGAAACTGAGCCATAACGACCTTACATCTGATAAGTGTTAGAGAGATTTTTTTGGTTCGGAGTTGATAGCGATAACGTCCTTAGAGAATTTAAGCTGGCATTGGTAGCGCCTGAAAATTAAATTCGATGGACATAATCCACTTCTCTTTAACCATTTGAACGAACAGTTAATGACGGAGTTTATATGTCAGATAGTACTGAGAAAAGTAGTGCTAGTGCCTGAGCAGTGAATACATCATCCTATGTAAGTGTATACGATCTTATTGTTCTTGTTCCAGATGTGAACCGAGTGCAACTTGGTCGCTGTTGGCGCGCGCGATGCGATGGGACAAGGTTTTTTTTGCCGGTTACTGGCTGGTAACTGGTTTTACCGAGTTTATCGGAGACTCTTGATAAAAATCTAAACTAGCTCCAAAAAATTTATTTTACGTAAATTTTGTCAAATTTATAAGAAATCTTTTGCTAAAATTTGTTTTAAAATTTTCGGCCAATATTTTCAACCGATTTTCGGCCAGTTATCGGCCAGTATGAATTTATATTTAAATTTTTGTTTGATTTTTCTAGACCGAATTTCTCCAAAAACCGAAAATCGATCAAACCGGACTTAACAGCCCCCCTCTGATAAAAAATAAAAAACCAGTAATGTGAATCCTAAATGCGACTAAAGCCGATAACCTCCTTACTAAACCTCTAAAAAACCTCCTTCACTAAAACAAGTTCCAAGAAAAGTGGTCTCAGCTCTTAGGCTCATCTCTCCTTTTTGGTTCCCTTCGCCGTATGCGCATCTGTTTGTTGTGGCAATGGTCTAGTCACATGTCTTCAGGGGCAGATCCACATCTCAGATAGTCTAGGCTCTAGTCTGTTGTGTGCGATATTTATCAGTATAAAGTCCGAGTAAGTCTAAGTAAATCAAATACATAATTTTCCTTTCAACTCAAGTAATAGTGGCATCTAACCTTCTCTAGCGTAGGGCGTAACAAAATTCTAGATCCGCTCCTACTTATCTCCTTTACCACCTTATCAACATGCACCAATGAGTCTCATGCCCATCGAACATCATGCATACTCCGTCCTAAGGGCATGTTTAATTTGTTGGACAGGAATTCCAAATGGATTTCACGCAAAGCAACAAATTTTTATATGATGGGAAAAATTTCTCGTGTTACAAATGGGGCCGAAAATAGGGTGTTGATCTACTTAAAAAAACCATATGACAGTTTCAGCTAACGGGCGATGTCAGGATTAGTAGGCAGCTAACAAATAAAAGAGATGTAAACCTCACGAAAAGGAACCGTAAATAGATCTGTTCGTTGAGCAATGATGGATGGAATCCGACATGATATAATACATGAAACCTTCTACATGTGCCGTATACATGCACCATCATGTATTATGCTTCGTGGCCCGTTCCACGTAAGAACTCCTTGTCTCGACAAATCCCTGGCTTCCCAGGACTTTCTTCCCTTGCAAAGTGGAAAATGTTGGAGAGAGGGGGCAAAAGTGGAGATGAAATGGAATCATGGCTCTAGAAAAGCTAAGGCAGAAGGGGCTGCATACAGTAGAGTGCCCACCATTTGCGTGCGCAAGATCAGGAATATGCTCTCGTGTAGTGCGTTCTTTTTAATTATGGCTGATAGTTTTCAGTTTTAGTATGAGTGTTTGCATGAACAAACTGAATACCGATAAGCTAATTCGACAATATTGTTCCGATAAGCCACCTCGAAAAGACAGTAGATAAGTCATCCCATTTATTTATTCGGAGAAAATCATAAACTATAAGCTGAAAAAAACAGACATGTATATGTCAATCGGACAGAGAGACAACACACACAGTGATATGATGTACACGACTTTAACTAGCTAGGACATGGCATAAGTTTGAGAAACATCTTTGCAATATTTAGAGGCGGAGTCAAGATTTAGACATAAGGGGCTAAATAGATGATAATTTTTTTACCAAGAAAGTGACAATCACATAAAAATATAACATAACAATACAAAATAAAGTTACATTTCTATTAATTTGAATTTGGTTCTATGTCTACCAAAAAGATCATAGATGTTAATTATAATTTAATCAAAAGCAAACTTTGCTCACTTATAAGAGAGGCTAAATAAATACTTTACAAGATAATTACTAAAATATCTAATAGCTAATTAAGAGAAACAAAAATATTAAGAAGGGCCAGGCCCGGCTCGCTCCCTTGTCTCCGCCCCGGGCAATATTGCTCTCCTTTCTCAGCTGGTGCTTGATTGCATGTAGATGGACCTCACAAAGAGAGTGACAGTGGAAGTGGTGGTGGTGGTCCCTTGAGATATAATATTGATCCATAATGATGACGGTATAATTAAAAGCACTCTGCATAAAAAGCACTATGCATAAAAGCAGTTAGCACAACTTTGTTCTTGTTCGAGGAGATATACATACATGAGACTAATTATACTTAAGCATAGACTATTTTTCATACTTTTGACTTTTCCGGGTATCATCATATGGGTTCATTTCCTAATGTTTATTCATCTTACGGTGCCTATTAATTGTAAGAATATATTATTATGGATTGTATCCAAGAAAGAAATATTATGTATAAAATGTATTGATTATATATGTTGATTAAGCTACGGAATTTGCACATCAATAAGTTCTAGGCAACGTATTATATCTTTATTGCGACGAAGGTCCATAATAATTTTGGACGCTGACTAGCCATACGGAATAAGTATTTTCTATGGAATCGTTATCAGGTTGAAGGTTAATTTGTTTTAAATTAAAGCAGGAAAAATTGCTGAAACAGTACTGAAACTTGTTCCTCTCAATGACCATTGAATAGTCCTAAAAAGAATCAGAAATTCAGCCTAGATTGAGATGGGCGACAACCTGCCTATATATGCACGTACACATCAATCCAGCATCACAAATATAAATGGAATAACACAGTCATATTATTCTAGCTCGATAGACAGCACTCAAAGGAAAGAAGATAGAGATAACAATCACAACAAAAATAAGCATGCATGTTTATAAAATATCTGGAAAATGTAATTTTTGTTACAATTAACAGTTACAAAAAGATGACAAAATTTGCCAAAATTAAAAAAGTAGCTTTCTAAAAGAAGGGGAGCAAAAAAAAAAAAAAATAATCAGAGAGTCCCTGAAACTATTCTCTCCCAAATTCCCACTAGTTTCACTCCTCTAATTGAAGTTAGACCAAATGGCTAAAATGCAACAAATGATTACCTACATAATGACTTCAATTCTATACATGAGAGGAAACATTTGAAATGCAGTGGGGAAAAAAATTGAAATGCACTAGCCTGATTCAAGTGTGAGTGTGTGCATGCATCTACTGATAGATAAGCTAGCCTGATTGTTGTTTCAAGCGTATCTACCAGTAGAATGAAATGTAAACCAGACTAGTACGTGTATACACAAAATACTCTGATGAAAAGGGGGTTGGGCTCTTTGATTGGCCAGTTTCATGTCACTTGCTCTCGCGTCTTCCGTAGCCCGAATCATGCCAACATCGCGAAATGTCGTCTGAGATCTTGGTGGCATCCATGGCCACCCCTAGGAGGCCACGCCTCGAGAACCCAACAGCATAGAGGCCGTTCTCCCCTTTCCACCCATTCGACTTTCTTGGGAAGCCATCTTTCTCTGAGAAGAATTGTTTCTCCTATGTATACACAAAAGCAAATTAATGCTAAGATCATTTTCTTCACGACAAAACTATATACACGCTCTAGTTTAATTAGGTAAAGAATTCTCTGGACCATATCAACAGTACAGAACATGTACATTCAGAAATAGGAAAGACAATAATGGTGGGTGCATAGTCCATGAGAGTACAAATGTATGTAGTGTACTACCTTTAACCAATAGGGTACATTGCTTTGATAACCGGTGGCAAGGATGACAGCGTCAAAGTCCTCAATCCTTCCATCGACAAAGTCCACCCCGTGCTCCCGAAAACACTGTATTGCCGGGAACACCTGCGTTACCCCAGCGAATATGCAATGTTAAAAGAGTCCATAAGATCAAGGATGCCATATAATGACAGCAATGGCTAATTGAAGACGGCAATTACCTGAATGTTTCCAGACTTGATCTTGCATAGGGTTCCGGCGTCGAGCACCGGCGTCTTCCCAGAGACGCCCTTGAGCTCTAGGGGGCCAAGGCTCGGTCGGGCGATGCCGAGGCGGGCCGTGTCGCCGAGCACGAAGCGCGCCATCAGGAGGAGCAGCAGGTCCACCGTCTGGACGGGCAGCCACCTAAGGAGCCACATGGACAGCCCAAAAGTGGAGCGCCCCAGCATCTCCCTGGGCAGGACATGCACCTACAAAGATCGCCAAAAGATATGATCAGCTTCAGATTTCAGAATAGGAGTTGGTGACATATCAATTACAGTTACAATCTGTTGAGAGAATGGTCATCATGTATCTGGGATACTATAAACTAACGCAGAAAGGGGAAGCAAATCAAAGTGGCTCTTGTTTTTGTTTTGTCTGTGACATGGACTCTTAAGTTAAACGACGAGGGAAGCAAAAGGAAAAGAAAGATAGGGCTTGGGGCCCAAACACTTGGGTCTCTGCTTTTGCTGATATCGTTTTAGTTGCAAGCGTTGGCAAGGTTGTACTACAACTTTTCAAAGTGCACGGGAGCAACAAAGCAATTCGGTGCAGCTTCCACATGTATATGCTTATCAGCATCAGAGTGGTTTTCCTAATGGTTTGTAATTCACATTCCAATCAGGGGGGAAATATGTGGAACGCAAAATATCGATCGAATATACGAAGGATGTATAGGCCACTCCCAAAGAGTTTTCTTGCTAACCGTTAATAATATTCTAAACGACACAAGTTAGTGCTAGTGTTAGTTGATCAATATGTATAAGATTTAGTGTTAATTTTGTATATAGTCTATAAACTTTAAAACTAATTTGGAAACTTAAACTGTTTTATTGGAGCAAATATGGGTGGCTTTGGTTTGTCCTTTATTCCTTAAAAAGGATAATCACAAGCTAGCGCATGCGCATGAATCCCAAGAAAGTTCCTTAGAGAATCACACAGCGTCTTTCTTGGCATGCCATGGCTGAACCTAGCCCTTTTTACTGAAAAAAAAGAAAAGCAATGTTAACATCTGCCGTGAGATCAGAACCGAAAAAAATTATTATGCTTGCGAAGTGTATGAACACGTGAGATCAAGTGTGATGGCAACTAAGATTGATCACTTATAATAATTATTATACTCAAACTTGTGCAACAATATTGTAACACGAACAAAAAGTAGAAGAGGCAGACAGTGCGTGTCTGTGAAAGATATTATTATGAAAAAAAATGGTTGCACCATTGGAAAAGATGGAAAGATGCAAATGTCAGCTTTGTTTAATCTGTTCGTTTGTGCATGCATCGGTTCCCTAATGTTATTAGTTACAAATCCCGAACTTATCGAATTCTTTTTGCTAGTGATCACAATCATTAGAGAAATCTATATTCCATCTGAACCAACCAACAAAAGATGAAAAACCAGAATATAACAAACACAGGCGGCTCAAAATTTTTTTTTTAAAAAAAGAGATAAACTCTGTTTAATTTGAGCAATATTTCTCACCGCGTCCCGCACAACCATCGACGCGTGCGCATTGTGGTTGGACAGGTCGAGGCACACCTCCATGCCGGAGTTGCCACAGCCGACGACGAGCACCCGCTTGCCGGCGTAGCCCTCACCGCTGCGGTAGTCGCTGGAGTGCATGACCTGGCCCTTGAATCTCCCGGCGCCCTCGATCTCCGGCAGGACCGGCTCGGCGTTCTCCCCGGTAGCGACCACGAGCCACCTGCACCGGTACACCGTGATGGTGCTGCTGAGGGTGGCCTGCTCGCCGCCGATCGCCGCCGAGATGACCTCCTTGGTGCTCACCCACCAGAACTCCCCGTCGTACTCGGCGCTGACGACGGCCTGCCGGAACATCGGCTTGACGTTGAACTCGCTGGCGTATGACTCGAGGTACTCAAGGAACTGCTCTCTCGTGGGGTACGTGGGGAAGCTGGGCGGGAACGGCTTGCGCGGGAGCTCGCAGAATCGCTTGGGCAGGTGCAGGCGCAGCCTGTCGTAGGTGCGGTGGCGCCAGAGCGAGGCGATGCAGCCGCACCGCTCCAGCAGCACGTACGGCACGCCGGCCAGCCCCAGGAGCGCTGCGACGGCCAGCCCCGACGGCCCCGCGCCCACGATCACCGGCCCAAACACCTCCACGAATATGCCGACGTTCCCGGCTGGGAAACCGGTGGCCGGCGCCCCGCCGCTGCGGTTGTGGTACTTCGGGTCGTGCGCCCTCTTCCCCTCGGCCTCCGCGAAGCAGTCCATGATCGATGTCACCTCGCTCCTGTACCGCACGTATATGTGCTTATTGGATCGTGCGAGCGTCGTTAACGATGACGAGCTGCAGCTGCTGCCGGGTGGTGTGGGAGAGGAGGAAGGAAAGGGAGGTGGTATATATAAGTAGAAGCATGGATCACCGCTACTACTCCGGCCTCCTCCTGGTCACGGGCCGAAAAGTGGGCACTTGTGGTTGCGCTTAAGGGGGATCTTGGATTAGTTTGGATGGTATACATATTAGTAAGGATGCAAACGGATCGAATACGGACGCATAATATTTTTACCATATTTATTTTCATATTTTTTCTAAGATGCGGATACGAATATAGATACTCGGATACGAATACAAATACGGATAATATCGAATACAGATACGGAGCGAAAACGAATCGAAACGAATACGATCACGAATATTTATTGGAACACGAAAACCCCTTAAACTATACATCCAAAATCAATGAAAACACGTAAATAGTTTATCTTGTCAAAACATTAATGAAATCTAGGGCTTGTTCTTTTCCTCCGAAGCTGGCGGCTTTTGGCTTTTGCTACTGTACCTAACTTTTAAACGGAGTATTTTCTCAAGACGGGGTCTACAAGTTAAACGATACACGTTAAAAGCCCAACATCTGTACCAGCCAAAATCGCAAGTGAGTATCTATCTCTCCGTAATCTGTACCGTAAACAGCCAAAATTCAAAAATTTCAGCCAAACACCATAAGCCGCAGCCGTTGCCAGACAAGCCCCTAAACAAGCATAAGTATTTTAATCCACAATAGTTATACCATTGTACAGATTTTAAATTTTCAAATGACAGTTAATTTTTCTAAAGTCCTAAATAATTCTTAATTGATTTCAATCATTTACATGTGACTAATAAATTAATTAAGAATTTAAATTTGCATCAGAATGATTTAAACGGCAGTACATCAATTTAATCGGTACAAATTTTAATCTACCAACAATACTAAATTTATTTTTAATAAACACAAATATCTGCTAGTGAGCGGGTGGCAGGGGAGATGAGAGAGGCTGGCTTGGGCTAGGCTTGGGCTGAAATCTTGGATATCCAGATCCGTATTATCCAGATAATCTGTATTTGTATCCGTATTCGCCGAATATCAGGCCTACTGTATTCGTATTCGTTTCCGACAAAAAAATCCGTATTTGTTTCCGATCCGAGAATTATCAAAAAAAATCCAATCCGACACAATTCGTATTCATTTTTATCCGGATCGATCGGAAACTATCCGATTCGTTTTCACCCCTACATATTAGCAACAATGGATTCGTATGATCCTTAAGTCCCGGAACCGCATGCAGTTAGCACAAGACCAGGAGCATCCACGATGCTACATGCATGGCTGGTAGAGGAGATGATCCAGGTGTAGAGGGATCTTGGATCACTTTGGATATCGGTGTAATGCCAGTAGAAACATAAAGGAAGGAAAAGTGAAAACTGAAAATAATCCAAGGGAGAATAAGAAGGTTTTACCGTCAGGGACCTTCAGCTTTAGAAGGCCGCTCATCAAGGTTCCTAAACCGTTCGGGATTAGTCGGCGCTTCTCGCATTTGTGGACATCATCATTTAGTAGTAGAAAATCCAACACCCATATTTTTACCGACTTACCACCGCAGTAAAACAATCCAAACCACAGTATCAAGCCCACCCTATGGACCATTGGTCCATGAGAACATGGTAAACTGAGAGGGCCATAGTAATAAGGCAAGGGTAGCTTCGGCAAAGCACAGACGAGAGAGAGAAGAACCAGCCAAAAGCCTCTCCCCTTCATAAGCCAAAAGCCATTAGCGTGCACAATACACACGCATTTCCTCCATCTCACCTCTCTAATCAAGAGCTTACACAAAGCAAAGCTAAGCAAAGACCAAGCCCCCAGTTCATAGCCAAGGACCTCAACCAAGCCATTTCACCACACAACCATAGCCCACTTAGTGAGGGGACGAGGAAGAAAGACAAGGAGGAGAGGAGCTAAAGGTGTAGGGGAATATGGAGAGTAGACAACCACTGTCACAACAAGAACAAAGGAAGGCCGACCAAGTCACTGAGCTCATGAGAGTGACGTCACGGTCACCGCAAACTCCTGTGTCAACCCGATATCAAGTAGTCCCTCATCTCGCCCCAATCTTTTTCCCATTCTCCATAGCACAACACCGATGGCATTCCTATAGGACCGTCGTGCGCTCTTGGAAGGAAGGGCATGCTCCCCAGCGTATGCCCCCAACCAAGTCCCGTCTCGATGGTGAAGGATCTAGACCCGTCATTATGAGTTAGTGATAATTTTAGTAATTAATGACAATCAAACTTTGGGACTAATATTTTTATTGAGATATATGAATAGGACGTGTCCTACAGTGATGGATGACTTAAGAAGGCTTCATGTGGTTGATCATCCACAAGTCAAAGAAAAGACATCATGTGATGATGAATAAAGTCAAAAACCCAAACTTGAAGTTGATATGTGTGTTATCAAGCTTTAAGAGTATGCGTAAGGCAAATGTATGACTAAGAAGGGCTAAAGATGTGTTCATAGTCTTTTAATGGTCTTGGTGTTTTCTTAGAAGACCGGGTTGCTAGCGTAGGATGTCATACTGTTAAGAGGGGTCGCGATTAGTAGCTTGACCATTCATGTGTTGATAGCTTATTTACTTGCTCTAGCTCTCTCCATTGCATGATGCTATTATTTTCGAATGTGTTTTGAAAATAGTTGTAACTCATGCGTACGTTCCTTGTGATATGTGACTTAAAATTCGCAAATGAATTTTGCAAATTATTGGAGTCCATGTTTCTTTCTCCTTGAGGTATGATGCTAGCTAGTGTTTTCAATTGTGCTTTGAAAACAGTTGAAGCTCATAAAAAACTGTTCTTACATGAGACCTGAGTTTAAACAAAAGTGTTTCAAAACTGGTTCAAGTTCATATTGTCATTTCTTATTGTTTGACTCTAAAAGGTATACGGATGTGTTCCATGACTTGTTGAGAGTCCCATTTTAACCTTGAATGCATTACAAATTTTGTTGTACAAATTGCTCAAGAAATATGCATTGCTTTGTGCTTGCCTTGGAAAAACGGTCTGATTGACCTTGTACATGCGGTCAAACCAGCCTAGAGTCTAACTGAATCTATGTGCAGGTAGGCTATAGTGGCGATCTGACCGGCACTAGGGTTGTGGTCTAACTAGCCCCTAGTCTGACTGGCTCACAAAGAACAGTCTGACTAGAACTTGAATAGCGGTCTGACCAGCTATATAGTAGCGGTTAGACCGGTTCTACAGTCTAACCTCTTGTAATGGCGGCACATTTTTTCCAAGGCATGATTTCTTGAAAACTTCAGCTAACGGTCAGACCAATACTTTTACAACAGATCAGCTCCTATGTGGGTAGTTTGATTGGAATCTCTTATAAAGGCTAGTTTTATAGCCGTTGGGGAGGCCGCAATAGTACCGGCCATATGTTGGCAGTAGTACTAGGCCTCCGGCTGTTTTTAGCTAGCTTCTTGCTCCAACGACTAGTTTTCTTGTAAGGGGTATATATAGCTCCTTGTGGCCAGTTGAAAGTAAGGCTAGTTCCATTTTCTCATTCCTTAAGCTAAGAGCAAGTTCTCTCCTCCATTTGTGCATGTGTTGCACTTAGTAAGTTTGTAGAGACATAACTTTGTGTATGTGTTGCACTTGGTGATGGACTTTGTGTCCTTTGAGTCCTTTGAGTAATGATATTCATTCATTCAAGTCGACTTATTACTCTTGGAGATTACCAACTCCTAGACGGCTTCGAAGGTGTGGTGGTCTGGTGATCTTCTCAAGAAGCTTATGAGAAGGCTCGACTTGTTGTGAGTGGTTTGGTGCTTACTATCTCTGGAGTGGAGGAAGAGCAACCTTTGTGGATTGAGGTAGTTAGGACTAATTCATAGAGCTAGTCCAATTTGTTTACCTCAACATGGATTAGGGGAAACCAGCAAGTTTTTGAACACCACAGTAAAACATTGTGCATCAAATTTTGGTTTGCCTTCTTGAGCTTAATCTCTTCTTACAATCTATATTTATAGAAATTGAACTATTTGCTTGGCAACCTAGGATTGCTTACCTTGATCTAGAATTATATTATTGGCGCACTTAGTTTAGATAATTTAGGACTTATTTGTGTAAAACTAAATTATTACTCTTCCGCATTGTTAAATTTGGTTGTAGCCTAAAATTTTTAAAACCGCTTATTCACCCCCTCTAGTCAGCCTTCTCAATCTTACAAGTGGTATAAGAGTTTGGTCTCTCATTTATTAGGCTTCACCGTCTAGAGGATGGCAACTAGTGATATAGTGCACCTCAGCGAGATATCTTTATTTGATGGCACAAATTATGCTTATTGAAAAATCCGCATGTCATGCTACTTTAAGGCAACGATCCCTAAAATATGATGGATTATAGATGTGTACTTTTCTTCTCCATTGGATCCTCTTACTCCAACAAATGAGGAAGAGAAATGCTTATATTTCGATGCTCAAGTAATTAATGCTTTATTTAGTACTTTAAGTGTAGAAATGTTCGATGTCGTATACAATCTCAAGAGCGCTCATGAGATGTGAACACAACTTAAAGATAATTATGAAAAGTCCATCTCAACTGAGAATGATTGCATAGAAAAGTGAATGCCGGGAGAAGAATGCTCAATCTCTAGCTCTGACAATGAAGAATCCACAAGTCCCTTTACATTAACTCATTGCTTTATAGCTAATGGTAATGGCAAGGTAAATAACAGCGATGAACCTACCTATGATGTGTTGATGGATATGCTAGAGGACTTGAATGAGTATCTTAGAAAGGAGAAGTCCAAATTCAAAGTCTTAAACAAAGAATTTCTTTCTCTAAAAGATTCATATGGAGAGCTTGAGAATGCTCCTGAGACTCACCTTCTCAAGGATCTCACCAAGTCTATGGTGGATATAGGCATTACATGTGACTTACTAGATGATATGCCACATATAGCTCCTAACTCTTGCATGTCATCTAAGGTTAACATATCCACCTCGTATGATGATTTGCTTGACATACTTTGTTGCTCCAAAATAGATGCTTCTATTTCCTATATATATTTGATACTAACCTTGTAGAGGAAAACAAAAGGCTCAAGGCCTAAGTCACTAAATTGGAATTTGACTTAAAAAGAAGCTATAAAGGGAAGGGCTCTCTGGATAAACTTTTGAGTAATCAAAGAAAGTTAAATGACAAGAGAGGTGTTAGCTTCATCTTTGAGAAGAAGAAGAATAGCAAAATAAGGCATAATACAAGACACGAAGAGTGTCAAGTGTCATGGTTGTAGCAAGAAGGGTCATATTGCCTCAAAATGTCCCAACAAGATAGATGACAAGACAGTGTCATGAAAAATAAGACAAGCCGACAATCAACAAGTTATCAAGACAAGGGAATCAAAGACACAACGTGCTATAATTGGCACAAAAAGGGACATTATGCCCCTATGTGCCTAAAGAAGATGGTGGGCAAGCAAGTGTCATAAAAAAAGAGACAGCATGGTAATAAGCAAGACAAGATGACTTTGGGTGGAACAGAATGTCAAACTTGCTATAATTGTCAAAAAAGGACATTTTAGTAAGGATTATCTTATAGGTATCACTCATAAGCCCTCTCTTTATAACGGACATTATTTGCTTAAGAAGGATCAAAATGGCAATATATTTGCTAGATATGTTTGTCCACCTAAATCTGCTATTAGGGTAATTTGGGTCCCCAAATCTATTGTGACTAACATCCAAGACCCTATCGAGTTTGGGTACCAAAATGTGCTTGATTATCTGATAGGTGCTTGGAGATGCATTAGAAGTTGGCTCCCTCACAAAGAGGTGGATTCCACCATACGCAAAAATAGAACTAATCATGAGGATCACCATCTCACATCATGAACGAATGCCATCTCGATAACAAGCATTTAAAATTAAAGTATCTAGCCCTTGCCATGTGTAGATTTCATTGTATGAAAATCTTTTCAAAATGTGTTATTACTCTTATTCGAAAATTCCTTATTTGCAATTTTGAGCAAGATGGGTAAGAGGCACATTAAGGGTGAGTGCTAAATCATAATCATGTGTATCATATTTCTAGGTGTGCCCAAATTGATTAAGTGCTAGTATTGATTTTTAAAATTGAGCCATTTAGCCAAAAACAAAATTATTTGTAACTATTAGTTATATCATGCAAAACTAGTTGCAAAATGCATATAAAAAATTTGCAAATATTTTCCAAATGTTTTGGCTTTGTAAAAACTAATTTCAAAAGAAAAACGAGTTTTAAGCCCAAAAGATAGTTACTAGTATCTTGTTGTAGTTTTAAATTTTGTATTTTGCATAAAAGTAATTATAAAATAATCTGGAAATAGTTCCAAAATGAAAATATTAGAGTTGGTCTTTTTTAACAATTCTTGTATTCAAAAGTTTCTCAAAACACCAACCTATCAAAAGTTACTTAATTTTGAAACACACCCAAACATCATTTTTGACCTATATTGGTCGTATTCTAGTGCTATGTGAGTTTTGCCCCTTGGACTGGATATTTTACTATGTCTTGGTTCAAAATGATATTGCAAATTCATACTGCCATTCTAATCGAAGAGTTTCTTATTTGGTTAATTTTGCATTTATGGAGTGAAACTTCTAGTGAAATGCAAGTTTAGATTTTCAAACGAGTCTATTTGGTCAAAAATCAAATGTCCTGTTCAAAAGGTCTAAATTTATGAAAAATTAGATAAAAGTACTTAAATATGTGTTTCAAATATTTTCTAATACATTTGGAGTAAAAATTACTATTTTAAAAATAAAATAGGAAATTTAGCCTCAAATGGATCTTGTGTCATCTTCTTGTTAAATAAAAAGACATATTTTCATAAATCAAAATCTATCAAGTTTTTGAAACGGTTATCATACCAAACTCATAGGGTTGGTTATTTCAAACTTTTCTCTAGTTCCAAGTTTTCACAAAAAACCAACTATTGAAAAATTATATTTATTTGAACTTCGCCGAAAAGCTAGTCCTGACCCAAAATGACCTATTTTTACATATAGTGAGTTTGGCTATTTAAGCTAGATTTCTTTGCATATCTTAGCTTGAAATAATATTTTTAAATCATACAAAGCTAAGAGAGTGATAAAATTCACGAAATTCAAATTGAATTGTATTTTGAAGTTTAGATATAAAATAATTCTATTCTCTTGCATTCAAAGTGTATTTTGCCATATCTTTTGAAAGAAAATTCCTTTCTCAATAATTCTTTTTGAGAAATGGTTTAATAATTAAAAATTAAAAATCTAAAAAAATTCAACATATTGGACCTCATTTGAAAGGTTTTTTTACAATTCACCTCTCTTTATGCGAAAAGATTGCAAAGAAAGCGTAATTTGGCATAATTTTTGAATGGAGACTCATTTTTAGAAAATTCATGTTGAAAAAGATTCTAAGGATTCCAAGTTTCTTACAAATTTGAATGCTTTTAAACTTTGTTTGAAAATTTTATGTCCTTTTTTCATTTTGTCAAAATGCTGAAATTTGAGCACTTTGCATGGTTTTGAGCAGATTTGTGATTTTTCTATCTTCAAATGGGCTCACATTTTGAGGAAATCACAATAATGAATTTTGATCCTCAATAGTTTATCTTCTATGAAAAAATTTCCCAAAATTTTTGAATATCAATCGGTCATTTTTCTTCCCTCTCAAAAAGCCTAAATGAAATGCAAAACTCTGAAATCCTAAAAATCAGTTGTCTAAAACTGACTCTTCATTCCTCCAAATGGGTTAAGACCTTGTGAAAAGATCCAAAAATGTAACTTTTGTGCATTTTTGATGTTTATCTCCATAGTAATTGTCGGATCTTCGGAGCTCATTTTCATAACTGTTGCAAAATGCACAAAAATATTGCCTATCAGAAATGCTCATTTAAACCTCAACCTGTTATGAAGTGTTCAGTTATTTTGTAATTAAGAAATATAAGATTGGTGTATTCTTGAAGGGTTCTCTTGGATGTGTTCCTCTTTCATTTACTCAAAACATTTCTCTTAAATGAGTCTTCTTGAAAAACAAAATCTAATTTAACAAAAACCTAATTGAAAAAGGGTTTCTTGAGGGTATATTGGTTGGAAATGCTCCAAAGTATTATTTAAAAGTTTCTTGCTTGAATATTTGGAGCATGCACAACTTCTTTCCCCTCAGCTCGAGCTACTTGACCTGGCATCAGTCTTGCTGGCTGCCTAAAATGGTCTGATTGAATGGTTGTACTGGTCTGACTGGTTGGCCCCAGCAGTCAAACCGCTCGGTGGTACCAATCAGACCAAAAGGGCCTTAGTCAGACTGGGTTTCCCCTCAAGACCCCTTCTCTGCCCGAAGCTCTCTTCTTCCCCTTCTGCAGTTAGACTGACTCTTTGTCTGGTGGCTCCTCCTCAAGCCCCTTCTCTCTTCTCCGACCACCAAGCTTTGATTTCAGCAAACTCCCTCCTCTCCAAGGATCTCAAAAGGTTTTCCTCCCTCTCCATTATTTTTCCACCAATAGCTTTATGCTCTCATAGTTTCATTCTCACAAAAAGCATGAAACCCTATGTGGAATGTACCCTTCAAATCCAGCCAAGATCTTCAAGCTCTTTACTCCCAAGCACCATTCTTTCTCATTTCTAGCCGGTAATCTCTCTTCATCTACTTGCATTGCCCTCATTTCATGTTTTCCAAGATTCTAGGGTTTGTGGTCTATGTCATAAAAATCTTATATATATTTGAAAAATCCATGTTGAGCAACTATATTGGAACTACCTAAAGGACTACCCTATGTTGCCTATCATTGGTCTATCAAAATTTTTGCCCTAAAATTTGTGACCTTGCTAGTCTGTTGGTAACTCTCCTTTGTTGCCATATAATTCTTTATTTAATCCTCCCCTTGTCAGCAAAATGCCGAGGACTAAGGAATCATGTCGCAAGAATGCAATTCCCTCTTTTCAGAGCACATCATTCTGGCCCAGTAAGTTCATCCTCTCAGCCTCAAAATAGTGATCAAGCAACTGAGGCCTTTGAGCACAATCTGAGACATCGTGAAGGTGACAAAGCGGTAGAAGAAGCTGAAATGGATGTTGAGAAAGAAAATAAAGATGATTAAGAAGAAAATGTCGATTATGAGGAAGAACAAGTTGTTGCTTGCATTGACATTTCCAAGATGAGTCATGAGGATATGCCACTCTAAGACACGCAGATCAATTCCATCTTGCTCATAATGCAACTCAACATCTCTTTTACACCTCGTTTCAACAAGACGTATACCATCAGGTGTATGTAACAAAGCAGTTTGCAAATCATCGATTTGTCACATAGGCTTTCTTGAAAAACAAATCCACTCTCAATGGTCTCTACTCTCTCCTTTGGTGAGTTCACTTGGAAGAATTTGTAACCTTGAAATATGACTATCATGCAAATGCTCTCAAGCAATTCTATGATATCGTATATGTGTCCCTTGAGCATGACTTTCTCTCTTGGATGACCAGGACTATGTGGGTTCAAGCTACCAAGAAAGAGTTTAAAATTTTCTTGGGCATTCGAGCTTCATGTGGGATTAAGGTACATCTAAAAAATCTTGTATCTCTTACTCCTGTGGATGAATTTTATGATCCAAATTAGAGATTTGTGCATGAAAGTGTCAGAATTTCTCCCTCTTCCAAGCATTATAAATCAGATCATAAGAGTCACATTCTTTCCAAGAAGTGGAAATAATGATGAGATCCATGGTAGAGTTTGGAATGTTATAAAGTACATTATGGATGGCACTTATTTTGATATTATGGATTTAATGATAAGAGAAATTGATATTTCAAAAGGAGACAAAGAAAAGAGAATTTATTATGCCCCATATATAATGAAACTCATCATAGACAAGACTGGTTTTGATGTTGCTTGCAATATGAAGCATAAAGAATATTGTCCTAGAGATGCTCATCCTCCTAAAGTACCTCCACAATAGCATGTGAGACAAGCTCATGAACATGTAGGGCAGCAACAAGAGCTCCCATAGCAGCAGGCACATCAACAATTCTTTGATGATGCTTTCATAAATGAAGTCCGCTAAAGCCTTGGCCATCTCCCCTCCATGCTTGTTAGAGTTGATTCTCGCAAACATAGAAATAAATCAACATGAGGCACTTGTCTCACAAGCTAGATGGAATTCAAGACTTGAAGTAGTTAAGTGAGGAGTGATTGATTACCGAAACAGGCCAAGTCGTGTTGAGAGAGATGATCCTCCTCCAGTGTATCGTTGTCATGATGCACATGGTTGTTCCTCCTCCTGTGCTCCTCCTCCATGTAAGTACTCTTCTAATTGGTTTGGCCCTTCTCGTCCTTCTTAGTGATCTTCTTGTTGGCTAAACTTTCCTTTTTGGTTCTTGATGCCAAAGGGGGAGAAGGAGAAAGAAAGTAGGAAAAGGAAGGAGAATAGAAGATTAGAAGTGAATCTCTACTATTATGGTACTATTGTAGGTCAGTAGACCTTTTATGAGCTTTTGTGATGATAAGCTTATGTGTTCTTGTAACATTATATTGTAAGCTTATTTAAACCTTTTGTGAGGTTGAATATCTATTGGATAACTCTTTGGATGTTTATGCTTCTATTTGGACTTTCGTTGTTATCTTGTAATCTTTGTCCAAATTGTGTTCTTTTGGATCCTTACTATATAGATGCATGCATGTTTACATTAATGCAGTTATTATTGATTATATTGTTATTGTTGACATGCCTCCTCGGATTCAAAGTATAGAGGAAACTATGTCAAAATTCACGAAGTCCACATATATGTGCATGAACTTTTTTCAAATCCTTATGCAGATATTTAGGGGGAGCTTTCTCTATATATTGTGGGTTTGCTTAGCATTAAGCTCAAATTCATCTTGTGCACAAATAGAATGAATTTAATGCTTTCAAAGCCTATCCTAGAGTATACAATTATTATGTAAAAGGTGTATACTCCAAAAACTAATTTCTACTTCATTGCTTATTGAGTATTGTCATCAATTACCAAAAAGGGGGAGATTGAAGGATCTAGACCTATCATTATGAGTTAATGATATATTTTAGTAATTAATAATAATTAAACTGTGGGACTAATATTTTTATTAAGATGGATGAATAGGATGTGTCCTACGGTGATGGATGACTTGAAAAGGCTTCATATGATTGATCATCCTTAAGTCAAAGAAAAAGACATCATGTGATGATGAATAAATTCAAAACCCGAACTTGAAGTTGATATGTGTGTCATCAAGCTTCACGAGTATGCGCAAGGCAAAGTTGTTGGTGGTGGACTTTGTGCATGTGTTGCACTTGGTAATGGACTTTATGTCCTTTGAGTAGTAATACTTCATTCATTCAAGTGAGGGTCTCCGACTTGTTACTCTTGAAGGTTGCCAACTCCTAGACGGCTTCGGAGGCATGGTGGTCTGGTGATCTTCTCAAGAAGATTGTAAGAAAGCCCGGCTTGTTGTGAGTGGTGTGGTGCTCATCATCTCTGGAACAGAGGAAGAGCAACCTTAGTGGATTGAGGTACTTAGGATTAATTTGTAGAGCCAGTCTAATTCATTTGGGATTATCTCAATGTGGATTAGGGGAAACTGGTAAGTTTCCAAACACTACGGTAAAACATCATGCATCACATTGTGGTATACCTTCTTGAGCATAGAGAGGCCGAGGGACGGCGCGGGACCAGCAAAGGGAGGTGAGGCACCAAGCCCTTTGTCGACGGTGAGCCATGGTCAACGAGCTTGAGAAGGTGACGAAGGTGTGTAGACCAGGAGAGAGAGAGAGAGAGGGGTGACACTTGGGGAGTTGCAAGGGGGCGCGGTGTGGTGGAGCCAAGTGAGGGGAGTAGGAGGTGAAGTGAGGGGAGGATTGCACCAGATCAGGGTGACCAGGGGAGGTGGAGTCAGATTGGGGAGATCCGATGAGGAGGAGTAGATTGAGAAGGAGGTGAGGTGAGGGGAAGTGAAGGAGGGGAAGAGATAAGAAAGGGAAAAAGTGAAGCTTGGGTATGTCAGTCGGGTAGAAAAAGGACAAAAAAGGAGCTGATTGTGTGCAATATAATTTTATTTTTGTAGATCTTTTGCCCTAAGCATTCTGATGCTTGTGTTGTGTTTGCGCGTAGGAACGGTGTTGTACGTCTATGTGCGCATATTGCTATAATGTGTTGAGGTTGGGTGATGCTTGTACATGTGGCGGTTCGGGTTTGGTGTCGTCCATGCATCGTCCACCAGGGTAATAGGCAAGTGAATAGTAGAATAGTGGATTATGATGAATGCTTGGTACCCGTGTTTTCATGCCATAATTTACAACATTTATGGGATATACACATGATTACATACTAATCATACCTCAATGAGTGCTACTTATGATTAAATGCCAACATTGAAAGAATGTTGCATCATGCATTGCACTCATGCATAGGACCTGCCACGGGTAGGCATTCCGCAAGAGTGGAAAGATAAATACCTACTTTGGTAGACACTCCATGGGAGTGGAGGTTGAGACCCTGTATAGAAGAGGATGGGGCGATTGAGTGGTTCATGACGGATTAACACTCCACTATATTGTTATAAGCTATAGTTACAGACGCATCGCATTGCATTGCATGAAAGTGATAGAGAAAGGGATACAGTTATAGGCGCATCGCATTGAGAAAGCGACCGGATACAGTGAAATAGTTATATAGATAATGATTTACAGTCTATAGTCATGGAAATGATTGAATTGCAATATTGATGCCGTGGTTTTATCGTGTGCTTGCTGAGTCTTCGGACTCACACTTATTTATTTGTGTTTTGTTTTTTTGATGGGCATTGAAGATGACATGCACGGGCAAGAGTAGCGCGCGCACACACACACATATATATATTTCCATGTACAAACAGTAACCTGCACATCACCTTCAGTTAATGTATTTAGACTTTAATGGCATGCTAGAGTAGTGAGTGTTAAAAATGGTACGGTGTTTATCGTGTTGTTAAGATGTAAATAGAGCATTTGTTGCCTAAATCTTTTAGCAATGGTGAAAATGGTAATGGAATGGTGGTAGCATTCCAGATTCAGAGGATGGGCCAGGATGTTACAATCGGTCTGGCCGGGCTCAACTCACGGAGTAGAGCCAAACGGGCTAGTAGGAGGCGCCTAGGCTACGGTAACAGATGGAGCAAGAACGGGAGAAGCATATCGATTTGTTTTGTCAACTTGTGTGTTTGGTACTTGTGGACAGGGAATATTTTTTCAGGCTAAAATTCACAATTTTTAGGCAATTTCTGGTTTTCTCGGCCCATCTCAAAACAAGTCCATTCCAGCCAAACAATTCGGCCCACTTCAAAAAATTTCTGCTCACCGAACCCATCCCTCCCACATGCATAAAGCCGACGGCCTACCGACTCCCTCGCCTACCTCCTCACCGACTCCCTCGCCATCTTCATCCTCGGCCACCTCACTCTCGACACCATTGTCGGTCTGCGACACCAACTGGTGCTCTTCTGGGTGCCTTTCCTGTTGCTCCACCTCTTGGGCAAGAGACCATCAGCACCTTCTCTATGGAAGACAGTGCACTCTGGATTTCGATGGCCCGATGCGGGCAGCGGGAGGGGAGGTGGTGCTGGCTACAGCAGGGGAGGTGGCTCTGGCTACGGGAGGGGAGGCGGCGCCGACTGCGAGAGGGGGAGGTGACGCTGAGGAAGAGGCGGCACCGAAATTGTATGTATTTCTTGAATTTTTCTTGAATTTGAACTGTATTTTGAATGGTTTGACTGAAATTTACGAAAAAATATCCGAATTTCAGATTTCTCGGAGGGGTCCAGAAAATTTTTTAAACTGAAAATGTTTTCTCTGCTTGTGGGTATGCTTTCGCCTTTGTTGAAAACTTAAATCCAACCTGATATGCATAGGATCTGAGTCCTGTAGGACTATTTTCCGCGTACATAACAGTAACTATGGCAGAGAGAAAGGCGACCCTTCATTATCAAACAGACGGCAGATCCATACTCTTTTTTTTTTTGGCGAGTGGCTGATCCAAACTTGGATCATCCTCAACAAAAAAAACACTCGGACTATATGTGGGGTTGCTATATTGCTGCTGTTTGATTAGTTAACAGATATCATTTGAGATAAGATGGAGTAGATTCGTCCTATTTTATCTACTGGATAAATCTTGTTAGGAAGTTCGTGAATATTACGGATAAGAACAACCTAGTTAATTAGTTAGTCGGATAAAGAATTGTGGTCATGTCTTCATGTAGGAAATATGAAAACTGGGTTTGCATGTCGTTTGCTTATTACCTGTACTTATGTAGGGAAATACTTCCTTGTATTACCACTACTACAGAAAGCCTAATACTAGACGCCAAATCACAGACGGTTTGATAAAACAGTCTGTGACCGACACTAACACAGACGGTTTTAATTTGGACACCGTCTGTGTTGATAGCGTCGGAGAAAACGAGTATCACAGACAATTCTTACCGATGAACCGTCTGTGATATTCCAGTATCACAGACGGTTTTTATTTAAAACCGTCTGTGATAATATGGAATTATCATATACGGTTTTTATTAAAAACCGTCTATGATAAGCTGATTACCATAGACGGTTTTTTAATAAAAAACCGTCTGTGATAATCCTTTATTGCGTCGCTCAGAACCGCATCTGTCTTCATTTCGATCTAGATCTAGCTGGTGCTACGCTCGTTCACTCAGGAGGCAAGCTAGGCGATTTCAGGCCAACTAATTTGGTGGGAGGAGACATGTCGGGCCCCCGGATTCTCAAACCCGGACCCCCTGTGTATTACTGCACTAGTCCCAGATCAAAGCTAGTGCACACAGTTTAAACAGAATGGAAAACATCACCATCGACGATTTATTACAATAATTAGAGTACTGACCACATGGTCTCATTATTACAAGGGAGGTTTAAGACCTCGCACAATCAAACACAGCGGAAGCAAATAAAACTCGAGGACGACCCATCAATTCGCCACAGGCAATTGACTGGGGAAGCGCGACCTAGTCCTCCGGGAAGAATCCATCACAGCCACAAGCGAAGCAGTAGTCGTAGTCACCTTCTTGAGCTTCAACTTCCTCTGAGATGTTATTTTTAAGTGTAGCATGTGAGTACATAAAGTACTCCGCAAGTCTTGGGAAAAATGCATAGATGCAAGGCTTAACAAAGGAAGGCCATATGGTTCTTTTGCACAAAGCAATATTTAAAATCTCCATTACTACTAATTATTTTCGAAGGCATTATTTTAATGAAGTAAATGTTTTAACAGAATTAACTTTCTAGTGAAGGTTCCAACTGCCAACACTAGCTAACCAAATTACCATTGGTCAAGTTTTAAACTGCGGGTTCCATCCACCCTCTCTGGCTCCATCCGCCAGGATTCCCTTCCGAGAGTTCCCTCCACCCTCGGAATACAAAACTTTTGATTTTAAATCAAAACCAGAAATCTACCATGTGAATGCATTCCTTGCCCGCCCTTGACCGTGGGCACGGCTATTCGAATAGTTTTACACTCTGCAGAGGTTGTACAACTTTACCCACAAGAGATAAATTATCTTAATAGTCAACATGCTTCCTTTGGCATGAGACCCAGATAAAATATCACAAAGCCTTTCACCTACTCCAGTATAGCTAGAGACCACCCGCTGAGGTTTCACCGCAGAAGGGTTAAATCCGCCCAATCTGAAGCCCCCTCTTGCGCCATATGAGTACAGTAACCCTGTCCCTCACTATGAGTAACCAGTACGCCCTGGCACTCAATACACCACTGGTGATATCTAAACTACACCTTTATAGGTTAGTTAGCTAGGTCGTACCCATATAGACTTGTGGTTGTACGGTTAATGCTCAGTTTGGACAAACACAAGCGTCGGTCCTTAATTGACTAGGGTGGAACATACACTTAACAAGTTCTCGTGCTTACTGCACCAACCCAAACAACCATCCACCCTAATCTAAACCAACTTTCACATTTTTATTTTATTTTAAAAACACAGTGACAACTCCAATTGCCACTTCACTTTCAAACACAAGGATTTAATAATAAATCATAATTTCCCATTTTCAAGATTTTCCAAAGTTATTAGATAGCATGACTAAGCATTATACTACCATTCTAACATCAACAAGTAATTATAATATTCTCATTAATGAGACAAAGGAAATTCTATGGTGACAAGGGTACATGACAATCAATTCCAATGGAGGGCATAACAAAGTTGGATTAACTACTACCTTAAGATTTGAATTATCATTTTATGTAAATAGCAATGCATAACATTTAAAATAATTAAAAAAAATTTCAAAATCATAGGTTCAAGATGATCAAAGGAGACTTGCCTTCTTGCAGGGTTTCTGGGTCTTCTTGCTGCTGTGAAGAGGGATCGTCGACAACGTTGGAATCTACGCGAGGAAAGACGAAGCAACAAAAGAAATAAATACAAACGAAAATTCAAATAAAATCCAAAAATTCAACAGAGGCCATAATTGGGTAGATCTTGATTTTAGATGAATTTAGAAATTTGAATGGCTGGATTTGGAGTTAAAATGAGAAAGTTATGCTCATTTGAAAATCTCAGATTTGAATAAATCGAGAAATTCGGAAATTTTTGACAGGTGGGACCCACTGGAGAATTAAATTTTAATCTTTTATTTTAATTCTGGGAGACTGACAGGTGGGGCCCACTGAACAGTAACCACTGGCGGTCACTGACATGTGGGACCCACTGGACAGTGAGCCCAATGAGTCAACCTCTGACACGTGGGTCCCACTGGTCTTCGGGCCCACTTGTCAGAGTCCAGCACAGAGGGGTGGGACCCAGGCGGCAGTGGCAGCACAGACCGGCGGCCTCTGACGGGTGGGGCCCGCTTGTCAGTCGCGAAAATTAAACGAAAAACTCAACCCAGCGCGCGGAGCCGAGGGCTCGAACGCGCACCGGGGAGTTGAGAGAGAGCGCGGCTAACCAGATGGGCGGGGGAGGCTTTGCCTACCCATATAGGGCAACCATACCTTTTGAGGTACCTGCCGGAGGGGAGGTCGGGGAAGATGGTCGGAGGCGACGGCGCCGGCGACGAGGGAGTGGCGGAGAGGTTCGGGTGGCGCGTGAAATGTAACCCTGGCGCGAAGGGGATCCGGTTGGAGGGGTCGGCGAGGCTCGGGGGTGAACGGAGGCGGCCGGCGACGAGAGGGAGGCGGAGCTGGCTCGGGTCCTCCGGCGCGACGGCGCTCTGGCGGCGGGGAGGGGCTGCTGAGGTGTCGGGGAGGTTCGCCCGGGCGCGAGGAAGCTCGAGGTGGCGACGGCGGGCTCCGGAGACGACCGAGGCGGCGGCGAAGGCTCGCCGTAGACTTACCGGGCGCGCACGGCGAACTTCTGGCACGACGGCGCTCGGGGCTCAAGGGGAGGTGTGGAGGGCTCTGGGAGGTGGTGCGGGAGGAGGCGAAGGTCGAGGGGGGTATTTATAGGGCGGAGGGGGAGCAGGGGCGCGGCAATTGCTCGCCGTTGCTGGCGGCCGGAGAAGGAAGGGCGCGGGGAGGAAAGGAAGGAGGGGGCGCGGAAGGAAGGGAGGCGCGGGGATTTGGGGATTCGGTCGCGGCGGGGCTCGGGGTTTCCAAAACCGGGGAGAGCCAGGGAAGGCAAGGCCGGCTCCGGGTCGGATTTGGTCGGCCGGCGAGAAAGGAAAGAGGGGGAAGGGAGAAGGAAGGTGGCGATTCCGCGGGGGAGACGGATCCGACAGGCGGGGCCGGGGCGGCAGCGAGAGCGGAGGCGTGCGCCGCTGACGGGCGGGGCCCGCGGGTCAGCGAGGCGAGAGAGGAAATGGGAACGGGCGGCTGGATGGTCCGCGCGGGGACTCGGCTCATCTGAGCCGTCCACGCGTCGGGCGAGGAGAAGGGGAAGGCGGGGCTGGCTGGGCCGGGCCCGCTGGCAGCGAGGGAGAGGGAGGTGCGGCCTGGATCAGGCCGAGCGGCGACGTGGGCGGTCCTGGGCCGTCCACGCGTCGGCTGGAGGGAGAGGGGAGATTTTTATTTTTCAGAATTTGATTTCTAATTTCAGAAAAGGCTAGAAAATTATTTAGGCCTCAGAAAAATATGAAAATACCTCCAAAAATTCCAGAAAAATTCACAGAAGCTCCTGGACATATTTTGGACTAAATAAAATTATTTCCAACTACTGTTGATATTTAATTTTCATATTTTGAATTACTTTTTAAGCTCTAAAAATAGTTTTTAAATTCCAGAAAATCCAAAAAGGCAAATAAAAGCCAAGTAAAATCCAATTACCTTAAAATAATTTATTTGAATTTAAATTTTTCAAAAAGCCAAATTTTTGGGATGTGACAAACCTACCCCCCTTAGAAAGAATCTCGACCCCGAGATTCGGATGGACTGGGAAAAAGGTCGGGGAACTCTTCTTTTAGATCCTCTTCACGCTCCCAAGTTGCTTCCGATTCTGAATGGTTACTCCACTGCACTTTACAGAACTTGATAACCTTGCTGCGCGTACGGCGCTCTGCTTCCTCCAATATCTTGACTGGATACTCTGGATAGGTGAGGTCCTCCTTTACATTTATTTCATCTAGAGGCATCTGCTCTTCTGGAACTCTAAGACACTTTCTTAGCTGAGACACATGGAAGACGTCATGCACCTTTGACAGCTGAGGTGGAAGCTCCAACTGGTAAGCAACTTCTCCTCGTTTCGCCACAACAGGAAAAGGTCCGATGAATCTGGGAGCTAGCTTTCCACTGACTCCAAAACGTCTCATTCCTTTGAGAGGTGACACCTTCAAATAAACATGATCCCCAGGTACGAATTCTAAGCTTCTACGTCGATTGTCTGCATAACTTTTCTGTCTGGTTTGTGCTGTTTTTAATCTGTCCCGGATTAGACGAACTTGTTCTTCTGCTTGCTTCAGCACATCTGGCCCAAACACTTGTCCTTCTCCTGTTTCCTTCCAATACAATGGAGTCCTACACTTTCTGCCGTATAGGGCTTCGAAGGGAGACATTTGCAAACTGGATTGATAACTATTGTTGTAGGAGAACTCTGCATAGGGCAAACTCTGATCCCAATTACTCTTGTTTGCCAGTACACAAGCTCTCAACATGTCTTCCAGGATTTGATTTACTCTTTCTGTTTGACCATCTGTCTGTGGATGATAAGCTGTACTGAAGTTTAAGTTTGTGCCCAAAAGTTCATGTAGTTTTTGCCAAAATCTCGAAGTGAACTGGGTTCCTCGATCTGACACAATCTTCTTTGGGATCCCATGCAAGCACACGATTCTTGACATGTACAACTCTGCAAGTCTATCCCCGGAGTATGTGGTCTTTACTGGAATGAAATGGGCGACTTTTGTCAAACGATCCACTATAACCCAAATTGAATCGTGCCCTGTTTTGGTTCTTGGTAATCCAGTTATAAAATCCATACCAATTTCTTCCCATTTCCACTCAGGGATCTGCAATGGCTGCAGAAGTCCCGCAGGTCTCTGGTGTTCAGCTTTAATCCGTTGGCATACATCGCACAAGGCTACGTATTCTGCAATTTCTCGTTTCATACTTGACCACCAATACCTTCCCTTGAGATCTTGGTACATCTTGGTGCTCCCAGGATGAATTGAATATCCAGATTCATGGGCTTCCTTCAATATTAGCTCCTTTACCTCTTTCTTTTCAGGCACAATAATTCTTTTCCCAAACCAAAGGGTACCTTTTTCATCCTCTGAAAATCCCGAAGCTTTTCCTTTCTTCATATTATCCCTGATCTCCTGGACATACTTGTCCTCCTTTTGAGCTGCTCTGATTTGATCTTCTAAGGTTGGTTGAACTTCCAAAGTGGCTAGAAATCCTTCCTCCACCACTTCTAGGTTGAGCCGTTGGAATTCTTCTTGAAGGGCAGGCATACTGTCCTTAATCCATAGCTTGGCACAATAACTCTTTCTGCTCAAGGCATCTGCTACTACATTAGCCTTTCCTGGATGATAATGTATTCCAATATCATAATCCTTTATTAACTCAAGCCATCTCCTTTGCCTCATGTTGAGATCGGGTTGAGTGAATATATATTTCAAACTCTTGTGATCCGTGTAAATTTCACAACGGTTACCAATCAAGTAATGCCTCCATATTTTCAGTGCATGCACTACGGCAGCGAGCTCTAAATCATGCGTTGGGTAATTTCCTTCATGGGGTCGCAGCTGCCTTGAGGCATATGCTACTACCTTTCTTTCTTGCATCAGTACACAGCCTAGTCCCTGCCTTGACGCATCACAGAAGACTTCGAAATCCTTCCTAATGTCCGGAAGCGTCAACACTGGTGCAGAAGTTAACCTCTTCTTCAACTCTTGGAAACTATCCTCACATGGTTTACTCCATTCAAACTTCTTTTCCTTCTTCAGCAACTGGGTCAGAGGTCTTGCGAGCTTGGAGAATCCTTCAATAAATCGACGATAGTAACCAGCCAATCCAAGAAAACTCCTGATCTCGGATACTGACTTTGGTTGTGTCCAATTGAGCACATCATTAACTTTTTCCGGGTCTACGGATACTCCTCCTGCCGAAATCACATGGCCCAAGAAAGCTACTTTCTTCAACCAAAACTCACACTTACTGAACTTGGCGTACAACTGATTTTCTCGGAGCTTTTCCAAAACTATCCTCAAATGTTCGGCATGTTCTTCCTCATTCTTGGAATATATCAAAATGTCATCGATGAATACAACCACAAACTTATCCAAATATTCCATGAACACCTTATTCATCAGATTCATGAAGTATGCTGGGGCATTGGTTAGACCGAAAGACATCACTGTATACTCATACAATCCATAACGGGTGGCAAATGCGGTCTTGGGTATGTCCTCTGGTCTTAACTTCAATTGGTGATATCCTGATCGAAGGTCAATCTTAGAGAATACACATGATCCTTTCAACTGATCAAACAGATCATCTATTCTGGGTAAAGGGTACTTGATGGGGTAGGTGTGGGACTTGAATTCCTCTTCCCGTGCATACAGGAATACCTCCATCGTCCAAGAGTCTCGATCCAGGATCCGCGTCTTCCGACCCCTGAAGATGGGCGGCTGACGGTACTCCAAACACTGCATCAGCTGCCGGAGAAGGCTAGCGAATGCTCCAGCATCCTCTCCATGTGAGTAGTAGTCCCACGGGGCAGCGGAGGATGAACCAGCCATCTACAAAGTTGAGAGAAAGAAAAGATTAGTAAAAGTTTTAACAATTGGAGTTGGAGACAAGAACGAGATTCTAGGTAGGAAGAGAGTAGAAGCAAAGAAGCTTACACATTTTTAATATACTCTTTTTATAAATATAAGTCCTTATGGTTTGCCATTCCTAATCTAGGTCACGTCCTACAGTCAAATTGGCTCTGATACCATCTCTGTCGGGCCCCCGGATTCTCAAACCCGGACCCCCTGTGTATTACTGCACTAGTCCCAGATCAAAGCTAGTGCACACAGTTTAAACAGAATGGAAAACATCACCATCGACGATTTATTACAATAATTAGAGTACTGACCACATGGTCTCATTATTACAAGGGAGGTTTAAGACCTCGCACAATCAAACACAGCGGAAGCAAATAAAACTCGAGGACGACCCATCAATTCGCCACAGGCAATTGACTGGGGAAGCGCGACCTAGTCCTCCGGGAAGAATCCATCACAGCCACAAGCGAAGCAGTAGTCGTAGTCACCTTCTTGAGCTTCAACTTCCTCTGAGATGTTATTTTTAAGTGTAGCATGTGAGTACATAAAGTACTCCGCAAGTCTTGGGAAAAATGCATAGATGCAAGGCTTAACAAAGGAAGGCCATATGGTTCTTTTGCACAAAGCAATATTTAAAATCTCCATTACTACTAATTATTTTCGAAGGCATTATTTTAATGAAGTAAATGTTTTAACAGAATTAACTTTCTAGTGAAGGTTCCAACTGCCAACACTAGCTAACCAAATTACCATTGGTCAAGTTTTAAACTGCGGGTTCCATCCACCCTCTCTGGCTCCATCCGCCAGGATTCCCTTCCGAGAGTTCCCTCCACCCTCGGAATACAAAACTTTTGATTTTAAATCAAAACCAGAAATCTACCATGTGAATGCATTCCTTGCCCGCCCTTGACCGTGGGCACGGCTATTCGAATAGTTTTACACTCTGCAGAGGTTGTACAACTTTACCCACAAGAGATAAATTATCTTAATAGTCAACATGCTTCCTTTGGCATGAGACCCAGATAAAATATCACAAAGCCTTTCACCTACTCCAGTATAGCTAGAGACCACCCGCTGAGGTTTCACCGCAGAAGGGTTAAATCCGCCCAATCTGAAGCCCCCTCTTGCGCCATATGAGTACAGTAACCCTGTCCCTCACTATGAGTAACCAGTACGCCCTGGCACTCAATACACCACTGGTGATATCTAAACTACACCTTTATAGGTTAGTTAGCTAGGTCGTACCCATATAGACTTGTGGTTGTACGGTTAATGCTCAGTTTGGACAAACACAAGCGTCGGTCCTTAATTGACTAGGGTGGAACATACACTTAACAAGTTCTCGTGCTTACTGCACCAACCCAAACAACCATCCACCCTAATCTAAACCAACTTTCACATTTTTATTTTATTTTAAAAACACAGTGACAACTCCAATTGCCACTTCACTTTCAAACACAAGGATTTAATAATAAATCATAATTTCCCATTTTCAAGATTTTCCAAAGTTATTAGATAGCATGACTAAGCATTATACTACCATTCTAACATCAACAAGTAATTATAATATTCTCATTAATGAGACAAAGGAAATTCTATGGTGACAAGGGTACATGACAATCAATTCCAATGGAGGGCATAACAAAGTTGGATTAACTACTACCTTAAGATTTGAATTATCATTTTATGTAAATAGCAATGCATAACATTTAAAATAATTAAAAAAAATTTCAAAATCATAGGTTCAAGATGATCAAAGGAGACTTGCCTTCTTGCAGGGTTTCTGGGTCTTCTTGCTGCTGTGAAGAGGGATCGTCGACAACGTTGGAATCTACGCGAGGAAAGACGAAGCAACAAAAGAAATAAATACAAACGAAAATTCAAATAAAATCCAAAAATTCAACAGAGGCCATAATTGGGTAGATCTTGATTTTAGATGAATTTAGAAATTTGAATGGCTGGATTTGGAGTTAAAATGAGAAAGTTATGCTCATTTGAAAATCTCAGATTTGAATAAATCGAGAAATTCGGAAATTTCTGACAGGTGGGACCCACTGGAGAATTAAATTTTAATCTTTTATTTTAATTCTGGGAGACTGACAGGTGGGGCCCACTGAACAGTAACCACTGGCGGTCACTGACATGTGGGACCCACTGGACAGTGAGCCCAATGAGTCAACCTCTGACACGTGGGTCCCACTGGTCTTCGGGCCCACTTGTCAGAGTCCAGCACAGAGGGGTGGGACCCAGGCGGCAGTGGCAGCGCAGACCGGCGGCCTCTGACGGGTGGGGCCCGCTTGTCAGTCGCGAAAATTAAACGAAAAACTCAACCCAGCGCGCGGAGCCGAGGGCTCGAACGCGCACCGGGGAGTTGAGAGAGAGCGCGGCTAACCAGATGGGCGGGGGAGGCTTTGCCTACCCATATAGGGCAACCATACCTTTTGAGGTACCTGCCGGAGGGGAGGTCGGGGAAGATGGTCGGAGGCGACGGCGCCGGCGACGAGGGAGTGGCGGAGAGGTTCGGGTGGCGCGTGAAATGTAACCCTGGCGCGAAGGGGATCCGGTTGGAGGGGTCGGCGAGGCTCGGGGGTGAACGGAGGCGGCCGGCGACGAGAGGGAGGCGGAGCTGGCTCGGGTCCTCCGGCGCGACGGCGCTCCGGCGGCGGGGAGGGGCTGCTGAGGTGTCGGGGAGGTTCGCCCGGGCGCGAGGAAGCTCGAGGTGGCGACGGCGGGCTCCGGAGACGACCGAGGCGGCGGCGAAGGCTCGCCGTAGACTTACCGGGCGCGCACGGCGAACTTCTGGCACGACGGCGCTCGGGGCTCAAGGGGAGGTGTGGAGGGCTCTGGGAGGTGGTGCGGGAGGAGGCGAAGGTCGAGGGGGGTATTTATAGGGCGGAGGGGGAGCAGGGGCGCGGCAATTGCTCGCCGTTGCTGGCGGCCGGAGAAGGAAGGGCGCGGGGAGGAAAGGAAGGAGGGGGCGCGGAAGGAAGGGAGGCGCGGGGATTTGGGGATTCGGTCGCGGCGGGGCTCGGGGTTTCCAAAACCGGGGAGAGCCAGGGAAGGCAAGGCCGGCTCCGGGTCGGATTTGGTCGGCCGGCGAGAAAGGAAAGAGGGGGAAGGGAGAAGGAAGGTGGCGATTCCGCGGGGGAGACGGATCCGACAGGCGGGGCCGGGGCGGCAGCGAGAGCGGAGGCGTGCGCCGCTGACGGGCGGGGCCCGCGGGTCAGCGAGGCGAGAGAGGAAATGGGAACGGGCGGCTGGATGGTCCGCGCGGGGACTCGGCTCATCTGAGCCGTCCACGCGTCGGGCGAGGAGAAGGGGAAGGCGGGGCTGGCTGGGCCGGGCCCGCTGGCAGCGAGGGAGAGGGAGGTGCGGCCTGGATCAGGCCGAGCGGCGACGTGGGCGGTCCTGGGCCGTCCACGCGTCGGCTGGAGGGAGAGGGGAGATTTTTATTTTTCAGAATTTGATTTCTAATTTCAGAAAAGGCTAGAAAATTATTTAGGCCTCAGAAAAATATGAAAATACCTCCAAAAATTCCAGAAAAATTCACAGAAGCTCCTGGACATATTTTGGACTAAATAAAATTATTTCCAACTACTGTTGATATTTAATTTTCATATTTTGAATTACTTTTTAAGCTCTAAAAATAGTTTTTAAATTCCAGAAAATCCAAAAAGGCAAATAAAAGCCAAGTAAAATCCAATTACCTTAAAATAATTTATTTGAATTTAAATTTTTCAAAAAGCCAAATTTTTGGGATGTGACAAGACAGAGATTGAGCTTTGAAGATTCATACCTTCCTAGTTGCTCTAGATATGGTTAGTAATGAAATTTATTTTTTCTTTGCATTACAATTTAGATCTAAGTTTTGGTGAGTGTTATTGAAGATGGTTTGCATCTACTTGACCATATATGATTATTTCCCGTCATGTGGGAGGCCAAATTTGTCAAAATTGTTGGTTATATACCTTCAGCGATCGCTGGGGAAATAGCTGTTGTGTTTATAATATAAATTAAGCTAGCAAAGCCTCATTGCATGTGGTATATATGTAGTAATAATTAATTAATTTAATTTTTAATGCTAAGTTGTTATATATATACATAACGTAGGACCGAAGCTGGATGTATGCCGCGAACCGTGTGAGTGAAGAGTACATTAATGGCATGTCTGCTTTTACAAGAGCTGTCGAGGAGGATATGTTGAATAAGGGGGTGTAATATATGTACTGTCCATGCACTGACTACGAGAATTTAAAGATGTTTAAGAATTGAGAGCGAATTGAAGCGCATTTGATTCGGAGGGGTTTCAAAAAGGGTTATACGTGTTGGACCAGTCATGGCAAAGTCAATGATCATATGCCGCTGGATGACATCGCCGGTGAAGTGAATGATATGCCGCCAGATGACATCGCTGGTGAAGTGAATGACATGCCGCCAGATGATGTCGATTGTTGTTCGGATTCGGATATGTTGCACGATGACAATCTGGATCAAATGCTTCGCGATGTAGAAGAGAACTATGATGAGAGAGAGTATGTTAAATTTCGGGGCTTGATGGAGGACTTGGAGAAACCTTTGTTCACGTGCTGCAGGTCAAAGTACACGAGGTTGTCGGCCGTGCTTAAACTGTTGAATTGAAGGCAAGCAGCGGTTGGTCCGACAAGCGTTTCATGGCACTGCTAGGTCTTTTAGCGGACATGCTTCCGGAGGGAAATGAGTTTCCTAAAACCACGTATAAAGCCAAGAAGGTTCTTTGTCCATTGGGAATGGAAGTAGAAAGAATACATGCATGTCCGAACGACTGTATCCTCTACCGTAAAGAGTATGCAAACATGCATGTATGTCCGGTCTTCGCGATGACCTTTGAGGATATATTTGATCTTTTCACGCTTAACGCTCTCGACACTTCACCCGTTCGATGCTGGATGCTATAAGTCTGTACAATCACAGTCTCTGTTCATGTAATACCGATATATGTCATATATAATTTGTTGCTTTTCTGTGTGTGTGTGTGTGTCAATATATATATATGTTCATGCTGACCGAAGCTAGATCATCGAAATCACCAATTGGTTTCCTGGACCCACACTTGGTCACCATTGATACTATCAACGAGAATGCATCCTTCGTCGAGAGCTATATTACATCAACACTGCTGGCTCACCACGATAAGGAATTTGTTCTTATGCCATACAATGAGCACTTCCATTGGATTTTAATTGTAATTATACCAAAATGGAATAAGGCTATATACCTTGATTCTCTAAGTAAGAACAAATCCGAGTATACAGCTATCGTCCAATTACTCGATAGATAAGTACATTTTCTCCATACATAACTACATTGTACTCTTTCTTTCCTTCCGAATGACTAATCTAACTTTTTCGAATAACGAAGGTTGTTCGCCACGTACGTTGCACAGACACATGGCTCGACGAAAGGGGCCAAGCCCTTGTAACATATTCGTAATTTTTGGGTATTCGCTAGTACACATTAATTAATCCTATACAACACTTGGTAGTAATGCCTCTTGAATTAACACATTCTATTTTTTGCAGTGCCACCAGCAGCAGCCGGGCAACACATGTGGATTCTACATTTGCCACCATATGAGAGTACTCCTCGATTCCTCAAAGATCACCAATTCTAAGGTTTGTCATTCTTACCACATTTATTTCATACTTGTCAAGTTATATATGTACGCACATTGATATTCCTATCGACAGGCTGCGCCCATCTCTACAACTGCATTGAAACAGCCGGACCTTGCACAAATTCGAGGAGAGTGCGCTTTCTTTTTGTGGTCTAAAGTCATAAGATCAGATGGAGAGTTCCACTGCGCACAATGATTTTTTTATTGCTCTATCACTTTGAAATCGAGGTCTCGCGAAAGGAACAGATCCATAATCAATGAACTTATCAGGCTGCACAAGCAATGCTTGGATGGCAATCATGCATCATCCAAGTATTGCTTGTGCAGCCTGACAAGTTCGTTGATTATGGATTTGTTCCTTTCGCGAGACCTCGATTTCAGAGTGATAGAGTAATAAAAAATGCAATGTTACCATCTAAATGCAAATGTAATGTAGATCTTTTGTAATTGTGTATTTATTAATGGATATTTTATTTCATTTCAATTAATTGATTTGCGAAATGGATGTTTTATGTTTGTGAAATGAAGTGCGATGTGAATTGGATGTTTTATGTTTGTGAAATGAATTGAGATGTGAATTGGATGTTTTATGTTTGTGAAATGAATTGAGATGTGAATTGTATGTATACATATACATGTTGATCTGCTTGTTTCAGAGGGCATGGCTAGCATTTCCTGAGGCTCGCCAATAAACAGAAATAGATTTAGGGGTAGAAAAGAATATCACAGACGGTTTGTAACTAAAAACCGTCTGTGATAGTTGATAATCACAGATGGTTTGTAAGTAAATTCTGTCTGTGATTACGTCTGTGATAGGTGATAATCACAGACGGTTTTTAACTAAAAACCGTCTGTGATATATCAATATCACATACGGTTTTTAGTGAAAACCCGTCTGTGATATTAGTTAAAAACCGTCTGTGATTATCACCTATCACAGACGGTTTTTACTTACAAACTGTCTGTGATAACCTTTGATTATCATTGACCCATAAATTCAGACGGTTCAGAAAATCGTCTGTGATGACGTTTTTGAATCGTCTGTAATACGGTTTTTTTAGTAGTGTACCCTGTACGCTGTGAACTTTGGCTTCCCTAATAAAGCTGGGTGGCTCCTATTGTCTAAAAAAGAATTGTCGTCATTGATTTCAAAACCAAAAAATGCATATTTTTTCTGTGAAAAGATCTCCTGTTGCTCACCAAACAAAACAACATATCTGCTTACGAAAACCAAATACAGTAGAAGCATCAGAACCCAACCTGAAACATTCATTTGTAAACAGAAAAGGCAGAAACTGAGTGTGATGTCGTGGATCTCAATCGGACTCTCTCTACCAAGTACCAAACACCATGAGGCGAGTCGCGTGTGTACTACAGTATCATGTACGCACGATTTTGTCGGGTCCAAAATATGACAGATTTAATCATGATCTTGTATGATTAACCTCCTGATTTAAAAGGTTCCTCGAAGGCAAGGTGTCACATCAGCAAGGTATAGGCATCATTGCAACCCCAAATACTAAAATCTATCCATGCTAAAAATCTTTAAACTTAGCCCAAAAAAAGGAGTGTATATGGACATTTTGGTATTAAACACTTCAATTAAGCAAGCACTAAGTTATCAAGTTTAAAGAAAGCATGTTGAGAACCTTCCATGATAAAGAAAGCATCATTTTAATTTTAGGAAAATGAGTTCACTTTAAAAAGTTCGATGAAAAGCGAGGATAGATGAGATGCTTGCAAAGGCTCTACCAAACTTGAATGTCCTATGAGTGGAGAATGTTTGGATTGTAGAATAATCCATCGAGGGCATGAGAGGACATTGCAATCTCACAAACATTCTCTTACAAACTAAGTTATCAAGTTTGACTTGTCACAACATTCGTCACGCCTTTGCGCTTTCAAAGGTGATAACAAGTGAAAGGGCATTAACCCTCTTTCGTGCCTAACTAAATCAAAGTTTTGGCCGGCCGGTTGAGATTCTTAGCTTTCATTTGCATGACGAAATTAATCATTTGACACCAAATAAGCTTCCATGTACATGCCAAATTTTCTTAAAAGGGTGCAAACAATTGGTTAGGATAGTTATCTTAAAGCTCACAATCCACATATGACAATTTCAAATCTTGAAATCATAGTAGAAAATGCATATAAATAAACCCGCCTAAATTATGATCGGTTAGAATCAAAACTCTGGCCATCAGTCAAAGATACAAGGTATTCCACAAACTCACAAAATTGAGTACTTCCATTTAGGACACTTTTTCGGCCGTCTACTGCTTTCTGACTTAGATCCAGATTGCCAACTGCTTGGCAACTTGAACCTTTGACCTATAGGGTTAAGGAAACAAAGGTTTCTTCGTTTACTTTGAGAGAAGTGGTTGCTAGCTTTCCCTTTTGCTAAACGCATGTAAAGTTTGCCATCTATATATGCCTATTCAAAATGAAAGAGTGAAAGGGAATAAAGCATATATTTTGCAGTTCCGCGCACAAGCCATTCCAAATGGTGTTCAAAAATTACACCCTATGTTCATAAACTTGAAAGGCTATACGCTTGTACCATGCATGCACGTTAGCTATAGGCTTTGCATGAGCTACATCAAAGCAAACTAAAGAAGAAACACAAAGCTAGCATTCGTTTAATCAAAAGCCTAATTAAGAAGGCGTAACTTTGGTTGGATTCTTGCTTCCTTCACAAGTACCCTGGGACGCACTGAAAAGAATGTACGTGTGGGTAAATTAATAGCCGTGCATGGATTTTTCAATGGGCGTCCGTACGTACGATTAATCATGTGGCATCATCTTGTGTTAAATTAAACTGGGAAAAGAATTTGCAATGAGTGGGTTAGGTCTAGCAGCATGCATGGGAATTTTTGGCCTTTTTAGCTGTATGTGTGATCGAAATACTAGATCTAGCCTCATTCGCGAGAAATACCATTTTTGTCCTCTCCCACAGCCGGGAGCACACGAAGCCTCCTGATGTGCCCCCCGGCCGCATGACCCGGCTGGTGCGCTTGGGGACCATGCGAGGGAGATGATGCGCTCCCCAGGCGCATGAGCCTCCCCTGCCGCGCCTCTCAGCCGCGTGAGCCGCCCCCTATATGTCGTTTTGCAGCCACGAATTAGGTGCGTGTCCGCTTGGCCCGGCTGCTCCCCACACACACGCAAATGCAGTGGCTCCATGGGCTGGCTCCCCTCTTGCGCATCCGTCTGCTCCCTGCGGCTTGTTCTACAATAAAATGGTCTGGGGTTCATTTTCAGAGGCAGCGCCATTTTATTATCGTTGAGCCAGGAACGAGAGACTGCGAGAGTCAGCAGATAAGGAAGGAAGGACATAAAACTACCAGATTTTTGAGTGGTTTTAATTTGTAATTTGAAGTTTGCGTAGTTGGAAAAGTTGCAGACCAGCTTTTGAGTATCTGAAAGAGGTAATTTTCATCAACATGTGCCAATTTTTAGCAACGTGATTAGCATCTAATTAGAAAATGGTAGCTTGTTAATATAAAAAGGTGGTACTTAGCCTTGTGTAGTTGCTCTGTGCCCTTAGTTGACCTAGAAGATAGAGCGTTGTTACTATTGTTAATTACTTATTAGTGATGGTAAATCTACACATGTCATTACTTATGCATTCCTAATTGAATTTGCATGCAAACGAAGTTGTTACATTATTTGCATTAGAAAATAATTATTACTTTATGTGTAGGGTGTTTTTTTGCATGCACTGTGAAACTATTACTTAACAGGCATTTTGTTTATTTAAATTATCAATTTTCAAAAATATATTTATATTTGAATTGCAGTAGGGTTATTTTTACCTTGGAGTTGGACAAAAACAGTAGTGACAAGGATATAACCAATTCTCAAATTATTATTTATCTATAAATAATATGGTTACACCATTATACTTCATGAGTATACCATTTATCTATAAGGGAGATATTTCAAAAGCTACGACTACCCTTTAATCGTAAGCTCTTCTACGATAACTCCTCAGTCGTAATCTCTTCTACAATAACCCCTTAGATGTAAGCTATTCTACGATAACTCTTTAGTTGTAAGCTCTTCTACCACAACTCTATAGTCGTAAGTTCTCCTACCATTATGACATGGTCGTAAGTTCTTCTACAATAACCACTCCTTGGACGTAAGCCATTCCTATGACCACCTTATAGTTGTAAATTCTCCTACAACTATAACATAGTTGTAAGTTATCCTGCGACCACCTTGTGGTCATAGATCCTTGTTGAAGCAATCGAGTGGAGAAAAACCATCGAAGTGCCAAAGAGGTAGGCGAAGGTAGTACAAGGAAGGAGAAAGTCAAGAAATCTAAGAACAAGACAAAAAGTCAAAAGCTTCAAGCTAGAAGTTCCAAGGAGTCTTGGCCATGGGCAAAAAAGAGCCACAAAATCCCAAACCATACTTCGATTGGGGCAAGGCCAAAATCCCTGTGCAAAAAGACAACAAGCTTAGGTGGTGTCCCTTTCATAAAAGGGATGGACATGACCTTCACAACTGTCGAGTTTTTCAACGAAAACTTAAGAACTACTATTCCAGCAAAGGACCACTCCCTACACTCAAAGAGTTAGGATAAACGAGTGATTGAAAGCAGTCGAACGATGACGAGAAGATGCCATTCTAGGATTCGAAGCACACCATCAAGCACATCTACAGAGGACCTTAGGCATACGAGTCAAAGCAACAGTTTAAGGCTACCGTAAGAGTGGTAAACTCCATTGATCCTCCTCTTGTCAATTATCTTCCTAAGTGGTCGAAAGTCACAATCTTCTTTGAGAAAAGTGACTATCAGATCCCTTCAACTCGAGCAGGTTAGTTTCTGATCATGGTCGAGCCCACCATCAACAACTGTCGAGTAAATCAAGTGTTGATCGATGGTGGTAGTTCTCTAAATATTTTATTTGTAAGTGCTCTAGACGAGAGGCAAGTTCCTCGGACTAGAATAAAGCCTATATGATACTCATTCTATGGGATCATACCAGGGTCTTCGGCCAAGCCAATTGGCTAAATTTCTCTTCCTGATATGTTTTGGTTCTCTAGGCAATTTTAGGACAGAGAAAATCTCCTTTGATATGGTCGATTTTGACACGACGTATAATACCATACTCGGACGACCAACTCTGGTACACTCCTTGATAGTTGCTCAATATGCATATCAATGTCTTAAGATACCAGGTCCCAAAGGAGTGATTATAGTCTACTATGATAAAAAGATGGTGCTTATATGTGACCACAAGTCCCCCGAGATGGTCGGCCAACTACCAACATAAGAAGCAAGC
Source organism: Dendrocalamus latiflorus (assembly GCA_017311315.1). Taxonomy (NCBI): domain Eukaryota; kingdom Viridiplantae; phylum Streptophyta; class Magnoliopsida; order Poales; family Poaceae; genus Dendrocalamus; species Dendrocalamus latiflorus. Next base: position 7,606,461 of record CM029666.1, on the reverse strand, counting down.
AAGGTATGGCCTTCGACCAAGTGCTCGAAGCCTAAAGCTATGCCCAACCAAATGAGCAAGTCAATGAAGTCCCTCTGAATCTAGAGGAGTCTTCAAAGACTGTTCACATTAGGGTTACTTCTGACCCTGCATAGAAAGACGCCCTCGTCACCTTCCTCTGGGCAAACGCAGATATTTTCACGTGGCAACTATCCTACATGCCTGGGGTCCTAGGGAAGTGGTCAAGCATAAACTAGCTCTACAGCCTGACAAGAAACCCATAAAATAAAAGTTACAAAGATTTGCACCTGATCAACGGGAGGCTATTAGGTTTGAATTGGAGAGGCTATTGAAAGCAGGCTTTATAAGAGAGGTTAATCACTCAGAGTGGTTGGCTAACTCTATAATAATTAAGAAGTCTAATGGTAAGTGGCATACGTGTATAGACTGTATTGATCTTAATAAAACTTGTCCAAATGATGATTTCCCTCTTCCCCGTATTGATCAATTGGTTGACTCCACTGCTAGTTATGAAACATTTAAGTTTTCTATATGCATACTCTAGTTATCATCAAATTAGTATGTCCCTAGAAGACGAAGAGAAGACCATGTTTATCACACCATTTGGAATATTTTGCTCTATCAAAATGCCATTTGATTTAAAAAAAATGTTGGTCCAACTTTTTTGCGTTTGATGCAATTGACTTTTTCCTTCAACTAGGCCGAAATTTAGAAGCATGTATTGATAATTTAGTCATAAAAAACATCAAATGACTTAATCACATTTCAGACCTGTAGGAAACATTCGATAACCTCAGAAAACACCGCTTGAAACTCAATCTTAAGAAGTGTGTATTCAGAGATTTTCGCGAAAATTGCTCAGATTCCTTACTTCAGCAAGAGGTATCAAGGTAAATCCTAAAAAGATAAAGACCATTGAGCAAATGCACCATCCGACCACTAAGAAAGAAGTCTAAAAACTCACAGGGTGCATGGCTACTTTAAGTCGTTTCATCACACGACTAGGGAAAAAGAACTTCCTTTCTTCAAACTTGTAAGGAAGCACGAGAGGTTTGAGTGGTCGAAAGAGGCCGATGACGCCTTCGAGGATGTTAAGAGATACCTTATGAGTGCTCCTATTCTTGTTTCTCTGAATCCAGAAGAGACACTCTTAATATATCTAGCTACCACGCCATAGGCAGTAAGCGCAGCACTGGTCATAGAACACGAGAACGTCCAAGGATTAGTCTACTACGTAAGCGAAGTTTTACACGGGTGTAAGGAGCACTACCTTTAGATTCAAAAAAATTTATATGCCCTCCACATGTCTTCGAGGAAACTGAGGCATTATTTTCATGTGCACAAAATTATTATGATGTCTAAGTTTCCCTTAGGAGAGATCCTCCAGAACAGAGAAGAGCGGAACGCATGGCAAAATGGTCGGTAGAACTTGGGGAGCTCAATCTCCATTTGTGTCCCGAACGACCATTAAATACTAGATCTTGGTAGACTTTATCACTGAATGGATAAATCCTCAACCTGTTTAGGATCCCCAATACACTTTCCATGACTAATGGATGATGTGCTTTGGCAGGTCACTTACGCTTAGTGGGTCAGGGGCTGGGTGGTCCTAGAATCTCCTACAAGAGTGATCTTAAAGTGTGCCATTCAATTAAAATTTCTATCCACTAATAACGTGGTTAAATATGAAGGTTTGTTGGTTGGCATACGAGTCGTGAAAGTGCTTAGGATTCGTCGACTACTCATGAGAAGAGACTCTCAACAAGTCGTGAATCAGGTCGGAAAAGAGTACAACGCTCTAGTACGACCATGTCTCAGTACTTGTTGGAAGTCAAAAAGCTTGAGAAGCATATTTTCAATTTTGAGATGCAATATATCCCTCGAAAGGATAATTTTCTCACTGACCAGTTGTCTCGAATGGCTTCTTCCCGATCACAAGTACCAACAGGAGTTTTCTTGGAGCAACTCTAGGAGCCGTCGCTGGTCCTAATGAGACAGCCTCTCTCGAGTACGAGGATACCTAGATAGAACACATCTATGAGTATCTTCAGAAGGGTTTAATACCCAACAATGATCTCGAAGCAAATCATTTATCCCATAAGGCCAAAATGTATACTTTAGTCGATGGGGTACTCTATAAACAGAGTACTCAAGGGGTTCTCATGCGAGGCATATCACAGAAGGAAGGATTACAACTCCTTCATGACATATATGGGGGTATCTGTGGAGCACATACTTGTTACAGAATGCTGGTTGGAAAAACCTTTCAACAAGGTTTTACTAGCCAACAGCCCATAACAATGCCAAAGATGTCAGTTTCATAGCAGGCAAATACACCAATCAGTTCAGGTTCTACAGACTATACCTTTATCTTGGCCTTTTATTATCTGGGGTCTTGACATCCTAGGATCATTCCCAAAAGCACCAGGGGGCTTCGAATTCTTTTTTGTAGCTATTGATACATTCATAAAATGGATTGAAGCTGAACCTATCACTGGGATAACAATGGAAGCCGCTAAACGGTTCATGATGAAGAGTGTAATTACTTGATTTGGGGTACCAAGTTGAATAATTACATATAACGGTAAGCAATTCTCGAGTACAAAGTTCCAAGAATTTTGCAAGGAATTCGGTACCAAGTTATGTTTTGCTTCTGTCGCCCATCCTCAAAGCAATGGGGCAGTTGAAAAGGCAAATGACCAAACAATGCAATGGATTAAAACTCAGGTCTTCGACTAGCTTGTAAAGCACTCAGGGGCTTGGATACAAGAATTACCTTTGGTATTATGGGCATTTCACATGACGCCCAGTCAGGCAATGGGTGAAATTCCATTCTTCCTAGTTTTTGGGGCTGAAGCCATGCTTCCTCTAGAACTAAATATTCAGTCGACAAGGGTCGAGAACTTTAACAACTCCAACTAAGAGCAACTTCGAGCAGATGACATTAACCTACTCGAAGAGAAGAGGATTCAAGCCTTAATTTGTTTAGCTGTCTACCAACAAGCCATGTGTAAATACTACGATCATAAGATCCAACCTCGCAGCCTTATTGTAGGTGACTTGGTATTGAAGAAAATTCAATCCTAGTCTAATGGAACAAGCTTCCCCTAAGTGGGAAGGCCCTTACATAGTGGTCGAAGTTACATGACTAGGCTCGGTACGACTTGCCAGGGAAGATGGCTAGATTCTCTCAAACTCTTGGAATATCGACCACTTGCGTAAGTTCTTCGTATAACTTTTCTACTTTTTCAACAAATTTTTAGTTTGTTCAGTTTTTATTGTTGTATGTGGAGAAGAGCTTATTTTATGTTTGTTCATCCACCTCTAGTACATTCAATATGTTCAACCAGATCGAAGAAAGAAACATCGCATAGTCGAAGTCTCTTCTCTCTGGACGTAATCCTACCTACTAGAAGGGGCTTCCTAACGTTGCATCATTTCCAACTCTTACTATTAGTAAACAACAATTGAGTTTACCATGAAAAGTCAAATGAATAAAATCTCTAAGTGTTTGCCCTATTCTCGTTTATGACCTCAATTTGATTAAACCTAGTCGAAGGAAGGTAACATCACTTAGTCGAAGTCTCTCCTCTCTGCACGTGGTCCTGCCCACTACAAGGAGCTTCCTAGCGTCGACTCGTTCCTAACTTTTGCTACCAAAACATGATAATCAAAGTCGACAATGATAGATGGATGAACTGCTCTGATCTCTACATACCCTATTCTGAGTGATTATCCTATCCTCGTTTATGCCTTTAATTTGATTAACATGGTCGAAGAAAGGTAACATCACCTAGTCGAAGTCTCTCCTCTCTGCATGTGGTCCTACCCACTAGAAGGAGCTTCTTAGCATTGACTCATTCCTAAATTTTGCTACCAAAACATAACAATCGAAGTCGACAACAATAGTCAGATAAGCTACTTAGATCTCTACATACCCTATTCTGTACTGTTTGCTTAGTTTATCCGTATAAACTAAGTAAATAGTCGGGGGCTAGGATAGAGTTATTACTATAACTTCGATTCTTTGTCATATTCTCACTTTCATTCATTTCTTTTTTGTCTTACGAGTACTAACTACTCAACAAGATGAATTGTAGGAAAAGAAAGAAGATTTTCATTAACAAAAGGTTTGTTTTTGCAAAGTTCCCTATTACAAACTACTCCAATGAAGCAGAGTCGATTTGCATATCATCCACGATCTTTCGACCAGCTAGCTTCATCTCTTCAATTAGATAGGCTACCTCTGCTTTAGAGTAGTCGAAGTCATAATCGATCGGTCAAAAGTTGAGGCTGTGGTCACATGCCTTGGGTTTTGCCAAGGAATAGCTTACGACACTCTTAACAGCCTCTCGAATCAAGTTAGCTTGGTTTGTCTTTAGAGTGGTTAAGAGCTTATCTAAAGCTCTGACTTGTCATTCAATCATACTCACGTGAGCAATCATGGTGTCCTCGGAAGGTTTGATCTTCTCGACACCAAGCCCTTCGAGTAGATTGTTTAGAAGAGAAACTCTGTCTGGAAGAATGGTCTTCATAAACTACGTCTCTTCTTGACTACGAGTTGAAGCCTCAATAAGTTGCTTTATTTCGACTATAGCTTCTACAAAGCAGAGTGAGACTTAGTCAAGAAAAGTACTTTATAAAAGGACTAGTTTGTAAGAACCGGTTGAAGGTAAATACTTTCTTACCTGCTAGTCAAGACTCGAGCCTCTCGACTTCATGTTTACACTAGTCTTCCAGCAGCCTTATCCTTTGCCTTTTTTTTCTTTCTCAATACAAGTAAACTCACCGATCACTTTGGTCTTTTCATCGATCTCAGTGCGTAGCTTACCCATTTTGACATCTTTATCTACAAAGAGAAAAGAGTTAGAGAAAAATAAGAAAGACATCTAAATAAGCAGTCGTAAGTTTAGAACTTACTATTTATTTTATCTTGCAACTTGTCAGTTGCAGATTTGGCTTTCAAAAGCTCGATCGTGAGATTAACATTCTCCTTCTTTAACTTCTGCATCTCGACCTTCTTGTTATCGAGTACATCAGGTAAGGCCTTTTCATTTCTCTTAGACCTATAAGGGTTAATGATGGATATGAAGAACTGGACTAGTGGTTGAAATAGAAAAGGACTACATATGCTAGTGGCTTACCATTTCTTTGCCTGTTCGCGCAGTTCAGCATTTTCCTACCTTAAGAGCATGAGTTGTCTATGGTATTCAACCATAGTTTCCATATCTTCTAAAGCTCTCTAAATAAAGAAAGATGATGATAAACAAGAAAAGCCAATTATAAATGACTAAGCACTAGATGCTTACGTTCATGCTCATATGAGCAAATTTGGTGAGTATTCTCTAAGGATCCTCTAGTCGATCGAGGTCTTCAACCTTGTTCTACCACACCTTCACGAGGTGCTCGTTATCAAAGACATTCCCCTTGTTGGGAATATCCTTAGGGTGAGGAACTCGATCATGAGATTGACATGAGGAAGACCCCACTACATAAGCAGGATTGAAATACTCAGAGAAGAAGTTAGGTTGTTGATGTTATTCTTCTTCTTCAACTGCACCTCCTTGGAGATGAGGATGAGCCTCCTCGGTGTTTCCCTCCTTGGCGTAGTGGTTGGAGGTATTTTCTCCTTCTCGACCATGTACTTCTACCCCATCTTTAGTGCTTTCACTTCTACCCCATCTTTAGTGCTTTCATATCTGTTTCTTCAACCACCTCGGTGGTTGTAGTTGTTTCAGCTTCGGCAGTAATTCCCATAGCCGTAGTGTCGGTTCTTCGACTACTTTCTCTACCATCTCCTCAACTGTGGGCAGTCACAGTAGGCTTCTCAATAGAAGCATCCTTAGATGAAGGAAGAGCCGAGCTAAAATCGCAAAAAGAGAAGAAAAATGGCATTTAAAAACATGAAAGGGTAAGATGTTATCTTTATGATTTCATTTTTGTACCTTGCTTTTGTAACTTTAATCTTGAATTTAGAAGGAATCTTTCGTAAGGCGGATTTCTTCGACTTCTCCATGAACACGTCTAGTCATTGAGGAATGGGGTCATCTCTAACCATGTCTAGTCGTAGACCCTAAGCAAGCAGGGGCGGATCTACAGGGAATGCCGGGTGGGCCACGGCATACCCTGGACGCCGCCACCGATGGAGGTGCTGTTTCCAACCCCGACGACGACCACATCGACGAGCTCGACGAGGACTCCGCCGCCGATGCGGCCGACAACGTCTCCACCTCCACGGCCGCCTCGTCCCTCGTCTGGGACCACGCCGCCGGCGTCGCCCGCCTGCCCTTCAGCCTCCCCACCGCTGGCGACCCCCTGCCCGCGGGGTTACCCCACCTCGACTCCCCGCATCGGATCGCCGCCGCTGCCTTCGGATCCGACGACGAGCCGGTGGATCTGGACCTACGGGTGGAGATCTCGTCCGTCGGCGGGGTCGAGGACGCGCTGCTCCTCAAGCCGACCTCCGGCGGCGCCGAGACGCGGCTCCGCGCCGGGTGGGCGCTGTGGTTGGAGGGGAAGGCCGACTACCTCCGGCGCGATCGGATGCTGCGGTCCAACCTGGAATTCTTCAATCAGCGGAACCACCCGCTGCTTCAGGACTCAGACAGCCCCGGTCTTACTTCTCTTACCCGCGGCGACCGCATGGTGCGGCGGATGCTCCTCGCCGAGATTGAGAAGGCCGCGCACAAGAATTTTGAGCGGCGGAGCCTCCAATCATCTAATGATAAGCTGGGAATGTGAGCTGCTGTGGAAGAGTGAGGGGAGGGAAGGAGGTGGGGGTACTTCCTGGGGATTGATCAACATTTGGGGTTCTCAGAGTTCATGGAGAGGTTCTTTGAGCACGGGAAGTGCTCCGTGAGGGTGTTTATGGTGTGGAACAGCCCGCAGTGGGCGTACGGTGTTCGGCACCAGCGTGGGCTGGAGAGTCTGCTCCAGCAGCACCCTAACACCTGTGTGGTCATGCTATTGGTGACGCTGGAGCTGGAGTTCTTCCGGGAAATTGTCAAGGAAGGGTATGTTTTATGCTTTGCTCTTTCTCTGTCGCTTATTTAGAGCTATTTCACTTGGTTTTGCTTATGCTATCGATACACAACTCTAGTGTCCACATCTCTATTATTTTATTAATCAGAAGAGCTATTTTAGTAGCTATCACTAAATGACAAACTAAAGAAAATTAATACTTCCAACTTAAAATGTAAAAACATAAAACAATTTGATTAGTATCATATAAGATTCTTCTATAGTGTCAAGATTCTTATATAGTGTCTAAGGTATCAGATAGAATCTGTCTATACTGTAACATTGGCTGCATTAGTTGCACAACCAGATAAAAGAAAGATACCTTCACCTCTTAGGTATGCGTCTCAACTGTTTTATCATTGACATATAAATTGACATCTGAACAAGTTCTTGGTGGCTGATACATATCTGACCTTGTTTAAGTTAATTAACATTTCTCAAATATCACAAATGACGCACCTGGCTACTTGCTTAACCTTATGTGTTGACTATTTATATTGTAATTTGTGCAAGTTTCCAACTTAATCCTTGAATTTAAGACTTATCATATTATTTACTGCCTGTATACCGAATTACGGTGCAAATTTTACAATTATTTACCGAATTGGCAAATGGTTTTATCGAATTACATATGAAAATTTTGGTGCGGCATACCCTTTGGTAAAATTCTGGGTCCGCCACTGTAAGCAAGTGTTGCTGATCCTTGTTCTTCTTGCCCCTCCTGGCAGTCGAGAGCAATTCCGACCACCTAAAGGGCAGCTTTCTTCTCGATCATAGGTTCTACTATTGCAGCAATCTCCTTCATAAAAAATACAAAACTCTTCCAGATTTCCTTTTTGAGTTGCTTAACAATGCCATGAGAAGCGCCAACTGAAGAAGTTTTATCATCATAATAGTAGGGTATACTTTGATCTTAGGATCTTGTTGCTCTAGCACGACTGCCCCTATTTCCTCTACAGTAGTCATATCTGCAATGAATTGCTTGATGGGGCTAGTCGGTGCAGCAGGAGGAAGGGCAGCACTTGAGCTCCCACTCTGCTTGTCAACAACTTTTATTAGTCGATGCCTCTTGGTCGGAGAAGCTTGAATCTCCTCCGTCTCTTTTTCGATTACCATCAATTCGACCTCTTGGTCATTTTAACAGTTTTCCATGCCCACTTTCTACAACAGGGAAGAATGCTAAGTACTTGTAGCTTACGACTATGATATCCTAAAGATGAGATCGAACTTCGATTACCTTTAGGCATTCTTCTCTTTCCTCGATGGATATATCCACCAAGATGCGAGGAGCCTCCACATCAAGTGATGGAGCCTTTTCACAGATAGCTTTGACCTGGGCGTCAATCTCCCATAGTGGAAGATCTACATAGATAGATAAAAGTAGTCGGTAAACAAAACTCAAAATTCAGAATCTAACTAAGAAAATGCGTCTGTTTGTTACGTACTATCCTCATAGTCTCTAGCTGTAATCCTTGGCCCCATGAGTACACCCACATAGGATATGCTCGTTTCTTCAGGGGGGCTGATACGATGAGTGGTGAAATCCTTCACCACATGCCAACCGGTAAGCCCCTTTTTATTTAGTTCCTTGATGGCTTAGTTGTAGGGCACTATCCAAGTAAGGTCTTTGGGGACCGAGTTCCAGGAAGAATTTCTCTTTGCAACCTTTCCCATAAAAGAAAGACTATCTTAGCTGTTTATCTCCCAGTAAAACCACTTTTTCTTCAAGTTCGGCCATGAGGACAAAGTAAATATCTAGATGTATTCTTCTGTCTTGCCGTCATGGAGCTTTAGACCACAGCTCCCAACAATCCTGGCTTGTCTACTCATTTCGTAGTAATACTAAAAGAGCTCTAGATCTCGAGGAATCCCTAGATAGGCTTCACACAGGTACATGAACACGCCTAACATGGTGATTGAATTGGGAACCAGGTTCACCAATTCCACTCCAAAGAGCTCGAGTACGACTATGAGAAAGGGGTGAGCAAGAAGTCAAAGTCTACACTCAAAGTATGATTGGAAAACTGGGATTTACCCAATCTACCCCGATGGCCAGTTTTGTCCAACGGCTTAAATCCACTTCATGTATTTCCTTGAAGGGATCCTCCCAGCCTCGACTAGTGCCTTCAACTTGGCAGCGTCTATCTCTGACACCAGCCAATTAGATGAAGGCTTCGCCATTTTCTTTATGCAATTGGTTGCAATTTGGGAGAAGAGAAGGCTTGGTCAACAGAGGAAAACTCGAAGAAGATTGGAGTAGAAGGGGAAAGTAAGAAGCCCAAAAGATTACCCATGGTAAGCTTTTATAACTGTTTAGGTCAATTAGCAATTTCGGGAACCCAACATTTGCTACCTCTTCAGGAATTGTGCCAAATGGACATATCGACGAGAGTCAATTGGAGTTTTAAAATTCCTCTGTTCGAAACCAGCATGTCTTTACAACTCAAGCAAAATTATCTTTTTAACTAAGTTCACTTCTGGTCAATTAGATAAAAAAGACTCTGCTTTCGATCTTCATTCGTCTATGACCACTCTATCTCAAGTAGGTTATTTTCACTTGAAGTTGGAGGGCTAGATGACGAGGGTATAACCAATCCTTAAATTATTATTTATCTGTAAATAATATGGTTATGTAATTATACTCCATGAGTATACCCCTTATCTATAAAGGAGATATTTCACAAGATAGTCGTAAGCTCTTCGACGACTACCCTTTAGTCTAAGCTCTTCTATGACAACCCTTTAGTCGTAATCTCTTCTACAACAACTCCTTAGTCATAAGTTCTTCTATGACAAACCTTTAGTCATAAGATTTTCTATGATAACTCCTTGGTCATAAGCTCATCTACAAGAACCCTTTAGTCGTAAGCTCTTCTACGATAACTCTATAGTCATAAGTTCTCCTACGACTATGCCATAGTTGTAAGTTCTTCTACGATAACCACTTCTTGGTCATAAGCCTTTCCTATAACTATCTTATAGTCGTAAGTTCTCCTATGACCTTGAGATAGTTGTAAGTTATCCTACCACCACCTTGTGGTCATAGATCCTCCTACGATTAAACCATACTCCGATTGACCTGTCTACGATAACCCATTGCATCGTGGGCCTATCTGACAAGGCGATTAACATGAGTATTTATTCTCTAGAATAAGTGCACATAACTTCACCCTGGCAGAAATCGCCGCTCCATGAGTAAGATAACACATCTCTAATAACTCCCATTAGACAGTTATCATTCGAAATGTTAAGCCATCTCTCGGCAAGGAGAAACAGCCTCCACCATACAAGCTATATAAAGGTGGATGTCAGGGAGAAGAAGGAAGACCAGGACAAGCCCAAGGGAGAATAGCAGTAGAGCAGGACATTTCACATTACTTTCTCTATTGTAATCAGTTTATCAAGTAATATCCACATAGGAAGTATGGTTGTCATTCTTGTAGTAGAAGGCTCAAACCTGTTTAAAAATCCTTGTGTCTTTTCTCTACATAATTATAACCAAGTCTTCAAGAGTTCCCCAAAAACCAAACAAATCATACATAAGATCGATACTAAAACATCAACAAGTAGTCATACGACGAGATAAGCGCAAATGTTATCATGGAGCCAAATTTTGTAACCAAACCTTCATAAGCATATAACATACGTAGTTATTAACTATAGCCACACCTCTACTACATGGTGCGATTATTGTGTATCGTGTACTAAGTGAGTTTGGTATTGCACATGTATTAGGTACGCCATGTCGGGCATTCAAAATCTTTTTGTATTCCATGGGAATGGTCTCATACGCGACAAGCCATATGGGGTAGACCTATCGAACTATGAGTGGACCATGATCTAGGTGGTGGGTTTGAAGGACATGAGCCTCTCGGAGCTAAGGAGGTGCGTGTGTTCCATGTTCAATCGGGCCACTTCAAGGATGAAGCTGCGCATCAAGGCATTGTACACGTCAGTGGTGGGTGCTGCAGGGAAGACCTTTTGGCAACTTATGAAGGTGATAAGTGATGCTTCATGGGGAAATTACATGGAGGTTGTTTGCAACCTTGTTGATGTGATATATATACGAGGCCGATGGTGTATGTGCGGTTTTTTGAGAGGTTGGAATTGTCCGGCATGAGTGGTTCCAGTGGAGGTGCTGGTGATGAAGTGCCTGGGTTGGTCTCTGATGATGATGTGGACACTGCTGGTGGTGGAGATGCGGGTGAGACAGTGGGTGATGGATACCTAAGGAGACGTTCTGATAATTTTGAGCCCAAGAAGGCGTAGAGGGATGGTGGGTAGCCCGTATTGACTACCACGAGTACCTGGCCGATAGGTGGAAGAAGTGGAGAGCAAGAAGGACGAGGATGTGGAATCATCTAGTTCTGGAGATGAGGATGTGGAAGAAGTGGAGAGCAAGAAGGACGACGATGTTCTTACCACTAATGTTGTTTATGTCTCCTCCAGATTGGACATCATTGGTTCTACCACAGCCAAATGGGTCATAGTGGGGCTTCAATAAAGACACTCTACTTTTAGGGTAGCACTTCCCTAAGAAGAGTGCTGCCCATCAGGCCATTGCCAGATATGCTGTTACCATGAGTCGAACATATCAGGCGCGCAAGTCTAACCCTAACACCTATATCGTCAAGTGTGTGGACGAATCTTGCCCTGGCAAGGTTCGTGCCCAACGGTCAAAGGGGCGGCCACGGACTTTCGGATCACAGTGCTAGAGGATCACACATGCGAGTTTGCTGAGCCACTTTACTGGCATCGTAACGTGACATCCTCATATGTTACCAACCTGATCAGCCAACTGGTCTTCATAGATATTTCCATTTCACTAAAACTTCTATTGGCAGATGTTATCAACATGGTGGGCCTTCGATTAGCTACAAGAAGATATGGTAGGCAAAATGGAAGGTCGTGGATCATATGTATGGTACATACGAAGAGGTTTATGACCTAGTACCAAGATTGCCCCACCAAATTGCATAATCAAATCCCGAGATATACATAAATAAGCTAGAGAGGGTGCATCCTACAGGCCACATTGCTTCATCCTTGACAGATTTTTTTGGGCCTTACAGCCTATGAAGGGACCAAACGAGACAACCTTGCACAATGACAAGACCAAAAGGGAAAGCTTTGTACAGTGTCGTGATGCTACGCTAGTCCATAAATTGTCCGGCGTACCATTGCCTCGTAGACGCGAATTTGCCCAAACCAAATTGGACTTGTATTGTGTACGCCACGTCGGCTTAGCCTACAAGTACTAGCCCTACAGCGGGTTTTCCTGCACCACGATTGCAACACTGCATCGCTAATATGGAGAAGCAATGGAAGGAGATCACCCGACTTGCAAGGGCTACTGCAGCCCGGGATGAATAAGGGGAGCGTGCTAGGAGGCTACCTCTCTGAAACAAAGCCCCCGTACCTTCAACCCACATCTCAACATTCCCACTGAGCATTTGTCGCAGGACCTGCCCGTGGGGGAGGTGCCCCCTCTGCTGGTGCAGGGACGTATGCAAATTCTTCAAGTCCAAGCAACAGTTGAGCCTGAGCATGTGTTACTAGGGTTGTAGTAACTACGCCTAGGACTACCCCGACCGACGTTGGGACACGGGTCGCTATCGTCAGCCGGTAAGGATAGGTTACAATATATTCTCCTACCAGTTTTCTTCTATGGCACACACTAACAAGCTCTCCCCTCTTCCCATAATCTTTGGATCTGCTATGCGCGTACCACAAACGGATTGACCAGGAGATCCACCCACATGACTAGTGGCGTCTGGACTGCGAGGAGTGGGATGCCAAGACGAAACATGATAGGAGGGAGGAGCGGCGGCGCAGTGAAAATCGAAGCGAGTGTATCTGATGGGAGATGCAAGCTCATTTAGAGGTGTGCAGGTGCAGGGAGTGTGAGGCTCGCAAGGAAGAGCGTGAGAGAAAGCACGAACTGGAGGCCAAGGCCAAGGTGGCCGGCAAGGACTACAACACTGACCTCAAGAGGAAAGGCAAATGGTCACTGTCCACACAGTAGACTGGGCCATTCTATAGTAACCCACCATCCTACCTGTCAATCTATTCCTTTCTCCAAAAGGTGTGTATTCCTACATGGTCCAGATGCATGTGTTGCAATGGAAAAAAGCACAGCAATAGATTATTTTCATTTAGTAATTATGATAATTTAGTTCATAACGTTCTGTAATGGTGTTCATAATCTGTATCGCATGAAGGAAGCATAGACAATTAAATGTAAAACATGGCAATAGATCCTTTGTTCAGACATATTTTTACATTACTTTTGCATTAATAAAATACTTGCAATTAATTTTAAATATAAATAAATTTATTTACATGAACATATAATTGAGTACCAACAACACACAACAAAACTTGCTAAATAGCTACCGGAGAAAATTAGTCAAATGAAACTCCCACATTCCAAGTGATGTGCTATTGTTGTCCCGATCTTTCGATGAGAAGGATAATTTCGATTGGCGATGACCAACTCTCATGATCCAGGCTACGAATGCATCACGTATGAACCAAGCAATCGCTGAACTAATCACCAAGTCATTATCAACCGTGCCAAGAGTGCGGTTGACCTGACCACTAAGGTCTATTCCTACATGCAATCGAAGAACACGCAAGAACAAGATCACAAGCAATCTGAAATTGCAAATATATAAATTGAGTTCAAAAGGTAGAATTCCGTAGAGGTTCTTTATGGTTGGTCTAGTCGACACAAGCGAAGAACAAGAGTTTTCACAATGGAAAAACTAAGCAAACGAAATCCGAGAAAACTAGAAGGGTGTGGCCTCCTTAAATAGGAGAGGGAAGGCCGTACAAAACTAAGAAATAAGATGTGGTACTATTTATGGTACTATTCACGTGAATAGTGCGGCCGTGAACAGTACGTGCCTAGAGAGGGGGTGCCTTCTCCTGGGGCCCAAGCATTACAAGGCCCAAGTTGGCTCAAACAGGTGATGCAGCACCTTCTTTGAGTGATTGCGATGTGCACAGGAGGAATTTAGAGATGAGGCTAGATCCATTGGAAAGAGGATAAGAAAGCTTTCCATCGAGTACTCATAGCCCTCAAACGGACTCCGTATGTGAAAGTTATACATGTTTGAAGTTGGTGCTATCTTCGGATGCCGAATTAAATCGCACATGTGTGTCTTTATGATCAGCTCCTAAGTTCCTAAGTAAAAGAACATCACATGCATTAGGTAGTAGCATATTCTCATGAGAAACAAAATGTGCTCCTAAAAACGAAGTTACATGATAGTTCAATTGTTGTGTGCGAGCTCGTGTGATTGGACCTTACAAGTGTATAGGTTCAGATCCATTGGTTGTATGCATGGAAGTGATGTCCTTATCACCAAGTCATATGAAATCATGAAACCTTAATTTTCGAAACCTAAAATCCTAATTTTTGAGACCTAAACCCTAAATTTTTGAGACAATTTCAAAACATATAAATTCCTGCATTCCAAGTCATATGAAATCATGAAACCCTAATTTCCGAAATGTAATATTCTGATTTCTGATACGTAAACCCTTAATTTTTTAGGCAATTTCAGGATGTATAAAATTTTGAGAAAAAATACACAACCAAGTACACTGCATAAGGAGCTTTCAAAATAAATTTCAAAATATTTGGACATTGTTTTTTATATTAAAAATTCATGCAGATAGTATATGTAAATAAATTATGGAGGGAAATTCTAAACGTTTAAAGTCAAAAAAAATACACAAGCAACTACACTATGTTACGAGGCTCCATAAAAAATTATAATTTTTAAAACTCATTACCCATATTTAAAAATTCCTCTAGAAAATATTTTTGAATATGTTATCCTCAAAAAAATCTCTACAGTGGAGGGAAATCATGCGGTCCCCTAGTGCGGTACAGCGGCAACCTTGTGCGCCCCCGCCGGAGTGCACCAGGTGGCCGACGCTGCCCCCGAGTGCACGAGGGGGCTGGTGCGCTCCCCGGCGCATGAGGGGGTCGAATCTGGCATTTCGCTTGCCAGTGGGCAAATCCGGCATTCAGCCTATGGGGCAAAAAAAAAAAGCCAAAAATTCCATGCATGGCCGCAACCTTCTCAAACAGTACCAGCGTGTTTGGTTGCCCGCAGGGATCACGCCGTCGAGCCCGCGCGGGCCTGGCTCCCGGAAACGCAAACCAGATTCGTTTCTTTGGAGCCTGGCTGCGCGCCTCCAGCTGCACCTTACGGGCCTGATCTACCATCAGATGCAAGCAACCAATCAATGTCCCACTGCATTCCACAGGCCAGGCTGGGCGGGATGCAGGCAACCAAACGCGCTGTACAGCAATGGCGCGAGTCTGCATGCAAATTATGATGTTCCTTCTATCGGTCTAATATGCGAGGGTGAAGTTTTGCAATTATTTTTTCGCAAGAGGGACGAACAAACGGAAAAGATCGTTGTCACTTGTCAGTCCATTGTACTTTCTTTCTAACATGAGTGCGTCTTAGCGATAAAGCGTGTGCCGGCGTGCTATTACGAATTCATCCCCGGTACCTGTGACCATGAGACCGGCGAAGCTTCTACCCGGACACACTTGATGTTGGGGAAGGGCCCAACGGCGTGAGTGGGCCCGTGCACTAATGGCCCAATCCATACCCTAAATTCTAACCCCGGCCCTAACGATTATTCTTCTGTTACAAAAGCATCATCTTTTTTTTTTCTTTTTTTGGAAACCAGGGGGACACCCCAGCTTCGATTTATTAGAAACTGATAGAACAGAGTAGTTCATCCTTTTTATCTTTTCCACAGGAAACCATTATCTTTCTGTTTGTAATCATAGCGATCCCTGATATAGATTATGTATGGTATTGCTTTTCTCCCAGTGTGACATGCATTATTACGCCCAAAGATATCACTACAGAGATTAGGGAGCACTTGTATTATTTGAAAGAGAAATATGGACCCTTACTGCCTTGATTCATGGCAACCATCCAACATCGCTAAAAAGTGCTGACACAAGTGTTGCTGAGCTCAAGGTTCTGAACTAACCCAAAAAAAAGTGACCTCGACATGCAAGGATCTGAACATGGATTTTTTTTCTTTTGCAAATAATCTATTTTTTAATTGAGATTACAGCAATATACCCCACACAAAATTTTTTTTATAGGAATGACATCCAGTCACTGAACCGTTGGGCGACTGAAACCTGTCACCCAATAGCCGCACGACACGGAGGCTATCCGTGAGTCATTGGATGACATAGCTACAGTCGCTGAAAGGTCAAGCGACTGGGACCAATCGTCCAACCATCAGGTGACTGCAAGTTCCAGTCGCACAACCGTCCAACGATTGGAACTCGCCCGTTTTTGTGCAAGCGGGCCACCGACCGCGCATGGGTAAATGATAATTATTGTAGGTAGGTAACATTTATCAAATTTGGTCTATGAGTTGTATTTTTTGGGGAAAAAATGGGAGACAATATCGGTTGATCCATTTGTGATTTTTGTAAATTGAATGACAAAAAAATATGTTACATTGGTAGTAACAGTTTGCGATTGTCATATGTTGTTGTAGTGCAAGAAAATTCATGAAATTTTATTTGAGAATAATTGAGATATCAACGATTGGTATGTATGAAGGTAAGTGATATTGTTATGCAACCTGGAATTCATACATGGAGGAGAACTAGTTTTTTCATGTTGTTGGATGCCTTGCTACGCAGAAGAATTGAATACAAAAAGACAAGGACAAATACTTTTGCAAATTAAACAAGACTTCATAATAAAGCTAGGCGTAACATAACGCGCAGGGTTTGGTTACATGCATCAGAAAGATCATTATGCATGATGCAACAAACCAAAGTACTCCTACGATACATATGCGCCTTTTTGGAATGGAAATAAATTCGACCTTGGGGATTAGTGCGAAACGCCCTGACCTACTGCGTGGATCGGGACCATTTTCCCTTCCTTGCGAGCTCGCCGTTGAACTCCTCAGCGACCCCTTTGGTCTTGGCCGCCATTCCCTCTTTTTCTCGCGCTCCCTCTCGCGAGCCTCACACTCCTTGCGCGTGCATGCCTCGAGATGAGCTTTCGTCTCCTAACGTATATGTCTGGTTTGCTTGTCGTTGCGGTACTCCTTCTCCCAAATCTCGCATGCACTTTTGACATCCCACTCCTCAAAGTCGAGAACCCACTAGTCATGTGGGTGGATCTCTAGGTCAATCTACTTGCGGTAACCACATAGCGGTTTCAAGGACTGCGGATCGATGGGAGAAGTTGTTAATGCGTACTTCAAAAGAGAAATAGTAGGGGGAATACACTGTAACTGGTCTTTACCAGCTGCTGATAGCTGCTCGTGTCCCGACGACGGTCGGGATAGTCACAGGAGTAGTTTGCGCAACGCCAATAACACATGACTAGGCTGAGCCATTGCTTAGACTTGAAAAACTTGCATAGGTCCCTGCACTAACAAAGGGGTGGTGTCTCTCCCTCGGGCGGGTGTTACGGCGAACACTCGGTTGGAATGTTTGGGATGGGATTGTTGCTGCGGGGAGTGTCATTACAAGGAGCTGACCTCCTGGCACGTTCCGCTTGTTCGGCTTAGGCCCCTGCAACCCTTACTTGTTTGTCGCGGGCCGCAACAAACCTTGCTAGTTGGTGGGTCTCCTCCCATTGCTTCATCATCTTGTCCCATTACTTCTTCTGCCTCTTGTCCATCCCGACGTGGTGAAGCAAACTCTGGTGTAGTGTTGGGATTGGTTGTGTAATGTTCTCTCCCAGATCTCTTTCACCTCATTTTATAAGGCAAAGGGTTGGCGTCGTGTGGTTATTTTCATGTGAGTATCCTGCGGGGCATAGTGATGCCCTGTCTTTCGGAAAACTTCCTGGCGAAAAGCTGCCCCGTCTAGGCTTCTCACTGCGCAAAACTGTACCCTTTGGTCTTGTCACTGTGCATAGCTAGCCCATCTAGTCTTGTCACTTCGCAAAGCTGTCCCATGTAGTCTTGTCACTACGTAAAGCCGTACCCTTTGGTCTTGTCATTGTGCAAAAGCTAGCCCATCTGGTTTTGTCACTACGCAAAGATGTACCCTTTGGTGTCATCGCTGCACAAAGCTGGTCTGTCTGGTCTTGTCACTGTGAAAAGCTGACATGTCTGGTCTTGTCACTATGCAAAGCTAGCCTGTCTTGTCTTGTTACTACATAAAGCTGCCCGTTTGGTCTTGTCACTACACGAAGCTGCACCCTTTGGTCTTGTCACTATGCAAGGCTAGCATGTCTAGTCTTGTCACTGTGCAAAGTCGTAGCCTTTGGTCTCGTCACTGCGCAAAGCTAGCCTATCTTGTATATCACTGTGCAAAGCTAGCATGTCTGGTCTTGTCATTGCGCAAAGCTACCCCATTTGGTCTTGGCACTGCGCAGAGCTACACCCTTTGGTCTTGTCACTGCTCAAAGCTGGCCCATCTGGTCTTGTCACTACGTAAAACTGTACCCTTTGGTCTCGTCACTGCACAAAGCTGCCCCGTCTGGTATTGTCACTGCGTAAAGCTGGCCCATCTGGTCTTGTCACTGTGCAAAGCTGCCATGTCTGGTCTTGCCACTACGCAAAGTTGCACCCTTTGGTCTTGTCACTTTGCAAAGCTGGCTCGTATGGTCTTGTCACTATGCAAAGCTGCACCCTCTGGTCTTGTCACTGTGCAAGCTGCTTCGGCTGGTCTTGTCACTGTGCAAAGTTGCCCTATCTGGTCTTGCCACTGTGCAAAGCTGCACTTTTCAGTCTTATCACTACGCAAAGATGCCTGTTTAGGGCAAAGCTACAAAAGGTAGCACATGACCCAGTTTGTCATAAAACATGCTGCCTTCCCCTACAGGTTATAAAATGCATGCCCTACCCCGTTGATAATAGGAAAAACTACCTTCTCCATCTTAGAGTAACATATCATGGTAGATGCCGATGGGCCAGTCGAACATGGGTCACCAAAGTTAAACCTTCCACTGGAAAGGAAGGAGGACTTTGGCCCTATCACCCACTTGATTCCAAACAGGCGTGTTGAACTGGTGTGGCCGAAATACAGACACAAGGAGGACACGGTCGTGCAGGTCATGGAAGGCCATTTCGATGGCAAATAATGTTTCTTCCGATGTCCACACTCTAGCGTATAATTAGACAAATGTCTATTTTGTATTACTGCTAATAGGGTTTTTATGTTAACCTTCCTTTCCAGCAGATGGCCAAATATGACTTCGTGCGCTAGATCGATCCTCCCCATGAACGGTATGTTGTGAGGTATGTGGAACGTTGTGGGAGTGAATCCTTGACATGGAGGCACAGATTGAAAGTCTCAAAGAGGAGAACGATGACCTCCGTCAGCAGATGTAGCGCGAGAGGAGCAACGAGGAGGTCATCAATATAGGAAGTTTATATGATCCGACATGCTGCTGCACGAATCCTAGTTGCATATATGCATGTCACTGCAACAATGGCCAGCCAAGTCCGAGGCGCCCCTTCTGCAACACTCCATGTGGGTAGCGCGAGGCACATTCTACCAGTAGGCACACACGGAGAAGATTGTACCATAGTACTCAACCCTGTTGTCCGCGGTATTGTTCAACGTCCTAACACATGTAATCAAATGGTTTACATGTCAGTGCGGTTGCCATCTATTGAGTGCACTGTTCCAGTGGTGCATCGTGTGCATTGAACTAGAGGCGTCGATACGGATCGAACAAATGAACATTATAAAAAGGAGTACAACTAAGAACACAATAATATTGCAAATATCACATAGTAAGTAAGAAATATAAGTATTACACGAACAACAAAATTACAGCCAGCACTAGACCCCCCACAATACCCCTAGCCCCATCTCCGTCACTACCCTGTCCCCTCTGTCTCTGTGTCCATGTTCACTTCCTCCCGTATGGCCATGTTTGGCCGTCTTCCTCAGTGCCGAGTGTTGAGACCCTGACAAGGTAAGACAATCAGGAGACCTACACGCACGAGGTCCCAAAGCTGGAGGGGTGGACTGTAGTGCCACCTATGTGACTATTGGTGCACCGCTGAGCTGTGACCTAAAGAGAACCTTTGGGGGTGTAGGCTAAGGTCTCGAGCCCATCGCCTGGTTGGCCCAGTCAGCAAAGAACTAGTCTGTGTCCTCCTGGACCAGAGAGACCCTAAATCCCTCAGGGGCATAAGACCTACAGTGCAAATATCATTAGTTCATCAAGTAAAGGGATGGGAGAAAACAAAAAAGAGGCTAGGCATACCCTTAGCTAGCACCATGGCATGGTCAAAGCCATCCGGAGGGACGTACAACACTCCATACACGCCCTGCATGGGGAAACTGGAGAAGTCTAGAGAATGCCCAAACTACTGCGATGCTAGTGTACGGGGCCATGCCAAGGCTAACCCCCCGCCTCGTTAGGCTGAGGTGGTGTCAGGTATGGCCTAGCCGACCATCCAACCTCATAAGGCGTGGTAGACATGGTCGCGTAGAACCCCCCACGTGGTGTGATGCCGGACGGGACGGCACTGATGAACGTACTGAGTATGCACCTGGCACAGACGTGCGGACCTCCGGGAGCCTAGTGCACGACAATAGGGTGACAACGTGTGCACCCAAGGCCTAGACACAATTGAAAGCCTACACCACCTCCTCTTGTGTTACCTCCACACCACTCATGATCCTATCCCCCATGGTGTGAGAGTTCCTCCAAATCGTAGCACCGATGTCCGCCTGTAAGGAAAACACGAAAGGGTATAACCTATTAGTGGGATTGCCAGAAGAAAACATTTACAAATATGATGTAACGTACCATGACATGAACGTCCCACGTGAGGTACATAGGGTACGTGTTCGTCAATGCTACGACATGTGCTGGGGACGAGTCGATGACATGTATCAACCTAGCATGTGTCTGAGGAGCATACCAGCGAAGGTACTCATCGTATGTGCTGTGGTCGTAGGGGGGTGGCCTCCTACACATAGTCCTACAATGCGCCCTCCCACTGGGCTGTCCACACCTCCATCTGCATCATCCAATCTGTGCCGCATTTTACTCCCTTCTTAGAGTGCTTATAGGAGGTAACATTTGGTTAGAAGTCGTGCAACGAATTAGCAGTAAAAGGAGAGACATTTGCAGCAGTAACTCATGTGTGGACGTTGTTAGGCATAGGTCACCCGACTGGTACTGGAACCACTTGACGTAGGTCGAATTGGCGCATGACATGATGTGCCGCGTAATCCTCCACGAAGACATCGAACACAAGCTTCCTCCATGTTAGCCAGAAAGCCCAGTCACGCTAACACAACGAGGACAACCTATCAGGAGTGCAGCTCTCCATTGCCTCAGGGGAGTAGGGCTCCTAGGACATGTCGTCAGCCATGAGCCGGTCGAACTGCTCCACAAAGGGCAGATACGCTTGTGTAACCTGTATGTGTGCGAACTGTACGTCTGACCATGTTGTGCATCTGACCTGGTGGGAAGATGTAGTACTCCTCTGCGGTCCTAGGCGGAAGGACTCCTTGAAACCTGGCCAGCAGGTTCGTGCACCAGCCGGCCGGGGCCTCTGGTAGGAAGGCAGCAACTCCTGCGATAGGAAGGCTAAGCTGTAGCGAGACATCCTGCAAAGTAGGGGCCATCTCCCTGAATGGGAAGTGAAAAGTATGTGTCTCTGGCCGCCAACGGTCCACCAAAGCTATCAGTAGGGTGTGGTCGAACGGGAAGCATCGCGACCACTCTGCGCCGTCGTCCCCACCCGCAACTGGTGGCAGAATGTCCTCGTTTGTG
The DNA here is from genome assembly GCA_017311315.1 of Dendrocalamus latiflorus. Taxonomy (NCBI): domain Eukaryota; kingdom Viridiplantae; phylum Streptophyta; class Magnoliopsida; order Poales; family Poaceae; genus Dendrocalamus; species Dendrocalamus latiflorus. Next base: position 7,584,670 of record CM029666.1, on the reverse strand, counting down.
GCCTAGACCATCCGAGTAAGAGGTAGTGGTCCGGCATCGCTTAGCCTGCAAGGAAGAAAAGGTCAGTACACAACCCAAGTATGGTGAGAAGACAACCGCGAGAGTGTAAACTTGGCTGTCCAGTGTGGGTCTAGCCTCCAAGCTACTCGAGGTGTGCACGTGTGGACCACCCCCAAGTTGGTCGCCTCCTCTGCGCTCCCAGGAAGAGCGATGCACAAAGGGCACAAAGGGCGATGCAGCTGATCGATGTGCTCATCCAGAAAGCCGTAAGGCAGCCGTAAGGTCAGTCTGATCTGCGAAGTTCATGAGCCATACCTGCAAAATGACTTCAAATTAGCATTTACATAGAACAAAAAACATCGAATGTAAAGCTACAGCAAATATAACTTGTTAAAAAAAGAGTACTAAGCTAAATGTACAATACTTACAACAGCATTGAAAAGAGGAAAATACCACAACACTTGTACAAATGGCACATGCAACGTACGATACAATTACTATGACACTACGTACATGAAATGTGCTAGCTAACAAAGTACAGATTACAATGTACATGATTTGTAGTCTTGAAGCCTCTTGGCATATTCCAACAATTAGTTGTAGAAACCATTCTGGTCTGCCGACTCATCAGTAGGTGCCTTGCATTGTCTAGCTGTATGCCCCTCCTGATCGCAGCACCTGCAGCGTCTACCCGGCGCTCCAGCTTGCGCTTCATCCATATCATTTGTAATATGATGGCTCTGTCACCGACCCCTCCCACTCTTCAGCATGTGAACATCCAAAATCCATATCCTTCCTGCAATATCTAAGGTGGCAAAGTTCCCCACAACCCTAAACCCCCTAAGCTCACCACACCACGTCTGCATCACCCTCTCCTTGAAGAAGTACTTGGATATGAAGTTCAAAGGATCCATGCCCACAGTTTCGTATGCAGCGAGGATATGAGAGCATGGCTTGTGTAACAGCTTCAGCTTATTGTACGAACAGCTAGGTTCATTTACATGATCTCCAAGGCATACCTCGTGGGTAACAAGTAGGGTGAAAACGGATCGGATAGTTTCCGTCGGATCCGGACGGATACGGATACGGATTGTGTCGGATCGGATTTTTTCGGATAGTTCTCGGATCGGATACGGATACGGATTTTTTTATCGGATACGGATACGAATATAGTAAGCCTAGTATCCGTCGAATACGGATACGGATTATCCGGATAATACAAAAATGGATATCCAAGGGGAGGGGAGGGACTTTAATTTTTATTTTTGATTTTCGGATTTCAGAAAAGCCTGGGAAATTCATTTAAGCTCAGAAAAATATGAATAAACTCCCAAAAATTCCAGGAAAATTCACAGAAGTTCCTGGTGACATTTTGGACTTAATAAAAATACTTCCAACTAATGTTGGTATTTAATTTTCATGCTTCAAAATACTTTTTAATTTCAAAAATAAACCAAACTCCAGAAAATCCAGGAAACCAAATAAAAGCCAAATAATTAATTTGAAGTAGGATTTTTATAGAAAATCAAAATATCATTTTATTTAATGTCTATTTTTTGGTTTTCACTTAATTTACTTTTCAAATCAGGCTTTTTCAAAAATAGAAAATCCAGGGCAAAACCCAAAAATAAAATTTAGGCAACAAAAATACTTATTTTAATTTTAATTAATTTTAATTTATTTATTTATTTATTTTTATTTTAATAAAAACCTGGACTATTACAACTTGATGGATGAAATAGATGAATGAAATGTTCTTATGTTTGTTCAAATTGCTATCATGTCATCATGTGTATTCCATGAGTTGTACGTTGTTGTTACTTATGTGGTTATGTTATGATCGACTATTGTGTATATTTTCATTGTGGATGAAAAGACTATGCTTGTTTAGATTTATGAATGTTTTGACAAGATGAACTATTTACGTATTTTTTGTTAATTTTGGATGTATAGTTTAAGAGGTTTTCATGTTCCGATAAATATTCGTAACCGTATTCGTTTCGATTCGTATCTGTATTCGATATTATTTGTATTTGTATTCGTATTCGAGTTGTCCGTATTCGTATCCGTATCCGAAAAAAAATATGAAAACAAATATGGTAGAGACATTATCCGTCCGTATCCGATCCGTTTTCACCTCTAGTAACAAGAGCATGAGCCATCCCAAATCTGGCTCTATCCCGGAGGAGCACATCGAAACAATGCTTCCTATTTCCTATCACGTGCACCGTGTGGAATTGGCCCTTCTCTATCTTCACCTCCACGTATATCGTATTTTTTTAGGAGTACGATGTTTATGAGTTGGCTACATGAAATGCAGTATTTGGATGGCTATCCCTGAAATAGTTGATTGTGCCGTGCAAAGCACCTTCCACGATGGCGACGGGGGGCTGAAAACGAAGGCCCCTGAGAACTCAGTTGTACACCTCAGCAAGGTTAGTCGTCATTATGTCGTACCTCACATCATCCGTATTGTACAGCAAGAACCACTTCTCCAATGGCTCTCCCTCGATCCACTACAAGACGCACATGATGTTCCGTGAGCTCCTCCTCCTCAGACCATCTACATCAGGCTTAGCCAGTGTTGTGATGCATTCAGGTTGTGTCACCTCAGGCATGGTCAGTCCCTTGTTCCTCTCATTGACGTGCTTCCTGTTGTGCTCGTCCAACAATGCCCACAAAGTGTTAAATTTTCACTATTGGTTCTATATAGCCAGCCTCTTGAACAACTTCATCAACGGTTACTTCAGGAACTGTTTGAAGAAGTTGGCCCCAGGAGACAAATGTACCATCTGTTTCTCATATCCAGCCAAGGGAAGGGCTCCTTGGGGGTCTTCCTGAAGTTTTCTTATGGTCTTCACTATTTCGACATGGCGATCATGGATGACGCACACACCAGGATGAGCACCGACAACTCCAACCCTCACATGTTGAAGGAACCACAACTAGCTGTCATAATTCTCACTTTCCACAAATGTGATGGCCAGGGGTAGAATTTGATTATTGCTGTCAACGCCAATGGTTGTAAGGATCTGGCCCTTATATTTGCCAGTAAAAAAGGTCTCGTCAACTGAAATCATGGGAAGCATATGCCTGAATGCATCGATACACGCATCGAAGGCTAAGAAGGTCATCTACAACACTGTAAAACCTAGCGGCCTTGTAGATGGCTTATCCTTTACAGCAGTGTACGTGCCCGGGTTCCTATCCTGCAACACCATAAGTATACAACAAAACACTACTGAGAATGCAGGAGTGCGGCTCTACCTTTGACACAATCCAGTGAGTCCCATACTTCAGTCTACGTGCGTGCACCCTCCAAGGACAACTGGCCTGCTCGCACATCATGGAGTACTACTCCTGGCTAGATTTCATGACCTAAAAAGTCCGTTGCATGGACAGGACACACAGCTTGATGGAATCCTGCAATGATGCCTTGTTAGCAAACATTGAATGAAACCGAATCTCTGTGCCATGATACTCCCACGGTGATTCGTACTTGTCATGAGCAGCAACACCATCAGCATCAAACTGATTCCATTCCTACGTGATGAGAGCTTCGTCCTCATCGGAACTGTCATCGTCATCCTCCTGTATAGCTTCCTCTTTAGCAAGCCATTCGGTCATCGCTCTCTATTTGATGCACTATGTACTCCATATGCTCCCCTTCATCAGCGTGTCCTATAGGCTCATCATGCCGTGACCCTTCTTCCTCTTCTCCATGTACCACATCAGCCTCATCACGAGCAACTACCTTCTCTTGACCAATATGATGGGTGCCCGAGCTGCTCGCACCTCTCGGATGATAACTGTTGACACAATCTTGTACAACTTCTATTAGACAATGTTGCACAAGCATCACATACTCATATTCATGGCGTCGGCACCCTTGCACAAATCTCTTCTACGAAGCAGTGCGTATCAATGTTCTCAACACCCATCTAATGTCCGTGGGAGACCGGCTCGAAAGCCCTTGTATGACGACGCTGCACACTTCAAGGTCCAAGGAGAAACTGCGGGTGAGCCAGTACATCACATCTACGATTTGAGCATTATCGCCATCTGGGTGTATCATAGTGGTTTGCACAAAACCGCTCAAGTCAACATCGTTCGGACCTTTACGAACGGTGCCGGTACCATAATGCACTTTCAATGTAGTGTGTATCGGCATTACTGATGTCTGCGTATGAATATTTTCAATGTTGCAACTAATCAAATCGCATCACACATTATGAAAGTACTGATGTACTATAATTTACATTTCAACGACCGTTCGCCTATCATGACCAACTACACTACCCTCATAGTATAACCCATACTTATTCAACTGACACCCCTCCCATTCCTCCGACCCAATACGCATGAACTCCCTATTAGCTCCTACGCGCACCGACATCACTTTTCTCTCACTGCTCGAGCTCTCTCTTACTCTAAATAATTCCTAATGGGTTTCGATAATTTACATGACATATTGATTTAAAATGCCAATATACCAATTATAACGGTACGCATGTTTTTTCAATGTACTAATAACATTATATTCATTCATAATTAATCATAAATGTTATGTATTAATACTTTGCACAAAGTGAACTATTTACTTCGTACAAAAGTATTGACTGAATTTTTAATAACTATAATTTTCTATGGATGCTTATTTTGTATATAATATTGACTAAATTTTCTACAACTATAATTTTATACAGATGCTAATTTTTACAACTATATTCTCTAAATTTTCTATAATTATAAGTTTCTACGGATGCTAATTTTCTATAACTACATTGATTAAGTTTTCTATGACTATTTAATTCATACCAAAGTTGTGCTATTCTTTTCTACAGCTATAATTTCCTACAGATCCTAATTATACACTAAACAAACTATTTATTTCATACACAAAATATTGACTACAACATACAAAAAATTTTACCTCATGGAAGTAGCAAAACCTCTCCTTCCTCTCCCTCTCCTCTCCTCTCTTTTTCTTCCCTCTTCTCTTCTCTTCTTTGTTTCCCTTCTCCCTTTTCTCTGCATGGCGGGCTCGGCAGATGAAATGGCCGTGGCTCAGCCAAGCGACCGATTTGTATGCGCCTCCAGTCGCCGAAGGGTTGGTCGACTACTAGTCACCGAAGGGTTGGGTGACTGGTCGTAGTCGACCAACCCTTCGGCGACTACAATTATGTCATCCAACGGCCCACGAACAGCTTGCGTGTCACGCGTAACGGTTCGGCAACTGGATGTCATTCCTGTAAAAAAATTTTGCGTGGTTATATTTATATTATTTCGAATAAAAAATGAATTATTTGCAAAAAAAATTATCTGAACATGCAGTCAATTTACCAGGTTCTGAACATACCACTGGTGTCTACATATAGCTACAAAATAAAGGTTTTGATCTTGCTTGTACAGAAGTAACCTTCCGATCTACCAGACCGTTCCTGCCTTTCATTGTGAATACCGCTAGGAAGCTTCTGTCATACCGAACGCGAAGTAAATGCTGATACCTTTTAATATCCTTCCAACATCAGAGAAAATGCACAGAATCATGCACATCATTTAGCCCACTTATCCCATACATATCAGAGAAACTTCACGCTGTGTATACATGTGTGTGAGAGAGTGAGCCTTCTTAGCAGCAGAGTTGAGAATGGTGGTCAGGCCCCATGCATGGCCATGAGCTAAGCCTTTCTGAGTTTTATCTGTAGGCAACTAGGCCTTGATAATATATAGTGCTCCTGCACCATTTTCTCGCATGGTGGGGAGTTTGGCGAAAAGCCTGTGCAGTACAATCAGCGCAACAATATTCTGATGACCGGATCGTGCGTACTTGTTTGTGCACTTGGATGTCAAAAGAAGGCAAGCTGAACTCCTTGGCGACAGTCCTCTCATGGAAGTGGTCCGTATATCTATAGTATCATTTCTAGGTAGGCATGCAGTTAACTAATTAGCTTGGGGGAGCTAGGCTAGAGATGCAGGCAGGATTAAAATCCCACTTCTGAAGAATCACATGACACAAAGGTGCAGGATCTTGCATGCTTTGCACGGCATCTCTAAGCTACAGCTCCCATATTATACTGCATGAACTAGACCCTAGAGACCCTGGCTAGGTATGATGTGTAATTTGAGATCAGTAAGGAGCTAACAGTTTGGCACTAGGACATCAATCTAAAAGTGGTAAAGAAAGGAGCCAGCTTGCAATTAAGTTAGGGCTTTGGCCTACCAACCGAGATAGTGCAAGGGAAAAGAATGCAAACTTTGGGATAAATTAGAGCAGATAGCAATGCGATCCGAGGAATCAGCAACGAGAATAGTGGGAAGCTGGGTGCAGACATAATAATAGCCAAATGAGCTGAGAGCCCCTCCACTGATTAAATTGAAACCAAATGGAAGCTTTCGGAGAATGATTTCGTTAAAATATTGCGCAAAGAAAGGCAACCTGCCTACACTTGTCAATTTCGTCACCGATCGACAACGATTGTCAATTTCGTCACCGATCGACAACGATATTCCTGAAAACAAATATATTATTGGACTGTCAATTGATAGCCACTACGAAGTACTTTATCTTTACATAGACAATCATAAGCTAAACACCCTCGTTGAAAATCTCTACTAATTAAAACAGAGAGAGAGAGTTAGCGGTGATTGTTCATTTGCTCCTCCCAACTCTTCCTTGCATCTTCTTAAAAAATATCTAAAAAATAAAAAACAATCTACTAAAAAAATACAAATTTCACCACCCTAAAAATTTTCAAACAAGAAAAAATTCTCAACATATTGAAACAATATAAATTTTTATCCGCAATAAAGTACAGACATTCAGCTAGTATATATATAAAAAGAAAGAACCATAAGCCGAACTAAAACATGCCTACTGACGGCCGAGTATGGGTGCAATCGAAGTGGATACGGATGGATATCATTCATCTTATATCATATTTCATTTTTTTTCTCGAAGTCAGAGTCAGATACGGATAATACCGGATACCTATTTTTCAATTCTGTATTCGCTCCATAAGCTTTCGGATGATCTGTTGGACAGAAATTATCCACATCTTTTGCGCCCCTACATAGGATATTGAATAGTAGATGTGCAATCAAATCGAACACAGAGAGACTAATCGCCGAGATGTTGAAAAAAGAACACTCAATATTTACTGCTTATTTAGATGTGGCAATCCGTTCATCTGTTATCTTATTCATTCATTTGCGGCAATCCGCTCATGTGTTATCCCCTCCATTTGCACCTCTACGGCCGAGGGCCAAGAAGGCAACGCGTGTGGTCTGGCTGCCGCCGCCGGCGTCGTTCGGCAGCAGGTGGAGCTTGCCTCTTCAGCCGGGCCGAGTAGCCCGCGCTGGGCCGTCGAACACTGCGCACTGCGCGTGCCAGGCCGGCCGATGTGGGCGGCATTGGCCGGGCCAACCAAAATCTTCCAGCCCATGCGCAACGTCCGAAGCGGGCAACGGCCTCAGCCCGGGGCGCCGCCGCTCAATGGCTTTCACTACCCAGACCGGATCGCCGATTTTCTCCGCGATCCAAACCAAGGGCAGAAATTGCAAATATGTCCGGCCCAATTTGGTTTAGGGATTTGGGGGGAACAGGAAAGGGAGAGGATGGTGAAACGGAGGCCGAGGTGGTCTTCGACCCGTCGGCCTCAGGCGCCCGGAAGCCCCACCGAGCCGGGGCGCCGTCGACGAGTCGCGAGTGGCACAACTTCATGGGTTGTCCCTGTGTCTCTCATCACTCAGCTTCTGTTTGAAACTGCCTTGATTTCTTGGTGCACGGAGCTCCAGTTCCTCTACGTTAGCAACGTAATCTGGCGTTTCTATTTGAGGTATCCTGAATTCCTAATACATTCCCGGCATTTTACCTTCTAGGGATTGAGTCTTTCAGATATGTATCGGAAGCCAGCTTCGGGGGAAAAAAACTACTGACATGTCCGATGATGAGCCTGACATTGATATTGCGAGGTTGTTGAATGACGTTGAGCTTTTTGGTAATCATCTCATATTGCTTGTCGGTTCCTACTATCTTGTTTAAACTGCCTACGAGTATTTGGATATCTTTCTTTCTGCTGATTCCAACGAATTAAATTAATTACGACCGTTCTTGTCGTGAGAGGTGGACGAATTTGTCACACGTACTATGTCGAAGAACAATTTGTGCTTTGATCCAACTATTTGACGATTCCATGGTGGATAGTGGATTACCTTGTAATTTAATATGCCGTATTGGTGAAGCAAAATCCGAAACAATATGAAGTTATTCTATTATATGCGTATGCAAGAAGTTAGTCTGTAAATATGTTTGCCACATAATTACTTAGGATGTTGTGGACTTTAAGAACATGATTCTTTTCACTAAATGTGTGTTGGTTATAAAAAGAAGTGGCATTTTGTTCCATCCTACGTGTTTTGGTTTTGAAGAACCGAATTTGTTTCTGAAATGTTGCTTTTGAACTCCATTGGTGTTGTTGGAGAGGCATCAGAATGGCTCTTCTTCCTACATTCTCGAGGAAAGAGGAATAAACTTTTGTCGATTAAATTATATCAGTTAACTTCATCTTATTTATGTGGTTTTGTTATCATTTCATCTGTACCTTTGTTTTTCAAGATTTGTTTTCCATCTCAAAGGCATACATTTTAATCTAGAGGATTTATTGATGAACAGACATTTACTTTATGCTAATTTTTAGGTGCCTCTACGTGGAAGGAGTGGAAGCCAATAGAGAACCGCAAAGTAGTTGAATTGGGTCGAAAGGTAGTCTTTCTTACTTCGTTCTTGACCTCAAACTTCCATTATCTCAGCGTTTTCATTGTCTGCAAAAATAGGCCATTAAGAAGCACCGTACACACCGTTAAGCGTAGCAAAGCCAGCTATGAAGAATCAGAATGAAAGAGAACAAAGGAAAATTGAAGAGGCATGCCTCATAACAATTACATTGTTTGCATTTTGTTGTAAATATTGCGGTATAAGCATATTTGCACATTTAATTCCAGCCAACATAATATAAACAATATATTTCCAGCATAAGAAGAATGACATTAATTGCATATAAACATGGAATTCTAACATGTCATTCAACTCTACATATATATTCAAAGAATATAACTTACATGCTACTGAAAATAACATAATAAACAGTCCTAAGAACAGTAAAACAACTAATTCCAGCATATAACAAATTAATTGTTTTATCATTGCTCTCAGAACAGAGTTGCGCAAAATCAAAGATTTTGGCCTTCTCATGCACATGTCATAACTCTTCATAATTGACTCAACAACTAGGAAATAAGACTTGAGCTCTAATTTACATACTGCAAACAGACCAGAATAGACAGAGAATAGAGCTCTGTCTACACTCTGTGCCGCAATGAGATTATAAGCAAAGAAGTGAATACCAGTGAACTTAAAGATCATGTATACAGCAGCAGACTGACTGGATATATAATTGAATATACGTGCAGTAATACACAAGCCAAAAGGGACTAAACCAGTACGCTGCACCAGTAAATGAATCTAACCAGATTTTAACTTGCCACTGCAATATTCACAAATTCTATTGCATGTAATCAAATATGACAATAAGATAAGCAATTATCTATGGCACGGTCTGCAGAGAATAAATCCTAGGGCTCAAGTCTTAAAGCTATTGTTAAGATCAATTCAGTATATGACTAGTATCATCACAGAGCAATCAATAGAGCCCACAAACATTCACAGCAGTTCTCAAGACTTGAACTAAATTACAGATCAAGTATAGCAGCTGTAAATGACAAAGAAACCAATATACTCACAAATCAGACAGTACTCGAAATTGTCCAGAAGCCAATGAGCCGCAGGAGAAATCAGATAATTCGGCAAGGCACGATGAATCGCTCACCCAGAAAATCTATCAACCTGCTATCACGTGCAAGTAGATGATTCACGGAGATACAATGCCGCTCCTCACTTCTCAGCCGAAAGCCAGAGGTGAAGACGAGGTTCAGAGATGTCGCACAAGAACAATAGAAAGCCCTGCCCGAGAGCAATCACAATCACAGCAGGGAGCAGCGCCTCCTCCTTCTCCCTTGGGTAGAGCTCCCCGGTTCCCAGTTCCCAATCCACAAACTAGGGTTTGATCAGGAAACCAAAACCGAGCCGACAACCAAAGATGGCTGAAGCCACCAATCTCAGCACACCCAAAACGGAGATGAGGAAGAGATCGCAAGAGAGAGCAAAAACCAGATCGCTTGAGCCCCTTCCCACCGATGAGAGCCTCGGCCTTTTCAAGAGGATGAGCGCGGGGTCTGCGAGGGGTGACGCCAGCGGTCGGGCCCGAGAAGCCCGCACCAGCCGCGCCTCCAACCCTCGCCTCTATCGCCGCCTCCTCCTGCCGAAAAACCGGATCTCAGGGGGGATCGCAACCGCCACGGGAGAAGCCCAAGCGCCGCACTCAAGGCACCACGGGGAGAAGACTCTGTCTCCTCCCCCTTATCTCCTGCGCGAGTGACAGACAGGTGGGCTCCGCCCTAATACCAACCGATGGCATTACTCCAATTAGGAAATTCCCAAAATGCCCCTCACATACAACAGTCCCCACCAATTTACCAATTGGTAAAAGATGTCAAAGTCTTGTTTAATATACAGCTGTTCGACTATGGGTACCTTACGGGTTTGAACCCAAAGTCTAGCGATATGAACTACAACTCTGTACAGACAAAGGAGGACTACGCCTTGATCCAATGCCTTGGTGTGAGAATTTTCGCCCAAATCACATTTTGTACTGGGCGGCTTGCCCTTTTCCTCTCGGGTTGGGACGTTACGGTCATGTCCCTGTATCTAGCTCATGAGTGCTTAAGAAAGTATACCCTTATCTTTCTTTGATCGCGACCTCACGATCTCACTCACATAGGTGAACTCTTCTAGGAATCCTGTAGGACGATTCCATAAGTCATATAGACCTAGAGTTCATTAGGAGCCAAAGCTCAACCTTCCATACAGACAGAGCACTGCAGCTAATGGGACCCGTTAGATGTGCTCTTTAATCTCACACAGTTTGTCGTCCTAGAGCCTAGTTCACGGGATCTCCGATCTCCTAGGTTAGGTTACCACCAATGTGAGCCTTTATATGGGTATAAGCCCCATTCCCTGTGATGCTGCTTGGATGACCTTCTGCGCCAATCCTTTAGTGAAAGGATCTGCCAAGTTCCTTTCAGACTGGATGTATTCTACAGAAATAACACCCGTCTCTCTGGCATGCCTTACCGACTTAAGTCGGCGCTTTATATGTTTTGAGGACTTCATATTGTCCTTCCTACTCTTCGCCTTAACTAGAACGGTTTGGTTATTGCAGTAGGTCAAAATTGCTGGAATAGGTTTTTCCAGCACAGGTAGGTCAGAAAGGAGTTCTCGAATCCATTCTGTCTCTACAGCTGCTGAATCAAGAGCTACCAATTCAGCCTCCATGGTGGACCGTGTAATAATAGTCTGTTTAGAAGACTTCCATGACACGGCCCCACCTGCTAGAGTGAATACATAACCACTTGTAGCCTTCATGTCATCCGAGTCACTGATCCAGTTAGAATCACTGAATCCTTCCAAGACTGCAGGATGACCAGAATAGTGTATTCCCAAATTAGGATTTCCCTTCAAGTATCTTAGTACTCTTTCTAGTGCTATCCAATGATCATCTCCTGGATTGGACGTATAACGACTCAATCTGCATACAGCATATGAGATGTCTGGCCACGTTGCACTAGTTAAGTACATCAGGGATCCTATGATCTGAGAATATTTAAGTTGGTCCTTCCCATGTCCGGTGTTCTTATGTAGCTTTGCATTTGGATCATAGGGTATAGCTGCTGGTTTACAGTCCTTAAACCCAAATCTGGTTAAGACTTTATCCACATAATGGGATTGTGAAAGAGTAATCTCATTCTCACCCTTTATAAGCTTAATGTTTAAGATAACATCAGCTTCACCCAGATCTTTCATATCAAAATTCTGGGAAAGGAAAGACTTTGTACTATTGATCACATCTATGTTGGTCCCAAATAGCAATATGTCATCTACGTAAAGACATAGAATAACACCTTCGCCCCCATTAAACCGATAGTAGACACATTTATCGGCTTCGTTAACACAAAAGCCGACCGACGTCATCGTACTATCAAATTTCTCATGCCATTGCTTAGGAGCTTGCTTTAGACCATACAATGATTTAATCAATCGACATACTTTCTTTTCTTGCCCTTCAACCACAAATCCTTCAGGCTGTTGCATATAAATCTCCTCATCCAACTCTCCGTTTAGGAAAGTGGTCTTTACATCCATTTGATATACTAGGAGTTTGTATGCAGCAGCTAGCGCTAAAAGCACTCGAATTGTGGGTAAACGGGCCACAGGAGAGTATGTATCAAAATAGTCTTGACATTCTTTTTGCGTGAAACCTTTAGCCACTAACCGGGCCTTGTACTTTTCAATAGTACCATCAGGTCTACGCTTTCTTTTAAAGATCCATTTGCAACCTACTGGCTTACAACCAGGCGGGAGATCTGCAATTTCCCAAGTTCCGTTAGCTATGATGGAATTCATCTCGCTACGGACTGCCTCCTTCCAGTAATCCACATCCGGAGATGCGTATGCCTCTGAAAGGGTTCGTGGTTCATCATCCACGACATAGGTGACAAAGTCATCTCCAAGTGACTTCTCGGTCCTCTGTCTCTTACTCCTCCTCAACTCCAAATCTGGAGCGGTGTTATCCACACTAGGAAGAATAGAGAAATCATCTTCACCGATATGTCCACTGTCATCATTCGGTCTCATAGGAAACACATGCTCAAAGAATGTCGCATCACGAGATTCCATCACTATATTAGTAGCGATGTCACTCACCTCGGATTTGACCACTAGAAATCTATAAGCCGTGCTATTAATAGCATATCCTAGAAAGACACAATCAACGGTCTTAGGACCAAGCTTCCTTTTCTTCGGCAACGGCACATGCACTTTTGCAAGGCATCCCCACGTTCGAAGAAAGGATAAATTGGGTTTTCTCCCCTTCCATCCTTCATAGGGTGTTTCCTCCTGATTGCGAGGTGGAACCCTGTTCAGGACATAATTAGCTGTGAGAACTGCCTCACCCCACCAATAGTCCGGCATACCTGAACTCTGAATCATGGCGTTAACCAAGTCACAAAGAGTTCGGTTCTTCCTTTCGGCTATTCCATTTGATTGGGGTGAGTAAGGTGGAGTAACTTCGTGAATTATTCCACTTTCTTCACAGAATTGCGAGAACTCATGTGAGACGTACTCACCGCCTCGGTCCGACCTTAACCGTTTAATTTTCTTTTCTAGTTGATTTTCAACTTCAGCTTTGTAGATTTTAAAGTATTCAAGTGCTTCATCTTTCGACTTAAGTAGATAAACATAACAATACTTAGTCGCATCATCTATGAGAGTTAAGAAGTATCTTTTGCCACCTTTAATTAATATTCCATTCATCTCACAAAGATCAGAATGGATTAGTTCAAGTGGAGAAGTGCTCCGCCCTTCAATACTATGAAAAGGTTTTCGGGGCTGCTTAGCTTGCACACACACTTCGCATTTTGAACCCTTCTCGTAATTATAGCTTGGAATTAAACTCATCTTACTTAACCGCGTAATGGCTTCAAAATTAACATGACACAACCGTGGATGCCAAATATCATGAACTTTATTGCAATGGGAAATATTGTAAACATTTACATTATTCAAATCAAGAATGGATAAGCGGAACATGCCTCCGCTATCATAGCCTTTGCCCACAAAATTACCAAACTTGGTCAAAATGACCTTATTTGATTCAAACACAAGCTTTATTCCTTGCCTACATAACATTGACCCGCTAAGGAGATTGCGCGTCATCGCAGGCACGTACAGCACGTCTCTTAGGATGAGTGTTTTGCCCGAAGTAAGCTTCAAGCAAACATGTCCAATCCCACGTACTGTTGCGGCGGCTCCGTTGCCCATTAGGACGGATCCACCACCTTCACCCTGAAATGAAGAGAAACAAGATCGATCAGCACATATATGTCTAGTAGCACCTGTATCAATCCACCAATCAATCGATGGACTTGCCATAAAGGCCATAGGTACGTACTCTTCTGAGCTGGTGCTAGCCAGCGCGACATGGACCTCAGCCTTGTGGCTCTTGTGCTGACCCGGAGATGGACCCTTGCCCTTCCGATTGCGGCAATGATTGGCCTTATGGCCAGCCTCACCGCAAACGAAGCAGACGATGTCCTCCTTCTTCTTCTTCTTCATTTTCTTAGGCTGTAGTTTGACTTGGGGCTGACTCTTGAACTTGGGTTTCCCAGGTCCTCCACCATTCTTAAGTTGAACTTGATGAGCCTGAACTTGAGCCTTTCCCGAGCCGTCACCGGCTCTAGCACGCTCCTCGACATTAATAGCAGCTGACAGCTCATTGAGCGTCAAGCGCTCCTTTATATGTCTGCGAGCGGTCACAAAGTCACGCCACGAAGGCGGTAACTTAGCCAAAATGACATTGACTTGAAACTTCTCAGGCAGAGCGCAATCGTACTGACATAAGTCACGTACATGGAGTTGAAGCTCGTGGAGCTGCTCCATCACCGACCGGCCCTCAACCATCTTGTAGTTCAAGTAATTGACTGTAACAAAGGACTCATTTCCATTATCTCCCTCAGAATATTTCTCCTCGAGCTCAACCCAAAGTTGTTTGGCATTAGTGAAGTTGACATAGACGTCAAACAAGCGATTAGACAGGATGGCCAGCAAACGGGCTAAGACTGCATTATTAGCATCTTCCCATTTCATCGTCTCAGGGATCTCCAGCGGAAACGCCGGTGGATTTGAGATGATCCAGAAGAGCTTAAGGTCAGTCAGCCAAAGTTTTGCCTTTGCCTGCCAGCGCTTGAAATTGACTCCGTCAAACACTTCAGGTTTCACGACATCAGATGAGGAAGCCATTTCTTTCAATATAGATTTTCTGGATTGTTGTAAATATTGCGGTATAAGCATATTTGCACATTTAATTCCAGCCAACATAATATAAACAATATATTTCCAGCATAAGAAGAATGACATTAATTGCATATAAACATGGAATTCTAACATGTCATTCAACTCTACATATATATTCAAAGAATATAACTTACATGCTGCTGAAAATAACATAATAAACAGTCCTAAGAACGGTAAAACAACTAATTCCAGCATATAACAAATTAATTGTTTTATCATTGCTCTCAGAACAGAGTTGCGCAAAATCAAAGATTTTGGCCTTCTCATGCACATGTCATAACTCTTCATAATTGACTCAACAACTAGGAAATAAGACTTGAGCTCTAATTTACATACTGCAAACAGACCAGAATAGACAGAGAATAGAGCTCTGTCTACACTCTGTGCCGCAATGAGATTATAAGCAAAGAAGTGAATACCAGTGAACTTAAAGATCATGTATACAGCAGCAGACTGACTGGATATATAATTGAATATACGTGCAGTAATACACAAGCCAAAAGGGACTAAACCAGTACGCTGCACCAGTAAATGAATCTAACCAGATTTTAACTTGCCACTGCAATATTCACAAATTCTATTGCATGTAATCAAATATGACAATAAGATAAGCAATTATCTATGGCACGGTCTGCAGAGAATAAATCCTAGGGCTCAAGTCTTAAAGCTATTGTTAAGATCAATTCAGTATATGACTAGTATCATCACAGAGCAATCAATAGAGCCCACAAACATTCACAGCAGTTCTCAAGACTTGAACTAAATTACAGATCAAGTATAGCAGCTGTAAATGACAAAGAAACCAATATACTCACAAATCAGACAGTACTCGAAATTGTCCAGAAGCCAATGAGCCGCAGGAGAAATCAGATAATTCGGCAAGGCACGATGAATCGCTCACCCAGAAAATCTATCAACCTGCTATCACGTGCAAGTAGATGATTCACGGAGATACAATGCCGCTCCTCACTTCTCAGCCGAAAGCCAGAGGTGAAGACGAGGTTCAGAGATGCCGCACAAGAACAATAGAAAGCCCTGCCCGAGAGCAATCACAATCACAGCAGGGAGCAGCGCCTCCTCCTTCTCCCTTGGGTAGAGCTCCCCGGTTCCCAGTTCCCAATCCACAAACTAGGGTTTGATCAGGAAACCAATACCGAGCCGACAACCAAAGATGGCTGAAGCCACCAATCTCAGCACACCCAAAACGGAGATGAGGAAGAGATCGCAAGAGAGAGCAAAAACCAGATCGCTTGAGCCCCTTCCCACCGATGAGAGCCTCGGCCTTTTCAAGAGGATGAGCGCGGGGTCTGCGAGGGGTGACGCCAGCGGTCGGGCCCGAGAAGCCCGCACCAGCCGCGCCTCCAACCCTCGCCTCTATCGCCGCCTCCTCCTGCCGAAAAACCGGATCTCAGGGGGGATCGCAACCGCCACGGGAGAAGCCCAAGCGCCGCACTCAAGGCACCACGGGGAGAAGACTCTGTCTCCTCCCCCTTATCTCCTGCGCGAGTGACAGACAGGTGGGCTCCGCCCTAATACCAACCGATGGCATTACTCCAATTGGGAAATTCCCAAAATGCCCCTCACATACAACACATTTGTTGTCTAGGATGTGAACAATTTGTGATATATGAGAATTCTATACAGGAAAGACTACTTGGGATTTTTAGGAAACGAGATACGAAGAACGGCAAAGCTCAGAAGAATAGACCAGAGGGCCGAAGCATCTTTTGGCGCCACCAAAACCATCGGGCAGGGATGCGCCAGAGCAGAAGATGAGGAAGGGCAAGAAAGAGGGGAAGGGGAAGCAGAAGGGCGGCAGAAGGAAGAGACGTTGAGGAAACGCGTTCTAATCGGTCTTGTCGGCTTGTAGCTAGATACATGTGGGATGAAGAGACGTTAAGCTGACACCTTGTAATCGGTTTTGCATTAAGATATATCCATTTTCTTCTCTTATCTTTAAGTAATCCTTAAAACGAGGTGATCCTCCAAGTTAAAATTTTACAAAAAATGGCATATTTGTTTCAGCGTTTATCCTGTTCTTTGCTTTGCTTGACGTCTGACGTTCGCAAACGGTAATTCTGTGATTCTAGATTTCGTTTATTTGGCTGCTGGGGTGCCTTGGACTACGTTAGATGTGATCCACAGCTTTGCGAATGAAAACCAAGCCTGCAATACTAGAGATCTTGACAAGTTTGCTGAAGCAATGATTAAGTATTAGGCGATCTTATGTTCTGAATCTGGATTACAAATATGGTACCAGCAACTCCACTGGCTATGCACTGTTTAAGTATAAGTAAATTGTCCATCTTTCCTCATCAGCTTAATCTTTTAGATAAACTGACTGATACATGCAACTCTATGATATCAGAACCCTAGGTTCTTCTAGCCGCAAACCCTAGCCACCACCCACGTCTTCCGCTGTAGCTGCCTCTGGGAGGAGCGTCTCCACTCCCAAGGGTGGCCATCTCCTCTACCAGAGTCTCATGGGCAGAGCTTTATGGACTGCCAAAGTTGTTGTTGTCGGATCTCCTTTGTTGCGCCGTTTTCAGGCCAGATCCGGATGTCTCTGGCTCACCGCGTCTGGAGTCGTCGTCGATCTCTTGCTCCGCCTCATGCCAGCTCAGTTTTCCTGGGTGATGACCGCCGCCTTGCTCCGTCGACTCTCTTCAGTGGCTTTCGGGCCACCGCCT
Source organism: Dendrocalamus latiflorus (assembly GCA_017311315.1). NCBI lineage: Eukaryota > Viridiplantae > Streptophyta > Magnoliopsida > Poales > Poaceae > Dendrocalamus > Dendrocalamus latiflorus. The sequence goes on along the minus strand of CM029666.1, from coordinate 7,566,952 downwards.
CGCAGATCTAGCCACCGGTGCCATAGATCGGGCTCAGATCCTCTTTGGGCCATATATATATATATAGGAAAAATACTTTTTACTCCCGGGTGTAATTACGCCCACCTCTAAAATACCACCTAAACAAACTTGAAATACTCCTTTATCACTTTAGGTATACTCGTATACTAATTATAATATATTCTAATGTGAACCACATAAAAAATTGCAAGGGAGTCCATAGTTTTTAGTGTATTTTGTAAATACCTTTATATACGTACATAAAAAGGAGTATGTTAAAAAAATGTACATACCACCTCTGAAAAATTGTTCATACCACCTATATGATCTTAAATACTCGTATACTACATGCACATACCCCTTGTTACGCGAGATACTCCCTACGTTGTGAGATACGACATAGCGTGTAATTACACCCGGGAGTAGAAAAGAGGCTTCATATATATATATATATATATATATATACACTGTGATCACTAGTTTTCATGATATATACACCTCTGGTAACCAATTTAGCTTGTTGCATAACTTGTTAAAATTGAGATTCTATACTCTGGAAGTATATCAAGTTATTTGGCTAATTTAAGTGTTGTTTGGTGATCACTTGGCATTGTCTTGTCTACTGGCCGAAAATATATATTGTTGGTAGTCTGAAATTAAGATTGTCAAATTATTTTTAGAGCTCAAAATTTGAATCTCAGTTGGCATATTCAATTACTGAAGAGTATAGACCATAGTAGCGGGACGCTCAAGATTATATCTTATGTAATCCTTCATCTGAGCACACTAATCAACAATCTAAAACTTAAGTTTTATGCTAGTTTTAGTTATTATCTGGTTTATGAAAATGCTTTACATACTAATTTCGATAGTGTTTTTGTACATACATTGGATATATGTTTTTGTATAAATGACATGGTAGAATTATATATTTATATACAATTTTTATCATTTATATACCGCTGAAAATGTGCTTTAATTATTTTTAATCATGCAAGAATTAAATCTGAATATTACTTGGTCAGAAATAATCAATCGTCCATATATTTCATACACTAATTAAGAGGGAAACTACCTTGGCTCCCAGATTTCGAGATCATGTGGTCGCGACAAACGCCTGCCCCTGCCACGAATCTCGCCAAAGGTATATGTAGCTCAGCTGCAAGTACATGTGCGGTTGATGACGCGCGCAGGACCAGACCAGCCAAGCTGCTGCTGCTACGACACATGACTACATGAGTGCATTTGGGCGTTTATGGCACGCCCCGCACTGCACTGCACAGAACCGATCTCAATTCTGGAAAATTCCTCTCTTCAGCTGAAGCTGCACACCAATCTTCGTGCCACTACTCACACACACAACCTCACAGCCTCTCAGGCTCAGGCAGTCAGGCCGAGAACAAGGCTCAAAGAGAAGGAAAAGCAGTCACTTCTACAGTGGTCACTGTGAAATTTACTAATCCGTTGGCCAGGTATCATCTCCGAGCTGACTGTTGACACTACAGTACGATTCAAATGTTCAATGAACAACACCTCTGGAGTACTGTCACTCTATCAGAGTGTAGACACGCCAGGAATTAACTATCCTTACAGGCTCGATGCATAAAAGTATTTGCGGATAAATTTCTGTGGATACTCTTGGGAAGTGGGAACAACTTCTAAACCAGCCTTAACTGTGAACTCTCAACCTTAACAGTTCTCAACTCTCAAGTCCACTGGACAACATCTAGGTTCCAAAGGGAGATGGCATGTACCGTACCTGCTATAGATCTGCTATTCGTGTAAAAAGGACATGCCTTGTTTGCATTTTCTCACTAATAGTTACATGGTGAAAGGTACGGAAAGAAAAACCTGGTTTTCCTGCTATCTGCAATTGCGTTGAATTGCCTGTCCAGAATCCACAGTGGTACTACTCCACAAGAAATAAGTCAAACATAGTGAGAGTCAATACATTATGGCCAGATTGAAATGCAGACCCACGACTCCGCTAGAAGAGAATAACAAGAAATGGGAAGGAGAAAAAGAGAAGGGAAAAAAGGTAGCAATGCTGATGCAGCGCCGATGCGTGCATATGCATGCTCCACAAAGCTTATCTTCCTCCGTTTGTGTGTGGTTGCTCTTTTTGGGATCACACATACAAGAGCCACATTTATGTGCAAGAAGTCTAGGTGAGTGCCTAGTTACTACTAGAAAAGCCCTTGCTTGCATTGTGAAAAGGACAGGTGCGAGTAGTAGTGCCCTACTTAGCGTATCAACTTTGGTAACAGTCAATATCAATCATACCGGCTTGATTCATTGTTAATATCGGTTATGCCAATTTCAATACCAGACAATATCGATCATATCGATGAAATTGATAATACTGTCTATTGAATTTATTGGACTATATGTTATATTTAATACTACTACTATATATTTAGAGTAATATTACAAGTGATATTTAATGTGCATATAATTAAACATGTCTATACTTACACACACATATATATATACATACATATACATACATACATACATATATATATATATATATATATATATATATATATATATATATATATATATATATATATATATCGAAAAAGTACACGGGTATAGGCTGGTACTGGAATGTATCATTTCAAGACCCAAATCAGTGTGGCCTCAAGTATGGCAATGACAAGTATGGAACCTATGCCTACATTGGGCTACATTGGACAGAAACAGGAATATCTTTTGTAAATAATCCAAATTTTAATCAAAATTACAGAAATATACCTATGCAAAAAAAATTACAGGAATAACCTCCAGTCGCCGAACCGTTGGGCGACTGGAACCTGTCTCCCAACGGCCGCACAACACGGAGGCTATTCGTGGGCCATTGGGCGACATAATTTCAGTCGCCGAGCAGTCAAGGGACTGGGACCTGTCGCCCCACCGTTGGGCGACTGTAGTTACAATCGCTCGACTGTTGGGTGACTGGAACTTGCCTATTTTTGCAACTAGGCCCCCAATCGTGCATGAGGATAAATAACAATTGTTGTAGGTACGTAACATTTATCAAATTTTGTGTATAAGTTGTATTTTTTCAGAAAAAATGGGAGATGATGTCAGTTGATCTATTTGTGATTTTCGTAGATTATGAATGGTAGAAAACCTGTTGATTGGCAATAACAATTTGCGATCATAGTATGTTGTTGTAGCGCAAGAAAATTTGTAAAATTTTATTTGAGAACGATTGGGATAGCAACGTTCGTAAGTATGAAGGTAATTGGTATTGTTATGCAACTGAGAATTCGTACATGGAGAACTTGATTTTTCATGTTATTGGATGCCTTGCTACACGGAAGAATTAAATGGGAAAAGACGAGGACACGTGCTTTTGCAAATTACAATAGACTTCATAATAAAACTGGACATAACATGGTGCATAGGATTTGGTTACATGCACAAGAAAAAGTATCATGCACGATGCAACAAACTGAAGTACTTCTATGATACATATGCGCCTTTTTGGAATGAAAATAAATTCGATCTTCGGGGGACTAGTGCGGAATGCCCTGACCTACTGCGTGGATCGATGCCATTTTTCCTTCCTTGCGAGCTCGGCGTTGAACTCCTCGGCGGCCTCTTTGGCCTTCGCCGCCATTTTCCTCTTTTTCTCGCGCTCCCTCTTGCGAACCTCGCGCTCCCTACATGTGCACACCTCGAGATGAGCTTTCGTCTCCTGACGTATATGCTCAGTTTTCTCGTTATTACGGTGCTCCTCCTCCCAGATCTCGCAGGCCCTTTTGACATCCCACTCCTCGAAGTTGAGAGCCTACTAGTCATATGGGTGGATCTCTAGGTCAATCCACTTTGCGGTAGCCACATAGTGGTTCTGAGGACTGCGGGTAGACGGGAGAGATTGTCAGTGTGTACTTTAAAAGAGAAATAATAAGGAAAACACACTATAACTGGTCCTTACCGGCTACTGATAGCTGCTCGTGTCCCAACGGTGGCTGGGATGTTCACAGGAGTAGTTTGCGCAACGCCAATAACACATGCCCAGGCCGACCCGCTGCGTAGACTTGAAAAACTTGCATGGGCCCCTGCACCAACAAAGGAGCAACGTCTCTCCCTCGAGCAGGTGTTGCGACGAACACTCGGTTGGAATGTTCGGGATGGGGTTGGTGCTATAGGGGGCGTCATTGCGGGGAGCTGACCTCCTAGCACGCTCTGTTTGTTCAGCCCGGGCCGCCGTAGCCCTTGCTTGCTCATTGAGAGCCGCAGCAGACCTTGCTAGTTAGCGGGTCTCCTCCCATTACTTCATCATCTTGTTCCGTTGCTTCTTCTGCATCTTGTCCATCTCAACGTGGTGAAGCAAGCTCTTGTGTAGTGTTGGATTTGGTTTGTAGTGTTCTCTCCCAGATCTCTTTCACCTCCTTTTATAAGGCAAAGTGTTGGCATGGTATGGTTATTTTCATGTGAGTAGCCTACGAGGCAGAGTGATGCCCTATCTTTCAGAAAAGTTTCTAGTGAAAAGCTACCTCGTCTGGGATTCTCACTGTGTAAAGTTGTTCCTTTTGGTCTCATCATTGCACAAAGCTGTCCCATCTGGTTTGTCACTGCATAAAACTGCTCCGTCTGGTATTGTCACTGTGCAAAGCCGCACCCTTTGGTTTTATCAGTGTGCAAAGTTAGTTTATCTGGTCTTGTCACTGCATGAAGCCGCACCATTTGGTCTCATCACTGTGCAAAGCTACCTCATCTAGTCTTGTCACTACGCAAAGCTGTCGCGTCTAGTCTTGCCACTGCACAAAGCTGTAACCTTTGGTCTTGTCACTTTGCAAAGCTGGCCTATCTAGTCTTGTCACTAGGCAAAGCTAGCCCGTCTAGTCTTGTCACTGCATAAAGTTGCCCCGTTTAGTCTTGCCACTGTGCAATACTGCACCCTTTGGTCTTATCACTGTGCAAATCTGGTCCATCTGGTATTGTCACTACACAAAGCTGCTCTGTCTAGTCTTGTCACTACGCAAAGCTAGACCCTCTGGTCTTGTCACCACGCAAAGCTGCCCCATCTGGGGCAAAACTGCACAAAGATAGCACATGACCCGGTTTATCATAAAGCACGCAAAACAAAAAACATCGAATATAAAGTAGCAATAAATTTAACTTGTAAATAAATAAATGAAATAATACTACGCTACCACTATAGTACTTCAAACAGTACTGAAAAGGGATTTCATCACAACAGTTGTACAAACGGTACATGTAACGTATGATACAGTTACTACGACACTACGTACATTGAATGTGCCAACTAACAAAGTACAGATTACAAGGTACAATGTTTTGTAGTCTTAAAGCCACTTTGCATACTCCAACAACTAGTTGCAGAAACTATGTCAATCTGCCTACTCATCTGCAGGTGCCTTGCATCGTCTAGTTCTGTACCCCTCCTGATCGTAGGGCCCGCAGCGTCTACCCAGCACTCATGCTTGCACTTCATCCATATCATTTGTAATATGATGGTTTTTTTTGTCAACCCTTCCCACCCTTCAGCATGTCAATATCCAAAATCTAGGTCCTCCTTACAATATCCAAGGTGGCAAAATTCCCCACAACCCTGAACCCCCAAAGCTTGCCACACCATGCCTACATCACCCTCTCCTTGAAAAAGTACTCGAACAAGAAGTTCGAAGGATCCATGCCCCCAGTCCCGCATGCGGTGAGAACATGAGAGCATGGCTTATGTAACAGCTTTGGCTTGTTGCACAATCAGCTAGATTTGTTTACATGATCTCCAAGGCATACCTCATGGGTGACAAGAGAACGAGCCATCCCAAATCTGGCTCTATCCCAAAGGAGCACATCAAAATGATGCTCCCTATTCCCCATCACTTGCATCGTGTGCAATTGGGTCTTCTCTGTCTTCGCCTCCATGTATGACATAATTCTTAAGGAGTACGATGTTTGTGGGTTGCCTGCATGGAGTGCAGCATTTACATGCCTCTCTCTAAAATAGTCGATTGTGCTATGTAGAACACCTTCCACGTTGACGACGAGGTGCTAAGAACAAAGGCCCCTGAGAACTCAGTTGTACACCTCGGCAAATTTAGTTGTTATTATACTGTACCTCGCACTGTCCGTGTCATGCAGCAGGGACCACTTCTCGAATGGCTCAGACTCGATCCACTGCGAGAAGCACTTGATGTTACGTGAGCTCCTGCTCCTCAGACCAATTGCGTTAGTCTTAGCCAGTGCTGTGGGGCATTCGGGTTGTCCTGCCCCAAGCATAGCCAGTCCCTTGTTTCTCTCGTTGACCTACTTCTGGCTGTGCTCATCGAACAATGCCCATAAAGCATCAAATTTTTGCTTCTAGTTCTGCATAGCCAGCCTCTTGAACAGCTTTATCAACGATTGCTTCGGGAACTGCTTGAAGAAGTTAGTCCCTAGATGATGAATGCACCATCTATTTCTAATATCTGGCCAAGGGAAGGGCTCCTCGAGGTCTTACTGAAGTTTTCTTATGGCCTTCAATATTCTGACATGGCAATCATGGATTATGCATACACCAGGATGAGCATCGACAACTCCAACACTTACATGCTGAAGGAACCACAACTAGATGTAGTAATTTTCACTTTCCACGGATGCAATGGCCAGGGGCAGAATTTTATTGTTGCTATCAACGTCAATGGCCATAAGGATCTAGCCCTTGTATTTGCTGGTCAAAAAGGTCCCGTCAACTAGAATCACGGGAAGCATATGCCTGAATGCATCGATGCACAAAGAAGGCCATCTACAACACTGTAAAACCTGGTGGTCTTGTAAATGGCTTGTCCTTCACAGTAGTGTACGTGCCCAGGTTCCTATCCTGCAGCACCAGAAGCATAGAGGAAGGTTGTTGTACACCGCCTCAAAAGACCCGAACCATTTTTCCAAAGCCTTCTACTTCGCATGTCACGCCTTTGCGTAGCTAATCTTGTACTTGAATTTCTTCTCGATAGCCACCATGATGTGTGTGGCCTCGATGTCCTTCCTCTGCACTATCTCTCTGTACATCAAATTGGCTATAAAGGTGGATGTTAGGTTACAATGCCTCAACAAAACACTGCGAAGAATGTAGGAGTGTGGCTCCACCTTCAAGATAATCTAATAAGTCTCATACTTCGGTCTATGTGTGTGCACCCTCCAAGGACAACCGGCATGCTCGCACTTCACGGTGTATTGTTCCTGGCTAGATTTCACGACCCAAAAAGTCTGCTGCATGGATAGGGCCCACAGCTTGATGGAATCTTGCAATGATGTCTTGTCAGCAAACATTGAATGCAATCGAACCTCTATGCCACGATACTCTCACAATGATTTTTGCTCATCATGGGCAGCAACACCCTCACCATCAAACTAGTTCCATTCCTGCGGGATGAGAGCTTCGTCCTCATCGGAGCTATCCTTGTCGTCCTCTTGTACAGCTTCCTCTTTAGCCTAGGCCAACCAGTTATCGCTCTCCATTTGATGCACTATGTACTTCATATGCTCCCCTTCATCAGTCTGTCCTGTAGGGTCACCATGTCGTGGCCCTTCTTCCTCTCGTCCATGTACCACATCGGCCTGGTCACGAGCAACTTCCTCCGCAACCACTATGACACTGACCTCTAGGTCCTCCTCTTGACCAACATGTTGGACGCCTAAGCTACTCGTACCACCCAGATGATAGCTGTCGGCACAGCCTTGTACAACTTCTATTGGGCATGGTTGCACAAGCAATATGCACTCGTATCTACAACACCGACAGCCTTGCACAAACCCCTTCTACGCAACCGTGCGCATCAATGTTATCAACTCCCATCTAATGTCCGTGGGAGACCAGCTCCAAAGCCTTTGTATGATGACGTTGCACACCTTAGGGTCCAAGGAGAAGTTGCGGGTAAGCCAAAGCATCACATCTGTGATTCGAATATTCTCGTCGTTTGGGTGTATCAGAGTGGCTTGAGCAAAACTACTCAAGATAACACCATTTGGATCTTCACGAACTATGCCCACACCGTAATGCACTTTTAATGTAGTGATTATCGGCATTACTGATGTCTGCCTGCAAATATTCTCAATGTTTTAACTAGTCAATTCACATCATAGACCTATGACCGTTTGCCTATCATGACCAACTACACTATCCTCATAGAATAACCCATCCTCGTTCGCATCGACACCGCTCCTTTTCCTCCGACCCAATAAGCATCAACTCCCTATCGGCTCCCACGCACACCGACACTGTTCTTCTCTCACTGCTCGAGTTCTCTACTACTGTAAATAATTCTTAATGGGTTTCGACAATTTACATGACATACTGATTTAAATACCAATGTACCAGTTCTAACGATACGCACGAATTTTCAATGTTTGAACGACATTACATTCATTCGTAATTAATCATAAATGTTATGTAATAATATTTCTCACAAAGCGAACTATTTACTTCGTACATAAGTATTGACTAAATTTTGAACAACTATAATTTCCTACAGATGCTTGTTTCATACGTAATATTCATTATATTTTCTACAGGTTCTAATTTGCTACAGATGCTAATTTTCTACAGGTATATTAACTAAATTTTCTATAAATATAAGTTTATACAGATGCTAATTTTCTATAACTACATTGACTACATTTCCTATGACTATTTACTTCATACGAAAGTTGTACTATTCTTTTATACAACTATAATTTTCTACGGATCCTAGTTACACACTAAACAAATTATTTATTTCATACAAAAAATATTGACTACAATATATAAAAAAATTTACCTCGCACAAGTAGCGAAACCTCTCCTTTCTCTCCCTTTCCTGTCCTCTCCTCTCTTTTTCTTCCCTCTCCTTTTCTCTTCTTTCTTTCCCTTCTCCTTTCTCTCTTCACAGCGTGGTGTCGGCAATGGAAATGGCCAGGTGCTCGGCCAGAGGCGGATTTATATGCGCGTTCAGTCACTGAATGGTTGAGCAACTGGAATTGCATTCGTCCAATGGTTGGGCGACTGGTCCCAGTCGCCTGATCACTCGGTGACTACAACTATGTCGCCCAACGGCCACGGAGAGCCTCTATGTCGTGCGGCCGTTGGACGACAGATTCCAGTCGCCCAATGGTTCAGCGACTCAAGGTCACTCCTGTAAAAAAATTTGTACGGGTATATTTATATAATTTTGATTAAAAATAGATTATTTACGAAAAAAGATTCCAGAAACAGCAAGCTGCCAACCCGAGAGGGTGAGTGAGAATTCAAAAGTCTGAGCTGAGCTTCATATGTTTGGCTTTTCCTGCTCTTGCTTGCTCAGCTGATTTTGAAGCTCTAGTGATCAAAAGTTAAGATTGTGCTAAGTAAGATATATATGGCGGCAATAGAAGTGGCTAACAATACTTTGTAGTCTACTTAACAGATTCTTAACATGTACATAATAGCGGATCTAGAATTTCGCCTTGTCATGTGCTGAACTCTGACAGGCTAATATCTTAGAAATAATATGTGCTACACTACTACTACTACGTGTTGCAGTGGCGAATCTAGAATGAAAAATGAGGGTGGGCTAAAAAAATACGCAAAGTTCGCTTTTCCATTATTGCAAACCTACAAATTAATTGCTAATTGAGTATATACAACAGTGTAACACTATTTCTAATAAATTGCTAATCAAATAAGCTCGGCAATACAATAGTATGATAATTGATAAATTAATTGCTAATTCAGATAATGAGCTTGAGTTGTATACTTACAAAGCACTGAATTAGTTCGGCCGTAAAGAGGAAACCTATCACACACCTTCACTGCTTCACAGTACATGTTCGGGCGGTGAGCCAGCTGCCGGTTACTTCACTGCTTCACGCCTTCACAGCAAGTCACAACTCACAAGACTCAGTGACTCACAACGACACAACGCATTGAAGTATTGAACGCAACCAGATAAGACTCAAAGAGACAACCACTCGGTCCACTCCAAACCAAATAAGAGCAGGCAGAGGCAGCAGCTGCAGCTTCAATGCTTCACACGCCTTCCAAGTTCCGGCCTTCTGCGTTCGGCCAATCGGCTTTCACTGCTTCTGTGCTTCACAAATCACAGAGGCACAGAGCCACAAGTTCACGCCAATGCCGCCCTTGCGCGTTGCGTCGCCGCGTCCCGCCTCTCGCCTCCCTGCCTCGTTGCCTCTCGCCTCCGCCGCTCAGGTCGGCCGCGACGGCGTGACCCCGCGTCCGACGTCCCCGTCCCCGCCCCCGGCACTCCGGCAGGCGGCAGCCCGGCGCCGCGCCTCCGCTGCTTAGGTCGGCCGCGACGGCGCGACCCCGCCCCAGGCACTTCGGCAACCCGGCTTCGCGCCTCCGCCGCTCAGGCCCAGCCGGCAGCCGCCCAGGCATCCCCGCGATGGCGCGACCCCGCCTCGGCCCTTCCCCGGCGTCCCCCCTCTGGATCCGGCGACCGTCGTGATTCTCGTTGTCACTCGTCGGCACGCTGCACGGGTGAGCTCGGGAAGGGAATGGGGATTTGGGGAAATTTGGGAGCACGAGAACAGCTAGGGCAACCTGTACTAGATGTGTGGGGGGTGGGCCGTTGGGCCTTGTTCGGCGGTTGGGCCTTGTTTCTTCGGAGAGGGGACGAGTCCAGGAATGACGGAACGCTGCCGGTTTCTTCTCCCTGGCTCCGTGCTCTTTCTTCTCCGTCGTCGCCAGTGACTCTGTGACTACCTGGTTGTCTGGTCGCCGCAGGAGGGCCGGGGGTGTTCGGTAACCAGTGGAGGGTAGGCTTCAGCCTGATGAAGCCTACCCCATGGATTCGCCCCTGACGTGTTGGACCAAAACTAACTATATTATGCAGTGCTAACATTTTCACGACTTGTGCTGAAGTCACCTTGATATAGGCTTAAATCCCCCGTTGCATGTTACACCTACCAAGTACAAATAGGAATGACTTATACTATGTCATTTAGCAAGTACAATTTTTATAGTTGCGTGCATTACTAGGATTTGCACACTGTCTCTACCATACCAGCACGTGTTAAATTATACTCATGCATGTGACCGAAAAAAATCGTCAGTGAAACTATATGTAAATATTTGCAAAAGTTCGAAATAAAAGGAGGTACTCTTAGGTGCAATTTTCGCATAAAGTAGCTCATATCACATAGGACCACACACTGGCGAGGTAGTATAAGGCAGTAACTACCTTGCTTTTAACCTGTAACAGCGGTATTATAAGGTTCCAATTCCGAAGCTTTGAACTTTGCAGAAGCCGTACGGCTGGTCAAACAGATACTTTCCATTCGTGAGCTAAGAGCAAGTATAATAAGAGGTTGTTAGTAGGCTGTATGCTGAGGTGGAGGAGAGAGAAGAGAGGTTGGCTGTAAGTTTACAGCCAGCTGAAGCACAAGAACCAAGAAACTTTGTGAGAGAAATGGGTGGGTCATACAGCCTTCAGCTGGCTATAAACTACTATATGAATGGGCTGATAAGTGGACTGTAAATGTCTATACAGCCAGCTGAAGGTTGTATTATTAGCCTTGCTCTAAGCCGTGTGAGGAAGCTGGGCAGCATGGCCTTTTTAGTCCGTTCTTGCTTCGAGCTTTGCGGTTTGTTACTATTGACTGACGACCGAGAATATAGACCAAATCTTGTAATGTTGCGAAGTTGTCCAATTGTCCATACGACACTTCATTTACTTTGTCCAACAAGAACTGTACTACATCCTTTATGTGCCTGTGTAGATGGCTTTGTTGAAGTTAGATTGGGATGAAACCGCTAAGAGTTTTCCTGGATAAAGTCACGTCTTCTAGCAACAACTGGAATTTTTCAGGCTGCAGATATATGGCTGACTTGTCAATATGATGATGATGATGTATATACATCTCTTTTTATGTGACATGGACTTTAATTTACCCTTTTCTGGCACCTTACATGTGGTGGAAGCAGAAAGTGGATGCCTTGCTCCCATCGCTGTCACCGAATAGCTGTTTCTAGCCACTAATCTGAAAACAATACCTTTGCCTAGGAGTGTCACGTTGTGTGAGAGAGAAAATGCTCCTTTTGAGCGTTTTTACGAGTCACAAGGACCACCAAATTGCCGCAATTAAGTGGTCCATGTACCACACACAGTAGTTGTTCGGTGTTGTTCCTATTTCGAAGATATTTCGGCATCTGATTAGTACATTGTTGCAAGCTTTTCAGATACGGCTGCATCTGTAAAAACGATGTTACTGCCTTATTAATCACGTGTTCTGTAAAATGAAATGCGTGTGTTTACCCGGTGGCCGATTTGTTCATGTCAGGTTCCCGAATATAGGGACCTAAAACTATGAGTAAATTTCATGTACCATTACTGCACATTCTGTTGTAATTAATCGAGTAAGAATCAACTGAAGCAAGAATTCAATTCGAAGTGTCATCGGAGAAAAAAAAAGAACAAGATGATTGTTAAAGTATGCGTGAATTGTCTATTTTTTTTCTCATCGGTTTAAACTTTCGGGTGAACTAACTAATGCGTAAAACTCAATATGGTATTAAAGCTAAGATGCCTTGAGTTCAAGATCTAATTTGCGCAATTAAAAAATTATAATTACAGCCTACTTGTATTCTACTCTTAGGTCTAAGGAAATCTACATGTAAGAGGGAGTGTTGAAGTATAAATAAATTCTCTGTTTTTTCTTATTAACTTAAGTTTTTAAATAAATTGGTTGGTGTATGAAACACAATAATAACCCTAAAGGACCACATAATCAAATACATAACCCCCGGAGATTATGGCCCGGAATGATTGGGCCTCCTGCCATTTGATCTTATCTCTCCAAAGTACTCTAAAAGGTCATGGAAATGCATAAAACAAGTTATTTTCCTTTGAAGGGCACGCCTGCTCCGAGTGACTCATCTTTGAAGAGATTCAGAGCCTTCTTTCGGCAGACATGATTGGTTTGCAAGTGCTGAAACACAAATTCTGTTGTGAATGCTGATTGCAACCTGCAAGATATATCATCCGAAGTAAATTGCTCCGATAAGTATCTTCTTCTCTTTTTTTTTTGCGATTACTCCGATAAGAATCATTGAAGTATAGTAACACGATTCAACTTAACATTATGTATCTTCTTAGGTATCTTTCAGTGCAACAACAGTTTCAACTTTCAACTGAACGACACATCGCTACAGGCCATATAGAGATCCTGCGAGATGTGTGTCGAGTCACTTGACCGCTCTAGCTGACGTACGCATGGTTCGATGCACGGCACGCCGGCACGGTATGGCCTAGAGCCCCGAGCACGGTTCGGGCACTGCAGCGGCATGTACGTACGTGTACCACATATGGGTAAGAATACTACACCGGACAGTTCCGTGTGAGACGGATAGATGTACGTACCACACATGGGTAAGAATACTACACCGGACAGTTCCGTGTGAGACGGATAGATGTACGTAGCAGTTGACTCTGCGTGAGGTATGAGAGAGCTGTGAATCTTAGCTCACCATAGGCTCGTATACTTCAACAACTGCTGGGGGATGAATAACCCCTTCTTTTAGGAGGTGAGCTCTATAGTGTTGAACTTCTTATTTATATAGTAAAGCCAGTCGTTCGCCTCCACTGGTCTCGATCCGCTGAAAGTCTGTAAGCCCAAGCGCAGCCACTCCCTCAATGTAATGTGAAAAAGCAAGAGAAGTGCTGCCTGGACAGGTACAGCCGTGGCAGCTGCCGCCTGACTTGCGAGCATTGCCGATAGAGCGGTTTGCAGCAACGTGACCAAGTTCTGCACCTAAGCCGACAGCTGCTGCACCTCACTATGAGAGGCAGCCGGTGCCGAAGAAGAAAGTGGAGCGCAAGTTGTGCCTGGAGTAGGATCCGCAGGTAGAGGTAACGATGATGCATCAGAATCCGAGACCACCGATGAAGAAGCTTGACTCTGGCTGGCTGGATCGTTAGTATGTTGTAGGATCGTATACTGCAATCAGAGAGGGGTGAATAATTGCCTCCGCTTCATGGTACCTGAAAACAAAAATCAAACCAAAAGCAAAATAATCTAACTTACTAGATGTAGATTTCAACTACAAGGAACTCACCGCTCGCTTGACCCCTTTGCACATACTCGATGAAGGTTTTGACCACTCGGTGCTCAGCTGCTCAGCGCGATGGATGCCTCCAAGTTGACCGTGGTCGATCGGCTCTACCTGCCGATGTTCTTGACAATCGATCTAGTGGTTGACTCAACATGCGATTGAGGAAAGTGAAGTCAACAGGAACATGCAATCATGCCACAACTAGTTCGGCACGAAAACAAGTTGACGACAACTCCCAGAAGAACACACCGTCGGCGTTGACTAATTTCTCGGAATAGATCTGATCTTTTATTCCTGAATCATGTTTTGTGGCTATAAAGTATCCTCATGGCACCCCTCAAAGCTTTCCCAACGAAAGCCCTCACAAACCTCCAAAAGTTTCTCCCCGAAAGCCCTACGAAAACATTCCAAAGCCTTGCGTTAACTCATAGCATCTCCCTGTTTTTATAGGCTAATGCTCCAACCCGTATCCAACTCAAACACGGATACTTAACTCTATCCGTTCTGAAATCAAGGGGCCCAAAACCCTTCCAAATATGGGTTTTACCATATTTTTAACTCTTCCCAGTTATGGACTCCCTCTACAACTCCTAACTCAACACGTGACGAAGCCTCCAAAACAGCACCTCTTGTATCTTCATCACGCCTCATCAACTTTCGTGTCGAAACCTCCAGGACAGCACCTCCTGTAGCTTCTCCACGCATCATCACCTCTCATGTCGAAGCCTCCTAGACTGCATCGCTCGTAGCTTCTTCACGAATCACCACCTTTGATCTCCACGTGCTCCAGCGTGAGCCTGCCACCTCGCGTGACATCCTAGATCACTTGGACCTCAGATTTTTCACATCCTAGTCTAGGTCTTCCTCATTACTAACCATAATCATCTCCACACCCACCCTACACATGCAAAGACCAGAGAACATTTTCCACCAGCACAATTCTCCCCAACTTGGCCGACATTAGTCCACATACTCAAATCACACCTTTAACCATTCATCAACACAATCCATGTCATCCACAACCATATTCTCCTCACTTTCCAGAAATTAGCCTCAGACCACTCAGTACGACTGCTATGACCGCCATGCACAGGCCGGTCGCCAGCTCATCAAGTAATCAAAAACACAAGTACTCGGGAATTACTATCGCTCTGCTTAGGACACTCGAAAATCACAAGTATCATAGCACTCCTAGTCTACGACTACCGACTATCAACCAATCATTATTCCATCAATCACCGAGAACAACCAAGTACTGAAGCACAGACTACCATCCACAAGTACTGTAGCACCAACCACCAAGTACCTACCTGGTACAGTAGCAACGACCACCGAGTACTCCCGACCGGTCCACTGAAGCTCACAACCCATCAGACATGAGTACTTGAGGTACTCAAAGATCACAAAAAATTGAAGTACTCGAAGTCTATGAGTACCGACCGTGAAGCTTATGGCAACCGATTGCAAAGCCCATGACGATCGATCAGCAAAGTCTACGACTACCGATCACAAAGTTTTCGATTATCGACCAGCAAAGTCTGCAACTATAACAACAATCTGTGAAGTCTACAACTACGACAAAGCACTGTAGCTACAACCGGTTAACACTTGCTTACGACCGATTTGCTGTAACTCACCATCATCGACCAGTTAAGGTCGTTCTGCCATGGTTGAAATGCTGTGGTCGATTTGCCATAATCAAAATGCTATGGTCGATGCCTTAATCATCTACGGTGGTCGACTACAGCCCTGAAAACTCTAGCAACACGAGTGTATCGACCAGAACTTTTATAAACGCAAATTCCAATGAAACCCAGATGTCAATTATTCATCATCACTAAATGCACGACCACCACATGGTCTAACAATCTCTCCCTTGATGAATACATTGACAACACCTCAAAAAATCTTAAATGAGAAAATTTGCGAAAGAAAAAATTCAAAGCTACAGACCACAGTCGAAAGAGCATAGAGAGCACAGACCACAACAGAAAGCTCAGAAACCTCCCCCTCAACACCAGAGAGCAATTTTTTTCAATTATTTTTCCTCTTGCTCCCCAACTCTCAGAAGATTCTCCCCCTTTCTTCTAATTTCTCCCTCATCAAAGCTTTCCCGACGAAAGCCCTCACAAACCTCCAAAAGCTTTTTTCCCCGAAAGCCTTACAAAAACCTTCCAAAGCTTTGCATTAATCCATAGCCTCTCCCTGGTTTTGCTAATGCTCCAATCGTGTCCAACCCAAACACGGACACCTAACTCCATTCATTTTGAAATTAAGGGACCCAAAACCCTTCCAAATATGGGTTTTACCATATCTCTAACACTTCCTAATTATGAACTTTCTCCACAACTCCTAACTCAACACGTGACGAAGCCTCTAGGATAGCACATCCTGTATCTTCATCACGTCTCATCAACTTCCATGTTGAAGCCTCCAGGACCGCATCTCTTGTAGTTTCTCCATGCATCATCACCTCTCGTGTCAAAGCCTCCTGAACCACACCGCCCATAGTTTCTTTACGAATCACCACATTTGATCTCCACGTGCTCCAACGTGAGCCCCACCACCTCGCATGACATCCTTGATTGCCTGGACCTTAGATTTCCCCCATTCTAATCTCGGTCCTCCTCGTCACCGTCCATGATCGATCAGCAAAGTCCACGACTACCGATCACAAAGTCTTTGACTACTGACCAGCAAAGTCTACGACTATGACAACAGTCCATGAAGTCTACGACTACAACAAAGCACTGTAGATATAACTGGTTCACTGATTCTTACGACCGATTAACTATTGCTTATGACCAGTTGCTGTAACTTACCATCATCGACCAGTTAAGGTCGTTCTGCCATGCCAAAATGCCGTGGAAATGTGCCATGGTTGATTTGTTGTGGTTGACACCTTGATCATCTGCCATGGTCGACTGACACCCTGAAAACTCTAGCGACATGAGCGCATCGATCAGAACTAAATGTATGACCACCACATGGTCTAACATATGGGCTTGAACCCGATCCACATACTCCTGTGCCAGAGCATTGGCATGCCTAGCTGGAGGCATACTGTTGCATGGAAGTACAAGGTTGGAACTATGTCATAGAATAGTAATAGGATAGAGGAAATGGTAATTAGATATAGAATCATGGTAATATGCCAGTAACTAGATATGCATGTATGAATTAACCCGAAACCCCATGTACGTGCAAAACTTTTTTCCAGAAACAACAGCATGAGCTCTAATATCAACTGTAGCACCTCACATACCAATATGAGATACTACTATAGAACGTCATCGCTAAAGGAAAGTATAATAAAAGCAACAATAGGAATTGCAAAGAAATAAAACTTTATGAGCACTTATTAGAGAGCCAGCAAAAGCTGGAAGTAAATATTTGAAACATAGGATCGGTCCACTTCTAGCCAAATAAAGAGTAAATAAGGTAACATAAATAGTAGTAAGTGATGGTGTTGAAAACTCGAGTGCTCCCACTCATGCATGTTGCAATCACTCCACTGGCCTTTTACCTAAGAATGGAAAGACCAAGCGTGAGATTTGAAAATCTCAGCAAGTACCCAACAACCGTCGCAAGTAAGGTGTGTAAAGGTCAAGTAATTCTAACAAGCGATTGACACAGGTTAAGTACAATGAAACTAAGTTATCGGAAACACTGATAAAGATCGAAGATAAAGCCAATGGAATAGTGAAATTTAAGATACTTGTTATTTAGCAAGTTAAGGCAATGACACCGGCGATTACTTCCCACATACCGATTATATGAGAGTAGTCAGGCACATCACTGTCCTCGACTATATAACCACAGACGGAGTGTAATATTTTGAGTAACGAAAATGTATGGCCCCCGTACATTACTAGGTGAGTGGAAATCTTTTATTTTGTGATAGTGATTATTAGTCAGATTAACAAGTATTATACATATATCAGGCTTAACTCATATACAAAATCATACAAGTAATGGATCATGATATCAGGAACAATAAAACATAACAACCCTATCGTTAAAAGATAGCTAAGGGTTTAACCTAAGCTTAAAACATGTCCATATGCTACCCCCATTAATGATTTAAACATTAGTTCTAAAACACTAAATTAAAAACATGAATTCTAGAACATCATTAACTGAGTATTCTAATAAACATAAATGCATCTCAAACAATATAACCTAGGATATCATGGCATGAATATAATATTAGAAGTCTATAGCCAGACAAGCATTAATAATGTGATAACTATACTCAATGGTGATGGTGACAATTATTCGTGGCAAATATGGTATGCGGAACGGAGAGGTTAACGACCACGAGGTACTTGCCTTGAGCACGTATGATGAACTCGCTGCACGAAGAATCTGAAATGCGCAACTGCTCGAATGCTTCCTCAATAGCTGTGTGTGAATCTACATGATGGAATGAAAGTGAACCAGATATGGCCCAGTTGGAATTGACGAGAGACGACACGAAATTCGCTTGATCAAAAAGAAATGAATTCGCTATCCCCCCTTGCCGTGCGATCGCTATTCGGTTGAGTGAACCACGTTCCATAGCACACGCTATGGATCTGTATGCGAAACGTGATTCGTTTGTGCTGCCTCGTCCACGCCGCCGCTGGCCATCACCGTGCCCAACCTGTGCACCGCCTCCCGGTCGTGCTAGGCCCACACGCCGCCTGCTGCCGCTGCCGCGTCTGGCCTGCATGCCACCTGCAGCCGCAGCCAAGAGAGCCCGAGAGAGAGATAAGGAGAGATGGGAAAGACACATAGAGAGAGACTTGAGAGAGAGAGAGAGAGGTAACAAACATCTGTAGATGGGAATAGAGGCCTGCACGAGAAGGAAGAGTTTGCCCTTATTTATCCTCCTTAAGTTCAGATAAAGAAAGACAATCAATCTGTTTAACTAGTTAGGATAATTTTCTATTTTTAGATGCTACAATTATGTACCTTCCGTGCAACAACAGTTTCAACTTTCAACTGAACGACACATCGCTACAGGCCAAAGAGATATCCTGCGACGTGTGTCGAGTCACTTGACCGCTCTTGCTCACGTACGCATGACTCGATGCACGTACGGCACGCCGGCACGGTATGGCCTAGAGCCCCGAGCACAGTTCGGGCACTGCAGCGGCATGTGCGTACGTGTACCACATATGGGCATGAATACTACACCAGCCAGCTCCGTGTGATACGGATAGATGTACGCAGCTGGTGGTACAAATGTACTAGACGCCAGACGTTCAGTTGGCCAGACCGTGCTGCCGTGTTTTTATTCCCATCGATCGCCGTCCGGCAGCGGAGTAAAAATCCCCCACCGACCCTCTGCGCAGAGGCACCGTCGGCTCATCATGGAAACCACCAAACCGGCCGGCTCTGTTACCTACAACTATCATACATGTTGGAGCTGTGATCCGATCGAACAATATTCCTGCCCCAACTTTATGGTGTCCGAAAGATGAAAGACCCATCCAGATTAAAATCTGTCATATTTGTTCGATTTTACATCTGGCAATTATAAAGCTGCTTCTAAATGTGTGGGTCGGTGCACGGATGTTAGCTAGCCAGATCGAAAAACACCGTTAGGATCTTGACAGTTTCCTTCCGTCAACGCACGCACACACGACACAGATACTATCTAAGGTCGCTTGCACCAGCTGGGTGAGCTGGGCAGCGGCGATCGATGAGGTCAGGTTTGTTTTGACGCACGCGGCCGGATCGGAGGAGGAGGCCGCGCGTACGTGGCGGAGCGAGCGGTCCAGCTCCAGCCGGCGTGGGGACACGGGTGGTGGCCTCCAGTTTTGCCTGCGGAGCCGCGCGGGCGGGGCCGCCGAGAACGTGCCGAGAGGCGCGACAAAAGGCCGCTGCGAACGCAGCGCTGTCCCTGTTGTTTAACCACGGCCGGCCGGCCGTTTTTACTTAAGGCTGTGCGCGCGTTGCTTGTTCGTGCCGCATCCGGCGACCGTATGCGTGCATGGCATGGCATGCGCTGCACAGCTCTGCTGCCGCCTCTGACGCGCCGTACGTACGCACAACGAGACAGACATGCAACCATTTGCACTTTTAAAGAACGCGCGGTTAATCCTAGTTTTATTCTCCCCATGCTGCCAAAATGATTCAAACATGAGGAGCAGCATGAGGGGTCAAGTGCACTCCTGGAGTCTTTGGGCTTAAGATGCTTAAATTTCTGCCTAGTGTGCTGAACTGCTTTTAGTGTTCCTAGTTCCTACCACTAAATTGAAGTAGGATTGCAGTTGCAGGGGGAGAATAAGGCGGTGGCATTAGGCTGAATCATAGCCGCATCCTTTTGAGGTCATTCTTTGCAGGGCTTCTCATGAAATGATCAAATGGGGACCACCTCTGAATCGGAATGGCATGCTTAGGCCTTCACTTATTTCGGCGTGAGGTTCTGACTTCTGGTTTATTTTTTACTATTTTTAAATTTCGTCTTTTTCTAGTTTTTAGTTTTTTGAACTTTTTTGCCGGTTCTTTTTTCCCGTTTTCGTTTGTATTGTCTATGATGGGCTAACATATTTTTTCACTTTTAAGTTTTTTAAAATTTAGTTACGCCAAATAAGTCACCACCAGTTATAGTGTAATTTTAGCTAAATACAATATAATTTCAACCATAAATTAACTCATTTCAGTCCAACCGAACGGTACCTAGATGTCCCCCTCTCATCGGTCATCGCCACACCACACCGGCACACCCCCAACCGTGGCGTTGTCCGGCGTCCAGCAAGTGAGATAGCCTAGCTAGCGTACATAGAATCTTACCAGCATTATTAGCTGAAGCATTCCGGCCTTCCCACGCTATCCACGTCGCCCCCTGCGCTCGACCGGCCGGCGCGTGGCGGAGGTATCTGCGTACGGCCGGCCGAGGCACTTTCCCTGAGTTTTCCAAAAATTACGTAAAGGTCCTTCGTTATCGCAAAAAGGTCCCTACATTTTTTGAATAAGCCCCTGCATATTTTTTTTGCTGGGTAGCGACCCGAGGTTTCCCGTAATTACGAACAGGCCCTTACTTCTTCCGAAAAGGCCCTCGGTTTTTTACGAAAAAAACTCCTCTGGTCTCCTTTTATTGCGAAAAAGCCCACGATTTTTTGCGAAAAAACCCTTCGCTTTCTTTTTTCTGCGAATTTTTTTCTCTTTTACTTCAGTCCACACGGTGGCTGGCGTGGCGTTGCGCCACGCCTATGTGGCTAGTTAGCTAAAGCGAGACATAAATATCAGCATGGATGGCGAAAAGTACAGGCTATAACCGACTGTTATGTTAGCCGTGCCCATGAATCCATGACAGCTTGCTTAACCACTCTACATGGGATCCCAACAATAGAAAATGTTCTCTGCTCGACTGACTTTTCCAAGTTCCAAACAAGAATTACACTGGATGGAAATATCTTCGGCAGTTAATTAGTACTCTCTGCATCACTCGTGCACAACAAAGCTGATTTATCACCCACGAGTGCGCGTTAACAAAATAGTACTCCCTCCGTTTCATTTTATAAAACGTATTTTGTTTGTGCATAGGAACTAAGGAGCGCAGGAAATCAAAAAATGACAAATGAAAATGATTATGGTGTCCATAGTAACGTCTTGGGAATAAGACAAAGGATAGTTGTGTGGACGTTTACTCATAAATGTTGAAGAGAGAGAAAAGATCAATGAGGACAAAATTTAGAAAAGATCATTAAAATTGCGTGCACACCATATATTTTGACACAAGGTGGCAAAAAATATAGGTCCTATATTTTGAAACGGAAGAAGTACGCTCAAGCGAAAGGAAATTTCCCAGATGTTTCGTTTGGGACACTTGGATATACCACGAAATTTTCGCTAGTTACTTCCAGTGAGAAAACAAAATGCAAGCTTTGACAGCATGCAAGTAAAAATGCTGCAAATATGTGAAGACAGGCACAGGAGGAGGAGCATTGCCTTTCTCGCCGGATCCAGGCAGGTAGGCTGCAGCAGCAGCAGCAGCACTGCAGCATTAAACACACATGGGATGGACCCCAGAATTATTGACTCCGGAAACAAATTAAAGCGGCGGTACGAATCAACCAACACGAGGTAGGGATAGGACGCGGCAGAAGCTTGCGCTGCCCACAAAGCCCCAAACACGAGCGCAAACAGCCTCGGAACGTACGTGCGCGCGGCGTCCATGTGTGGTGTGTGTTCGCGCCCGTTTCAGCAACAGCGCCGAGTTCACCAGACAAGCCAGCTGAGGAACTTTTAAACGGAGTGTTTTTTAAGATAAAATCTACCGGTTATTTTCTCAAGGCTCCTCCGTTCCTTAAATTTTCGACGGGACAAACTTAGGCGACTCTTGCTTGTTGGCTGTTGCTGCTAGGATAAAAGAAATTTCGGACTTTGGGAAGCAGAAGAAGCAGGGCAGGCACACCATCCAAAGGACGGTCACAGACAGGCCAATCAGCCAGTGGACCAGAGTGATAGAGAGGAGGGCACACGACGAGGGCCTTTTGGAGAGTACACCGGCTGATTGGGAGTAGTACTAGTACGCTGGCATTGGGGCCCGAAAGTGACCGTCTGAGCGAGTACTAGAGATGCTAAGACTAACAAGTTTGACAAATCTTCCATGGAACGTGCAGGTGGAGCCCACTCTTCAGCCGGTGATACACGTACGATTAGGGTACACGCGCGCGCGCACGAAGAAAAAGCCTAAAATGTCGGTAAGAAAAAACGGCAACGTAGCACTCAGCAGGTGCCAGCTGCCAGGTCGTTAAGAACGGGGACGAAAAGGAATCAAAACACGCTTAGCTTTGCCACGGAGGCCGTCCCGAGTAGAGCTGGGACTTGGGCCGTGCCGTGCCGGCACGGCTCGGGTTTATCGTGCTTCATGTCACTTCGTGCCGTGCCGGCTCGGTCCAGTCATCTCGCCGTGCCGTGCCGGCCCACGTCGTCTCCAGCCAGGCTCAAGCCCAGCCCAAAGCCCATTGTGCCAGCGTTCGTGCCGTGCCAGCCCAAGCCCAGCCCGAAATTACTATACACGAACGCGAAGGCGGTGGCGACGGTCGTCATCTTCCTTTCTCTCATACCCCCCTCGTTTAAAACTAGTTGAAATTAAATTAATTGCATAAAAACATGGGCACGCAACAACATAAATATTTCGGGAAAAAGTGGAATTTCTTTAATATTTTAGAAATACAATGTTACTGCCTCGTTAAAAATCTTACGCCCCAGAATGGGGTTTCCCGAGTAAGGAAAAGAGTACAGTAACAATATATGTATATACAAAATATTACAACATGTGTAAATAATATCTACTCGGCAATGTCTAGATCAGCATGCGCCTGTACGATTTCGGGATCATCCAGTTGATGTTGTTCCCGCTCTTTGGCTAATTCCCAGTATTTGGCACATGTGATTGCCTCCACCATCCTGGGCGTAAGGGATGACCTTCTCTCTTCTATTATTCTCCCTACCGTACTGAACGTCGCTTCTGAAGAGACAGTGGACACTGGCACCAGGAGAACATCCCGTGCGAAATGTGATAGTACAGGAAAGATCCGCTTGTTGTTCTTCCACCACTCGAACAAGTCTATCTTGCTTCCATCCGTAAGATCAGGATCAATGTTTGCAAAATCATGCTCCAAATAGTGGTTTAACTCCGAGACAGAATTCCACTTGGAGGATGCCTGAGACTGAGAGGACGAAGAAGTAGACTTGCCCTTTAATTTCTTCCATAAGTGTGATCCGAAACTTGTCTTCCCATGTTGCGTTTGCTGTGAGGCCTCCGATCCGAACCAAACAAACTCTATAACTAAGCAAGAGGTAGGATAATAAATACCAGATAAAATCTTTGTTGCTTTATAAAAAGGTTTTAAAAACTTGTATCTTTTTTAGCATGTCAAGGCTAAATTTTCTTGGCTCTTTCCCATTAGATGTACAGTACTCCGCGAACCTAGCTACCACTTGTGGAGAAAACCTAGCTACCACTTGTGGAGAACTTGCGAGGTAACGAATAGCATTACGGATACTATTCAGATATGGACCAATTACTTACATACCATCTTGAACAACAAGATTCAAGATGTGACATACACATCTCTGGTGGAGGACATAACCACCAATATATGTTTGTAATCTTGGGGTAAGGATGTTCATAGCCGTTGTGTTTGCCGATGCGTTATCTAGAGTTATAGAAGCAATTTTATTATCTATCTTAAAATCATCGAGTACATATAATATACGCTCGGCAATTGCCTATCCCGTGTGCGATTCATTTATTAGTTTAAATCCTATGACTCTTTTGTTTAGTGAAGAAATGTGAAGCGGAGTGAAGAAATAGAGCTTGTTAATCTGTGATGCTCGGAAGAAATTGCAGAGCGGAGGGAGTGAAGAATGAAGCAATGCGATTATGCTGGGAAGATGTAGAGCGGAAGAAGTGAACTTATAAGGAAAAAATGTGAACGTTACCTTCTGAACGTTACTCTTCTGATCGTTATTTTCTAAACGTTTCTGATCGTTATTTTTTAAACGTTGCATGCGAACGTTAGTCTTCTGTGAAGAATTTTTATTTTATCAGCTTTTTTCACATCATCTTTCTCTTTTTTCTGTCCGGCCGCCTCCTCCATCTTTTTTTCCTACCGTCCAACCATTCCCGGTCTGCCACGTTGCCTGACGCCTGGCCCCGCGCGTCAAATCCCGGTCACCCCCGTCGGACCGTCCCCCACCCGGCCACCCCCTTTATTCCCCTCGGTCGACGGCCCGCGGCTCCCTCCCTCTCCGGCTCTCCCTCCCTCCCTCCCTCCGGGCCTCACGCCCTCACGCCTCCGGTCCGGCTTCCCCCACCGCGCCCTCCCTCCCTCCGACTCCGGGCCTCCCCCTCCGGCCCCTCCCTCCCTCCCTCGGCCTCCCCCGGCTCCCCCTCCGCCGCCTCCCCCTCCGGCCCCTCCCTCCCTCGGCCCCCCACCGCCCCCTCCCTCCCTTGGCCTCCCCCGGCTCCCCCTCCCCCGCCGCTTCCCCCGCCGCCCCCTCCCCCTCCCCGGCTCCGCCTCCCCCTCCGGCCCCTCCCTCCCTCGACCCCCCCACCGCCCCTCCCGCTCCGTCTCCCCCGCCGCCTCCCCCTCCGCCCCCTCCCCGGGACCCTGGCTCCCCCTCCCCGCTGCGGGAGCAGACGCCGGTGTTCGCGTGCGACGCATCCAACGCGACACTAGCAAGGTACGGGTTCTGCAACCGGTCCATGAGCGCGGCGGCGCGGGCGGCTGACCTGGTGGGGCGGCTGACGCTGGCGGAGAAGGTGAGAGTATGAGACCATTTCAAATCTGAGATGCTCTGGCCTCTGAGGATGCTCTGAGATGTTGCCATGACTGTTTGTCTGCTCTTGCTGCTGCGGCATCTGCAGGAATCCGTCACGCCCGTCACCGGCTCCGCCTCCCCGTGCCGGCCGTGCCGCCCAAGCCCGCCGTGCCGTGCCGGCCCAAGCATGGCCCAATCTGCCGTGTCGTGCCGCCCACTGTGCCGGATTGTGAGGCCCGGCCCGGCCCACCATTCGTGCCGTGCCGGCACGGCCCGCCACGTGTCGGGCCGGGCCATGCTTGGGCCGGGTCGTGCCAGTCATGCTTCGGGCTGACCCAAAGAAGCCCGGTCCAAGTCCCAGCTCTAGTCCCCAGCCAGGGGCGGACTTGAGCGCACGCATCGACACGTCCAAGCAGCCCAAAACGTCTTTTAACGCGCGGCCTTTCCGCACGTGTCGACCCAGCCGACGACGCCCCGATCAAGCTTGCCGCTTGCCTGCTAGCGCTAGCGAGCTACAGAAGTAAGAGATATCTGAGACCACGGATACGCCAAGCAAACAAATCGTAGGCTAATAAAGCTGTGAGAGAGAGACAGAGAGAGAAGAAAAAAAAGCAGTAGTACTGCACGTCCTTGCTGCTGCGATCAAGCGAGATAGATGCTCTCTCCTGTATCTTAGCTTCTTCAGAATAGGGCAGTGTTGGAAAGAAGAAAAGAGAATTCCCCATCTCCTTCCCAAAAGGACCTCCCTCCTTCCCGTCACCACCCTCCTCCTCCTCACCCATGCTCAAATAAAGGCCTCCCTCCCTCCAAAAGAATAGACACAAAGGAAACACGCCATCTTTTCATGTATCCTTCCTGCTTCTTATTCAACACTACTTGCCCAGTTCTTTCTGTATCTCTGTGTATTTTTCCACTGTCTGTGTGCCAGTATTATGTTTAACGCATAACAGGCCATGCTTGATTAGTTTATGGGTTTTGCTAGCGCCTGTATGTCCGATGAAGGCATTCCTATCGGACGCTCCAGTGCAACATTCGGACATATTGTGTGCAACAATTATAACCATCATATGCAACAATTATTTCACACACAAAATCTCAATGTTGCACTATTTGTTGATGATTATTGCACATATGAAATCAAAAATGTTGCAATGAATAACACCTACCTCTAGACGCGCGAAGCCTTGGGTATGGCGATGCTGGGCGGCGGGCGCGGATCTGACGTTGAGGTCCTCAACTTGGTGGCACCGTGCCTAATGATGGCCAAAGAGGAGGTTGACGGCCCGATCCGGCGGCGCTGACGTCGGGGATGGGTGGCTGGGGATGGGGATGGAGAATCGACGACAGAGAGAAGAAGAGACTCAAGTAAGGGAAGCAAAGGGTGAGGAGTGAGAGAATGAGAAAGTCGTCCAATTTTTATCCCTTTGTTCGTACATATGAACAATAGCGAATCCTTTAGTTTATTTGAGAAAGGTTTAGTTTCCAATTGGGATATTTTTCCGCCCATTTTGGCCTTGAGTCCTAGCCTTGACAAGAACATAAGAGGAATTTGCAGGTGAGCCCACGCCCACCAGTTGATCACCTCAGACCTAGGGATGGAAACAGATCGTATGCGATCGAACAATCTCAAATACGAATATGAATCTATATTTTAAAATGCATACGAATACGAATTCGAATATTCTCAAATACGGATATGAATATTCTTGAATACGAATATTTTCAAAAATGGATTTTACTTACCACATTCGTGTTTTCTCAAATACGAATAACGGATAAAACGGATTCCTAGCGGTTTTGCCGATTTTTCGCCGGTTTTGACTGGTTACCGGTTTTAAACCGCCTAAATTCAAATTTTGAATCACAAATTCGTCCGGTTTTTCCTGGGTTCTCAAAACGGATCGAATAGTCTCGAATACAAATACAGATACAAATATTCTTGAATACGAATGCGAAGACAAATATACTTAAATACAGATATAAATATTTTTAAATATAAATGTAATTTTTTTGAATACGGATTTTAGTTACCATATTTATATTTTTTTAGATATAAATATCGGATAAAATAGATTATAGTACCGTTTCCCAACCCCTACTCACACCTCAACCCTCTGCAGAGAGCACGCAGGCTGTACGCCCTGCTCCTCCCACGAGAAAAAAGAGGACAACTTCAACAACCCAAGGCCAGCTTTTTCCTAATCCCACATCCTTTTGTCAGGCGCTCATGGCGTCGCCTCTTGACCACGGCCTCCCCCCTCGCCGAGCCCAACGGGCTACTCGACCCGATTCGATCTGATCTTGCGCCCAGCCACGCAAACGACGCAACTCCCCATTAATACCCTTATATGGTACTAGAAAGCGTCACAAAATCTTGGCCAAAAAACGCGGTAAATGCGGGGTATACTCGTTCTCCTTCCTACTACTGCCGCATTTATTAGCGCGGCGCGTCGCCCGACGCCTCGGAACGGAGGCGAGCAAATCGCGGCTCGTATCGAGAACCGACGCTTCCTGCAAACATCGCCGGCCGCGGGGTTCATTGCCTGCTCGCTCGTAGTACGACGTTGCAATCCGACGTACACACACGCAGCAATACGAACGGGAAAAAAAATCAAGCATTCACAGATCGAATGTCAAGGAAACGAATGGCTAATTACTGATAACTTAATTTCTCATGATTACTGATAACTTAATTTCTCATGATTACTGATAACTTAACGACGATGGTAACAAAAACCATAACCGAATAGGACAACATTTTTCATCTGACTGTCGTCTCGTCTCACCCTGGCCGGTGTAGGCGGCAGCTACACTGGCGAATGATAACTTACTCTTTAGAAACCGAAAAAAAAAAGAAAAAAAAGAAAATGCAAAAGTGCAAACAAAATTGGCCGGATTAGTCACCTAATCGGGTGTTTCTGTCGTTGCACTAGACGACGGGGAGCGGGTCGATTTGGAAGAGGTCGGTGATGTCTTGGAAGAAGTCGTCCACCGGCTGCAACTCCGCCGGCGAAGAAGGGTCGAGGAGGTCCGAAGAGCCCTTGCCGGAGAAGGAGAATGGCTCCTCGGGGAGGTTGGACAAGAAGTCCAGCGGGGGCTCCGGGAAGTCGGAGAGGAGGTCGAAGTCGGTGTAGAGAGGGGGGAGCTCACCGGCGAAGCCGTCGCCGGAGAACGAGCAGCCGAAGACCTCGCCGGATTCGTTGGTCTGCGGGGCGCGGGAAGGGAGTGACGGCTTCTTGGAGGTGGTGTTGTCGGCGGCGGCGACGGTGGACGGAGGGAAGGAGCGGAGGACGGAGGTGGGGGACGCCGCCGCCAGGTGGGACTCCTCGCCGGAGTCGTAGGAGGTGGCGGAGGAGGCGTTCTTGGAGCCGGACTGCTGGAAGTTGGTGGTAGCGTCAGGGCCACGCAGCTGGATGGCCGCCGAGTCGTAGACCTTGGCGGCCTCCTCGGCGGTGTCGAAGGTGCCGAGCCACACACGTACCCGCCGCCACGGGTCGCGGATCTCCGCCGCGTACTTCCCCCACGGCCGCCGCCGCACGCCGCGGAACCGCGGCTCGCCGCCGTCGTCCGCGCCGGCCTTTCTCTTCCTCCCGGGCACCACCACCTTCGGCTTTGCGTTCGCGATGGCCGCCGGCGCCATCTCCTCCGCTCCCCTCCCCTTCGCCGGCTGCAGCCGGATCTCCTGCACGTAGCGCTTCACCCTCCGGCGCTCGGCCGCCTCCTCCTCATCACTCGACGAGTCAGTCGCGTCATAGTCATCGCAGAACACCCTCACCGTCTTGGGCTCCACACCATCGCACTTCCCCTTCCCCACCGCCGGCGCCACCGCACGGGACGTCACCTCGACGTGCTCCGTCCTCTTCACCGCCATGAACACCTCCTCCTCCATCAACAAAACCCCCTAGAACTCCACTCGCATTTGCCTGCCCTCCAAACTCCGCCTCCTAAAACCCCCCTCAAGAAACCTCCTAAACCCCCAAAGCAGATGGTGGCAAGCAAGAGCACCCTCCACCTACACCACAACAAACTCCCACAAGAACCCAGAGGAAACGGGAAGGGAAAAAAAAAAAGCGAACCGCTTTTGGGCAGGAAGCGGAGAAGGAGACGAAGCGATGAGGTAGTATTGGTGGGATTTTTATGGGGGATTGGGACGGGGAGGAGGAAGAAGGCGGCGTAGGCTCTTGCACCCTTCCAAGGCCGGGGCTTTGTGGGGTGCGCGCCTCTAGTCTTCGCGTGTTTGATGTGTTTGCTGTTTTTGCTGCTGTTGCTGTAGGCTGGGAACACCGAGGCCGCCCAGTTTTATAACGATCGCATCTGCCCATTTCCGGAAACCTAGATTTTTTATTTACCCCTCCCTTTTCTCCCCCACCGTGTTTGTTTTCTTTTCCCATCTCCTGCCTTTTCTTCTCCTTTTCCCCGTTCCCGCACCAAGTATTTTTTTTCTCCCCAAAAAAATCTGTATTTTGAATTTTGAAGGGAGAAAAATCTGGGGCGTGCTCCTCTTCGCGTGTGTTAGATGCGCTTGCTGTGGCTGTTGCCAGGCTTACAGCAGTAAACTCTTAACTACCTGGGGCCGTACATTTTCCGGTGGCAGTAATTCTCGTGGCCCCACATGTAAATGACGGGCCAGCGACTCGGCGGTGGGTTCCAACGGGCACCGGCTCGTGTTTCCCCTGGACCCACCTGTTGGCAACGCGAAGGGCGAGTGGAGAGAGATTCTAGTGGCGGCCAACGTGTGAGCGCCACATCCCGCCGCATCTGCTGTACGGCCACTGGATGCGCGACGCGTGGATACTTGCCCGCGTGTCAGTGATCGTGTCAGATGGGGTCACGCGACCCGGGCGGTAGGTAGATGTAACTACGGCCAAACCTTTGGGGTGGGGGCCGGAAACGAGCGGAACCCCCCCTTTTTTTCACCGCGGGGGTAATTTTGGGATTGAAGAAGGTGATGCCGTGATGCCATATATTAATATCGGTACCAGATTTTTCTGTCTGCTGATCTTATCTATTGGTTTCAGAGCCTGTTTGGATCCACCCAGATTTTAAGAATCTGGCTTTTGGAAACTAGGTGGGATCCAAACAGACCAGTTTTTGGGGCAGTTTTTAAAATCTACCTACCCAGATTCTTAAAAACTAAGAAGCTGTTGATACCTAGCTTTTGCCAGTTTTTTTTGCAGAAATACCCATTTACCCTCATTAAAGACCATGCGCAGACTGTTTAATGTGCTGTTCAAGAGCAATAAATGTAAGGGTATAATAGTCTATTAGCACCAATCATAAATGAAACCAGCTTTTAAAAACTAGGGGATCCAAACACCCCATCAGTTTTTGCTAAGAAACCAGCTTTTAAAAACTAGAAGTAATAGCTGGTTTTTAATAATCTGAAACTGACCCAAACAGGGCCTCAGTCTTTCCGTTGGAAATATGAAGGGGCTACTTGCGTGCCAAGGGAGGGCGACTGTGTTAATTACCTTGTTATTTAATTTTCAACTTCGAAATCGGGATATTTTCTCGTGGAGGTGGTGCAAATTTGTTGCGCGAATAAACTTCAAAATAATGAAATTTTTAATGTTGGGCAGCTCCATTTCCTTGTACGGCTGGGCAAATTGTGCAGTCAAACAGAGGTTGCCAGGCATCAAGCACTCCTTTTGGCAGGACTCAGGAAAATGTTTTTAATGTTCCATTCTTGGATGAACAGGTGGGACGAAACAGAGTAATCGTTGCTAGTAATTACAATTAACAGCTAGCTCCTGTGTGCAAGCTGGAAAGTACTAAAATAACTCACTGTTCGATTTTGCATGCAACTTCGCTCATGAATGTGCAATGCAATGCAACCAAAAACCATCATGAACTAGCAAGTAGAAATAGTAAAGCTTCTAGCTGGAACCTTAATTTGGTTGTTGGATTTCTTGGTGGGGAGAAATTAATTAGAGGATTTGGAGCCAAATCATGCTAAATAAAATCTATAGCTGATTTCGGCGGTACCCGACTTGTTTCCGCACGTACCTTTCATCAAATTTAACAGCCAAGTCATTCCATGGATGAACAAATGGCAAAACCGCTCAGGTTTAATGCCTACCAGTAACTCTTTCGTACGATCCAGGAGACCGACTAGAGAAAAGATGAATAAGTGGTTTTAAAGATTTTCTTTTCTATCAATTATTTGGCTAAACCAAGTATATAATGCAGGAACTTAACTCAATTTGGTTTACCACAAGTAAAGCTAAAATGTACTAGGTTTACCTAAGTGCATCAACAAACTAAGTCTATGTCAAATTTTGCAATCCTAAAATGACGAGCAATTAATTTAATTCTATGAATATAAATTGCTTGAATGTAAATCGAGCATAAAAAAGTAAACCACAATTGATACGATTCTTTTTTACTGTAGTGTTCGGAGATTTGCCGATCTCACTATTCCACATTAAGGTAAGCACAAATGAATTAGATCAGATCCACGAATTAATACAACACCTCAATCCATTAGTGGTAGCTCTTTCCTGCCCCCAGATAAGTGAGCTCTAGCCTTCACAACTTGCCTAAACTTCTCACAACCTTCTTTGAGAAAATCACCATGCACAACGCGTCCAATGCCATCTAGGAGTTGGCAACCTACAAGAGTAACAAGTCAAGCTCCTTACTTGACTCTCAAAAAGTGCAACAAATGCACAAATTCAAACGGATACGAAATCTACATCTAGATACAATACATGCAATTTAAAACTCTTCTCCTTACTCACAAGGTGCAACACATGCACAATTGGAGAGAAGAACATCACACTACCTCAAGAGAGTGAAATGGAGTACCAAAGGTCTTACCCCAACCGGCCACAAGGGAGTATTTATATCCCACACACAAAAACTAGCCGTTGGAAGTAAAACCCCTGAAAAATCAGGAATTTTGGTAGACCGCCGTTCTAAGTCTGGAACTACCGCTCCCCTCGCAACGATAAAAAAACTACCCGTTATTCAGCAAAATCGGTAGTTTCGTCACATAAAGTATGGTACTACTGTTCTGCGGTAGTACAGCTCCATACATACGGAGTACCGCTCACACAGAGTCGGTAGTACCGCTCACCGATCAGACCGCTCACGCAGGGCCAGAACAATCGATTATCAACCATGC
The DNA here is from genome assembly GCA_017311315.1 of Dendrocalamus latiflorus. NCBI lineage: Eukaryota > Viridiplantae > Streptophyta > Magnoliopsida > Poales > Poaceae > Dendrocalamus > Dendrocalamus latiflorus. The sequence goes on along the minus strand of CM029666.1, from coordinate 7,534,517 downwards.
TGGTCCTCAACCACATTGTCTGGTATGACCATATAGGTCACCGACCACGCCGATCTTCGACCACGTTGATTTCAATTATATAGGTGTCGACCACGTTGACTATATCAATCTTCGACTACGTCAATCTTCGATCACATAGATCTTTAAACAACACGTCGATCTCTACCATGTTGTTTCGATCACGTCGATTCGACCATATTGGTTTGATCACATTGATCTTCAACCATACCAGTCATTGATCACATTGATCTTCGACCTCGTTGGTTCGACTTAGTCGGTTTGACCACATTAATCTTTAACCACATAAGTCTTCAACCAAATTGATTCAACCACTCTAGTCTTTGACTACACATGTCTTCGATTACCTTGGTTTGACCATGTTGGTTCGATCACTCTGGTCTTCGATCTCTCAAATCATCGACCACCTTGATTCAACCACACTAGTCTCTGACCACGTTGGTTCGATTGCTCTTGTCTTGGACCACACTGGTCTCCGATCGGCAACGAACGTGGTAGTACCGTGGTCACAACGCCAGTAATTCTAATTTTCTAGAGAAGTGCATTTACTTTAATAGATTTTGCAAAATACATTTGTAAAATATAGTATCATGCACACAAGGGTTAACCATGATTCCCAACAAATTGCAAAATATATGTGCATACTTTTAGAATAATGACAAAAGGTAGAAAACATGGACTTTAAATACTTGCAAAACACATTTGCAATATATACCCCCATATTACACGGATTCAATGCATTAGCCACAACTATTTGCAAAACATATTTGCAAATATAAGCATCATACTACAGAGAGCAAGAGCAAGTGAGATTGAGCTATCAACACATGATGAGACTTAAACTACTAGACATGATCCCTCTTAATAGTGCAGTAACATATACTAGCAATTCGGTTTTCCAAACAAACACCAAAACCGGTAAAAGACTAAGAACACATCTTTAACCCTAGCTAGTCATACATTGGCCTTGAGTCATTGTCTTGATATGCAATGATGCATCCTTCACTTGGACTCCATCAACACATGATGGGTCTTCACTTTACTTTTATGATCAACTTATGGTCATCTCCTCTTGAACATGCATCAACTCATGATGTATCCTCTTCTTGATGTCCTTCAACTCATGAAGCTATTTTCCATCCTGTATCTTACTTGATGATTTTCAACACATGAAGTCATCCCAAGTCACCCTCATTTGTGAAAAATGTTAGTCCAAAAATTAATTGTCATCAATTAACAAAACTTCACCATTAACTTATAATGGAAGGACTACATTCCACAATTACCAAAATCAGCTTAATGGAACTTGAACTTACAATCTCTCCCTTTTTAGTGATTGATGACAAACCCATTAACAATAATAGCATTTGGTTGAAAACGAATATGTGATAGGAAATTAAACTAATGAGCTTGACAATGAGCTAAAATGGACTCTTTAATACAATGAGCTTGACAATTAATCCATCTTAAATTTGATCATAAAGAGTATGAAAATAGATACACAAGACCAATTAGGAGTTTGAGAGGACTAAAGGAAAAGATATTTGAAACACATTCAAATTATTTTACTCTTGAGAGCTCCTTGAAGGCTTTAATATTCTAATTGAAGTTCCATATTTTCAAACTTTGACATCTTTATAGAGCTTTATTCTAATTGAAACTCCAGATTTTCAAACTTTGACATATTGATAGAGATTTAAGAGCTAGTTGAAAAATTAACTTACAACTATCCAATAAATCTGATAAAATTCGTCAATATAGACCAACAATAAATGATCAAAAGTCAAAATTGTAACTTCCTCAGATTATGAGACCAGTTAAAGATACAAAATCACAAAGCTGCTCAAAATCATGCAAAACTCTAAATTTTCAGCATTTGAGCAAAAAGAGAAAAAATGTAACCTTTTTCAAATCGTAAAGAAATAAATGAGAATGAAACACATTCATTCAAAAGATCCATAAAACATTTTTTGGTTAAATAGGTAAAATAGTTTTTCCAATATTTATACTTTACCCATTTTATTTAAATAAGCCCAATATACAATATAAGTTTTTTACAAAGAAAAAACCCCTCTTTACACAAAGGTTCCTCTTGGCATTTTTTTCCTTCTCCTTTGACATACAAAGGATTCTTCTCTTTTTATTTTTCTTCTCTTTTCATATCTCTTTCCTTTTATTTAGACTTTTTCTCCTTATATCATCTAGCACCAAGAATTAAAAATCTCTTCATTTCTCTATTGTTCTTTTGTCTTTTTCATAAAAGCATTCACCACTTTGACATTTGCCACTTATGATGACATTAAATATCACTTATGAAAAAAATACTGTTTATAAAAATAAATGATACCAAGTATAATTAATTTTAATTGTAGACACTTGTTACCACTAATAATTGGATCATCTCATCTCAGCTAAAACACTACTAGTACCAGTACTGGTTAATGATACTGACGTACATATGTACATCAAGGACACAGACTAAGATATTGTAAGGAAGTCAAACTGCTTGCGCCTCCCTCGCATTGGCAATTTGGCATTGCGCGACACGGCCATCTGTCGCTCCTCAGTCGCCGGGAGAGTCATCCTCGTCCCACTTGCCGTACATGACGCTGCACACGAATTTCATCATAATTTGTGTATGTGTGGTCTTAAAAAATTTTAGAAATTTTTTCATAATTTGTATATATATATCGTCATCAAAAATTTAGGAAACTTTTTTCCATAAATTGTATAAAAAATATAAAAAGAAGTAAGATATAGATACAAATGAAGTGTTACAAAACAGGGATATCATGCTCTATTTGCCTCCAATCTTCCCTCTTAGAGCAACTTCAGCAGGGCCCCTACTTGAGCCCTCAAACCTCATATTTGAGGGCTTGAGGTAAAAATAGAGGTCCAGCAGGACCCCTACTAGAGCCCTCAAATTTGAGGAGCCCCTCAAATCACCCTCCCACCCCTCATTCCTAGGGGCTCCCCCCACCCCTCATTTTCCTGTTTTTTTCCCGCACCGTGAAACTTCTCCCGCTCTCAGCCAAAATTCCCAGCCGCCCGCTCTCCCCGCCCGCCGAATCCCCGCCTCCGCTCTCCCCGCCGCCCGCTCTCCTGGCCCGCCGAATCCCCGCCTCCGCCGCCCGCTCGCCCCCCGCCTCGCCCGAACCCCCCGCCTCCGCCGCCCGCTCGCCCCCCGCCTCGCCCGAATCCCCCGCCTCCGCCGCTCGCTCGCCTCCCGCCCGTCGCCGTACTTGGCTCTCCGCCGCCTCGCCCGTCGCCTCCGCTCTCTGCCGCCTCCGCTCTCCGAACGTCTTCGGCGCCTCCGGGCCCGATCCGGCTAGATCTGGCCGCCGCGCCTCAGATCCGGCCTCCTCTGCGCCAGATCCGGCCGCCTCCCCGCCAGATCCGGCCGTCTCCGCCCCGGGACGCCGCCTCCCCCGCCTGGATCCGTGCCGGCCTCGCCCCGCCCGGATCTGGCCGCGCCGTCGCCCGAGCGCCTCCCGGCCGCCTGCCTCCCCGAGCACGCCGCCCGCCTCTTTCCTCCCGCGCCCCGCCCCACGCCGCCACCGTGCCCCGCGCTGCCACCGTCCTCCTCGGCCTCGCCGTCGTCGAAGGATGCGAGGAGGCGGACAAGGAGGGAGAGAATGAGGAGTGGGCCCCATGTGTCAGTTGTAGTGGAATGGATTTGAGGGCTGAAATTTGAGGGGTGCTGTTGGAGTAGATGCAAAAAAACAGGGCCCTCAAAAGTAGGGGGAGCCCTCAAATGAAAAGTAGGGGCCCTGTTTTGAGGGCTACTGCTGGAGTTGCTCTTATGATTTTTGGAGACAACTTACTAGCTAAACACTTTCCAAATGTAGCTCAAGATCATCAGAGAAGTGGATTCTCAGATAAATCAGGAGCAAAAACTAAAAAACCAAGAATATGTAGCTCTACCAAATAGACCCGTAGCTGTTTGCAATATCGTTTTTGCATGTCACTTTGTCCAACTTTTTCGTAAGTCAATTGGGGGGGGGGGGGGTTGGCCATTAAGCAATATGCAAAAATATCATAAAAAAGAAAAGTTAAGAAAAATGGTAAAATTCAGGGACCATATCAAGAATTTTTTGCAATGTCCCGTACAAGTTGAGGAAGAACAAAACGTTTTCCTTAGTGTACATCTTTTAAGAAAATTTCCATAGCGTAATTTTTCTGAAAAATGAACCAAATTGTTCAAAAGTAATCCTTAAATTTTCTCTCTCTCTCTCTCTCTCTCTCTCTCTCTCTATATATATATATATACATACATACACTTTTTGCACATCTACCATGGTCAAATCTGTTGACTTGATGGAAAAATAGATGAAGTGGCAAAAATAAAATACAACTGACAGAATAAATGATGATAAATAAATGAACAAATTTCTAATGACAGAAATAATATTGTATAAATGTGCAGTGACAGAACAAAAATTTCCTTTTTCTTTGTGCAATAAAGTTGATATCGCTCTACTGCATTACAATTCACTAATTCACGTGTTCTCCTCTGCGTGTGCTACTGCCTCTCATATTTCAAAAGTGGTATCGGCCACGATATTAGGTGGGTTTGTTTGGGCTAATGGTTATGGCTTAAATATTTGAATTCTGATTGTTTGTGAGAGGTAGTACGTAGAGAAAAATAGTTACATATGATTTGGTCGATACAGTTAAACTCAGTATACTTTTTACTATAATCTTTTTATTAACCTATTTTTTAAAAATATATTATTTAAAAGTTAGTTATTATAGGTAGTATAAACATAAACTGACTTTAAACCGATCAACTCACCCATTAGCGGGCTGCACCATGAAGCCCGACACGGCGAGCGGCAGCCTTGCGAAGCGTGTGGGTCAGATTCTACAGTAAGCAGTGCGCAAACCATGTGGATCGACAACATTATTCACCAATACCCATGTAATTAACTCCCCAACACGGCCTCGTCGCGCGTGGCGCGGTAAAACCCACACCGGTCTCGCTCACCACCCGGCCCCACACGTCAGCCGAACACCACCCTTGGTTAAGTCAGTCAGGCAGGCATGCAGGCAGTCAGTCAAGTTGGTACCTTACGGACACAGCGTAGCCGGCAGTGCACAGGGTTAAAGAAAGATCACTTGCTGCAGCAGGGTAACTAAAATACTGGGCAAGTGCTGCTCCCGTGCATCACTGTGTCCTCCCATGGTCTGTTATCTTTTTCTTCCTGCACAGCGGTAGGTGACTCCAAGCCAGGCCATGTGATTGTGGGCGGTGGGTGGTGAATTTTTTCTTCTCTCCGTCAATTTTTTTTTCTCCGGCGACACGTTGCCCTGCTGTAACAGTGCAGGGCTGCCTGCAGGCTACTGTATAGTTTTTTTCTCACCTCGGTGGGGATACATTTCGCCTTCCGCTTCCATCCCAGTCCCATCTTCCTCGCTTCCGTCCGTCCCATCTTGTGACGCTGACGTGTACGAAACACCCGTACTGAAGATTCCTGCCTCTCGATTTTTAGCCCCGTCAATCGTTTAAGGTTTTTCTTTTGCCCATCCACCGTTGTCTTCGAAGAACGAGCTAGTTAGTACTCGTACTAGCCTATGCTGCATTGGCGAATGGTGATACAGTTCATCGGGTGCTTTGGCTATTTTTATTTGAGAACTGCTAAAGAGCAGTTGAGTAGGTCCTACTTTAACTGATTTATGGTTTAAATTTTTGATTGTAGTTTTTGATTTATGATTGAAATTGCACTGTAACGACTGTTAGTTTTTTTAAGAAACTGACACGTTTCAGTGTGGCTTCTGACTTAAATAAGCCGAAAGCCAAAATAATCCAAAAGCTGAAGCCGTTTGAAGCGATGCCATAAGCTTATGAAGTACTCGAATTTTTCATCTATGCACGTCTTTTTTATACTCTGTAGAGTTTGCATGGAGGCCATAGTCTCCGCGTGGTTCGCATGAAAATGCGGGTGACAATTCACTTCATGAACACTGGGCTTTATTTATTCTCCCGTTTGTGCGGGTGAGCTGTTACAGGGTATGTCGCCACGTGATGCAGCCAATGGGCTTAGGCCTTCTGGTGCAGCATAGATAAAAATTCTAGCGATGAACCACCTGAGATGACATTTATGACATGGCGCTACCCTTCCTCGGTGGGCTGTATCTGTAAAAGGTCCTACGGGGGCTGTTGTACGTGGGCCACCATCGGGGTCCTCGCTTTCAGAGCTCTGTCCCTGGCAACGCTCTCCCAAAGCGTTGCGGTGGTGGGGCAATGTCGAGTGAGGTGGTCGCCGCGCCCATGTATCTCGCACCAAAGCACATGCTATTGGTGCTCTTCATGGTCGCGAGCTCCGTCCTCGTGGCCCCGGCCTTGTCCACGTCCTCGACCTCTGTGACCCCATCCCCAGTTAATGAGGGTGCTATCTTCGGACCCACCGTCGATGCCGAAGACATATTTGGCCCTCTGGCCTTTACGTTGCCTGCAGCCGAAGCTATCCTTCGGTGGGTCCTGTGCTTGCTTTGTGTCAGATTGATTACCCCTGTGCCATTGCGCGTCTTCTTCTACTCTTGTGTATTCCTCTATCTTATCGAAGAGCTTGGCAACTGTCTTTATGGGTTTGCACGTATTATACTTGGCCAGCAGCCCCGAGCGAAGACCCCGAATCATCGCATTGATGATTGTGGTCTCGTTCACGTCTTTAACTTGATAGGGAACCTTGGTGAAGTGTTTGAAGTATTCTTGAAGCTTTTTCAAGGGCTTCTGCTTGATGGTAAATAGCTAGTCTGCATCGACCTGCTCGACGTAATTACCCTGGAAATTGTTGTACGAGCGGTCGCGGATCTGCTCCCACACATATATAGAGTTCGGTTCAATGGTGAAGAACCAGGAGAGTGCCACCCCCTGGAGGGCGAGCAGCAATCCCTTCGCTTTGGTTGGAGTCATCCCCACCGGCAGCCTCGATAGCCATCTCATATACTCGAACGAACTCTCTAGGGTCCGTATCACCCTTGTATGGCTCGATGGTCGGGAATTTGAAGTCTTCCGGCCACGCCGACTACTGTAGGCCAGCAAAGAGTGGAGACTCTGGATCTACACATCGAAGCATGCTACGGCCAGAGGCGAGGGCGTCACGACTATCCGCTCGGTTGACTGTGACCTCCGCCACCGGCGGCGTTTGCTGGCTCTGAGCCTCTTGCATCTCTCGCATGACCCCCCCAAGAGGTCTACCAGCTTACGCTGCAACATTCTGAGGGCCGCCATCAGAGTGCCTTCTATCGTCAGAGCGGAAGTACATGCTTGGGCAGAGGTACGTGCTGCGAGGTTGCTGGCGATAATGGCCTGCTCGCCAGAGCCACTTGGTACATCAGTGCGCCTAGCCTCATGGCTGGTGACAAGGCCGACGTGAGCGTTAGGACCACTGGTCGCCCCCGCACTGACTCTAGGGTTGCTGGATGTACCGGCGCGAGCGTCGGCGCCGATAGTCCTGCCGACGCAGACGCCACCAATGGGGTCAACTGTTGCACCATGGCAGTCTTCGTGGTGTCCGATCACACCCACATTGATGTTGCCATTAGAGCTGGCCTTGGGTACCGGTGTAGACTGCCCACCACCTGAGGCCATGGCATTCGTGACCGCCGCCTTCGTGCTCTGCTTCCTCTTTGCTATCAATGATGCCTTCTTAGGTGCCATCGCTTCTCAAGTCCACGACTTGCTCATTGTCGTCCCCACGGATGGCATCAACTATTGTGGCTGCGGGCCAAATAGTAAACTATGAGAGCAGTAGAGTGGTTACGAGAAATGAACTAGCATTGGCCTTCCTCCATGGCCAGGGTACATATATATATGCCCACAAGGCCTTATTACAATAATATCCTCATAGTTGAGTACCCTGTAAAGGGGCATACATGTCCTTGTACACATTCCACTAGGGCTTTTAGCCCTTAACAGGCTGGATGAGCTTAGGTGGGGGGTCATCCCTACCACACATACCATGAGGGCACCACCCAAATTAAGACTGTCCGACAAGATCAGTAAAAGCGAGAGTATAACAAATTTGAGATGCTTGCTGGTGAGTTCTTAGATGAGTGCTTTGGCAGATTTCACATGATTTTGAGCAATCTTCGAGCTGTTGGTCTTACATACTCAGATTTGGATAATGCTCGCCAGATGCTTTCTACCTTGGACCTCAGGGTTTGGGAGATGAAAGTGGCCACCATCAAGGACACGGCTGATTTGTCGACCTTGACTCTTGACATGTTGTACTTATGCCTCAAGACTCATGAGATCAACATTGTCTGTCGCAAAACGAAGTCACAGTCGATGGTTTTGGTCATCGACCCCACTTCTGCTTCTAGAACATCTTCTGATGGTGCTTCGGGTTTCACTTTGGCTGTTTTGTGCGAGATGAGTGATGACCAGCTCGAGCAGTTCCTAGAGAGTGAGCTAGCCCTCTTAGCTAGAAAATTCTCTCATGCATACAAGAGGGGTAGGGAGAGAAAGAGAGGAGGTCTAGTTATCTGTTTCAAGTGTGGTGGCCCCAACCACATTCGAGCAAACTGTCCCAAGTTAGAGAAGGGCAAGAATAACTATAGCAGTGTGAGCAAGAACGACTATATCAGCAAGAATCGTAACAAGAAGCCCCCAGCTCGTGATCAAGAGAAGGATAAGAAGAACCGCAACCTTGGCAAAGCCAAGAAGCTCTTCTACCGTGTCCTTACCACCATTGACAACTTCGACTTCAGTGACGTATACATGTAATCATTGTATTTAATATATGCATGTAGATAATAATAAATAAAGCTGTATATTTATTAGGGATATAAAACGAATATCGCACTAATTTTTATATGAAATAGGAAATATGTCTTATATTTATGGTTAAGATTTTTTTAAAATCATGACTTATAAATTTATAGGGAGGGAGTAGTTACCACCGGTAGCAGTACTGTTCATCAAAGGAAAAGAAAAATAAGTGAAAAAGAAAAGAAAAGAAAAGAAAAAGCTTTGAGTACCAGTACGTGCTATACTGCTGCAATAGCTCGTCGTACGTGCAGCTCGCATGCATTTGCTCTGAGGCTAAGCTCCGGGCCGGGCTAGGAACAAGAACCGATCGTTTTTAGATACGCACGGGCACGGCTGCACAAGCCATCTATATATCTAGTACCGCTAAATTAACTCCGGCCGTTCAGCCAAACGGGATTCTCTCCACTAGATGATATGATCCATCAATACGTACGTATACGTATCAGCAAAAGGAATTGCTACCTAGTTATACGTACTTACACTACTTGCAACAAGTAGCCAGTGATGCGGATTAAGGCCCGCTCAACTCAGTTTGAGCTTCTGGATTTTAACTTGTTTTTTATTATTTTTAAACTTCATTTTTTTCTGACTTTTTTTGCTTTTTTTTAGTTTTTTACCGGTTCTTTTTTTCCATATTCGTTTGCATTGTCTATCAGGGGCGGAGCCAGGAATTAGATGTAGGGGGGCAACATGGACAACAAGTAGAGTAGAATCAATGAACCATGCCGGATTTACCGATCCAATAGTCACATATCAGAGTAATATGTTTCACAAATTACAATGCAAAGAAAATTATATCTCTATTAACTTAAACTTAGCTCTACGACTACCAGCAAGATCATAGGCCTTAATAATATCATCATTATTAATCTTTGCGGCCAATTTCTTTTCAATATAAATTACCAAACAATCTCGTAGAAATCCATCTCCCATTGTACTTCGAAGTTGTGTCTTCGGAAGTTTCATAGCTGAAAAACATCTCTCGGTGGTTGCAGTTGAAATCGGAAGGGTTAAGAATAATCTTAACAACCTGTCCACCAGAGGATACGATAAATCTTTACCAGTCTTAACTAGTCCACTTGTTAGATCAACAAGTGATGGTAATGCACTTAGGTCTGGATGGTTGCATACATCAAGTTAAAAATGTGGCAATTAGCACTCCAATTGAGCTCTTTCTTGACTTGAGAAATCAACAGGATAATATTTTTCTACTAGAGTGCATATATTTGTTATGTCGAAGGTGTCCAACCTTGGATCCAAAGAGGCACAAAGGGACAAAAGCTCTGTCGCTTGAGAATTGAATCGATCTTCTAGCTTAATCAATTGTTGATCAATTGCAACATTAAACGCATCTACTTTGTAATGGTGAAAGGCTTTAAACATACTTTATATTTGGGCTAAATTGGGAGGGGCCAAACCACTAATTAAACACATGTAATTAACTACATAATGGAGGATTAGTAGAAGGTTGGGGGTGCTAGGCCCCCCGGCCCCCCTCTCTCCGCTACTGTTGTCTATGATGGACTAACCTATTTTTTCTATTTTTAATTTTTTTTAAATTTAGTTATCTCAAATAAGTCATCATCAGTTATAGTGTAATTTTAGTTAATTACAGTTTAATTTCAACTATAAATCAATTTATTTCAATTCAACCGAACGGCAGCAAAGAAACGGGTCGTGCATTAGTTGAAGCGGTCAGGCATCCTCTCAGTCGATCTCTGGCATTCAAAAAGGCGCATCCGAGTCGCAGGATCGAGAGCAGATCGTATTCAGCTCGAGCAGGAACAAACATCTAAAGGTAGATTTGAAAAAAAAAAATGAAAGATATATAGCTCATTGTGCTGCTCGTCTTTTCTATACAAGCAATCCGAGACACGGCACGTACACGCATAAGCATCGACCATCGATCGAGCAGAGCTCACGTGAGACTAGCACCACGAACTTTATTTTGCGGTCGCATATGCATGCATGCACACACACATTTTTTTAACGGGTACTACATGGATGCACACTTTACGCATATATTTTGGTGGACGCCCACTATCCGCGGTTCGAATGCGAGTGGACAGAGCGCTCAGGGTATGTTTAATGGTTCTATCTAGCAACTAACTAGAAGACTTCCATATCATTTATATAGTACACACTAAAAGCTAGCATTCTAAAGAACTATCTAGGCCAGTCTCAGGGCCTGTTTGGATCCATCCAGATTTAAAGAATCTGGCTTTTGGAAACTGGGTGGGATCCAAGCAGACCAGTTTTTGGGGCAGTTTTTAAAATCTACCTACCCAGATTCTTAAAAACCAAAAAACTGTTGATACCCAGCTTTTGCCAGTTTTTTTCCACAAATACCCATTTACCCTCATTAAAGACTACGTATGGCTGTTTAATGTGCTATTCAAGAGCAATAAATGTAAGGGTATAATAGTCTATTAGCACCAATCATAAATGAAACCAGCTTTTAAAAACTAGGGGATCCAAACACCCCATCAGTTTTTGCTTAGAAACCAGCTTTTAAAAACTAGAAGTAATAGCTGGTTTTTAAGAATCTGAAACTGATCCAAACAGGGCCTCAGTGGGGGTTTCATGGAGTTTCATGGGCATTAAATACGCTGACATGGCACTGTATTGATGAAGAGAGAGATGATAAAAGTTTCATGGGAGTAGAGAGAGTTTCATGGGGATGAAACTCTTCTGCACTGTTTCCAAAATATGGGTGTGTTGAAAACTGGGACATGAAACCTCCATTGAGACTGGCCTAAGGATAGCAATTTGATGCTTACATGCACACACAGAAAAGGACTATCATTTATAGAGGCTGCCTCGTTTTGCGTTATAGACTAGTGCTTAAGGAAGAGCTGGCTCGATTTTTTTGCATACTCTCTTTCCTCCACATAGGATATATGCTGATGTGTACATACATATAGCTAGCTGACTCAGACCATTGGAGATGCCCCCAACTACAGGCCTAGCCAGGTGTGCTAAGCTCAGGCCTCTTCATGCACGCATATATTTGCATATATGGCTCTGTTCTTTTCAGCTTCTAAAAACTATTTTTTGGCTTTTTTTACAGTAACTAGTTTTTAAACGAATTATTTTTTCAAGATAGTGTTTACCAGTTAATTGTAGTACATACTTTACTTACTTCATTCATATCAGCAAGAAACGCACGTGAGTTTCTGTTACTCTGTAATCTTTCGTACAAACAGCCTAAAAGTCATAAGCCGCAGTCAAGAGCCACAAGCCGCAGCCAAAAAGAACAGGCCCTATGAATGGCATGAATCGTGCTTGATTCGTCGAGGCGTCGCACGGCCGGGCACAAAAGGGTTTCGACTGCGCGTCTCCACGCGCCCACTGGCGCTCATGTGTCCACCCGATATCGGTGTAATTAAAGCGGATAAGATCGGTAATGGCTCATTCTGTATCTTATATCATATTTTTCTTAGTGTCGAAGTCGGATACGGATAGTGCCGGATACGAATGCGAACGCGGATAGTATTGGTCACGAATACATAACGAATATGAAGCGAATTCGATACGGTAACTATATTTCATCAGATAACACACGAAAACAAAGATCCTAAATAATTAAATATAGATCATGCATATCAGGATAAATAATTAAATATAATATAGAAATATCATGTTTTCGAAAATTGAGTATAGAGAGCAACTTGTATATATACCAACAATAATGAACATAATAGTCATCTGGAACCACTTCCTAAGGAGTATTACTGTGGCAACCCAAAATTTTGGGTTATTTATTTATTTGGATTTTCTCTAGAAATTAATTTTTTTCTTAAATCCTTTAATTAAATCCTAGAGAGCAATTTATTAATTTAGTTGAGTAATTATGCCTAAAACAAGTTGAACTTATTTTATTTAGGTTCCTTACTTTTTCTAAATTTATGGGAATTTTTTGGGATTTATTCAGAGTTTCCTGTTATTTTCTAGCTTTTATTTTAATTTTTGGGCTTTTTTGAAAATCAAAACCCAAAACAACAATTTAAATCCTTTGCCAATTCGGGTATTACCAAATAACTAGCACCAGATATTACCAATTATATATCCGGATATTCTCCTATCCGTCGGAAACTACTCTCCCGATTCCGATTCCAACAATCACTACCCGATTCCGATATCATATCCGGTAAAACCAACCGTTTACTGACTATTTTTTCTAAATACCATTTGAACTGACTCGGTACGGGTGGTCGATCGGGAAATATCCGAACTGATTGCACCCTACCACCCGAGAGGCTTACCGTCATTGTCGGAACCCGGAGCGTCAACTCCAGGATCCTCTGTGTAAATCGCACTAGTCCAGGATCAGCTAGTGCACAGAGCGGATAACAGAGATAAATATCAAGCAAAATGACAATATTATTCCAATTAAAAGAGTATGGCCTTATGGCCAGCGTTTACATCATCGCCCATTGGCAAACATTATTCAAAGCAGAAGGAACTGCGGAAGCAAGCTGGAAAAAAGCGAAGCCCAAGTCTGCCCACAGGCAAACGACGGCAAGACGTGTCCTACTCGTCCTGATCCTCACCGAAGTCGACGTAGTCCTCCTCTGTGATGAGACAGCAAGAATGAGTACAAACTTGTACTCCGCAAGCCACACGGGAAAAATGCAATATAATGCTTAAGGCCACAAAGGAAGGCATATAGGGGTAATTGTGCAGAAAACAGCATTTAAGAAATACAATAGATAGATTGAAATTGCTGAATTTAATACAATAAGTAAAGACAATAATTGCAATTAAAAAATTAATACCGTTAGTGCAGGCTCCGACCAAACACTAACCTACTCTCGGGCATCCCACCCGGTCCAACTTTTTCCAAAAGCTTTCACGTGGCTCCGACCACAGGGTTTTATAAATCATTTTAAAAATCAAAGTCTAATCCATGAAAAACTTTACTCAGCATGCTCATGACCGTGGGCACGGCTATCCAGGATAGTTTATACACTCTGCAGATGTTGTACAGCTTTACCCACAAGACACGATCATCCCGTTTTACCACTAGATTACACACTTCCTTAGGTGTGCGGTTAGGAGTCGTGACAAGGCTTTTACAATGCAAAGCCGTCAACCTGACCAAGCCAACTCTAAGGTTTCATCCCAGTAAGGACTCCACCAGACCGGGACCCCCTCTTGAGCTAAGTGAGACTTCTCATGGCCTACGCCACGCTCACTTTCATCCTACGGCATGGCCCAGGCTGGGACCCGCAAATTATTAAGCCAGGGCTGTCCCATACCAGCCTTGTGGTAGTACGCTAGGGCTTTGCAACAGTAGCTCACAGACCGGTCCTTAATTGACTTAGGCTCAACCACATACCCCCTGTGCACGACAATCAACACTGTGTCTCCGAACAACAGTGCATGCCTGCACCCACCACCTAACCATTAGCCTAAGTCTAAACCAGATTTTATATTTTATTTTGAGATGTTTCATCACTACTACAGAAATCGACATTACAGACGGTTCAGAAACGTCATCACAGACGGTTTTCTGAACCGTCTGAATTTATGGGTCAGTGATGATCGAAGGTTATCACAGACGGTTTTCGAACCGTCTGTGATTATTAGATATCACAGACGGTTTTTAATTAAAAACCGTCTGTGATTATCAGATATCACAGACGGTTTTTAATTAAAAACCGTCTGTGATATCTAATAATCACAGACCGTTTTTAATGAAAAACCGTCTGTGATACATATCACAGACGGTTTTTACTTAAAAACCGTCTGTGATATTCCTTCCTCCTAAACCAAAATCTATTTCTGTTTATTGGCTAGCCTCAGGAAATGCTAGCCATGCCCTCTGAAACAAGCAGATAATCACAGACAAAAAACATACAATTCACACATCTCATTTGCTTTCAGGTACATTTCGCAGACATAAAACATCCAATTGACATCGCACTTCATCTCACAGACATAAAGCATGCATCCATTTCGCAAATCAATTAATTGAATTGAACTGAAATATCCATTAACAAATGCACAGTTACAAAAGATCTACACTGCATTTACACTTAGTGATAAGACCAATAGGAAATCAGTGTGCGCAGTGGAACCGTCCTTCTGGCTGTATGACTTGAGTCAGCAAAAAGAACGCTAACTCTGATTGAACCTCTCGAAGCTCAGACTGTTTCAATGCAGTTGACGGGATTGATACAGCCTGTCGATAGGAATATCAATGTACATATATATGTAACGTGATAAGTATGAAGTAATTATGGGAAGAGTGACAAACCTTGCGATTGGTGACCCTCGAGGAATCGAGGAGTAGTTCCATATGTTGGCAAACGTAGTATCCACATGTGTTGCCCGGCTGCTGCTGGTGGCACTGCAAAAAATGGAATGTGTTAGTTCAAAAGGCATTAGTACCATCTGTTGCATAGGATTAATTAATGTGAAATAGCGAATACCTTAAAATCTCGAACATGTGTCAGCAGGCTGTTGGCCCCGCGCTTCGAGTCACCTCCCTTTTCAATGTACATCGCGAACGCCCTACGTAATTCGAAAAGGTTAACCTTAATCATTCGGAAGGAAAGAAAGAGTACAATGTAGATATGTATGGGGAATATGTGCTTACCTATCGATTACTTGGCCGACAATTGTGAAGTCCATTTTATTCTTACTTAGGGAATCAAGGTAATATACCTTGTTCCATTTTGGTACAATTACTATTAAAATCCAATGAAAGCTCTGATTGAAGGGCATAAGTACATAGTCCTTATTGCGACAACTCAGCAGGCCTGATGCAATGTACCTCTCGACGAGGGATGCCTCCACGTCGATGGTAGTCTTGGCGACCAATTGTGGGTCCAAGAAACCAGCTGATGAGTTCGATACTCTAGCTTTAATCAGCATGTGTCTATATATATACACACGAAAGCAAAAAATTAGATATGGCATTTATCGGTATGACATTAACGGAGACTGTGATTGTACACACTTACAGCGTCCAGCATCGAACGATTGAGACGTCAAGAGCGTTGAGCATGAACAGCTCGAATAAATCCTCAAAGGCGACCACGAATGTACACTCTTGAAGATTGTGGTGTAAATCTTCCTCGGAGAATTTGACAGTGATACTTGAAGTCCGTTCTCCCTCTGGCTTATTGGACTGCTGCATATACCACGTGTGCAATTGCATGCAACTATATGGTAGCTTTTGGAGGGCTTTTTGCTCGAGCAACGGCTCGCCAAGCACGAATTTGCGGGCCAAAGGGTGGTACGGAAGATCATCATTGGTCTTCTTTGCTTTGCCCTTGCTGGCCTTGCTGCCTCGGCTATGGGTCGACTTCACGGAAGTCGACTTTGAAGGTAGCAGCGGTGCAAGTTGCTCTGGCGAGAATAGGGCCCGTGGAGATAGCACCGTTGTAGTATCCGGTGGTGGAACCGACTGGTCTTGTACTGGAGATGGCACCAGTGCATGTTGCTCTGGTCCTGCCACCGGTGAAGAAGCCTCCAGGAAGATGTCGCTTTTGGGCCACTGGATGAATGTTCCAATGGCCTGTCCTAGAGTCACGATCTCGTCGTTGGGGGGCTTCGGTAGCGGGACCACCTCAAAATTGACATACACACCATCCACATTAACTTTTGCGAAGCCTGGCGCTAAAGCTTGGCCGTGCACCATGGCCCCGTTACCAGACGAATATGCCTGGCCCCAAGCAGCGTACAAGGGAATGGCGCCATATCTCACTTGGAGCTTGCAGTTCGTAGGCTCCTACATAACGATACAAAATTAGCTACTCGAATAGGCCTACCAATGGAGCAAGCATTCGAGAGGTAATAATTATTACCAGGATGTCGTCCACAGGAAATTTGGACTGGGTATGCGTCGGATTGGACGCGCAGCTACTCGGACGGTTGTGCGGGCTACCTAGCATAGCAGCGGCGGTGGCGGCCTGCTGACTTTCTGTCTGTTTCCGCACCTCTTCTCTGATTACTTCACCCATCTGAGCAAATAGCTCCTCTCGAAGAGATTCCTTGATCTCTTCTCGTAGCTGCTCCTCACGCTCGGCTTTGTTTCTCTTCCTACGCCGATACATTCCGGAGTCATCTTGGAAACCATGTTTCCAAGGAACGTAAAGCCCAAGGCCTCTCGTACGACCCGGGTGCTCCTTGTTTATCAGGGCCACGGAGAGCATATCATTCTCCCTTGTTCCCTGGAATGATCCCAGGGTAGATTCAAAACTCAGCTCTTCCTGCAAGAGCACGACATGTCATTTCAATTCGTACGAAGTTGTGGAGTAATTACAAGCTACGTAGTTCGATCGATATCTTACCAGGCGCTGGGACACTTGCTGGTCTGCAGGGTTTCGAAAGGAGACGTCCCCCGATGTCGTTGTAGATGACCTTGCTCTAAGCCAATTTCGAGCGCGGTCATCCGGGATATTGGAAAACGGCGGGGCGATGTCCTCTGCAGCTGCCAGCTCATCCTCCAACCTCCACTGCGGGATTTTACCCGCATACCCAGCTGTGCCAAGTCTGTGGGGGTGCGTGTTTTTTGCCTGGAGGGCCTTGTGCGCCACACTTGTACTTTTGAATTCTTCGGTCGTTTTCATCGCCTTGAACTCTTCCCATTGTGATTCCAGGAATGGGTATTTAGTAAAAGGCGTTTCGTCCGTCTCCACGTATTTCCTGACAAGCGTGCTCTTGAAGTTCTTCCATGCTTTGCACGCCGCTTGGTAGGTTTGTCGTTCCACAGCGTGTAAGTGTTCTTCTGGGAACTCGAACGATGCCAAGATTTCGGTCCACAGGTCACGTTTCCGAGTGTCAGGCACGTTCTTCCACGAATTGTATGTGATCTCAATTCGTTGTCGTGCAACTATTCCGACCATGGTTCGGAATGCGTTTACCGCTTGCTTAGGAAGGATAGGGACCCCAGCTGCGTTTACCGCTGTGATGGTCTGTCGGCTCTGAGGCTTCTTTGATAGCCCTCTTCCTTGGCGTCTTGATGTTGGAGCGGACGCCTCCGGCGATGATGATGAAGAATGCGCGGGTGACATGTTGCTCATTTTGTGGGTCTATTAAGATAAGATGAGAATGTTCAAAGTGAGGAAGCACGAAAAGTCAAACATGATGCTCAATGTTCGGAAGAGAGGAGAGGAGTAGAGGGAAGGGGGAGAAGGGAGGGGGTGATGTGGACACAGAGAGGGGTTATGTGCCTATACTATATACTACATACTATATGTGTATATACATACATATACATATACATACCTACATATATACATATACATACCTACATATATACATATATAATGGTAGCAATATGAAGCAACAAGCAACAAGCATCAATAATAGAATCAATAACAGTCTCAACATGAATATGTGCTCTCAAATTGTAGGGTTGCACAAGATTAATCTTGGCCGTCCCGCTACTAAATCATATACTCTTCCTTGATTGGTTATGCCAAATAATGAATTCAGTATTTTGAGCTCTAGATACAAACTCTAAAATCTCAAGATCAAGATATATTTAGCATGCATATATTCAAACAACAGTATTCATACAGATCAAGACCACACAAGTTAACTTTGCCCAATAATTCAGTCTTTTAACTTGTCAAGATTAAATCCGAACAGATCAATTTAATAACATGCTATAACCTGAAAACTGCATGAACCGACAGCTATTAGAGCTCAAGCACTGAATGAACCAATCTCAGTATATGATTTTATCATCATCGAGCAACTGTAGTAAACAATTAATGTACCAAATAGCAAACTAATTAAGCTACTGCAGTAAACCCTAGTCCATCACAGAAAGTGCTCACAATGCAGTCGGTAATCGAGGGGAGGTGGCCGGCGAGGGGCTCGACGGAGGCGGCCGGCGAGGGGCTCGGGGAGGCGGTCGACGAGGGTTCGGGGAGGCGGAGGCGACGAGGGGGTCGACGGAGGCGGTCGACGAGGGGCTCGGGGAGGCCGAGGCGACGAGGGGCTCGACGAAGGCGGCCGGCGAGGGGCTCGGGGAGGCCGAGGCGACGAGGGGCTCGACGAAGGCGGCCGGCGAGGGGCTCGGGGAGGCGGTCGACGAGGGTTCGGGGAGGCGGAGGCGACGAGGGGCTCGAGGAGGCGGAGGCGACGAGGGGCTCGACGGAGGCGGCCGGCGAGGGGCTCGAGGAGGCGGCCGACGAGGGTTCGGGGAGGCGGAGGCGACGACGGGCTCGGGATTTACTTGGATCTAGATCGAATAACTGCGCAGCGCACAGGGAAAACCCTAGCCAGAGGGTATATATAGGGAGGTTATCACAGACGGTTCTAACTCAAAAACCGTCTGTGATATTAATATCACAGACGGTTCCAAGTCTAAAACCGCCTGTGATAGTATAAATATCACAGACGGTTCTAAGTGTATAACCGTCTGTGATAGTCATATTATCACAGACGGTTTTAAACTTAGAACCGTCTGTTTTATTGATATCACAGACGGTTCTAAGTTTAAAACCGTCTGTGATAAGCCTTTGCGACTGTAGTTATTAAGACAACACCAATAACCACAGCTGCATTCATATCCACCACCAAACAGCTGCATTCATATACAACACCAACCAGTTGCATTCATATCAACCATCACATGTGCATCACACATATACATAAATGCCAATACTCATATACATTTTGTCACACATTTTCACATATACATCTCAAAATCGACTACATCACACATTTTCACATATACATCTCAAAATTGACTACATCATACATTTTCACATATACATCTCAAAATTGTCACACATTTTCACATATACATCTCAAAATTGACTACATCACACATTTTCACATATAGATCTTAAAATTGTCACACATTTTCACATATACATTCTTATTGTACTTGCTTATTTCCTTTAAAAATTAGCCCTTCATCATGATCAATGCGTACGTAACTAGTTTCGTCACGTTGTTCATCGTCGACCCTTATGCCATTTCCAAAAGGAGGTAACTCGTCAAATTGATTGTATTCCTCCTCGTCCACTACATTCTCCACTCCGACAATTCTCCTTTTTCCATGAAGAACTACATGGCGTTTCTTATTTGCCGGGTCGGTTACATAGAAAACTTGAACAACTTGATTGGCAAGTACGAATGGTTCGTCTTTGTACCCGACACGTTGGAGGTCCACGGTCGTGACACCGTACTTGTCAACCTTCACCTGTGGGAGATGCACCCAACGGCAGCGAAATAAGGGGATCTTGAAAACCACATAGTCGAGCTCCCAAATCTCTTCTATTAAGCCATAGTACGAGTTTCTCGACCCATCGGTACTGAATGCATCTATGCGGACTCCGCTGTTCTGGTTAGTGCTCTTGACATCCTGAGACTGCATATAGAATGTGTACCCATTTATGTCATATCCTTGCCATGTCACAACTGTAAATGTCGGCCCTTTTGCCAACCATCTCAGCGTCTCACTCGGCGAGCTCCTAGCAATTTGCTCCTTCAACCATTGGTTGAACCAACGGTTGTGTTGCCTCATGATCCAAACATCCGGCCGCTCTGGATTCTGTTGCCGAAGCACATCCTTGTGCTGGTCCACATAAGGCGCCACTTCAGTCATGTGTTGCAACACCGTGAAATGGGCTTGAGTATACGTGTCCATATCTGGAGTGATTGCTTTCCTTCCGATAGTTCCGAGACCCTTCAGCCTCCCTTCATGACGAGATTGAGGGACACCTATCGGTTGAATCTGAGCCATATAATCGACACAAAACTCAATCACCTCTTCGCTTGCATAACCTTCGACGATGCTGCCCTCCGGCCGAGAACGATTCCGTACGTAGGACTTGAGAATTCCCATGAACCTCTCAAATGGGTACATGCTGCGTAGGAATACGGGCCCGCACATTTTTATCTCCCACACAACGTGAACAACGAGATGGACCATGATATCGAAAAACGAAGGAGGGAAATACATTTCAAGGTGACATAGAGTCATCACCACCTCGTCCTGCAGAGCATCTAGTCCTTCGGGATCGATGACCTTCTGAGCAATTGTGTTAAAGAAATAACATAGCCTCATGATTGTCTCTCGGACTTTGATCGGCAAAATATTTCTAATTGCAATAGGGAGCATCTGTGTCATCAGCACATGACAATCATGAGACTTCATGCCATTTAACTTCAAATCTTGCATCGAAACAAGTTTCTTCACGTTGCCGGAGTAACCAGACGGAACTTTCACACCATGCAAGCACTGGCACAGTTCTGTTTTCTCAGCCTTGGACAGAGTGTAACACGCAGGGGGAAGGTACGTTCGTCCATTATCAGTGCTTGTCGGTGCTAACTCAGGCCTGATGTCCATGTCAGCCAAGTCAAGCCGTGCGTTGACACCGTCCTTTGTTTTATCACGGATGTTCAGTAAGAGACCAATCAAGCTGTCGCACACATTCTTTTCTACGTGCATGACGTCGATGCAGTGCCGAACATCTAGGTACTCCCAATAAGGTAAGTCCCAAAATATTGATCTCTTCTTCCAGGTGTTCTTCTCATGAGCCCTCAATTTACGTCCCTTTCCGAGGACAACATCTAAATCCTTAACCATATCATAAACCTCGCGTCCCCTTAAATGCCTTGGAGCTGAACCATCTTCCTTCTCTCCGTCAAATTGTTTCTTCATCTTGCGGTATGGGTGAGCCCTCCGAAGGAACCGGCGGTGACGCATGTAGACGGTTTTGCGTGAGTGTCTCAGCCACACACTCTCGGTACCATCTAAACAGTGAGTACAAGCTTTGGCACCTTTTGTACTATGGCCCGATAGGTTACCAAGGGCAGGATAATCATTTATGGTGCAGAACAATAAGGAGCGCAGAGTGAAGTTCTCTCGTTTGTACGCATCCCATACCTGTACCCCTTCGTTCCACATTACTTTTAGATCTTCCACCAACGGTGCTAGGAACACATCGATATCATTCCCAGGTTGTTTTGGCCCTTGGATAAGTATCGACAGCAAAATATACTTTCGCTTCATACACAACCAAGGAGGAAGGTTATAGATGCAGAGAGTCACGGGCCATGTGCTATGTCGGCTGCTCATGCTACTGAAAGGATTCATTCCATCTGTACTCAGTCCAAACCTTATATTCCTTGGTTCTGCACCGAACTCTGCAAAACTCCTATCGATGTTTCTCCACTGCGCGGAATCAGCAAGGTGTCTTATCATTCCATCCTTCTTGCGCTCCTCCGAGTGCCAACGCAGCAGTTTTGCCTCCTTTGGATTTGCAAAAAACCTTTTCAAACGGGGAATTATAGGAAAATACCATGTCACCTTAGCAGGAGGTCCTTTCTTCGCCTCTGTTCCCTCGCCATCAACTGATTGATTGTTACGTTTGTATCGGGATGCGTTGCACACCGGACATACATGCATGTTTGCATACTCTTTACGGTAGAGGATACAATCGTTCGGGCATGCATGTATTCTTTCTACTTCCATTCCCAACGGACAAAGAACCTTCTTGGCTTTATACGTGGTTTTAGGCAACTCATTTCCATCCGGAAGCATGTCCGCTAAAAGACCTAGCAGCGCCGTGAAACTCTTGTCCGACCAACCGTTGCTTGCCTTCAATTTCAACAGTTCAAGCACGGCCAACAACCTCGTGTACTTGCATCCCGTGTACAAAGGTTTCTCTGAGTCCTCCATCAAGCCACGGAATTTAACATACTCTCTCTCATCATAGTTCTCTTCAACATCGCGAAGCATCTGATCCAGATTATCATCGTGCAACCTATCCGAATCCGACCCACAATCGACATCAGCCGGCGGCATGTCATTCAGTTCACAGGCGATGTCATCCGGGGGCATATCATTCACTTCACCGGCGATGTCATCCGGCGGCATATGATCATTCACTTCGCCATGACTGGTCCAACACGTATAATCCTTTTTGAAACCCCTCCGAATCAAGTGCGATTCAATTTGCCCTCGGTTCTTAAACATCTTCACATTCTCGCAGTCAGTGCATGGACAGCACATATATATCGCCCCCTTATTCAACATATCCTCCTCGGCAGCTCTTATAAAAGCAGAAACGCCATTAATGTACTCTTCACTCACACGGCTCGCGGCATACATCCAGCTTCGGTCCTACGTTACGTACATATATAACAACTTAGTATTAAAATCTAGATTAACTAATTATAACTACATATATACCGGCCACATTTATTATATTGAGACTTTATTTGCTAGATTCATATTACAAACACAACAGCTATTATATAACCAACAATTTTGCAAATTAACCATCTTCAATAACCACTCATGGATTACTTAGAACTAAATTGTAATGCAATTAAAGAAAAAAATAAATTGCATTACTAACCATATCTAGAACAACCAGCAAAGTATGAATCTTCAAAGCTCAATCTCTGCCTCTTCCCACCAAATTAACAAGGCCTGAAATCGCCTAGCTTCCTCCCGAGTGAAAAAGTGCGCAGCAGTGGCTAGATCTGGATCGAAATGAAGACAGATGCGGTCTGAGCAGCGCAATAAATGCCTACTGACATTATCACAGATGGTTTTTAATAAAAAATCGTCTGTGAATTATCACAGACGGTTTTTAATTATTAACCGTCTGTGATAACAAGGTTATCACAGACGGTTTTTATTTAAAAACCGTCTGTGATAATCTGGGATTATCACAGACGGTTTTTAATACAGACCGTCTGTGATACAAACGTATCACAGACGGTTCATAGTTAATAACCGTCTGTGATAATCCATTTTCCCGCCACAAATACCACAGACGTCCTCCAAATTACAACCGTCTGTAATAGTGCTCATTAGAGACGGTTTCACAAAACCGTCTGTGATGAGGCGTCTACTATTAGGCTTTCTGTAGTAGTGCATAATCCTTCTTGACTCACCGAAGTCAAGAATACAGTTCAAAAGCTTATCATTTTATGTGAAAGATCATCCCAAACCAAAATTATATCTAGGCAAGTCTAAGCATTTGATTTAAAATTCTCTAGCCAATACTAGTGTACTAACTAGAGTTTGATTCTAAGGTGACAAGGTGTAAGGAATTGCAATGTCAAAGGAGGTAATAACAAACAGGTATTAACTAAAGTTAAAACTGAATTGAAATATGTTGAATAAAATTATGCATGCAATATAATTTAAATCAACATAATTTTATTTGCAATCTGGGATCAACATGATCAAGGAGTGTGACTTGCCTTGCTCCTCAAGTGGGTGTGAATCGTCGTCGAAGAATTCTCCAGAATCGTCGCAGTCTACACGTGAAAATAACTCAAATAAAATCCAAATAAATTCCAAATGACTTCAAAAATTTGAATTGAGGCCAGAAATGGATAGAGGGGAATTTTTGATGAATTTAGAAATTTGAATGAGCCAAAACGGAGTTAAAACGAGGGAGAACGGGCTCCGGGAAGTTTGAAAAGAGAGAAAATAGAAAAAGGGATTTTCTGGAATTATTTTTCTAAAGGAAAAGAATTTATGGCGTCAGCCAGGGATTTTCATTTCCAGCCGAAATATTTTTCAACGGGGAAATTCGGGTTTAATGCGTCATCATGACGTCAGCATGGGATAAATCCCGCTGACAGGTGGGCCACGGGTCCATGGACCGAGTCCACAGAGGAAAGGGGGTGGTGAGGTGGCATGGGTGGCGGGACCAGGCTGGCGTGGCATCTACGGGGCGAGGTGGGCCGATGTGGCGCCGACGTGGTGCTGACACGGCGCCACACCACCTGCCACGCTGGCACGGGTGGCGGGACCAGCCGGAGGCGTACGGGGATGGCAGCTCACCGGCGCTCCGGCGGACGGCGGTGGCCGGCAAGGTCACAATGCGAAGAGGAGGGCATGGGGAATCTGTTGATGCACTGAAAGCTCACCGGGGAAGGCTGGAGGACGGTCGGCGGCAAGGGTGGCGGTGGTGCGTGCTCGGTGTCGACGGTGATGGGGCTCCAGAGGCGTAGAGGCGCAGCCGAGGGGCGGAGGGTCTTCGCACGCGCGCGGGGAGGCCGAGGGAGGTGGCTGCGGGGCACGAGGACGCTAGAGACGGCCGCAATCCCTCGCCGGAGTAGCTCCGGCGCTCGGAAGCTTGGGCGCACGGCTCGAGGGCGCTGCGGTGCCCGGGGAGGGGAGAAGGGAGCGGAGGGAGGTGGTGTGGGAAGAGGGGAGGCCGGGGAGCGGCTTTTATAGGGGTCGAGGAGAGGGAGCAGGCGAGGATTCCTCGCCGGAGATGGTGGCGGCGGAAAGGAAAGAGAGGGGAAGAAGGAAAGGTGGGGGCGCAGAAGGAAAGACGGGTGCGGAATTGGGGGCAAATCGGTTGCGACGGCGATTGGGTGCCAAATCCGGAGAGGAGGCGGTGAGGCGAGGCCGGGTACGGTGCGGATTCGACGACCGGAGCAAAGAAGGAAAGGGGAAAGGAGGAAAAGGAAGGCGGCATGAGGAGGAAGACGCGCCTGACAGGCGGGCCCGGGCGGTCAGTGAGGGCGGGAAGAGGGAGGCTGCCGGGTGGGGTCCGCGGCCAGAGAGAGAGAGAGCGGGGACGCGCGTGCATCAGATGGAGATCGAGCGGTGGGGGATGGAAGCGGGGGCGGATGGCCAGATGAGTCGAGGGGCGACGTGGCCCGCATCGAACCCGTACACGCGAAGACGTGGGCGGCAATCTGGCCGTCCACGTGGCGGCCGGAGGAGGGAGGAGAGGGTTTTAATTTTCTAATTTTGTTTTCAGGTTTTCAGAAAATGCCAGAAAATTCAGTAAAGCTCAGAAAAAAATGAAATAATTTCCAAAAATTCCAGAAAAATTCACAGAAGCTTCTGAAATTAATTGGAACCCAAATAAAACATTTCAACACATCATTGCATTGAATTTTAATTTTTGACTTTCCTTTTTAAAATACTTTTTAACCTTTAAATAATTTTTAAAATTCCAAAGAAAATTTGGGATGTTACAGTCATCGTCGCGGGCGTGCATGTGGACGCACGTGATGTGGATCCCAGAGGCCCCAGCTTTTTTCGCGCGGCCGGCACCGGCTGGTCGATCGATCGCAACACGTGCGTGCACGTACGTGCGCCGGTGTGCATGCATGGCTAGCTAATGCGGTCGCACTGACGCAGCGTAACACAATTAGGATTGGGTTAGCCTCTTTTTTTAGCTTCTAAAAATTACTTTTAGGCTTTTCTACAATACTAACTTTCAAACGAAGTGTTTTTTCAAGACAGAGTTTATAAATTTGTTATAGTGCATATTATAGCGACTTCATTTATATCAACCAAAACCACATTGAGTTTCTGTTACTTCGTACTCTTTCACACGAACAACCCAAAAACCATAAGCTGCAACCATAAGTCATGAACCGAAGCAAAAAGGAACAAGCCCGTTGTTCCATATACCTATGTCAAACCAATATATATATGGCATTTGTATTAGCTTCTACTGATGGCTTTTGGCTGCGACTGAATATAAATAATAGCAACTAAAAGAAGTGGCTTTTAAAAAGAGAAGACGAGTGGTGTAAAAAGTAAGGAAGAGATGCGTGCGTGAGATAGGAGCAAAAGAAATAGGGTACGTGATGAGTCTATGACCCCTGACTTATTCTCAGAATAAGACGGAAGCGAGAAGAGTAGAGAAGTCGGTTCAAAAAGCAAGCAAAAGTTAGAAGTAGAAACTAATATGAACAGATCCATAGTACCACGTTATTTAGTTTGCATACTGGTCTGACAATCAATGATGCTTAAAACTTGGAAGGATCTCACCAATTTATAGGACTTAGGCTATGTTTATATTGGCTACTAAAAGTTGATTTTCTACTGTAAATGATTTTTCTATAGTACCTAACTTTCAAAAGAAGTATATTTTTAATATGGGGTCTATTAATCAATTGTAGTACACTGCATCGAATTTATTTATATTAACCAAAATCATAAACGAGTGCATTTCTCTATAAGCTATTATTATTTATAAGCTAAAACCAAAAGCCTATATAAATAGACCCTAAAGACATAGCTCATGTGCACGCCGATATTGGGCCTGTTTTGTTTGGAACTTGGCAATTTCATAAGATTTCCGTGGGATTATCGTGCTGCCTGCATTTTTTTTTTGCGATTTTTTTATTACAAGTAGACGCTACCTTTGTTTTTTGTCCAAAATTGCTTTTCTTTTGAAAGGAAATGCTCGATAGATGAACTTATCTTTATCACAACCTAACAGTGTAAAATGCATAATCTATTATATTATTAAAGCAAAGGCAAAAAAAAAACCACCATGTTTGCTCTTAACGGCTAACATTTTCACATTAATTTGCAAAAAAGCGAAAAGATCTAGCCATCCATCCCAAGTTATAACATCTTACATTAAACTAAAGAGTCCATATCAAGCACAACAAACAAACTGAAATTTGGAATAAAAATAAACAAAATTAGCAACTTTATTTCCATAAGAACTTTAAATTAAAACCAAAATTTGGAATAAAATATTAGTAGTTAGATTTGTAAATGAATTCTAACCAAAAACTAATACTAGAATAAAATAAAAATAAGCAGTTTGATTTAGATTAAAAGAAACAATCCATATTAATTACAACAAAAAAAATAAAATTTGAACTAAAATAAAAATAAAAAAAAATTCCATACGAACTTCAAAGTAAAATTGAAATTAGGAATAAAAATTAAATGGAAATTAGTAGCAGGTTCATTATGCTAATTCCAACATAAAATTGAAATTCACAATAAATAAAATGGAATGAACAATTTATTTTAGATTAAAGGAAAAAACCATGTCAGGTATAATAAATAATACCTGAAATTCTGAATAAAAAATAAAATAAAATTTTGATTTCCATACAAACTTTGAAGTAAAGCTGAAATTCTGAATAAGAATTAATTGGAAATTAGTAGCTGGATTTGTATATATAAACCTAAAATTTGGAATAAATATAAAATTAGGAATTTTATTTAAATTAAGGATAGTGTCCATGTCAAGTACAATTAAAATAATTTAAATTCATAACAAAAAATTAAAATAGCAATTTTATTTCTAGATGAATTCAAAATAAAACTAAAAATTGGAATAAAATTATATGAAAATTAGTAGTTTTATTTCTATACGAATTCCAACCTAAAACTAAAAAAATAAAATAAAATTGGAAATATGACTTTTATATGGACTCAAAAGTGAAATCATAAATAACTTAAATTCAGCATAAAAAAGAAATAGTAAATTGTACTTTGCACAAGGTAGATTGTTCCTTGTTTCACTTTACACCAGGATTAGCATATACTTTCACTTTGCTCCAAGGTATAGCAATAGAAGTTTCACTTAACACCAGCCAGACCACATTGGCTCGAACAGGGCACACCACTTCATCAGTTTGGCGCAAGGGTTAGCGAGCTCCCGTGCAAAAGGCAACCAGGCGGCGGCTCAACCAAGCATACAACAATGATGGGGAGTAGTTTGTGGGAGAGACAAGCACTAGAGGAGGATGCCATCTCCTTCAGTACTCAAGCAAATGTTTCTGAAGGACCATGTGAGATGGTCCAGGTTAATGTTGTGATGAACCATTGCAATGTTTGTGGAGTGGTTAATTGGTTTTGCAAAGATTGCACCGTGTCTGGACTCGTTTTGGGCAGAAATTGAGGATTTTCGGATTTGGGTTATGGATTTGGTTAGGTTGACCTGAGTCGTTGGATTAAGGTTGCATGATGCATGTCTTGGCTAATGTAGGTCACGTTATGAAGAACTTGTGCCTAGAAATGAATTCTTTGTCTATGGATGTGCAAGGTCGCATGGAGTTAAGTGTGGTCAACGGCGGTGATCGGGGCTAGGCTCATGGAGGAGTCGAGGCCCAGAACAATCAAGAATTCCGAGTGAGATGGTGAGTTCAAGCATGGCACGTGAAAGGCGGGAATGTTGAAGGCGAGTTCGAACGGTGGGCTGATGCCATGTGGCTTGCATGGGCCATGTGAGCCGTGATTCAGTGGAACCGGGATGAGAGATACTTGGTGGCACATGACAAGCTAGTGGTGTACCTACACGTAGTAAGCATGGCGATTGCTTGTAAAGGATTGTGATAACTGGGTCAACAAGGGGTATTTTGGTATTTTGATCAAAATACCAGAAACCATCTTGGATCAAAACCGCGGCGCATGGGCGATGTGTTGGAGAGCAGTTTAGGTCAAGGTGGAGCTAGCTTGATCAAGGTGGATCAAGACTAACGATTTAGCAGATGCCCACTTATACGTTTTGAAAAACATGCATAAGTGAACTTGAGTGAGTAAAACCCATGTGTGTGGGGTTAACGGGTTATTCCCATTGTAAGAGTGGATATGATCTATTTTGTGGTGTAAGTGGCTGGTTGTCTACCTATAAAAGGGGTTAGAATAGAGACATGTAGGGTTGATTAACCATCCAACCCCTCTCTCATGTGCTCTCTTGTTTGAGGTTAGGGTTTGAGAGTGGAGTACTTGGTGTGCTCTTTGTCCTCCAGGGTGGAATGACTGTAAACTCAACCTTCTCAAGTGAGCAATACATCAATCTTTGCATATTTCCATGAATGCATTTTGATTTGGTTGATTTGCTCTTGATTTTGCCTCAAAGTGTGATTTCTTGGTCTAAGAGTTTTTATGTTGATTTCTTTGGTGTTCTAACTTGCTGTGATATGTGAAAATGCATCTAGACTCATCTTGGTCATGATACACCCACGAGCTAGTTATACTCACCGATTTTGATTTTGACTTGGTTCTGATGTAACCTTCCAATAAACTAAAAAAGTCTCATCTTTGATTATGATTTTTATGATCATTTGTTGGAATAGGTTCATAATACCCTAGAGAAGATCTCTGTAAAGTTTCACTTTATTTGGATCTATGGATCAAAAGTTCCATCTATTTTCATTTTGAATGAAAGTTAAAATAATTGGCTCTGTTCTCTATTAGAAACGTTGATTGCGATCAGATCTACGACCACATTGGTATTGACCACGGTCAAGTTCCAGATTGCATCACATCGTTTTTGACCACGTTCAGTCTTACGACCGCTTCGCGTCTTCTCTGCCACGTGGGGTTTTCGACCGCTCACTGATCGTCGATCCACTGGTTGGTTTTCACTGTTTGATAGTCGATTTCCGACCACGTTGAACTTCCGACTAGTAGTCGAATTTTGACTACGTTGTCAGTTTTCAACCACATTGTTTTTTTCTACTGTCTAGTTGTGTTTGTCTCTGTTTCTTTGGATTTCAAGTGGGATTTTAACGCTAAACTTCATAGCTTTGTAGCTATCGGAGAAAAGAGATAAGTGAATATTTGGAGGAAAAATTAAAAGGCACCATTCACCCCTCCCCCCTATTGCCTATCCGGTCCTACAGTTTCTCTCGGCTTAAAGGTCTGGGGTGAGGTTGAAATTAGTGTGAATTGGATTTGATGTGTTTCGGCTGGACTTGGATTGATTTAGGGTGGAATTGAGATGGTGTAGAGGTATTTTGATGGCTCGAGTTGTTCTAGAATCATGTCTTGCACTTGAAATTTCTTGATTTGGGGACTAGGGTTCTCAGCATTGGTTGGAGATATGTTGCAGGGAGGATGAATTTTTGATATTCTTTTATCAATCGAGTTCCAAATATGTAGAACTAAACTTAGGTTCAGTCAAGTTTTTGCCCAACCACGTGGTGTGGTCGGTGTGGATGAGTGGCTCACCTGCAGGTGGGGCCTCAATGTCAGGAAGCCAAGCAGTTCGAGCCAAGGAGTTCAGGCTGGTGTTAAGTGAAACTTATATTGTTATGCCCTAGTGCAAAGTAAAAGTATATGCTAACGCTAGTGCAAAGTGAAACAAAGAATAATCTACCGGGTGTAAAATGCAATTTACTCAAAAAGAAATAAAGAATACCAATTGAGTTTGTATATAATTCCAACTTAAAGCTAAAGAAAACTCCATGTTTTGTACAACCAACAATATACAAGTTTCAAAGGATAATTACCAATTTGATTTTTTTATGAGTTCCAAATTAAAATCCCTAAATGTATAAAATTCAAAATAAAATAAATTGAAAATTACCAATTGTATTTGTATACAAATTCCAACCTAAAACTAAAAAAATCCCTATGTCAAATAAAATAAAAAACATTCAAATAAAAAAGAATAAAAACAATAAATGGAAATTAGTTGATGGATTTGTATACCTAAACCAGAAATAGGAATAAAAAAGTAAATTAGTGATTTGATTTGTATTAAAAAAAAGAGTCAATGTCAAGTACAATAAAAAATAACTAAAATTTGTAATAAAAATAGCAATTTTTTCCAAATGAATGCAAAGTAAAACTAAAATCTGGAATAAAATTATATGAAAAGTAGTAGTTGCATTTGTATATGAATTCCAACCTAAAACTGAAAAAATAATTTGAAATTAGCCATATGACTTTTATACGGACTCATAAGTAAAACCCATAAATTACTAAAATTTGGCATAAAAAAGAAATAAAAAATACCAGTTGAATTTGTAGACAATTCCAACCTAAAACTATAAGAAAACTCAATGTCACGTACAATCTAACAATATAAAAGTTTGGAATACTAATCAAATGATAGTTACCAATTTGATTTTTTATGAATAGCAAATTAAAATCCCTAAATGTATAAAATTCAGAATAAAATAAAGTGAAAATTACCAATTGTTTTTTATACAAATTCCAACCTAAAACTGAAAAACTCCCTATGTCATATAAAATAAAAACATGCAAATTGAAAAGAAGCCGCCACGTTTGCTCTCAAAGGCTTAAAATTACCATGTGAATCAGTGAAAAAAGAGAAATATTTGCATCATCGATTGTGATGGTTCCAGATTATAACGGTGCAAATGAAACAAAAATATGTTTGAATATAATGACGATTGATGAATATAGCTCTAATTTTAAGTTAGGTATTGTAGTGCATACCTAAATAATCTAAACACATCCAAGAAAATAATCCATATAAGAAAAAAAGACTTCATGTATAATTCATTCCTTTTGTTCTGCAGAAAGATGCGAGTTGGTGATGTCATCTAGCCGTCTGTAACATGCAAAACTTGAACTATCTATATATGGCCTATGTGATTTCTTTTGATTTGGATAGATGTGACGTTAAACGATATGACATAAAAGAATCATGGTAGTTGAGTCCGAGAAAAGGCCAACACATTATGGGAAGATTAATTGCTTCCTTGATGCTCATGCATGCAACATATACCGATGCAAGACGAGGTATATCTACAGCTTGATGAAAGTATAAAAGGAAATAATGATGACCACAGTTGGAGCAGAGCAATTGTTGTCTACACAGTGCTTGTCTTGCCATTTTTACCGACTTAGGAGTCACAAAACATGAAAGAAAGGTACATGAAGGATGTAGAGAACTGGAAAAGCGATAAGTTTCGACCAAAATGAGTTTTCCTCAAAAAAGTTGAGTCCATGTTTTTTCCCCCGAAAAGTGTATTCACTACCACATTTCTGATACTGTCACAACGTATTATGCTCACTGAATTTTTTAGTCAATGATTATCCTTCAATTATATTTTCTTAAGAAGTATTTCTAAAAAGTATTTTAGCTTTGAACTTTTCTTAGCATTTTTAATGTTTCTAATGAACTTAAAAATTATTAGCGGTAATATATAATAGTTCCAAAACACTGCAACAATATATAATTAGTCTAAAGCATCCAAATTATTCTTTCTTATAAAATAAATTACAACAAATCTATTCATGTAAATTGCGCGGGCCATCCGGCTAGTTTCATATAAAAAACCACCCCGAAATTTATTTCTTTGTGAGCTGTCTAGATGCTTGGCAAGATTCTCGACAAACCAAGCCCTTTCTAGAGCGAAGGATTAAGAACAGGTTGTTTTGCATCGCACATGCAAAAAAACCAATCAATCAAGCGTTTGACAACTACGGAAAATCCATCATAAGCTCGTAATTGTTGCCTTTTATTCATGTGAAAAGGCAAGGGCAAGCTCCACGATACATGCAAACAACTGATCAATTATCTTATCCTCAGCTTAATATATATATAGTGCAGTACATTATCTCGCGGCATTATATTATCTTTGTTTCGGCTGCTGGCTGTAGCGGGCAGGACGCGAAAAGCAGCGCAAAACTGAGAAAGGCACAGCTATCCCGACGGACCCCTGCACATGTTTTATACGACGACAATGGCCAGTGGGATCCTTAGTGGGGGCAATGCGGCTCTTTTGGCTCCTATTCTTGTCTTCATTACATTCCAAAACCTCCAAGGTGATCTTTGCCGGTGCATAATAATAAGGCCTGTTTCGAATAGCTGCATATATACATATTACCTGTGTACTTATGGATTTCATGTGAAAGAAAATATCTAATGAAGTGTAGATTTTTTTTTTTGAAAGATTGGCAGGATCGCGGCCCTTCGTTCAGAGAGAGGAATTCAGAAAAAAACAACAGGCCGAAGCAGCCGAGCTCAGGAGAGCGCGCAACAGCTGATCAGCAGATGGGATTACAGCCGAAATTACAGTCGGTAGATTGGAAAACACCACAGGAGACAAAAGAAGCAGATTAGCTCGGCTGGATGCTTCTTCTCCTTTGATCAACGTTTATGTGGATTGTTTCACAAATCAAGAATGCGGGAAGAAGCATTTTAGAGCATATACAATAGTGGGACGCCAGTTGTCTATAAGCCGTAAGATATAAGATGATATGGAGATGAGAGGAGAAGCATAAAGAATTAGACCATCTCTTATACAGTAGTCTGCTATAACACGAGAAAGATGATGCATTATATGTAGAGAAGCTGTCCTTGGAATTATCTATAAATAACATGAAGGATATGAAACAACAATTATCTGTATTATTGTACATACCTTTAAGGTATTTTATCTTTCACATTTGAATGATCGTTAGTCGTAAGCCAGTTTACTGACGGCCAAACAATCCTTCAAGGTCCTGGATTATGTCAAAGCAGGGGCGGAACTGGGCCTCGGGCTGGGTAGGATATAGCCCGAGGCCCAGCAAAACTACTAATACTACCCCACTCATATGTATACTCAAAAAAATATCTCCTCTACAGCCCAGCCCGAGGCCCATGGTAGCCCACAGCCCCACCCCCACGCAACAATTCAGCCGCCCACCACAACAATCCAGCCCAGAATTCAACCCACAGCAGCAGCAGACCAATCCATAGAGATATTCAACAGCAAAACCCTAATCCCCATTCCCCAACCCGCAATCCCCAGCCCCAGCCGCCCATTGCCCCATCAGAGCAGAGGCATCAGATCTGACTTAGCACGGAGCACCCCTCTCGGCCTCTCCTGCGCGCGCCCCCACCGCCGGCTGCCGCCTTGCCTGCACCGCGCGCACCTCCACCGCCGGCCGCCGCCTTGCCTGCGCCGCGCGCGCCTCCACCGCCGGGCCCGCCGGCCGCTCCGCTGCTCGTGGTCTCGTGCGCGGGGAGCACGGCGACGGGCCGACCCCTCTCCTGCGCTGCTGCTCGGCTACGCGTGGAGCACGGCGAGCGGGGAGGAGGACTGGAGGAGCTGCCGAGGAGGAGTGAAGGAGCGGAGGCGCCGAGCAGGGAGCCGCCGGCCGCGAGTGCAGCCCGGACCCCGGAGCACCGAGCACGGGAGCAGGGAGGAGGACTGGAGGAGGAGTGGACTGTGGAGGACGGCGACTCGGCGAGGGCTCTGAAAGGAGGAAATAGCGAAATGCGGACCGGGCTGCCTGAACTGAAGACGCGTAATTGCGGAAATGAGGAATTGCGGACGCCAGCGTCGGATTTATGGCATATGCTGAGCAGTGACAGTGAGCGGCACGTTGAGTGACCGAGCCAGTGAGCCACCGAACCGAACCGTCGAAGTCGGTCGAA
The DNA here is from genome assembly GCA_017311315.1 of Dendrocalamus latiflorus. Classification (NCBI taxonomy): domain Eukaryota; kingdom Viridiplantae; phylum Streptophyta; class Magnoliopsida; order Poales; family Poaceae; genus Dendrocalamus; species Dendrocalamus latiflorus. Next base: position 7,499,879 of record CM029666.1, on the reverse strand, counting down.
CCGAGGAGCAGTGACCGCAAGGCAGCGAGCCTGCGAGGTAATCACTAATCAGTGAAGTTTTTTTACGGTTTAAACATTAAAATATGTATGATTGTTTCATAAACCTGTCTAATACTAGCAGCTGTTAGATGTTTTTTGAGGTATAGCGGCTGTTAGATTTTTTTGAGGTATTCTATTAGATTTGTCATGAATGATTTTTGTGCTAAGTGTTTGTATTGTCATATCTCAAATTATCTGTAGATGTTCATATTTTTTGTGAATTGTGATTAATGAGCAATGTCAATTATACAGTCCATAAATGAAAGTAGCAACTAAGGGAGGCAAGGAATAATGGAATATATAGCATCATCAAGGTAATCTCAGTTTCTTGCTCTCTCGTAACCTGTCTATATTTTTTAATTTTTAAATACATATATACTTGCCGTATTGCCATATTCTTATTTGTGCAAAATATCGTATTGCGGTATCGTCGTATCGTTGTTTTTGCCATGTTTTTCTTATTATGTTGTATGTTGAAGCATCGAGCTAAAGTTTCATGTCAATGATGCATTTACGACATACTTTTGTTACGCGGTTGTGTAGGTATGAATTAGCGTTACTTTTAGACTGTTAGCCTTTTAGAATTTAGCCCGGGGCACGACGAAATCCTGGATCCGCCACTGTGTCAAAGTTACCATTTCACAAGCGAAATTTTATTTACACCAAATCTGTTGAATATACCTAAAATATTTCTAGTATTCTTGTCATTATTTGATGGTAAATCAGCAGAGTTATTTGCTCACTTTGCCGACCCTTTATTTTAAGAACATTGCATCTGCTGATTCAATTATGCGAGGCAATTTGCCGCGCTGGGGTATATCGTCGTCGTGTGTAGCCGAACACCTTTTCAATTTTGTAATGCCCCAGGGGGCACCTGGTTTCTAGGGTCCGGTTGCGCACTCGTGTGCACGAACTCCTCCGACACACAGCCTTTTTTCCCACCTAAAACTCTTTTCAATTCTGCTACTTAGAAGGAGGAACCGGGGAATAGACAAACCGAATCAAAGCAATTGCTCGTGTAGGCATATGGGCAGGTCGAGCTCGGAATCGTTAGTTTAATCGTAGATATCAAACTATCCCCGTCTCCTGGTCAAACTGAGATTTTTAATCTTTGCGTCCGCTTTATGCTTTTTAGGTAGGGACTTTGTAGTATATAACTAGGACTTGCCGGAGATTCCCAGCCTTTTTTCTCTGTTTCTTAATGGTTTTATATGTGCGGGTTTATTAGCCTTATTTTGTAGATTCTTGATTAGGTCTTGGATATTTTCTGCCGGAAATTTCTCTGCGTCCAAGTGGTCTTCAGCAAGGCAGAATTTTCCATGGATCTGGAGAGAGAGAGCTCCTAAAATCTATACGCATTTTGAAGATATTAGTACAAGTGCTTAGGCTTCATAGATTAATCCCCACGTATTCAGGCACTAGCCTGCTCCGATCTATTGTGGGGCGTTGCAACGCTGCAGCGCTAGCAGCTAACCTACTGGCCAGTGGCCAAAAAACACGCCATTAAACTCGACTCACTATCCCATGCAATTTGAAGTTGGCCGAATTCTTGACCTCGCATTCTAGCCTCAAAAGGCAGAGAGAATTTGACCTCTAATTTAGCGTGGCGTTGAGCTGAACGTTAGAAATAGTGCCATAAAACAAATGCGGCTATTGATAGGTACGTACCGTAGTGGCGAGCTACTCTTCTCCCACTTCCTGGCATCATCAATTCAACATTCAACACAGTACACAAAACAAGCTAGCATCGTACCACTTACTACAGTACTACACCACACTAACTAGTTTCTCTTGACCTGTGACTTTGTAAGTACTGGTACTAACATCTTCAGAATACAATTCAATCATGAGTAATTTCAGTCTAAGAAATGCTATGCATACAAATATTACTAGTACGAAATGTTTCAACGAACGCCTTGTTAATTTACACTAAGCTACCATGACGCCGACCAATATAATATGTGTTAGTGTTGCACACTAAGTGATGAGTGTGCGGTGGTATATTCATATGCTTTTCTTGCAAACATTTTTGTAAACAGAATCCTTCTGCCTCAGCTGCATACCATACCATGATGCAGACCATGTCTCGGCATCAACCTGAATTGTTAATGCCTAAGAGCTATACTTATTGCAAACATTGCACCATGATACTTATTGTAGGCTATATATACTAAACATGGTATGGTACAATTTAGTACACATATTGCCAGATGAGCTAGATTATTATACTTGAAAAAACAGAGAGAATTGTCTTAGTCACAGTCATTGAGATGGATCCAAAATAAAAATTTGTCTGTTAAAATGCATACTGTGGTCCATCAGCCAACTAGGATACTCCATGTTATTTGAAAGAAACGAGGTGATTGAGCAGCACTAATACCTGGAAAATATTATACTAGCAGGTCGTTTAGGTTAAACTCTAGATTAGCTTGGCTTTAGGACTGTGCTTATAGCCTTTGAGTACTATACTAGAACATCGGACATGAGAACGCACTTGTGGCAATCAAAGTAATGTATGGTGTAATAATGATCGAAGAACATCACCCAATTTCCAAAAGCAGAACAGGTATCAAGGTCAACCAATTGACATGAATTATCAATAGGCAGCTCTCGCATCACTTGTAAGCTTGTAGCCAGTTTTAGACTGTTGAATAGCATTAGCTAGCTTCAAACATTGCTATAGTTTGTGCATGTGTTGGACCGGATGGCAACATAGGAGGTTGAATAGTGCCAACTCAAAATTTCCCTAAGTATTCAAGATTTTATTCTCACACAACTACAAAGTTGCAGAAAATAGAATTTCATCCAAAAACTCAAGACAAATGACTAAAGAACACAAAACCTTGAAGCAACTACTTTCTGGTGCTCTAACCGGCAAAGAAATAGCGATCTGACCGCTCCTTCAATGGCGGTTTGGCCACTGCTACGGTAAAATCAGTCGCAATGTTTTTGGCACAATTTCAAAAATAAAAACCGAGAGAACTTTTGATCCGTAGATCCAAAAGATATGAAACTTTACAAAGATCTACTCTAGAATATCAAGAACCCTATTCCAATAAATGATCATGAAAATTATAGACAAAGTTAAGATCTTTTTCAGTTTGAAGGAAAGGTGCACCGAAACCAAGCCGAAACCAAAATTGGTGAATACAACTTTCTCATGGGTGGACGATAGCCAAGATGGCTTTAAATATATTCCCACGTGTCCCAGCAAATATGAAAGAAATCACATCAAAAACTCTCAGATCAAGAAATCACACTTTGAGACCAAAACAAGCAAAACTTGGTTTTCTTAATAAACTTGCTATCAAAGTGTCTAGATAGGTGGAGATAGATTCGCAGAGGTTGTCTCTATCTCTTACACATCCTTGGTACAGTAAGATCAAGAAAAGAGAAGATAAGAGATCAAAGCCAAGCAAATTAAGAGCAAATCGATCAAAAACATAATGGATCCATGTAGCTGACCAAAGATTGATGTACTGCTTGTTTGGAGAGGTATGTTTTACAACCAATCCCTTAGGATAGCAGAGCTCTAAGCCTAGAGTATACACGCATAAGGCTCTAACCCAAAGAACTCTAATCTCATATGGACGGGAGGAGAAGCTAGCCATCAAAAGGCTTAGCCAACCTTCTCAAACTTTAACACTTGCCTTTCCTCCCCTTATATAGCTTTACAACCAAAACCAAAACCTAATGGATCCACCTATTAGACCAAATTGAGGATAACCCGTTAACCCCACTAACACTAGGTTTTACTCTCTCACACATGCTTCTCAAAGCGGCTTACAACTATTAATCCATTAGTGAATCAACACTTGATCCACTTCATATTTTTAGCACATACAAAACCTAAACCACTTAGGCCAATGCCGTGGTTTCACACACTGCCACTTTTTCGGTATTGGGTAATTTACCAAAATGCTTCTCTACCGTTTTCCACAAAGCTTGCGGCTTCCTTTGCCATGAAGCATCGCCCATACTTCGTCATTTTCCATATGGCCCCAATGATTTGTCGTCAAGCCTCTCACGTGTCTGGATTTCACCGAACCGTCCTCGCTTGCAAAGAACCAAGTCACTTGATGCACCACATTCTTCTTCTCGTACATGACGGCATCCAGCTTCCTTGACCGTATAGGACCTTGACTCTCCCTGAGTCTAGTCCCGGTTCACCTTGCTGTTGCTCATCATGTCCACCATTGGTAGCTTCCGCTCTGGTTCCTCGTCGTCCTAACTTCAACCACCCGGCAAATCTTGGTCATCTTCGGCGTATCTCTGACCATTCTGGACCTCAGCACCATCATGTGCCTAGTTCCAGTCTTCCTACGCCTCACTATGACCTAATTCCGAAGTCCTACAACTAACAACAACAAGTAAATCATCATGTAGCACTGCACAATAACAGAGTCATCAATTGACACAATTATCCATATAATGCATCGTGCAAAAAGTATGCAACCAAAATATTGGCCCTAAAACTAGAACCAAACAATAAACCCATGTGCACATAAGAAACAACACTCATATCATTACCATATGGTCACCCTAACTCAATCCATAACTCAAATCTCAAAACCCTATTTTTCTGGGAAGATCGATAGTACCACACCTACAATAGCGATACTACCGCACTACGGTACTACCGCTCTCCAAAGCGGTACTTCTACACCTTCGTACCTCACACTGGACCTCTCTAAAAAAACGTACCACCACATATCCGGAACTATCGCCTTGCAGTACTACCGCACAAACACCTACGGTACTACCGTCCTGCGGTACGACCACATTCACAACTATGGTACTTCCGATTTTTCTGGAACTTTCAGAAAACAACTCAAACAAGATGCAATTTTTGTAAAAATATTTAACCACTCCGTAAACGTTGCAATAGTTCATCATAACATTATACTTGACCTTCTCACGTGGTCCTCCAGCATGTTCTTAAGGTAAGTGCGGAGTGATCAGCAGTATTGTTTTGACAAATCATTTCAGGCATCAGTTCAAGTAAATCATGTTCTGCGAAGCGGAACAGAGTGTTGTAACGTTATATTTGTCTGTCTTTCTAAACATTTCAGTGATCAATTTGCGAATCACAGTGACGTTACAAACAAATTGCGCGATTAGTTGCCCAGAGATCTGAACAATTTTCTCTTTATCTCCATGATTGTATTGCAGAAAATTAAGTCAGCCCACAAGTATTGCATTATAACCAGCGTTTGCTTCAAAGCTTTTGATAGAAAACCGAAAATGTTTTCTGCAAAGACAGGATTTGCAGAACTCGCTTGCATTTACAGTACATGCAGCCTGTAACCTAGCAACTTGAATGAGCTGGAAATTGGCCTAGTCAGTCAGGCACAAATGCAGCCGGAAAAAAGAAGAAATGATGAAAGGCACAAAAAAAAACCCACAAAAGCATCACAATAATTGGTTGTTTTCTAACAATCCTAAAGTCACTTCTAGCAAAAACACATCCACAACACAGCAACCTGAAATGCATTCCCTTATCTCAATTTCTAGTCTTGACACATGAAATAAACTCATAGACCATAATATTCCACATGTTCCAACATGACATGTTTTAACCATGGACAGGTTGTTGCCGCTGGAGAGAGAGGCAGTTTACACGGCGAATGGGCCAAGAGGATGCATTGAACTGAAGACTTTCTTGCATAGTACGTCTACACGGGCAGACAGACCGCTCTGCCGGATAGACGGTGCGCGCATTTCCATGCATCCCGGCCGGCTTGCCGCTGTTAGCGTTGCAGTTGGTGGTCGGATCGTCCATCCATCCGCTTGATTTCGAGCACCGAAATGCAGAACCAAAGAATGAAACTGAATAAAAATGGAGCAACAGCATCAGGGAGTCCAGCTGCTACGCACTTGCCACTAAACTCTTCGACCTGTAACTCATAGTGGAGTGTACGTACGTGCGTACGTATTTCTGGTCAACCTCCGGCGTTGCAGATTTGCAGTGGCCGTTCGTATACTTGGTTTGGCACATCCTTTACATGAGACTGATCGATCACACGTGTCAGTGGACCAACCGGATCTTTTTTTTTCCGGAAAGACAGAGCATCTCCGATTTCTATTATAAGAAACCTTAACAGTACAGAATTCTCCCTAGCAGAAACAAGCCACCATCTAAGAGCCTGGTAAACAAGGTTACCAGAGCACCACATCCAGACCACCAATTTAAGTGAAAAGCAAAACAGTTCTACAAATCCTCAAAAACACAAGCAGAGCTAACTAAACTGGATTACATCTCTAACACCATTCGCACCATTGGTTCATCACTAGACTTCAGCTTTCTTCCAAACCGAGAGTTCCCCCATTCCTTCCTTCTCCAGACTCGCTACATCGTCAGTCTTCTGGTTCTCAGTCCCCATTCCTTCCTTCTCCACACTTGTCCGCAAATTTGCCCAGTAGGTCAATCAATTGCAGATATAATGAATGAAAGAAGCAGGATCATGAGGCAATTTATTTCCAAAACAAGCTTTGTTTCGTGTCTTCCATATAGCCCAGAAAATTGCCGATACACGAACTGTAACCAGCATCTTTACTTTCTTTTCAAATTTTCCCAGCCAATCAGAGAAATAGCCCTAACATCATTAGGAATATTTGAGAAGCCAAATGCCACTTTCACCACATTCCAAATAAAACGAGCAACAGGACACTTAGAAAATAGATGATTAATATTATCCTCCATTCCACAAAACTGACACTTAGGAGAACCCTTCCAACCTCTTTTCTTAAGATTATCTTTAGTTAAAATCCTTTTTTTAGAGGATCCATAAGAAAACTTTTATTTTCAAAGGTAGTTTGGTTTTCCATAAAAACTTAAAGGGATATCTAATGCCTTGTAACTCAAATCTAGGTAGAAAGATTTCACAGAAAATTTTCCATTTGCAGTTAACCTCCAACTGATTCTATCCTCTTGATCGTTGAGAGAGATGTTGTATATAATGCGGCTTTAGCAAAAATTTAGATATAATTCCAACATAATAAAACACAAGCAAAGTATATTTCCAGCCTATGTTGCCCAGATACCCCGATACGGATACGCGATACCGCGATTCGCCATTTTCCTAAAAACACCGATACGGCGATACGTGTAATATATATATATATATATATAGTCAACCAATAGCAAATGAACAAACTAATGACAACAAACAACCTGATCACTGATCACTTCCCCTACTGAATCATCCAATACATTGTCAACAAATAGCAAATAAACAGCACTGAGGGTCTGAGGGAGCAGTGAGCACAGTGCACAGAGCACATACTGATACTGCCACTGGAGGCGTCGGCGGCGGGAGGGGACTGGCGGAGGCGGTAGCCGAGGTGACGACCGGAGGCCGGAGGGGACGGGCGGAGGCTGCAGCCGAGGGGACGACCGGAGGGGACGGGCGCCGGGCGGAGGCGACGGGCGACGCGGCGGGCGAGGCGGCAATCGGAGGGGACGAACGGAGTCGGCGGGCGACGCGACGATCGAAGGCTGCAGCCGAGGCGGCGGGCGAGGCAGACCGGCGGACACGAGCGACGCGACGGTCGGAGGCGACGGGCAACGCGGCGGGCGAGGCTGCAGGTGAGGCGGCGACCGGAGGGGACGGACGGAGGCGGCGGGCGAGGAGGCCAGCCGAGCGTGAGAATGCGTGGAGGCGCGGGGTGGGTGGGCGTTTCAGATCTGGATCTGGTAGGCTTGGTGGGGATATTAGGGTAGAAGTATCAGAAAAGTATCGGAGAAGTATCAAAGAAGTATCGGGAATTAATTTCTTTTTTTGAATAATCAATAAATTCCGATACTTACAGGATACGTATCGGCGAGTATCGGGGCAGTATCCGTATCCGGTACAGTATCCGATACCGGTACGTGACTTTTGGGAAGTATCCGCGTAACGTAGTTTCCAGCAGCAAGTAAATGACAGCATTAACATGAAAACATGTAAATCTACTATGTCATTTAAACAGGATAATATACTCAAGGCATAAAGCATAAAAACTACTAAAATCAGCATAATGCTCAGATTTTAGATTTCAGTATCGCTCTTAGATGCAGTGTCGCTCAAGATTTGTTCTTGGCCTTCTCAATACTTCATAAACCAAATATGATAATAAAGAATTCAGGCTAATGAGATACACAATGCGTCACAAAGGTTCAGAATCTGGTTTCAGACAGCAAGGTTCTTATTTCTGTTAATGGATGATTAAGTAAATGACTGTGCAAAGTAATCAGTGAGACAATTAAATAGTCAATTATTAGACTAACAATGTAACCACCGAATAGTTATTATCAGCACCAAAACCAAAAGACTAACAGTGAACAGACTGAAAACAGAGCAGCAGTCCTGATCAAAATCATCCAACAACAGACATAACCAGTAGCTAACCCTAGAGACAAACTGACAATGTGAAGCTGAGCAAGTAACTCAAGTCTGAATTGATTATCAATTTTGTTTCTAATATGACAGGCCTAGAGACAAACTGACGATGTGAAGCTGAGCAAGTAACTCAAGTCTGAATTGATTATCAATTTGGTTTCTAATATGACAGGTATCTTCACTGAGCCAACCGACCCATAGCCCACAATATTATTTTGCCAATTCTTCCAACAGAGATATCAACAGGAAGATAACCTGACAAGAACAGAAGAAGTAAAGTGAGAAAATGTGGAGATACTCACAACACCGATGGCACTCAAAGCCACTGAGTAGAAAATTGGGCATGGCATGCGTCAAGGTGATATCCCAGAAAATCAATCGCCTCGCTGTGTTGCGCAAGAAGGCGAGGTTGACGGAGATACAGTGCCAATCTTTGCACTTAGGAACACACCGAAGAACAAAGCTGAGGTATAGGGAGATGCCGCACAAGACCAACCAAACATGCTCCGGCCAAGAGCACCGACGAACAATCAATAAATTCCTCTTCCTCAACATGATCCAGAGCTGACCAGACTTAGACTTCTAAGGCAAAATCCCCAAATCCCTAACTGCCAAATCTCAAAGAGATAGAGCACAAGGGAACCGCACAGGAAATGCCAAAGAAACCAAATCTGGATCACACTGCCACTGGTGCCGGAGAAGAACACGACGGCGCCGCAGCATCAAGACTCAAACTAGGATACAACCGAGAGGAGGAGGAGATCATGTAATTGGGAACTAAGCGAGGAAAAGAGAGCCGGCTTAAATATAGCAGTGAGGAGGCAATTGGCGAGGCTGCAGCCAACGGCCGGTGCTAAGGCGCACGGGCCGATGGCGCCTCCACCACCGCCACCGTCATTGCACAACTCAGTCACCCCCAAGAGTCGGTCAAGGCCAGTACCGCGCGAGATAGGGCTGGTGGGACCACCTCCTCCTTTTTTTCCTTTTCTCAAAATGAGAAATTACCGAAAAACCCTCAGAACACAACAAGAGATTCCAGCACAATTTTGCTGAATCTCATTCCACATATCCATTGTTTCTCCCCAAAGAGTCCTTCTGAATTTGAAACTGTCCCAACCTTTAGTCAGAGCATCAAACACAATAATGTGTTTACTAAGTGTAATAGCATAAAGCCTTGGGAATTTATGAGACAATGACTCATCTCCCAACCAACAATCCTCCCAAAACCTAGTTCTCCTACAATTAAAATATCTTTTTTACAGAACTCATAGAATACATCTTTAACTTTCACCAGCCCATACCAAAAATGTGAATCTCCATTTTTGCAAGAAACCTGAGACATGTTTTTTCTATGTAAATATTTCTGTCTTAGCAGATCCTGGCAAATTCCTTCTTCATTTTGCAATCTCCAAATCCATTTCCCTAAAAGAGCCCAATTCATATTATCTAGATCTGGAACCCCAAATCCCCCTTGATCTTTGGGGAGACAAACAACAAGCCATTGCACTAAATGATACTTTCTAACCCTCTGGTCCTCTTGCCACAATAGTCTGGATCTAAAAAAGTCCATTCTTTTTCTCACACCAACCGGTAATTTATGAAAAGAAAGCATGTAGAGAGGTACACTGATAAGACAATAGTTTAATAAAATATCAGACAATAGTTTAATAAAATCAATCTCCCTCCAATCGAGAGAAACTTACCTTGCCAACAACCTAATTTCCCTCGATTTTGATCTTGGTCCGGCAAAGGGGGTGAGATCGTGTAGGACTGAATGGCAACAGAGGGGGAGTGAATGGCGTCGACTAAATTTTTTCCCAAATATTCTTAATCCTTTTCTCAAATAACTATAGAGTTATTGAGAATCAAATCCAAAACCAAAAACCCAAAGCAAATCACTCAAGAACACAAAATCTTGAAGAACTCAACTCGTAGAAGTCAGACCTCTAACCAGAGGGCAGTTTGACCTCTCCTTGGCAGTCTGACCATCAACCAAGGGGACGTTTGACCTCTCCAGGGTGGTTCACTATGAACAACAATTTCAAGCAACTTAATTGTTGGACCGAAATGGCGACAGAGGGGGGTGAATGTCGCTTTCTAAAAATTGCCCCCAACACGTATCTTCTTCTCCAATAGCTATGGGAGCTATGAAGATAGAAGACCAGTGCTCACAAGATACCCCAGTAGCAGGAAAAACACAAATACAAAGACCAGCAAGCGAGAAAAATCAAATCGGGAAAATTCTGGCCTCAAGCGGTAGTACCGCTGTGGCAGCGGTACTACCGCTGGTCCGAGCGGTAGTACCTTTGAGCGGTAGTACCTCTCCAGGAGCGGTAGTACCTCTCGAGAAAAACAGCAAATGGGATTTTCAGGCTGGAACTTTGAGACTTCGGATTTTTGGCTAAAGAATAGGTTTGCTCTCAATCTTTTTGATCCAAGGCCTTACTACAACATACTAAATAGTAAGGGGACCTTGGGAAACAAGAGAATCAAACCAAGAAGCAAGAATTTCAAATTATGGGTAAAAATCTGAATTTTTGCACAACCCGAGCCAAAAATCAAATTACTCCCCAACCGTTGATCCTTTGGCTATGAAATTTTGAGGGTAGCTAATTAATAGCCTCTGGACTCTTCATACCAAATTTCAAGCCATCTCAACAAGGGAATCAAGAACAGCACCAAAACCTAGGAAGGCAACACATGAACAGAGGAAGGCCAAAACTGAAATCTGAGAATCAACTCGGTTTGCTCTTGGGATTAAATAGCCAAATGGCTTTTGAGCATCACCCATGTCATAGCAACCCATTTTGGCACTCTTCAGCAAGCAAGAACTCAAAACCATGAAAATCAAGAAATCTTGCACAAAGGGAAAAGAAGAACAGAGGCTACGAACTGAAACCAAAACTCCAGATTTCATTCATTGAATCACAAGGAATACATAGGAGTCCCGATACGCATGGACATTAGGACAAGGATATGGATACAAGACTCTCAATCCATCTCCTCGACATTAGGACAAGGATATGGATACAAGACTCTCAATCCATCTCCTCACTCTCCCAACTCAAGAACACACACTCATCCATGGAGGGAGGAAGAACACCCACTAGGACTCATACCTAGAAACCATCGTAGAGGACAACAGAGGGAGCACACTCTGCCTCCACCAACTCACACCAACTAAAGAGCTAAAGGAACCAACCTTCCCAAAGCCTCTTTTGACTAGTGTAAACCCTAATTCCTTACAAGTGCTCAAGTGGGCATGCAGCCCCTCCTCTCCTTTTATAGCACTTGGCTAACGGGTCTCCGCCCCGTTACGCCCGCTACGTCCAACGGAGCCCGCTCCCGCTCGTGCAGCCTTGCGAATTTCCCGATTCGCCCCTCCTGCACCTTCCGGGAAGCTTCCGCGCTCCTTGCCTCGCACGCCTCGCAATCACCTCGAGTCCACGTCGTCTTCGACACATCCCGACCGTTCTGACCTCAGCGCCACCTGCGCCTAGTCCGGTCCACCGTGTCTCGCCACGACTCCAACTCGACGTCCTGCAGTCACACAGACAAGAAAACACGTCAAATAGCACCGCTCGACACATGAAAGCGTAAATACCATCACACTTACCACAGACGAAGTCCAAACCTGTCGAAACATTAGAATATACATCCTAAGCCCAAATGACCAAGTTTGACCAAAGTCCGACCGAGCCCGATTGCGCCACGCAACGGCTCGACTCCGAACCACTCAAACCAAACTCTACTATCCTAAACCTTTGTCAATTACTCATCATTCACATGGAGTCACGACCACCTGGTCTCTCATTAATAGTAAAATCATCATGGTTACGAAACTTCAAACCCGCGTAACTAGTGATTGGATGATCTAAAAGCCGCGAAACTTTGTATACACCTTGCTTAAGGTCTCAGGAACCTATTCCATCTATGGATTGCAAAAACCCACATCAAAGTTCAGACCTTTTTGAGATTTAAACAAGGTTGCATCCAAAACGAACAAAAACCTAAATCAATAATCAAGACTTGCTCATACACAGAGGATAGTCAAGGTGGCTTTGGATATATTTCTATATGTCACAGCAAGCAAGAACACCGAAGAAATCATTCCAAAAACCCTCAGATCAAGAAACTACTTGAAAAATAAAAAAATGTGCAAAAACCGAGTTTCTTGATGAACATCCTACCAAAGTGCCTAGATGAGTGGAGAATGGTTCTCAGATATTATCTCCATATCTTATACGCTCTTGGGATATCAAGATCAAGAAAAGGTGAAAGGAGAGAAAAAACCAACTAAATCAAGAGCAAATCAAACAAGAGAAGAGATAACCATAGAGATGACCAAAGATTGATTTTATTACTACTTGAGGATAAAAGTTTTATAGCCACTCCATCTTATAGGACAGAGAGTACACCAAGCACTCAATTCTCAAATCTTAACCCTAACAAGAGAGGTAGGTTGGATGATTAATACAAGTCTCCTTCCCAACCCCTTTAAATAGATGGGCTAGCCACTCGAGGCGTCGGTGAAGGTGGGAGGAGGCTGCTCTACTGAAACTGGAGAAGTAGAAACAAGCTCTCCAATCAACTTAGGAGTGATTAGAGTTGGATTGGGCCCTCACCCTCTATGTCAAAGTCATCATCGGCGAAGATGCTCTCGATATCACCATGTACCTGTGTACCTACACCATTGGATCTAGTACTAGGACTAGCCTCATCAAAATTGACTTCATAAGTCTCAATGATTTTGTTAGTATCCGAATTAAATACATAATAGCCACGAGAATGAGCAGGATATCCAAGAAAATACCATCATAACATCAAGATGCAAATTTATCTAAGTTGCCATGTTTAAGAATAAAACACTTATAACCAAATATCTTGAAATGAGAGATACTAGGCCTATGACCAAATCTAAGCTCAAAAGAAGTCTTGCCTATTGCTGGTCTCAAGAACACCCTATTGGACACATAGCAAGCGGTAGAGATCGCCTCAGCCCAAAACCTTCTAGGAGTACTGTGCTCATCTAGCATGGTTCTAGCTATTTCTACAAGAGTTTTATTCTTTCTCTCAACAACTTCATTCTGCTTGGGAACTCTAGGTGAGAACTTATGCTTTAATCCTCTTTCAGTGCAGAAAATGGCAAAGGATGAGTTCTTGAATTTTGTGCCATTGTCACTCCTAATGGCTCTCAAGGCTCTTGGGAGATCAATTGCTAGTATAAGGGCTAACTCTCTAAAGTAGCTAAAGGTCTCATCCTTAGAAACCAGAAAATACACCCAAGAATACCTAGAGAAAGCATATATCATTTTTCTTCTATAGACTGGACTCTAGAAGGACCAACTGTATATAAGTGAAGAAGTTGTCCAAGTCCATCAGTCATCACTAAAGTAAGAGGTGGGTGAGAAGTAGAAACCATCTTACCATGCCTGTAGGGTGTGCACACTAGGTCTCTAGCGCTCTTAAGCCTAGGTAGTCTTCTAATTAGGTTCTTGCTGCTAACTCTAGTCAAGTGGTCGAAGCCTATGTGTCCAAGCCTACGATGGCACAACACTAAGTTATGAGAGTCAGAAGCCACAAGACACTTGGAGCTAGAGGTAGTAGAAATATTGAAATCAACACTAAAGGTCATCTCAAACCTAGAGATCCTAAAGACATGCTCACCCGAGGAGTCTAGAACTCTAAACTCACCATTCTTGAACCTCACTTCTAGACCCTCATCAAGTAGCTGGGAGATAGATAGCAAATTATACCTCAGCTTACTTATCAAAGCGATGTCCTTGAGTATGAAGTTTTGTTGACGCGCACTGTGCCCTTAGCTATCACGGTCCCGGTAGAATCATCCCAAAATATGATTAACTCGTTGTCGGATGCACTTGTGAGGGAGGAGAATGATCTAGAATCTCCGGTTATGTGTCAAGAACACCCGGAGTCAACAAGCCACACATCTTCCTTCCTCGCATGCTAGATCTACAAAGCACGAGCAAGAAACATCTGTGCCTCAGTACTAGGGTTAGTGAGAAGTAGCTTTGGAATCCAGTACTGAGCCACACGATGCTTGGGAGCAGTAGTAGACACAGAAATACCATGGTTAGCACGATGATCATGAGCCATGCACACAAGACCAACCTAGCCCTCTCCGAATTGGTCTAACAAAAGACCGGTACTCCCCCTGACTATGTGCTCCTCATGGTCTACCCTCACGATATCCTAACCCAAAACACTACCTAGAGCTACCAAACGAGTTAAAGAAGTTATCTATAAACCTAGATCTATGTCTAGAAGGAAAGGCAAGCTGCCTAGCTCTAGAGACACTCATGGGTGAAGGAACTCCTCTAATGTACCTCAAAGCATGCTCTCTCTGTTTCCTCTCAACTTTGGCTCTACGGAAGCAGAACTCAATGATGTGGCCATCCTTCTTACAGAAGGTGCAATGGTTCTTGACCTTTTGAGGGATCTGACCTAATGAGGAAGCAGCACCTGTCTTGCTAAAAGGGGTTTGGGCAAAATATGCAGATCTAAAAACTATCTTAGATGGCTCAGGGGGTTCTATCTCAAACTTGCCACTCTTAACAACCCTTACAATCTTAGGTGGGTGGTTCTTGAAATGCTCTACGGAGTTGAATCCTAAGCCTCTCTTCTTCACACTAACCTTAGATTGGTCTAGAATCATATTGTGGTTCTTTTTCCACTAGAAACTCTCTTAAGTGTCTTTTTGAGGTAGTCATTTTTTTACCTAGGTTCTCACATGTGACACTCTTTTGACTTGGTTGCTCTAGCATATCTTTCGTTATGAACAACTATCTCAAGTTTTAGAGCCTCACAAAAGACACGGGAAGAATTCTTAACACTAGTCAACTGCTCGTCAAACTTGATGTAAAGGCCTGATGCATTTTATCTAAATCACTCCCAATCTCAGCACAGAATGCATAGAAAATAGAATCAATGGCCTTTCTGGATGCAGTCATGGCTATGGATTTTTTAAATTTTAGCTTTCTCCTTTAGAGTCTTGTTAAGTACATCTATCTCAATTGTGAGTCTAGGATAGTTTTCACATGATGCAGTCCTAGAATACATAACTATTTCAGTCATTTCTTTTATTTTTATCTTGTTATCCTCGTAATGTGAACAAGTATGATCAGTATCAAATTTATGCAATTTCTTAAGAACACTATCCAACTTAATCTCTAGCAAAGTACAATTCGAACAAGAAGATAGAATAGTATCTACAGGAATAACATCAAGAGCAATAGTATTCATGCAAATATGATCATAACTTGATTTGAAAGAATCTAGATCATCTAGAGCATTCTTGAGTTGGTTTACAACAGAGGAATGAGCAGATTTCAATGTAGATAATTCATCGTGCAAGCACAAGCAAGATTCACGATTTTTAGGATTAATTGACTTGAGCCTAACAATCTCTAAGTTCAAGTTATCAATCATCATATCCTGACTCTTAATCATTTTGGTTTGCTTTCTTAATTGTTGTTTAGTTGCATAAGGGCATGTTTCATTGCTTTGGAAGAAGGGTGTACCTCGTCAGGATCGTTGTAGGGCTCGTCGGAATCGGAGGAGTCGATGTCGTGGTTGCCTTTGGCCATGAAGTACATGTCGGTAAAGTCCTGAGTCTTCTTCTTGCCGTGGGTGTCATCCTCATCGTTCTTCGTCACCAAGTCCACATCGCTCATGTCCACAGACTCAAGAGCGGTAAGGATCTGGTTGGCAAACTTCTGGTAGTTGGACTTCTTGACCTTTATGTCTCGAGCTTGAGGATGCCTCCGAATGTCCTTCTCCTCCTTGCCCTTCAGCTTAGGGCACTTAGCTCAAATGTGGTTTGGCTTACCATACTCGAAGCACGTCACCGGACCACCTCTCCTCTTGCTTCTCACCTTGTTGTACACTCTAGTGAATTTGGTAGACAGGTGAGTTAAATCTTCCTTAGGTAGCCTCTCAAGTTGCTCATCACTCACTAAGGTAGGCAAAGAATAGCCAACTTCCACACAATCTAAAGAACTGCTCCGAAAAGGGTCCATCATGAGAGCCATCGATTCAGTCTTGGGAAGACGCAAGATGAAGTCAATCTCATGCGTCCTCAACCTCGAGAAGAGTTTATCCATGGTAAACTCACTCATGATAGTGTTGTCATTGATGGATGTGATTTTTATCCCCTAGACCTTCACATCAAGAGCGCCCAAGCTTTGGTGTGCATTCTCATAATCTAAGAAGGTCAAGCCAATAACACAGTGGTCATGGAGAATTTTGTTAAACCTTCCCTACAACTCATCCAAGACTCACCGGGCTTTTGCTCGATCTTGGAGTATTTTTCTTGAGTTAATTCTATCTCACTTTCTTAATCGTGGTAGAGCCCTTATGATAGTCAAAGAGGGTTTTCCAAATCTCGTGAGCAGATCTTCAGTGAACGACTCACTCAAACTCTGATCGACTGAGCCCCTAAATTAGGAAGTTGCGTGCCTTGCTATTTGCCTTCACATCAGGAGAAATAACATTCTCATCACCTGGCATGGCATAAGGGTTTTTGACCTTAAGCCAAATTGCGTGCCCTTGGACCTTAATGTAAGCATGCATGCGAGACTTCTAATACGAGAAATCCACTCCATCGAACACAGGTGGCTTGGCTAAATACTTGTTTACTGCCATGACTCTTAAGACCAGTTAAGATCTACGAGAAGAGCAAATCAGGTTCTTATACCACTTGTAGGACCAAAAGGCAACAGTGGGCGGTGAATGGTGCCGACTAAAATTTTTCCCCAAGTATTCTGGATCTTTTTTTCAAATAACTATAGAGTTACTAAGAATCAAACCTAAAACCAAAAACTCAAAGCAAATCACTAAAGAATACAAAATCTTGAAAAACTCAGCTCCTAAAGGTCTGACCTCCAACTAGAGGGCGGTTTGACCTCTCCTTGGTGGTCTGACCACCAACCAAGGGGCAGTCTAACCTCTCCGAGGGGTTTGACCTCTATTCTAGCGATCTTACCGCTATAAACAGTAATTTCAGGCAAGTGAATAATAAAATCAGCACAGTTGCGAAACTTCAACCCGCATAACTTTTGATTGGATGATCTAAAAGCCGCAAAACTTTGTACACACCTTGATTAAGATCTCAGGAGCCTATTGCATCCATGGATCGCAAAAACCCACATCAAAGTTCACACCTTTTTGAGATTTAAACAAGATTGCATCCAAAACAAGCAAAAATCTAAATCAATGATCAAGACTTGCTCATGCATAGAGGATAGCCAAGATGACTTTGGATATATTCTCACATATCACAGCAAGCAAGAACACCAAAGAAATCACTCAAAAATCCTTCAGATCAAGAAACCACTTGAAAAATAAAAAACATGCAAAAATCGAGTTTCTTGATAAACTTGTTACCAAAGTGTCTAGATGGGCGATGAATGATACTTAGAGGTTATCTCCATCACTTATACGTCCTTGGCACAGCAAAATCAAGAAAGGGTGAAATGAGAGGAAAAACCGACCAAATCAAGAGTAAATCAATCAAGAAAAGAGATGGCCATAAAGATTATCAAAAATTGAGATTCTATTACTACTTGAGGAAGAAAGTTTTATAGTCACTCCACTTTGGAGGATAGAAAGCACACCAAATACTCAACTCTCAAATCCTAACCCTAACAAGAGAGCACAAGAGAGATAGGTTGGATGATTAACATAAGTCTCCATCCCAACCTTTTAAATAGATGGGCTAGCCAGCCACATCTAACTCTTAGGGGATACTATCTGCTTAGCACAATGGAAAAACCTATTAACCCCATACATACGAGTTTTAACTCACACATAACACTTATGCATACTTTTCAAAGCGTATAAGCTCAAATCTGCTAAGTCCTTAGGTTTGATCCATCTTAATCAAACCAGCTTCTCCATGACCTAAACTGTTTTTCAAAGAGCCGCTCACGTGCCGTGGTTTTCTTCCAAATCCATTTCTAGTATTTTGGTTTAACTACCAAAATACATTTCCTTGACCGGGTCATCTCCTTCTATTGCAAGCAATCGTCATACTTGCCACGTGTAGTTGCACCATTGGCTTACCGTGCGTCGACAAGTCTCTTCCGTTCCGATTTTACTGGACCATGCCTCACTTGAACCGACCAAGTCACATGGTGTAAACCCGCCGTTTGAACTCGTCTTCAATATTTTTCGCCTTTCTCGCCCCATACTTGAGCTCACTGTCTCACCCGACATTCTTGATCGTTCTGGGCCTCAGCTCCTTCATGAGCGTAGCTCCGATCCTCACCGTTAATCACGGTTGACTCCAAACGGCCTTACATATCTAAAGATAAAGGAATCGTTTGCAAGCACAAGTTCTTCACAACTTGACCCATATTAACTGTAACATAGCTCATGCAATATATAATCACTGAAGAAAGTTACATTCCATGACTCAAAAGTTATGAATTTAAAATCTTGCCAAAAATTCCATATCAGCCGGTGTGACCAATGCCAACTCCAGTTCAGACCGCTGGTACTGACCGATCCAACCGGATTTACCAGGCGGTTAAACCGCTGCATCACTGCATGTATTAGTCTCTGCCGACAAATGCATGCAGACTCCACTCTATGTTGAATAAACAAAGCCAAACACTAACTAACACAACAACTAACAGCCAAGGCACACCATGCATGCAAACATGTAATGCTATGACTGATGCAACCAGTGGAAGAATATGGTTTCTGCACTCAACGAGATATCGCATCATGTAGTAGTAGTCAACAGTGCATGGCATTTCAATTCTTAGCTCCATGCAGTGACTTCACAGTAAACATGTACGTCATTTTCCGACAAAATACAAACTCAAATTTCCGACTCTTTAAAATTGCAATAATTCATCACAACACAGTTTAGGACCATCTCACGTGATCCTTGTGATCGATTTGGAGTAGTACCTGAAATTGAAATTGACCGGGTGACAAACTGCCTCGGATTATGAGACTGCCGCACTCTTTGGTGTACACTGATATTTTGAAGAACGATTGTTCTTTGCCTAAAGAAAGCATCTTTTCGGGGATTCAGTGATCCCATACAAAGCTCTGAATTAAGGTTTTCCCCCCTTTGTTGCAACAATGTCCATACAGAAAAGAAGACCGCTGTGGAAAGAAGGCAAAATCATATACCATAATAAGCACGGATTGGCAGGCATCTTTCAATTCCAGGTTCCAATGACCAGTTGCATGAACCTAATAAACTGCCTCACCTCCCTGTCTGCGTATTGCACGCATGCTCGAGGGAGGGGGAGAAAGTAACAGGGCCTGACTGACACTAGCAGAGGCTTATCCATCTGCAGCATGCTCAGGACAGGCAGCTGCAGCCCTGCCATGCTCCTCTGTTTAATTCACGAAAACCAGACCGACGATTCATATGACCCCGGAAAAATGCTTAGCAAATAGACAAGAATGTGCTATACAGTAAGTACTATGCTCATGACTGGATTATAGCAAATGCTTGGCCACTGAGCTAGAACAGTTGCAAAGACTGTCGAGCTTTAGCAGTTGGAACCATATAAACAGTGTACTACTACTCTTGAAGTTACTGTGAAAATTCGTTTCTGTGTTTGTTAGGACACAGTAATCTTGGTTCATCTCGGGGGAAAATGGG
Source organism: Dendrocalamus latiflorus (assembly GCA_017311315.1). Classification (NCBI taxonomy): domain Eukaryota; kingdom Viridiplantae; phylum Streptophyta; class Magnoliopsida; order Poales; family Poaceae; genus Dendrocalamus; species Dendrocalamus latiflorus. The sequence goes on along the minus strand of CM029666.1, from coordinate 7,479,812 downwards.
GGAATTGATAACCTTAGAAATTCTAGGCCTGACCTGCTGGGCTCCATTGCTCCTTTAGGATACTATGGTTATAGCAAGTACTTCCAGCGCCACAGATATTCAGATGAAAAATACCTTTGTCTTGAAAGCAACCTGCAAGTCCATAGCTCCATTTTCAGAAACAGTCAGACATCTTTATCTTCTACATCTCGGCACAAGTGGTGATTAATTTACATTACAACTTAGGACACATCAATCAAATCAGTGAGGATTTGTCAATCTAAATATTATCTGTATCCAGTGCAGGAGCTCAGCCCAGGATATCTCCAGCACAAAGAACTGGCCATGATTACTGAAGGCCATGTTATAGATGATGACCAACCTTAGTAATAAAACAATGAAAGATGGAAGGGAAACATCAGGGAAGTGGTACAAAGCTAGCACAATCTGTTACCATCTGCTAATTGAAGCTGGCCCAGGCCAACTCCACGCAAAGTACCGCTGAGCTCATAAGCATGGAGAACGTCAAATCAACCTGAATGGATATCGCCATATTCAGGTTGACCATATCGCCATATTCAGGTTGACCACTTGTCTTTATATTCCCTTTTGATTTTTTTTTCTCTATTTTATTTATATTTAGTGCGGCAGCAACAGAATCACTGACTGGAAAGGCTAACGGAGAAGATTAGCAGAAAATCAGAAAAACAAAAGTGAAAAATGAGAAGGCAAGATTCACATGGTTTGACCGGAAGCTCACTATGTCAGAAAGAAGCCCCAAGTATGGTCGCCAGGAATGCATGCTACTAGGGAAGAATGCTTTCCATAACTTCGAGCTTAGATAGGAAGCTAAACCATCAAGTCTTTGATATATCAATGCTAACATCGCTTTACGCAATGAATGGGGTTAACCCAGGCTTTGGCATTTTTGGAAGTGGCTTTTAAGTTTGAACTGAGATAAGCAAGGCATTCATTAGTAGGCCTAACCAAGTCAGTTTCCCCCTATGTTAACCTTGCTGAAATAGAGTAAAACAGGAAAGCTGGAGATTGTGTGACAAGAAAAAGGCACCTGTTACAGAACTTAAAAACAAAGATAGATGCATGGCATCTCTGCGTCTTTAAGGGTGTGTTTGGTTCGTGGATAGAGGTTGTATCGTATATTCTGACTGAGTGGATGCAGGTTGAGTGGAATCGTATTTCAGAAAAAGAAGATGTTTGGTGAGGCTGCATGAGCGGATACAAAAAAACTGAGATGCTGTTTGGTTGCCTGTATGAGCGGATGCAGTCTACCAAACCTGAGAGGCTGACACGTGGGACCGCATAAGATACACTGCATCCACTCATCCAGGATAGCTAGTGAAGCTCATTTTGAGCGTATCCACCCATCCAGGATGAGGGCGTATTTTTGCATCCGCTCATACAGGCTGTATCCGCTCATACAGGCAACCAAACAGGATCTTTCTCAGATTATACGGATCCACCCATCCAGGACAAAAGAGATGCAGGCAACCAAACACACCCTAACTGGCCCGAAAGGATTCATCCGGACTGGAGAGAGGAGGACAGGAACTACAGACACGCTGCCTGAATAAGGGCCTATCTGGAGGGCCCACAACGTATAATCCCTTGACGTTGGAATCGACGGCCCAGCCCTAAAGTGCTCGTTTGTCCACGGGCCATCCAGCGATTATGCTTCTCACTACATTGATTCAGCCCAATATTATGTTAGATCAATATAGCATCCCATTTTCAATAGTGCATAGTGACTCAGCCCAACAAGGGAAATGGAGTCCATCTAAGGCCGCAGAAATTTCATATAAAACAGTTTAATTCCTGTAAGAATTGGAAAAACTTCCTACGTCCAGAGCTTTAAATGACGAGGCCTCGTGTTAGGCCTGTAATATTTGCCATTTTAGTTTTTCTTGTTAGCTCTCTGTAACAAATGACACGATTAAATGACGATTTACAGTGGACTAATGTATTCATAACATAGGTACAGACACGATTGAACAATTAAATTTTTGGCACTTTTGGCATATTTTCAACCTATATTTGTAAAAAATAGCTGTATGTGTATAGAATTAGCAGAAATGGCACTTCTGTCGCCCGGTTATCGGGAGGCAAGGCCGTGTAGCCGACACCTGTCCATCGGGGTCCGGCCACTGGGTGGCGCCCTCCCTGCCGCCCCACCACCGGACAGTAGGTGATTAAGCCGGCTTAACCACCTGCTGCGTTAGGATTTTTTATTTACCACTTCTTTGAATTTTTAAATATATCAAATTAGCTTCAAAATTATGAAATTTTATGTGCAGCCTTCCGACACAACGTGCTTTATTGTGTATTGTTTTTATAATTTTATCCGCTATGAACGTTGCTCAAAAATTCATACGATTATGATATTTTTAGGATTTATTACATGTAGCAAATGAGCTCCAAAAATTACGAAATTACACAATAAAGTATATTGTATTGGGAGGCTGCACATAAAATTTCGTAATCTTTGGAACTCATTTATTATATTTAAAATTTTGAATAAATGATAAATAAAAAATCCTAACACAGCAAACTAGCCAGCTTAATCACCTGTCGTTCGATGGCGGGAAGCGTGCCAAAAGTGCCAGCAAACTAGCAAACTAGCCAGCTTAATCACTGGGCGGCATCCTCCCTGCCGCCTTGTCACCGGACGGTAGGTGATTAAGCCGGCTTAATCACCTGCTGTATTAGATTTTTTATTTACCGCTTTTTTCATTTTTAAATATAACAAATGAGCTTCAAAAATTACAAATTTTTAGGTACAGCCTCCCGACACAACGTACTTCATCGTGACACACACGAACACTCTGAATCAACTCAATATAAACAAGAGTTTTGGTGCTGCGTAAAATGTCGTACAGCTTTTCTATTTTCTCTTCTTTATATACTACTCAATGCAACAAACAGTTACAAAACTTTGATAGTGTACTAACTACACCACTAATACTTCCGTTACATGCATGCAACCACTAATAATTTCATTACATGCATGAAGTCACTACACCACAACTCATTAACTCAGCCGTTACTTGGACGCCCAGTGACGAGTTACGACCACTACGCCTGCTCGACCACGTTCAACCACGTTGTCTTCGACCACGGCTGCTACTCAACTTACGAGTACTTCAACCACGGTAGCTATGACTACCGAACACTCGACTTATGAGTGGTTCATTGTAACTTACGACCACTGTAGCACTCAGACACACCGACTGCTACAGTACTCCACCGAGTACCGATTGCTACATTAACTCTTCGACTGCTACAGTGAATCTTTGACCATGGAGTACTCAACTCACAAGTACTCTACTCCGGAGTCTCCTTATCTGGGATCTACGACCACACAATACTTGACACGCGAGTACTCTACTCTGGAGTCTCCAAATGTTCTTCGACTCTGGGGTTATCGACTGCTACAATACTCGACACACGAGTACTCGTTGCACGATTACAACACGGTACTCAACACATGAGTACTCAGCACCAACTACATAATACTCAACACACGATTACTCAGTACGAGTCAAGATTAGTTCCAACAATTTCCCTTTTTAACACTTCAATCCTCGATGTGTTCAATCGCACTGTCTTGCTGCACTCAACAACCTTCTTTTCTTGCCGCACGCAGTAGCATCTTGCGCGACCCATGCGCCATTGTCGGTCTCCCACCAATGCACGACATCTTGCCTTGCCGGTTGTCGATGTTACATGCTGACTCTCTTGTGATGATGGCTACGACCATCATTGGCCTCATGCCAATTCTCTTCATGGTGTGTCCACACTGGCACCGTTCGTTGCCCTTCACCGCTGACATTGCCACTATGCACGTCACATGTGACATTAGTATACACAGCTGGTCTCGTCATGGCCACACAGAGCCCTATCTCGTGTTCCTGGGTGCTTGGTACTATAGCCATCTCGTCGCCGTCGCTCTGTGCACCTCCGCCCCGACGCATGCTGCTGCATACGCCTTCATGCCGACCCGAACGCACATCGCCATCTGACCAACACATGGTCAGCTGTGGTAGCCTCTCGCCTCGGCTTGTGGTACTCAATGGTGCTGTCACCTTCATCATTGTCATGGTCATCTCTATGACCACCACCACCTGCGAGCATGAGGTGAATGGATCACCTCGTAGCAGGCCTCACACTGTAGATGGAGACACACTCCTTCCTTCTCTCGGTATCTTCTCTGACACACGGAGAACACCACGCTCTTTTCCGACACACGGAAGTCTTCCCTGGGCTTCTTCTCTGACACATAGAGAACACCAAGGCTTTTTCTTCTCCGACTTATAGAGAAACACGTGGGCTTCTTCTCCAACACACGGATAATACTAAAGCTTTTTCTCTGACTAACGGAGAACACCAAGCCCTGATACTAATTGTTGGCCCAGACGGATCAAAACATGCACACTTGGTGGTCGTGACACACATGAATACTCTGAATCAACTCAAGACAAACAAGAGTTTTGGTGCTGCGTAAAATGCCGTACAGTTTTTCTATTTTCTCTTCTTATATACTACTCAATACAACAAACAATGGTGTACTAACTACACCACTAATACTTTCATTACATGCATGCGGCTACTAATACTTTCGTTACATGCATGCAGTCACTACACCACGACTCATTGACTCAGCCGTTACTCGAACACCCAGTGACGACTTACGACAACTACGCATGCTCGACCATAGCTGTCTTTGACCACAGCTACTACTCGACTTATGAGTACTTCGACCACGAATTCTTTGACCACAGTGTCTTCAATCACGGTAGTTACGACTACCGAACACTCAACTTATGAATGGTTCACTGTAGCTTATGACCATTGAAGCTACAATCACTGTAGCACTCGGATACACCGACTGCTATAGTACTCCACCGAGTACCAACTGCTACAGTATCTCTTTGACTACTACAGTGATGCTACGACTGCTACAGTGAATCTTTGACCACAGAGTACTCGACCCATGAGTAGTCTACTCCAGAGTCTCCTTCTCCGGGATCTATGACCACACAGTACTCAACACATGAGTACTCTACTTCGAAGTCTCCGAATGTTCTTCGACTCAATGATATTTGAGTGCTACAGTACTCGACACACGAGTAGTCAACACCAACTGCATAGTACTCGACACACGAGTACTCAGTACGAGTCAAGATTAGTTCCAACAATCATACACTGTGACATTAAACCTGAAAACAAACTACTCGATGCAGAATTCTGCCCCAAAATCAATGATTTACTTCGGGGATAAGACAGGGGTCACGGGTGCATCACCCACTTTACTTCTCTTCCTTCCATCACGCGCACACAAACTACTCGCTTCGGGGATAAGACAGGGGTCACGGGTGCATCACCCACTTTACTTCTCTTGCTTCCATCACGCGCATACATCTCTCTTACTTTCTCTTGCTTCCATCACGCGCATGTATCTCTCTCACACTTTTTGCGTTGCTCACCCCATCCTTCTAAAAGCCACTTTTTTCAACCATCACTATTCATTTTTAGCCAAAAGTTATAAGGTACAATTAAAAGTCATGAGCAAAAACCAACACGAACATCTTCTGAAGGGAGACTCATCGGATTGTGTCGATCTAGTGTAGAGCAGTTGATGCACAGCATGGGCAATGTGGCATGAGTGCCGTGACGCGCATGCAATGTTCACGATCACACTCGAGCACTCGCCTGCCGCGTCCGCGACCGACACCTGAGCAGCCTCACGGCTATGGCGCCATGCCGTTCCCGCTGTGTGCATCCTTCCCGCGTGATGGTGTTGCGTCAGACAAGTCATGAGTTGGAGCGGATTAGTCACACGGGCGCTGTGCACGGGAAGGGGCCGCCTATTGGGGCTTTTTTGTTTATGTCTCCCTTCTTGCATCCTTCTTCCTCGTGGGATCGGCAGTCATCAACACAAAGGGCTGGTCCAGTTGAATAGAACAGAAATACCCTGATCGTATTCGCTTCTAATTCTAACTTCTGCTTAGCAAAGCCAAAAGCCAATACGAACACCCGACTCTCGAAACGGCTTCTCCACTCCTTTCGCTACCATCTCATTCCGGGTATAAGACAGGGAGTCATGGGTGCATCATTCACCCTACTTCTCTCGCTCCCATCACGTACATACATCTCTCTCTTACTTTCTCTCACTTACATCACGTGCACGTATCTCTCACATTTTTATATCGCTCATTTTATTCTTCTAAAAGCTATTTTTTATTATTACTATTTATTTTCGGCTAAAAGTTATAAAAACTAAGAGCATCTCCAATAGTAACTTATGAGCCAGCTCTAAACATATTATTTTATATTTTAATAGAAGAGAGAGAAAAGATATCTCTTGATCAAGAGTTAGTCTCATACACACATTCTAAGATTATGTGAGAGTGTCATGTGAGGCTATTTATGTTATGAGCTATGTGCTAAAAATTAGTACTATTTGAGAAGTTGTCTTAGAGCTAGTAACTAGCTCATACTGTTGGAGATGCTCTAATACGAAGGTGGATCTAGCGAGCGTAGAGCAGTTGATGCGCGGCGGGAGGGATTTATTTTTAGGTCTTTTTATTCTCAATCCATCCTTGTGGCTTGGGAGGAGAGGAATTGGCTAACAAGACTAGTCGTTGGGGGCACGCGAGCTGGGCCGTCTGGGCCACCATTCCAGTTTCGTGGTGCTCATCTGCGGCGCGGCGGGCTTATGCCAGCACTGGCCGCAGGATCGGCCGCGGCACGGCTGCCCGAAGTGGTGGCCGGTGGCGGGCACCGGTCTGGCAGCAAAATCCAATGCGAGGCGGCCGACGGCGAGGCGGCACCCGTGGGTTAGCTGCGGAGGCAACAGCGGCAATGCGGACGGTGTGAGCATGTCATCCCCGCGCCCTAAGGTTCGTTTGATCTGCGCTTGTAAATTGTTCTTAGAGTAAAGTCCATTACCGGTCCTTAAACTTTTTATGCTGTGTCATCCCGGTCCATAAACTTTTAAAGTATGTCATCCCGGTCCTTAAACTTTCAAAGTGTGGCAATATCCTATGTAGTTGTAGCAGTGAACTTTTTATGCTGTGTCATCCCGGTCCATAGACTTTCAAAAGAAATTGCCACACTTTGAAAGTTTAAGGACCGGGATGACATACTTTAAAAGTTTATGGATCGGGATGACACAGCATAAAAAGTTTAAGGACCGGTAATGGACTTTACTCATGTTCTTACGCACGCGATGCCGGTGTTGATTTCCAGCGTTTGCCCCCGCCGAACCTGGAATTCCCTCTCAGAGCGAGCTAATTTTGCAACACCTTGGCACGGAATTTCTTAGTCCAAAACCGGAAGGTTAACCCTAGGCAAGGAGTAATTTAGAATTCTACTCCAAATTAACTGCGGTTTTAAACCGTGAGTGAACCCTAGGAGCAGGACGCATCACTGGCAAAAGGATTTAATCCACATATATACAGCGGAATATTGACTTGCTGTAACATTACAATTTACATGTTGTTTTCAGGCTTGTCGATTTTGATTTCTGACAACTCAACCCTTGGTGTGGATGTATCCCGGCCGTAATCGGTGCACTAAAAGTCTTGCATTTCAAGAGGAGAACGAGGCACATGTCTGAAAGCCGCATTGCAAGGCACAACCAAAAGGGTTAGCTCTGGGAGGCAGAGGTAATGGTGTTGAAAATATAAGCACATGTAGGTTCAATTTATTCCATAAATTAATCATGACATCATGCACGCACAATAACAGAACCATCACAGGCATAAAAGATCTAGACATGTAAACCAGGAAACTGTACATGAACAGATCTAATACGGAGAACATTACTGTTACGTACCGATGGTTCTGTTCTGATCGGTTTGCCGATGTAGACGCCGCAGGCACGGTGAGGATGACACGAAGTCGATGACGATTCGCCGAAGCCGAACGACGAGGAAGACGAGCCAGAGCTACAGCGAGCAGTCACGCAGAGCGCTTCCCAAAAACCTTATTCGCCCTCTCCCGGTGCAGGACTTCGAAGGCGACGGTTCCGGAGACCTGCTCTCCCGAACGACAGTGCACGCCGGCGGACGGGACGGAGTAGACTACGTGGGACGGCGCAGCACAATGGATGGAGGAGGCAAAACCCTAGATTGATTTTCGCATATTCTGTATGAAGGCGGCGGCTCCGTATTTATAGAAGACCAGGACGCGTGATCAAGACGCCTGCACGTTCTCCATAACTCGTAATCGAACCGGATTAGCAACCGTAACTGATCCGGATTCACCGCCACTCAAAACAGCAAAATAAAACTGCAAAAGGAAGCCGCGTCTGCGCAAGCACCTGGAGCGGATTTTGGCGGACCATTCACGCAGGTGCCGTGCGCCCGCGCCGCCCGCCCTGCCCAGCCCAGCCCAGCCCAGCCCGGCCCGGCCCGGCGAGGCGAGGCGAGCGAGCGCGCGCGTGTTATCCTCTAGTTCTCTCCCACACATGCCTCAAGTGGCTAGGAGTGCACCATCCCTTTTAAGGTGGTCTTCCTCTCCTAGAACTAGCAATATGGTACTAAAGGTCACATGCATGCCTCCTTTGCATGAGTGGGCCTTTGAGATTTAATAGGAATTATTCTTATTATATGGGCTTGGCCCACATATAATCCAACAAATGGAACACGGAATGTTAACAAAAAACCAGCAGCAAAAGGAATGTGCCTGCTAGGTGGGTCGATGGTTACTTAAGTGGACAACGACAGTTAACTAATTTGGCACCTTATCTGTGTTGGCAAAGAAGTATCCCGATGGCTCTCGCACGGACGAACTCACACGAAGTCACGCAACGTTGAGGCAGCAGAAAAACTGATGAGAGAACACAATGTATTTCGTTGTGTTGCGCTGATTAATTAGCCGCACGATTGATCCTTTATTTATAGCAGAAACTAAGACCGAAACTGAAAGCAAAACGGAGAATCACTCCTAATCAAACTCCTAAACGGAGAAACACTCCTAATCAAACTCCTAATATGAGTCAGTCACGTGTTCAACATGGATTATTCAAACAAACTCCCCCTAATCCTGTTGCCTTCACTTGATCTCGATTACGCCGATATTGTCGCGGAGCTCCAGAAAACGAACGCGGCCTAGTGGCTTCGTTGGGATGTCTGTCGTCCAGTTTCAGTGAACTCAAGAACAATTTTTCCTCCATCGACCGCCTCATGAATGAAGTGATATCGGGTGTCGATGTGTTTGCTTCTGTCATAGAGGACTGGATTCTTGCTAAGAGCAATGGCAGACTTGTTGTCCACCCTGAGTTCCGGCGCCGGAAGCTTCTGTTCCAAGAGCTCCTGCAGCAGCCGGTGAAGCCAGACACCCTGACAAGCTGCTGTCGCCGCGGCGATGTACTCTGCTTCGCACGAGGAGAGAGCCACAACCCGCTGTTTTTGCGACTGCCAGGAGACTGGGCTTGTGCCGAGGAAGAAGAGGATGCTAGTGGTGCTCTTCCGCCCATCAAGATCGTCGGCCATGTCGCTATCGCTGTAACCCAACAAGGCCAGCTTGTCTCCTCCTCTTGAGTAGGTGACGCCAAACCCCCGTGTCCCGGCAATGTACCAGAGGATGTGCTTCACCGCGACGAGGTGATCTTCCCGCGGATCCTCCATGAATCGACTCACGTACCCTACGGCGAACGTGATGTCCGACCGGGTATGAGTCAGATAGCGTAGGCTCCCTACAATGCTCCGATAGCGAGTTGCGTCCACAGGCGGTGCCATTGATGCCTTGGACAGCTTGAGCCTCTCGTCCATCGGTGTGTGACAAGGATTGCACTCTGCCATGCCATTCTGCGCAAGAAGCTTCCCGGCGTAGGCACTCTGACAGAGCGTGATCCCGCTGACGTTTTGGCATACCTCAATGCCAAGATAGTAGGTGAGCAGTCCCAAGTCGCTCATGCAAAACATGAACATCATCTCGCGCTTGAATTTGTCGATGCCTGCTTGAGTTGTCCCGGTGATAATCAAGTCATCGACGTAGACGCCGATGATCAATGTTACTCCGGGTGCCCGCCGCGTGTACAACGCGTGCTCATCCATGCACCGGCTGAAACCCAGCTCCTGGAGGCTGGCGTCCAGCTTGGCGTTCCAAGCGCGCAGGGCTTGGCGCAGCCCATACAACGCCTTGCGTAGCTTGAGCACGTTGTGCTCTTGCTTGTAGACGGCGAAACCTGGCGGCTGCTCGACGTAGACCTCCTCAGCAAGGTCCCCGTTCAGAAACGCGGACTTCACGTCCATGTGGTGCACGGACCACCCTTGTTGCGCCGCCAGAGCCAATAGTAGCCGCACCGACTCTATTCGTGCGACAGGGGCAAAGACCTCCTCGAAGTCGATCCCTTCGCGCTGCGCATACCCTTTCGCCACGAGACGCGCCTTGTGTTTGGTGATGGTGCCATACTGCCATGCTCATCTCGTTTCACTTGAAGACCCACTTAAGCCCGATCGCGCGATGCCCGGCAGGAAGCTCGACGAGGTCCCAAGTGTTGTTCTCCACGATAGATTTCATTTCCTCCAGCATCACCCGGCGCCAAGACGGGTCGCGTTCCTCCGCGCCAAACGTGGTCGGCTCTTCTGCACTCACCATGTGCAGCTCGGCAGGGGCGACCGGTTTTGGCTCCAGGAACCGTATCGGGGCACCAGCGGATGCGGGACCGATGATGTCCCACAGCATCCTGAACCGGTGTTGTGCACCGCCGTCATCGTCGTGATCGAGCTCGGCAAGCGCCTCAGCCGTTGGCGACACGAACCGCCCACCCGGTGCGTGATCCAGAGCGCCAGGTGGTGGCGAGTCCGGGCGAGGTGGTGGCGTGTGCGGCTGCTCTCCCGGAGTAGGGACCTCCACTGAATCAGCGATGATCTCGTGTTCGATGACAAACGTGCCCGCGCTAGACGTCTTCTCCAGCTCGCCGAGATTCGCCCATTCCCAGCTGGGCTCTCGCACGGACGAACTCACACGAAGTCACGCAATGTTGAGGCAGCAGAAAAACTGATGAGAGAACACAATGTATTTCGTTGTGCTGCGCTGATTGATTAGCCACACCATTGATCCTTTATTTATAGCAGAAACTAAGACCGAAACTGAAAGCAAAACGGAGAATCACTCCTAATCAAACTCCTAAACGGAGAAACACTCCTAATCAAACTCCTAATACAAGTCAGTCACGTGTTCAACACGGATTATTCAAACAATCTGCATATTATGCTCCACATATATTCTTGTAAAGTTTATGTTTCCTTCTTTTGGGTGTATAATGTGAATTTTGCATTGGCACGCTTTCAGGTTGTACTGCTTCATAGATTAAAGTGGTCTGCTTTATAAGACCTTTTTTTGGGGTGCAAGACTGATCAGCTGCTTGTTGATTCCATATTTCGTTTTTTGTTTGACTTGCCGTATTAGACTATTCACATGTGTGCAGGTATTCCCTTCATGACCAAGGATTACTTGCTGCTTTCAGGGTAATCAATCTTCTTCAAGCAATTTGACCAAGAAAAGTGAGTTAAATTAGATATAATGCCGTAACAGTAGACAGTAATGGGGAGTGAGAAGAAACCATCAATTGAATGATTAATCCTTTAATCTGAATCTGCAAAGACAAAAAGACATTTATAGAACATATTTATCAACTAGTTAGAGGTCATCGTCAGGCATTCAGGTATAGGACTGGCATTACTGTTGAATTGTTGATGGATATATAAAGTTCCCTTTGTAGCTTCTAGGTTTCAACTACTAGCAAAGGTTACTGAGAGACCAGGTGGTCGTGACTCCATGTGAATGATGAGTAATTGACAAAGGTTTAGGATAGTCGAGTTTGGTTTGAGTGGTTCGGAGTAGAGCCGTTGCGTGGCGCAATCGGACTCGGTCGGACTTTGGTCAAACTTGGTCATTTGGGCTTAGGATGTATATTCTAATGTTTCGACAGGTTTGGACTTCGTCTGTGGTAAGTGTGATGGTATTTACGCTTTCATGTGTCGAGCGGTGCTATTTGACGTGTTTTCTTGTCTGTGTGACTGCAGGACATCGGGTGGAGTCGTGGCGAGACACGTGGACCGGACTAGGCGCAGGTGGCGCTGAGGTCAGAACGGTCGGGATGTGTCGAAGACGACGTAGACTCGAAGTGGTTGCGAGGCGTGCGAGGCAAGGAGCGCGGAAGCTTCCCGGAAGGTGCAGGAGGGGCGAATCGGGAAATTCGCGAGGCTGCACAAGCGGGAGCGGGCGCCGATTTAGCAGGCGTAACGGGGTGGAGACCCGTTAGCCAAGGCTATATAAGGATTGGAGGGGCTGCATGTCCACTTGAGCACTTCAAGGGTTGGTGGAGTCAAAATAGGCTTTAGAGGTTGTTTTAGCTTTGGCTCTTTAGTGGTTGGAGGACACAGAGTAGTGCTCCCTCTGTTTGTCTCCTTCGATGGGTTCTAGGTGGTAGAACAGAGAGAGTTCATCTCTTCCAAGCATCCATGGTTGAGGATTGAGAGGTTGGAGAGGGATTGAGAGATTGTAATCCTTTATCTTGTTCTCTTGTATCAACTCGGGGTATGGGGATTCCTCTGTATTCCCTGTGAATCAATGAATGAAATTCTGGAGTTTGAGTTCTTCAGTTCGTAGCCTCTGTTCTTATTTCTTGGATTTGTGAGTTTTTGAGTTTCTAGTTGGTTCTTGCTATGGAGGTGTAAAATGGGTTACTTGATGATGGGAGGTTGTCTTTAGACCATTTGGTCAGGTTCCCCTAAGAGCTAACTTGGTTTAATCTCAAATTTACTTAGTTGGCCTCCTCTGTTCTAGTTTCTGGAATCTAGGGTTTTGATGAAGTTTTGATTCCCTTGAGGTTTTGGCTTGAGATTCTTGCAGGGATGCCCTCAGGTTGTTGCTAACTCAATTGCAAAATCTCCTATGCAAAGGACTTGCAAATCTCAAGTATTTCAGGTTTTAGAATTCCTTCCTGTAGTCTTCAGGCATTTCTAGGGTTTTGTCCAGATCTTGATTCTTTTGAGGAGAGGGTCTAATCTTTGGTCTGAGTATCCCTTGGGCTATTGCTAACATACCCTCAAAATTTCATAGCCAATGGATCATGGATTCAATGGGAATTTGGCTTTTGGTGAAGTCTCAGTAAGTTTTCAGTTTTTGGTTTAACTCTGAATTTCCTGTTCAAATGGTGAAATTTTCTGTGCCAAAAGTTCATGATGATATTTAGAATATGGCTTTGATCTTTTAGCTTGGATAGAAAAGAAGAAAAACTCAAATCCCAAGTCTTTGTGCTGTTTTCGGTCAAGAATATCTGCAGTTTCAGTTTTTGGGAGCTTCCTGTTACCACGGTACAGATTTAGCTGATTTCTGTTACCACGGTACTGATTTTGCTGCTTCCTGTTACCACGGTACAGATATTGCTGATTCCTGTTACCACGGTAATGTTTTTGCTGATTCTGGTTACCACGGCACTGGTTTGGTGATTCTTGTTTGCAGCTTGCAGTTATGCCTTTGTAGTCAGTTTTTGTCAAAAGAAACGTTGTCCGACAAAGTCCAAAACTGAACTCAGAGCATCAAATGTTGAGTTAGCTGCCGTGACAAGTTATTGCTGTAGTTTATTTGCCGTGGCAGAGTTTCTCTTTGAATTCCTTGCCGTGGCAGCCGTGGTAGCCTGCTTTCTTTGTCGTGGCAGCAATTCCAGTTGATTTCTTGCCGTGGCCAGTTTTCGCAGTCTCTTTCTCTTGATCCAATTCAGTCTCTTGTCTGTTTGGTTTTCGGTTTGAGTGAGCAATCATCTCTTCTCGTTCATAGCCTTTATAGCCATTGGAGAGTAGAGATTATTGCAAATACTCTTGGGGGCGATTTTAAAAGTCGACATTCACCCCCCTCTGTCGCCATTTCGGTCCAACAATTGGTATCAGAGCCGGTTAGCTCTAATTCATAGATCTTAACCGGTCTCAAGAGCCATGGCGACGGACAAGTACTCGACCAAGCCGCCCGTGTTCGATGGCATCGATTACCCCTTCTGGAAGAGCCGAATGGAGACATACATCCAGGCCCAGGGGTATGCCATCTGGCGGAAGGTCAAGGTACGATTCGTTGTTCCTGCCGATGAGAACATCAATGCCGGGAACATGGCTGATGTTGAGGCGAATGCAAAGGCAAGGAACATCATCATCCAGGGGTTGAGTCGTAGCGAGTTTGACCGTATATCTCACCTGTCGTCCGCCTACGACATCTGGGTGACCCTCGACGCATACCATGAGGGCACCACCCAGATCAAGACGGTTCGACAGGACCAGTTCAAGCGCGAGTACAACAAATTCGAGATGCTTGCTGGTGAGTCCCTGGACGAGTGCTTTTCGCGATTTCACAAAATCTTGAGCAACCTCCGAGCGGTCGGTCTCACATACCCCGACTCGGACAACGCTCGTCAGATGCTCGCGGCACTCGATCTGCGCGTGTGGGAGATGAAAGTGACCACCATCAAAGACACGACAGACCTCTCGACCCTGACTCTTGACGCGCTGTACTCACGCCTCAAGACTCACGAGATTGACGTTGTCTCTCGTCGGTCGAAGTCACAGTCGATGGCTTTGGTCACCGATCCCAGTTCTGCTTCTGGTCTCTCTTCTGATTCTTCTTGCGGTTTTTCCCTCGCTGCTCTCTGTGACATAACTGATGATCAGTTAGAGCAGCTTGCGGATGATCAGCTGGCCCTCCTAGCCCGAAGGTTTTCACATGCCTACAAGGGTAGGAGAGACAGAAAGAGAGGAGGACCCGTGATTTGCTTCGAGTGTGGTGGCCCCAACCACATTCGGGCAAACTGCCCCAAGCTGGAGAAGGGCAAGAACGACTACGGCGGTTCAGGCAAGAACGACTACACCGACAAGAACCGCAACAAGAAGACTCCAGCTCAGACGCCGGGAAAGAAGAAGTTCCGCAACTTCGGGAAGGCCAAGAAGCTCTTCCACCGCGTCCTCACCGCTTTCGACGACCTCGACCTCAGCGAGGTGGAGGGATGGAGCGACGACGACGGGACGGGTGACCAAGAGCCCAAGGATGGCGGCGACGACTTCTCCGGCATGTGCTTCATGGCCCTCGAGGGCGAGATCAGCAACAGCGAGCTGTACTCTGACTCGGATGAGGTACTCCCTTCTTATGACCAGCTAAATGATGCTTTTCTTAAGCTAGGTGGATTTCATGCTAGAGCTAGGTCTAGGTGTACCGAGTTAGAGAAGGAAGTAGATAGACTATCACGGGAGATTACTTCACTTAGATCTGCTCCCTCCCGTGACGATTGTGATACATGCCCTGCTTTGCTTGGAGACATGGAGAAACTAAGGACCTCTCATGATAGTTTATCTTCTGAGCTTGATGTGCTTAAGGTGGAGAATGTTAGTCTGCTTGCTGAGTTAGAGTTGAGTAGGATGGCTGTTACCCTACTTACTACTGATGAGACTACTTCTCCCACCTCATGTGAGGTTAAGGACATTGCTGCTAGAGGACCTTATGCCATGCTCCTTGATCTGCCTGATTCTTGTGAAAATTGCAATAATTTAAAGATGAACCTAAAACGGGCAAATCACAAAATTGCTGAGTTGCATGCTTCTTTACTTGAGCCTATTGATTCATGTTTGAACTGTCCCAAGTTAACTGCTGAACTTGAAGCTGTCTCAAAACAGTTTCAAGAACTGATTGACAACAACAAGAAAATGGCTCAGTATGCGACTAAGGATCCTGTTAGTTCACCATGCATTAGTTGTGATAAACTAAAACTTGAACTCGTTGCTTTGAATGACAAATGTGTGAAGCTAACTAAGGACTTACTAGAGAAGCCACAATCTGGTTGTGATGTGATTGATGGTGTGGGGGAGAAGCCCCAGGGTAAGGGTGAGACGCCTAGAGACGCGAACCAACCTGCTAGTGGTAGGACTGTCCCCTCAGAGTCGGCTGTGCGTGCACAAGCCATTCCTTCCGCTACTGTTGGTTCTTCTTCTGCTCCCTTACCTCCTGCTGTTCCCTCTTCTCCGTGCTCTTCTTGCACCTCTCTCTTTCGGGAGTGTCAGTACCTTATGAACACTCTCGAGAGATTTGTAGGCGGTAAGAAGAAGCTTAATCTTATTCTAGACCAGTCCAAGATTTGCAGATTTAATCAGGGTCTAGGATATGACTATTATGAGGATATGAGGAAGCATCCACCTGTTGTGCTCAGACCCATAGCACCAGGTGTGATCGAGACCGAGCCCAGGACCGAGAAAGTCCAATTTAAGTCAGCGGGCTATGTCCAGGGGATTTCTGACAGCAAGGTGATTGCACCTGCTGCTTCGGCCTCTCAGAAGGCGAAGCCTGACCGTACTACTTCTACCTCTCAGAGGATGAAGTATCACTGCACCTTCTGTCAGAAGGATGGACACACGGTTGATCGATGCTTCAGGCGCGCCAAGATCGCGCGTAGAGACCGTGTTGAGTCTCCTAGGCGTATTCAGGGTCAGCCCCAGATCCTGAGTGCACCTAGGACCAGCACGAAGTCTAGGTTTACTGTTGTTGATGGGTTTGGGCAGCATCGAGGACTTGGTTTTTCTGAGTCTTCTGTTTTTCGTCCTCATGCTGCTCCTGGTCATGACTTCCGCCGTCCTGAGGGTACATCTCGTTTCCCCCGTCGAGACAGTTACCCGCGGCGTGTTCAGCGTGTTGCCGGTGTTCCGACTCGCTCTCCCGTAGCAGTCGGACCCCGCAACAGCTTCAGGTCTGCTCACAGACCTTCTGCTTCTTTGAGTCATGGAGAGCGTAGGGTAGATAGAGGTCAGTCGTGCTTGACTACTTCATCTGCTCGACGTGTTGTTCAGTATTGGGTGCCAAAATCACTCTTGATTTATCCCAGTACTGAGACTTTACTCTCTGTTTGACTCAGGTTCGCCGGGCAGGGAAGGGAAAGGTTTGGCTTGTAGACTCCGGTTGTTCTCGTCATATGACCGGAGACTCCCGTTGGTTTTCTTCCCTTGCCCGTGCTCCAGGTGATGAGACGATCACCTTCGGAGATGCTTCATCTGGGCGCGTCATCGCCAAAGGTACTGTGCGCATTAATGATTCTTTCATTTTGAAAGATGTAGCCTTGGTTAGTAAGCTGCAGTACAATTTGCTTTCAGTTTCTCAGCTTACCGATGACGGTTTCGAGGTGAGCTTTAAGAAAAATGCTTGTAAAATTCTTGATTCTTCGGGTAGTCTGGTTTGCGGGATTTCTCGTTATGGGAGGATCTTTCGTGCTGATTTTTCTGAGTCTTCTGGTGATCCTCTCAGGTGTTTAGTTGCTTCTGAGTCCCGCGACCTCTCTTTCTGGCATAGGAGACTTGGTCATATTGGATTTGACCATTTGACCCGAGTTAGCGGCCACGATCTCATTCGTGGTCTGCCTAAACTCAAGATGGTCAAAGATCTTGTTTGCTCTCCATGCCGGCACGGCAAGATGGTTGCCGCTTCACATCCTCCGGTCACTGTGACTATGACCGATGCACCAGGACAGCTGCTCCACATGGATACAGTGGGACCAGCTCGAGTGCAGTCAGCAGGAGGGAAGTGGTATGTTCTTGTCGTGGTCGATGACTTCTCGAGGTATTCTTGGGTGTTTTTCTTAGCCTCGAAGGATGAGACGTTTTCACATTTTCGAGGTCTTTTCAGTAGGCTTTCTGTTGAGCTCCCGGGTGCCTTACGAGCGATCCGCAGTGACAATGGCACGGAGTTCAAGAATTCCTACTTTGAGAGTTTCTGTGGTGAGACAGGTGTAGAGCACCAGTTCTCTTCTCCGCACGTCCCACAGCAAAATGGCGTCGTGGAGAGGAAGAACCGTACCTTGGTCGAGATGGCCAGGACGATGCTCGATGAGTACTCTACACCTAGGAAGTTTTGGGCTGAGGCTATTGCGACCGCGTGCCATGTTTCGAATCGAGTTTTTCTTCGGGCACACTTGCACCGCACTTCTTATGAGTTGAGATACGGGCGAAAGCCCAGCGTCTCTCATTTTCGTGTGTTTGGTTGCAAGTGCTTTATTCTGAAGTCCGGGAACCTAGATAAGTTCGAGTCACGTTCTTGTGATGGGATCTTTCTAGGTTACTCGCCTTCTTCGCGGGCTTATAGGGTCTGGAACTGCGAGTCTAGCAAAATGGTAGAGACCTGTGAGGTGACCTTTGACGAGGCCAGTCCGGGGACTAGGCCTGATATCTCAGGTTCTTTAGAGCAGTCCGAGACCATCTTCGTGGATGACGAGGACGATGGAGATGAGGGTTGTCTACCCGATCCAGTCCCTTATCCACCCCTTGAGGTGCCGTCTTCCACCGCACCTCCAGGTGATCAGCCCATGCCTTCTGCTTCCTCTGGAGCTAGTGGCTCTGTTCCTATCTCGTCAGCTCACGAGGTAGAGGCCACTTCTTCATCTCATCCTGGACCTCCCCGACATATCCAGAAAAGACATCCTTCTGAGCAGATGATTGGAGACCTGTTCGAGCGTGTTACCCGCTCAAAATCTGGCTTATCCCAATTCTGTCTCCATTCTGCTTTCATTGCCTCCTTTGAGCCCAAGGATATTTCTCATGCTCTTTCCGATGAGTCTTGGGTCAATGCCATGCATGAGGAGTTAGAAAATTTCGAGAGGAACAAGGTCTGGTCGCTTGTCGAGCCCCCGCGAGGTCACAATATTATTGGAACTAAGTGGGTGTTCAAGAACAAGCAGAGCGAGGATGGAGTGGTTATTCGGAACAAGGCTAGACTGGTAGCTCAGGGGTTCTCCCAGGTTGAGGGTCTAGATTTTGAGGAGACCTTTGCCCCTGTAGCTCGACTTGAGGCCATTAGAATCCTGCTTGCCTTTGCAGCTTCTAAGGGTTTCAAGCTCTACCAGATGGACGTCAAGAGTGCCTTCCTTAATGGAGTCATTGAGGAAGAAGTTTACGTCAGACAGCCTCCAGGTTTCGAGAACCCCAAATACCCACACCATGTCTTCAAGCTTTCGAAAGCGTTGTATGGACTTAAGCAGGCCCCCAGAGCATGGTATGAGAGGCTTAAGTCCTACTTGTTGAGTCATGGGTTTGAAATGGGTAAAGTAGACAAGACCTTGTTCATCCGCCGTCATGGCAATGACCTTCTGCTCGTCCAGGTCTATGTCGATGACATCATCTTTGGCGGCTCTTCTCATACTCTGGTTTCACAGTTCTCGGATGTCATGAGCACCGAGTTTGAGATGAGTATGATGGGCGAGTTAACCTTCTTCCTTGGCTTCCAAATCAAGCAGACTCGGGAGGGTACATTTCTTCATCAGGGAAAGTACACTCGTGACCTCCTGAGACGCTTCGACATGAGTGATGGTAAGCCAGTGTCAACTCCCATGGCTTCTACAGCCTATCTTGACCCAGATGAGGACGGCGAGCCAGTTGATCAGAAAGAGTTCAGAAGTATGATCGGCTCCCTTCTTTACCTCACGGCCTCGAGACCAGACATACACTTCTCTGTGTGTCTGTGTGCTCGTTTTCAGGCTTCTCCTCGCATATCTCACCGCCAGGCGGTGAAGCGCATCTTTCGATACCTTCGAGCTACCATTGACTATGGTATCTGGTACTCTTCCTCATCCTGTCTTTCCTTGAGAGCCTTTTCGGATGCAGACTTTGTCGGCTGTAGGATAGATAGGAAGAGCACTTCTGGCACTTGCCAATTCATTGGCACTTCTCTTGTTTCTTGGTCTTCGAGGAAGCAGTCCGGTGTTGCGCAGTCCACCGCAGAGGCCGAGTATGTTGCTGCAGCCAGCTGCTGCAGTCAGGTACTCTGGATGGCTTCGACCCTGCGGGACTTTGGGTTAGTTATCGACAGTGTTCCACTCTTTTGTGATAACACTTCTGCGATTAACATTGCTAAGAACCCAGTGCAACACTCTCGGACCAAGCACATCGATATCCGTTTTCACTTCCTTAGAGACCATGTAGAGAAGGGCGATATAGTGCTCCAGTTTGTGGAGAGTGACCACCAGTTGGCTGACATCTTCACCAAGCCATTGGATAGTTCGAGGTTTTCAGCTCTGCGGGGAGAGCTTGGGGTGGTTTGTCCTTATGGACTGTAGTGAGAGAGAGCTTTGGGCTTTATTGCTTTACTATATTGATTATGCTTCTGTCTCATTTCTATTGCATTGCACTCGGGGTGCATTTGGGTTTAGTCCTTCCAGCATAGGTTAGAGTGCTTCTCTTGCCGAGATGTTTAGACTTCTAACTCTTATCTTGTGCTTCTAGGATTAGCTGCTTCTTATCTCACTAGGTCGAGCTCACTCACTTCTTGTAGGTTCTAGCGAGGGTTGGGCCACCCTCGGGTAGACATGGTACGTATTTGCTCTCTAGTGTGTGATTTACTGTCAGCTGATTGTCCTGGAGTCATATGGGGTAGATGAGAGTCAGTCTGAGCCATAGTTGTCTCTATATCTTATCTATGCTTTAAGGACTGCCTATTTTGGTTTTATTTGCCAGCTTCTCGATTTATTGCTTTGGTTCAGGGAGAGTTCATTTGGGAGCTTCTGGAGCTTAATTGTGACTTAACTCAACTTGAACTAAAAGTTGCATGTCATGTTGAGGGGGAGCTGGATTTTTCTGCATTTTAGCATTTAGCATTGTAATATATAACTACATTGAGCCTTGATTATTATCCTGCTATGACATGTTTTCAATGCTTTACATCTTGCCATGACTTGTGCTTAGCTTGCTAGATTTATCATGACTTCATATGTGTAGACTAGCGTTTGCCATGATAAGTTAAGTAAAAATTGATCAACTTAAATTAAACTTGTCATGCTAGCATTTGAGTTTAGTCTTTCTTGAGCTATCCTTTTATGATTCATGTCATGTCAAATAGGCTGAGTAGAGCGTTGAATCTATATTGAGCCTTAGTTTGAGCTGTTTTAGTCTCCTGATGATACATGAGTTAGTACAATGTGTTAAAAAGCAAAAAGATCTCTTTTGTGCGAAAAAACTGATCTCACCAATTCTTTCCTATGAGACGGCTTGCCATTGCACTTGGCATGAACTTAGGGGGAGTTTTGGATGACCTAGACTATCTTCTTAAGCTTATTGCTTGGAATAGTCGCATAAGGCTTGAGATCTAGCACATAAACAAAAAATTGGGTTGAAAACAACCATATGCTTTCAAAAGACAATGTTTAATGTGCTCAATTTGCTTAATCTACAATCAGAACCAAGTACTTTAACCAATGTTTCAATCTTGAGCTTATAGCACTCTATTTGGACTCAATGTTAGCTTCTTTGTTCCGCTTAGCTTATTGACATGGCCTGCATCATCCTTGGATGTCTCTAGTTAAACTTTACTCATTGATGACTTGACTTGCTCACAAAATGCATTACATTTCAGATTGTCATCTATGTGCTCTAGCTGGCTTATATATATGTTGTCATGATCTAGATAGCGTTTTATTGAGTTATGGCTTGGTGTATTACATTATGGTCATTATGGATAATTTTCATGGCTCACAATTCTTAGAAATAAACAAACTTCAGCCATATTCATCCATTGACATGTCATATTCTCTCTATTGCATCTTGATGTGTTTATTGCCAAAAGGGGGAGAATAGAGAAGAAAAAGTCTGTTGGGAACAGTTTAGAGCTTTGGAGATCAATTTGCTCTTTCAGTTGTTGCTCTAGTGTTCCTTCTGTCGACATGGTCATTAGCTTCATTCTCTTCTTTGGACCATGTTGGATTCTTCAAAATCAAACTCAACTTCATGTTTTTCCTGAGTTTGTCAATATACTCATCAAGGGGGAGATTGAGAGACCAAGTGGTCGTGACTCCATGTGAATGATGAGTAATTGACAAAGGTTTAGGATAGTCGAGTTTGGTTTGAGTGGTTCGGAGTAGAGCCGTTGCGTAGCGCAATCGGACTCGGTCGGACTTTGGTCAAACTTGGTCATTTGGGCTTAGGATGTATATTCTAATGTTTCGACAGGTTTGGACTTCGTCTGTGGTAAGTGTGATGGTATTTACGCTTTCATGTGTCGAGCGGTGCTATTTGACGTGTTTTCTTGTCTGTGTGACTGCAGGACATCGGGTGGAGTCGTGGCGAGACACGTGGACCGGACTAGGCGCAGGTGGCGCTGAGGTCAGAACGGTCGGGATGTGTCGAAGACGACGTAGACTCGAAGTGGTTGCGAGGCGTGCGAGGCAAGGAGCGCGGAAGCTTCCCGGAAGGTGCAGGAGGGGCGAATCGGGAAATTCGCGAGGCTGCACAAGCGGGAGCGGGCGCCGATTTAGCAGGCGTAACGGGGTGGAGACCCGTTAGCCAAGGCTATATAAGGATTGGAGGGGCTGCATGTCCACTTGAGCACTTCAAGGGTTGGTGGAGTCAAAATAGGCTTTAGAGGTTGTTTTAGCTTTGGCTCTTTAGTGGTTGGAGGACACAGAGTAGTGCTCCCTCTGTTTGTCTCCTTCGATGGGTTCTAGGTGGTAGAACAGAGAGAGTTCATCTCTTCCAAGCATCCATGGTTGAGGATTGAGAGGTTGGAGAGGGATTGAGAGATTGTAATCCTTTATCTTGTTCTCTTGTATCAACTCGGGGTATGGGGATTCCTCTGTATTCCCTGTGAATCAATGAATGAAATTCTGGAGTTTGAGTTCTTCAGTTCGTAGCCTCTGTTCTTATTTCTTGGATTTGTGAGTTTTTGAGTTTCTAGTTGGTTATTGCTATGGAGGTGTAAAATGGGTTACTTGATGATGGGAGGTTGTCTTTAGACCATTTGGTCAGGTTCCCCTAAGAGCTAACTTGGTTTAATCTCAAATTTACTTAGTTGGCCTCCTCTGTTCTAGTTTCTGGAATCTAGGGTTTTGATGAAGTTTTGATTCCCTTGAGGTTTTGGCTTGAGATTCTTGCAGGGATGCCCTCAGGTTGTTGCTAACTCAATTGCAAAATCTCCTATGCAAAGGACTTGCAAATCTCAAGTATTTCAGGTTTTAGAATTCCTTCCTGTAGTCTTCAGGCATTTCTAGGGTTTTGTCCAGATCTTGATTCTTTTGAGGAGAGGGTCTAATCTTTGGTCTGAGTATCCCTTGGGCTATTGCTAACATACCCTCAAAATTTCATAGCCAATGGATCATGGATTCAATGGGAATTTGGCTTTTGGTGAAGTCTCAGTAAGTTTTCAGTTTTTGGTTTAACTCTGAATTTCCTGTTCAAATGGTGAAATTTTCTGTGCCAAAAGTTCATGATGATATTTAGAATATGGCTTTGATCTTTTAGCTTGGATAGAAAAGAAGAAAAACTCAAATCCCAAGTCTTTGTGCTGTTTTCGGTCAAGAATATCTGCAGTTTCAGTTTTTGGGAGCTTCCTGTTACCACGGTACAGATTTAGCTGATTTCTGTTACCACGGTACTGATTTTGCTGCTTCCTGTTACCACGGTACAGATATTGCTGATTCCTGTTACCACGGTAATGTTTTTGCTGATTCTGGTTACCACGGCACTGGTTTGGTGATTCTTGTTTGCAGCTTGCAGTTATGCCTTTGTAGTCAGTTTTTGTCAAAAGAAACGTTGTCCGACAAAGTCCAAAACTGAACTCAGAGCATCAAATGTTGAGTTAGCTGCCGTGACAAGTTATTGCTGTAGTTTATTTGCCGTGGCAGAGTTTCTCTTTGAATTCCTTGCCGTGGCAGCCGTGGTAGCCTGCTTTCTTTGTCGTGGCAGCAATTCCAGTTGATTTCTTGCCGTGGCCAGTTTTCGCAGTCTCTTTCTCTTGATCCAATTCAGTCTCTTGTCTGTTTGGTTTTCGGTTTGAGTGAGCAATCATCTCTTCTCGTTCATAGCCTTTATAGCCATTGGAGAGTAGAGATTATTGCAAATACTCTTGGGGGCGATTTTAAAAGTCGACATTCACCCCCCTCTGTCGCCATTTCGGTCCAACAGTTACTATTACCGCATCTGTGTAACTGAGAAGAGTTGTGCTAGAATGACTGCAAGACAAGTTTCTAGAGGCCATACAATAGTCAACGCACTGCCCAAGGTATGTATGGTTATACAAATGGTAGGATTCTGGAAATAGAGGAAAAGTACCATGATATATGTTTGATAAGATAACTCTAGAGAAAGAAGCAATGGTTCAAGGATTAATTGAGAATATCAGAGGGGGGTTACCCTACCTTCATACAAGAAAAGTTCGAGTAAAATGTAAAAGAAAGAAGAAAAACAAGAGGTGAATTATACAACATATATTGCTCATATATACTAATTAGTTACAGTATGATATCTTGGAGCCCACACAGAAAAAAAAAATACAGTATGCTATCTGATTAAGCTTGTTTGTCCAGGTTCGGGCTGTTAAGTTTCGTTGGCCTCTTGGTTGCAGGTCAGTGATTTTCAGTATATCCACATTTAGTTATGTTTTTGCATTAATTCCAATAGAAGATACTACCTTTTATTCTTTGGATCTTTAAATCAAATACCAACTGTTTTCTTCGAATCCAGATTTACCAGGACAGCAGAGCAAGTATGGCATTCCAAGTTTTTTTAAGCCCAGTGTAGAGTTAGGTGACACTGCACTATCAAAAGTACCAGACATTAACTGCTTGGTGCGTATTAACCATAACTACTTTCTTAGAAAAGATTTCCTACACCTTTTTGTGTCTTTTTACTGGATGCAATGCACCATATATTAGTATCTTACAGTCAAACTAGGAGTTGGATTTAGTGATATGGAGTTTCTCTTTTTAATGCACTCTTTCTTCATTGTCCACATGAAAGGTGTAACATTCAGGTGGCACAGTGCCTTCAATACGATTGATCATCTGTATCCCGTTGAAGACAGTTCGAGTTATTCAGCACATTAGCACAGACTGGCTTATCTTTATCCTGATTCCTGCCTTAATATGTTTTCAGCACTTTCATTTGTGATAGCAAATTAGCTATTGAGTTATGCATACGTTGCCGTCATGGTATGTTCCAATTTGGTAAAAGCCGCTCAAGTTGGTACTCCAGTCCATGCACTCCAATATTGACCAGCTAAAAGTTGTTAGGCCACCATCCCATTACATTAGCTCAAGGAACATGACTAAACATGTTGGGCTGTTTGGATGCAAGTGGCCCAGAATCAGTTCAACTATCCAGCTTGTCAGAGTGCTCTATTCCTGCCATTTCCCACCTTATATTGAGTGAAATGCCTAAGTAACCTAAATTGGGGAAGATTTGTTTCCAGGCTGAGAAGCTGCAACCCACTATTTCTTGAACAAAACAATCTTGCTAAGCCACCATATAATCTCTCTACTTCATAGGACTGAAAGTGCATAAATGATCATCGTACCCCCACCCTGCTCCCTTGGCCAGAATAGTGGCTTTCCAGCCAGCATTCATTTGCCTACCTTGAAAATTGATATGAGAATTGAGAAAAAGGAAAACTGAAATATGCTGCCCCATCGTGAGCTACATATGGAACTACTGAGATAAGGATGCTTAGCCAATTCGATGTCAAACACGTCGATTGTGACTGCTGGATAGTTGACTGTCCAGATCAAGTACAAGCAATAAATTGAAGGTTGTGGGTGGCAAACACATTGCTCTCCAGTTTCTAAACAAAATCAATCACCATTACCAAAAACTGCAGAGGTGCAATATATTGCATGGAAAGGGGAGCAACATGAGAGGTATGTATTATTATAGTATTTTTTGTTTTAATATGTTCATATTGATCATTTATTGTGAGTGCCTTCTTCTTGCTTCATAGATTGTTCTTGCACATGAAGAAATGAACTGCAAGTGTTCTATCTCTGCCCTCTTTGTTGCACCGATTCCCTACATGGTCCTAATATTTGTGAGCAGCCAAGCTGTGGTTGCAACAGATACCCTTCTTACTGGCCAATCAATCTCAGGCAGTGCAACCTTGGTCTCAGAAAATGGTGTATTTGAGTTGGGGTTCTTCTCCCCAGGTGGTATAGAGCACTACTTTGGCATACAGTACAAGAACTTGATAAGCAGCAGCCCAGCAAAGTTCTGGCTGGGAAACAGAATTCCCATCACCAGCTTCCTTAATACATCGTTGTGCCTCGATGCAGGTGGTGAACTATATATTGAGGAGCTTGGATCTGTTCTCTGGACCTCGAATTCAACGAGAAACGGATCAGCCACCGCTGTGGCAGTTCTCCTTAACACTGGAAATTTTGTTGTAAGAGATCAACTCAACTCTTCTAATGTTGTATGGCAAAGCTTTGATGACCCAGCTGATGCCCTTCTCCCTGGAGCACGGCTTGGATTGGACAATGTCATCGGAGCCAACATATCACTTACTTTGTACAAGCCTCCTTATAATTGTACCCTCATGCTTGACCAAAGTAGGAAGAGGGGATTCATCATGTTCATTGATGGGCATGATTATAGTGGAACCTTTCCGGATTGGATGGTTACCTACAAAGACGATAGTAGTTTGGTTCGACTAAATGATCCAAAAACCCCAAATGATATTGAATTCATGAGATTGCATCTGGGGCATGTCAGTTTGCTGAGGTGGGTGAATAATGCGACAATTAGTGGTTGGCAACCTCTATGGAGCTACCCTTCCGGCTGCAAAGTCAGTGCTTTTTTCTGTGGTGCATTTGGTGTTTGCACAAGCGCCGGAACATGCAAATGTATTGATGGTTTCAGACCAATGCATCCAAATGAATGGGAACTTGGACATTTTGTTAGTGGCTGCTCTAGAATTACCCCCTCAAATTGTGAAGATGACATTTCCACTGACTGGTTTATTTTGTTAGACAACCTGCAGGGTCTTCCTGACAACCCTCAGGATTTGATGGCAGGAAGTAGTGAGGAATGTCAAGCAGCCTGTCTGCACAAATGCTATTGCGCTGCTTATTCCTACCAGTCTGGGTGCAAGATATGGTACAACATATTGCTTAATTTGACTTTAGCTGAGAACCCTCCATACAAAAAGATTCATATGCGTATAGGTTCTCAGAGGAAAAATGGGCAGCACATAAAAGTTGTTGTATTGGTTATTGGTCCAATAGCTATTACTCTTATCATATTGGTGCTTTTTTGGGTATACAAGAGATCCTCATCTGTTGCAAGACAGACAAAAGTGGAAGGATTTCTTGCTGTTTACTCTTATGCACAACTCAAGAAAGCAACAAGAAACTTCTCCAACAAACTTGGGGAAGGAGGTTTTGGAAGCGTTTTCAAGGGAACAGTTGCAGGGTCAAATGTTGTTGCTGTGAAGAAGCTCAAAGGCCTAGTGCACAGAGATAAGCAATTCCGGACAGAAGTACAGACAATCGGGATGATTCAACATACTAATCTAGTGCACCTTTTGGGATTCTGTGCTGAAGGGACGAGAAGGTTGCTGGTTTACGAGTATATGGCAAATGGTTCTTTGGATGCTCATCTCTTTTCAGAAAGCTCTGGAGTATTAAGTTGGAATCTTCGTTATCAAATTGTGCTTGGCATTGCTAGAGGCTTGGCCTATCTACACGAGGAATGTAGGAGTTGCATCATACACTGTGATATTAAGCCTGAAAATATACTGCTTGATGCTGAATTCTGCCCCAAAATAGCAGATTTTGGCATGGCGAAGCTTCTTGGACGGGATTTCAACGGAGTGCTGACTACTATCCGTGGGACCATTGGTTATCTTGCACCAGAGTGGATATCTGGTCAGGCTATAACTCACAAGGCTGATGTGTATAGCTTTGGTGTTGTGCTTTTCGAAATAATCTCTGGGACAAGGACTACTAAGCAAATGAGATTAAAAAATCATCGGTATTTCCCCCTCTATGCTGCTACTAAAGTGAATGAAGGAGATGTGTTATGCTTGCTGGATGGTAGGCTGGAAGGAAATGCTAATGTGAAGGAGCTGGATGTTACCTGTAGGGTTGCTTGTTGGTGCATCCAGGATGACGAGATGCAAAGGCCATCCATGAGGCAAGTTGTTCACATGTTGGAAGCTGTTGTCGACGTTGAATTGCCTCCTATTCCGGCTTCCTTTAAGAACCTTATGGACTGTGATGAGAGCGGTGTATATTCTGTAGAATGTTGATGAAGCGATATTAGGGATATACCTACATCTAAGGAAAGAAGGCCTCTTAAACTTTTAGAATCTTTTCTGTTTGTTTTTTTTTCTCATAAAAAAATGTTGTCGGTTTAGTCGGAACTGGTCATAGTTTGCTGTATGACTGAAATCAGTAGGGACTGTTTGTTTCGTGTTCGGATTTGTAAGGACTATTGACAGGTATAGATTCTTTGCTCTTTCCACCTTGTAATGACATTATGGAGATGTACAAGGAAATATGCTATGCAGGTTTGAGTCTCCCTTTTCGTCAAAACATGGAGCAATCCGGCGCAGGCCTGGAGTGAGACCCGTCCTGTTCAAGGTCGCGTTGGAGCCTCTGGGAATTCCGGCGCACCTCTGGGACTGGCTCACGGCCATGTCCATCCTGTCGCCGACGTGCTGAATTCAGAGCATCGCACCGAACACGGCGAGTCGTGCGAACATGTCCAGTTTAAGCCAAGAGGCCTGGACGGTGGACCCCAACCTCATTCCGAAGGAGGTGACTCATCGTGGCGGAGCCGAACCCCAACCCCTGCCGTTACTGTTGATGGAGGAGAAGACGCTGGCCTAGAGTCCTCATCCACCTCACCAGGTTTAAGGATTTTGGCACCTCGGATTCGTACTCCTCCGAGCTCTCCTACCCGTCGAGGTCGAGCGATGGAGACAGCGGCCATGGCGGCAGGCCAGAGCGTCGTCCTCATGGCTCCTTCAACCCTGGCCCCAAACGCCACAATTCAATGTCCAGCGGGGGTTGTCGAACGGGGCTTCATGGCCAGCACCCCGCGTTGCTTCCTCCTCAGGTCCGTCTCAGACGTTGTCGACGGCGGCTTTGTGCCGAGTGCCGGTGGGAGATTGGCATCTTCTGGTGATGTCACTGTTGGGCTCATCGTGCTGGGCGTCCCAGCTGGTGGCCCGTCCTGTCTTGAGCTTCGGTGCGGAGGAGGCGTCGCTGGCTGGCTGCCTGCCCTGTGCGCTCGCGTCCGCAGTGCGGCATGGACGGCGCCGACTTTGTGGCGGCATGGCTACAATGGCACAGGCGATGCAGCGTCATGGCTACAGTGACAGCGTAGCCGTGCAGACATCGCGCACGTAGGCCAGGTGGGCTGCGTGCAAGGGAGAGGAAGGAGGAAGGGAGAAGGAATGGGCTGGATTGGGCCAAGCCGGGAGAGAAGAAAAGACGGGCTGGTCTAGATAGAAAGGACGAAAAGGGCGAGAAAGGAGAGAAACATTGGGCTGGCTTCGAATTTGGGCCCAGCTAGGTGCCAAGCTCAGCTAGGGTTTCAGTCTGCCCTTTTTTCCTGCAGGTGCAAAGTTTAGGTTTTCATTGCAACGCAAAAATACTTAGTTAGTTCTATAAAATTCCATATTTGTTGAGCTGGAGTCCTGTACACCATCTTGCTGCCTACCCGCGTGTTACGCGCTCGATCTAATGAATCCCCCACCGAATCGATGTCCCTTGTTCCCCTCTTTTGTCCTTCCTCGTGGGATCGGCAGTCGTCGACACAAAGGGTCGGTCCCGTTGAATAGAATAGAAATACCCTGATCATATTCGCTTCTGATTCTAACTTCTGCTTAGCAAAACTAAAAACCAATGTGAACACCCCGCTCTCGAAGCGGCTTCTCCACTGCTCTCACTATCATCTCGCTTCGGGGATAAGACAGGGGTCACGATGCATCACCCACCTTACTCTCTCTTGCTCCCATCATATGCACATCTCTCTCTTACTTTCTCTCGCTTCCATTACGTGCACGCATCTCTCTCACACTTTTGCGTCACTCACCTTATCCTTCTAAAAGACACTTTTTCAACCATTATTATTTATTTTTAGCCAAAAATTATAAAGTATAGTCAAAAACCATGAGCAAAAATCAATATGAATGTCTTCTGAAGAGAGACTCATCAGGTTGTGTCGATCTAGCATAGAGCAATTGATGCACGGCACGAGTGCCACGCCACGCATGCAATGTTCGTGGCCACACTCGAGCACCTACCCACCACGTCCGCGGCCGACACCTAAGCGGCCTCACAGCTACGGCGCCATGCCGTCCCCGCCATGCGCATCCCTCCTGCGCGATGGTGCTGCATCGAACAAGTCATGAGTTGAAGTGGATTAGTCACACGGGCGCTGTGCACGGGAAGGGGCCACCTATTGGGGCCTTTTCGTTTAGGTCTCCCCTCTTGCATCCTTCTTCCTCGTGGGATCGGCAGTCGTCAACACAAAGGGCTGGTCCAGTTGAATAGAATAAAAATACCCTGATTGTATTAGCTTCTGATTCTAACTTCTACTTAGCAAAGCCAAAAGTCAATATGAACACCTGACTACTCTTCTCGTTACCATCTTATTCCGGGGATAAGACAGGGAGTCACAGGTACATCACTCACCTTACTTCTCTTGCTCCCATCACGCACACACATATCTCTCTTACTTTCTATCGCTTCCATCACGTGCACGTATCTCTCTCATATTTTTTACGCCTCTGACCTTATCCTTCTAAAAACGATTTTTTTAACAAAAAATTATACAGTACGGTTAAAAGTTCTGAGCAAAAACCAATAGAACGTGTTCTAAAGAGAGACTCATCGGGATGTGTCCATCTAGCGTAGAGCAGTTGATGTGCGGCGCACATGCAATGTTCACGGCCGCACTCGAGCACTCACCCGCCTATCCGTGGCCTACACCTGAGCGGCGTCGCGGCTACGGCGCCATGCCGTCCCCGCCGTGCGCATCCCTCCCGCGCGATGGTGCTGCGCCGGACAAGTCATGAGTTGGAGCGGATTGGTCACGCGAGCGCTGTGCACGGGAAGAGGCCGCCTATTGGGACCTTTTTGTTTAGGTCTTGTTTAGGATGCTAAAATTCTCGATCCATCCCTGTGGATTGGGAGGAGAGGAATTGGCTAACAAGGGGCTGGGCCGTCTGGCCACCAATCCAGTTTCGTGGTGCTCATCTGCGGCGCGGCGGGCTTATGCCAGCACTGGCCGCAGGATCGGGCGCCGGCACGGCTGCCCGAAGTGGTGGCCGGTGGCGGGCACCGGTCTGGCAGCAAAATCCAATGCGAGGCGGCCGACGGCGAGGGTAAGGCGGCACCCGTGGGTTAGCTGCGGAGGCAACAGCGGCAATGCGGACGGTGTGAGCATGTCATCCCCGCGCCCTAAGGTTCGTTTGGTCTGCACTTGGAAATTGTTCTTACGCACGCGATGCCGGTGTTGATTTCCAGCGTTTGCCCCCGCCGAACCTGGAATTCCCTCTCAGAGCGAGCTAATTTTGCAACACCTTGGCACGGAATTTCTTAGTCCAAAACCGGAAGGTTAACCCTAGGCAAGGAGTAATGCAGAATTCTACTCCAAATTAACCGCGGTTTTAAACCGGGAGTGAACCCAAGGAGCAGGACGCATCACTGGCAAAAGGATTTAATCCACATATATACAGCGGAATATTGACTTGCTGTAACATTACAATTCACATGTTGTTTTCAGGCTTGTCGATTTTGATTTCTGACAGCTCAACCCTTGGTGTGGATGTATCCCAGCCGTAATCGGTGCACTAAAAGTCTTGCATTTCAAGAGGAGAACGAGGCACATGTATGAAAGCCACATTGCAAGGAAGGCACAACCAAAAGGGTTAGCTCTGGGAGGCAGAGGTAATGGAGCACGGAATGTTAACAAAAAACCAGCAGCAAAAGGACATGTGCCTGCTAGGTGGGTCGATGGTTACAACGGCAGTTAACTAATTTGGCACCTTATCTGCACATTATGCTCCACATATATTCTTGTAAAGTTTATGTTTCTTTCTTTTGGGTGTATAATGTGAATTTTGCATTGGCACGCTTTCAGGTTGTACTGCTTCATAGATTAAAGTGGCCTGCTTTATAAGACTTTTTTTTGGGGTGCAAGACTGATCAGCTGCTTGTTGATTCCATATTTCGTTTTTTGTTTGACTTGCCTTATTAGACTATTCACATGTGTGCAGGCATTCCCTTCACGACCAAGGATTACTTGCTGCTTTCAGGGTAATCAATCTTCTTCGAGCAATTTGACCAAGCAAAGTGAGTTAAATTAGACATAATGCCTTAACAGTAGACAGTAATGGGGAGTGGGAAGAAACCATCAATTGAATGATTAATCCTTTAATCTGAATCTGCAAAGACAAAAAGACATTTATAGAACATATTTATCAACTAGTTAGAGGTCAGCGTCAGGCATTCAGGTATAGGACTGGCATTACTGTTGAATTGTTGATGGATATATGAAGTTCCCTTTGTAGCTTCTAGGTTTCAACTACTAGCAAAGGTTACTATTACCGCATCTGTGTAACTGAGAAGAGTTGTGCTAGAATGACTGCAAGACAAGTTTCTAGAGGCCATACAACAGTCAACGCATTGCCCAAGGTATGTATGGTTATACAAATGGTAGGATCCTGGAAATAGAGAAAAAGTACCATGCTATATGTTCGATAAGATAACTCTAGTGAAAATAGCAACGGTTCAAGGATTAATTGAGAATATCGGACGGGGGTTACCCTACCTTCATACAAGAAAAATTCGAGTAAAACATAAAAGAAAGAAGAAAAACAAGAGGCGAATTATACAACATATATTGCTCATATATACTAATTAGTTACAGTATGATATCTTGGAGCCCACACGGAAAAAAATTACAGTATGCTATCTGATTAAGCTTGTTTGTCCAGGTTCGGGCTGTTAAGTTTCGTTGGCCTCTTGGTTGCAGGTCAGTGATTTTCAGTATATCCACATTTAGTTCTGTTTTTGCATTAATTTCAATAGAAGATACTACCTTTTATTCTTTGGATCTTTAAATCAAATACCAACTGTTTTCTTCAAATCCAGATTTACCAGGAAAGCAGAGCAAGGATGGCATTCCAAGTTTTTTTTAAGCCCAGTGTAGAGTTAGGTGACACTGCACTATCAAAAGTAACAGACATTAACTGCTTGGTGTGTATTAACCAAAACTACTTTCTTAGAAAAGATTTCCTACACCTTTTTGTGTCTTTTTACTGGATTTAATGCACCATATATTAGTATCTTACAGCCAAACTAGGAGTTGGATTTAGTGATATGGGGTTTCTCTTTTTAATGCACTCTTTCTTCATTGCCCACATGAAAGGTGTAACATTCAGGTGGCACAATGTCTTCAATACGATTGATCATCTGTATCCCGTTGAAGACAGTTCGAGTTATTCAGCACATTAGCACAGACTGGCTTATCTTTATCCTGATTCCTGCCTTAATATGTTTTCAGCACTTTCATTTGTGATAGCAAATTAACTATTGAGTTATGCATACGTTGCCGTCATGGTATGTTCCAATTTGGTAAAAGCCGCTCAAGTTGGTACTCCAGTCCATGCACTCCAATATTGACCAGCTAAAAGTTGTTAGGCCACCATCCCATTACATTAGCTCAAGGAACATGACTAAACATGTTGGGCTGTCTGGATGCAAGTGGCCCAGAATCAGTTCAACTATCCAGCTTGCCAGAGTGCTCTATTCCTGCCATTTCCCACCTTATATTGAGTGAAATGCCTAAGTAGCCTAAATTGGGGAAGATTTGTTTCCAGGCTGAGAAGCTGCAACCCACTATTTCTTGAACAAAACAATCTTGCTAAGCCACCATATAATCTCTCTACTTGATAGGACTGAAAGTGCATAAATGATCATCGTACCCCCACCCTGCTCCCTGGCCAGAATAGTGGCTTTCCAGCCAGCATTCATATGCCTACCTTGAAAATTGATATGAGAATTGAGAAAAAGGAAAACTGAAATATGCTGCCCCATCGAAGGCCACATATGGAACTACTGAGATAAGGATGCTTAGCCAATTCAATGTCAAGCACGTCTTTTGTGACTGCCTGGATAGTTGACTGTCCTGATCAAGTACAAGCAATAAATTGAAGGCTGTGGGTGGCAAACACATTGCTCTCCAGTTTCTAAACAAAATCAATCACCATTACCAAAAACTGCAGAGGTGCAGTATATTGCATGGAAAGGGGAGCAACATGAGAGGTATGTATTATTATAGTACCTTTTGTTTTAATATGTTCATACTGATCATTTATTGTGAGTGCCTTCTTCTTGCTTCATAGATTGTTCTTGCACATGAAGAAATGAACTGCAAGTATTCTATCTCTGCCCTCTTTGTTGCACTGATTCCCTACATGGTCCTAATATTTGTGAGTAGCCAAGCTGTGGTTGCAACAGATACCCTTCTTACTGGCCAATCAATCTCAGGCAGTGCAACCTTGGTCTCAGAAAATGGTGTATTTGAGTTGGGGTTCTTCTCCCCAGGTGGTGGTATTAAGCACTACTTGGGCGTACAGTACAAGAACTTGATAAGCAGCAGCCCAGCAAAGTTCTGGCTGGGAAACAGAATTCCCATCACCAGCTTCCTTAATACATCGTTGTACCTCGATGCAGGTGGTGAACTATATATTGAGGAGCTTGGATCTGTTCTCTGGACCTCGAATTCAACGATAAACGGATCAGCCACCGCTGTGGCAGTTCTCCTTAACACTGGAAATTTTGTTGTAAGAGATCAGCTCAACTCTTCTAATGTTGTATGGCAAAGCTTTGATCACCCAGCTGATGCCCTTCTCCCTGGAGCATGGCTTGGATTGGACATTGTCATCGGAGCCAACATATCGCTTACTTTGTACGAGCCTCCTTATAATTGTACCCTCATGCTTGACCAAAGTAGGAAGAGGGGATTCATCATGTTCATTGATGGGCATGACTATAGTGGAACCTTTCCGGATTGGATGGTTACCTACAAAGACGATAGTAGTTTGGTCCGACTAAATGATCCAAAAAACCCAAATGATATTGAATTCATGAGATTGCATCTGGGGCAAGTCAGTTTGCTGAGGTGGGTGAATAATGCGACAATTAGTGGTTGGCAACCTCTATGGAGCTACCCTTCCAGCTGCAAAGTCAGTGCTTTTTTCTGTGGTGCATTTGGTGTTTGCACAAGCGCCGGAACATGCAAATGTATTGATGGTTTCAGGCCAATGGATCCAAATGAATGGGAACTTGGACATTTTGTTAGTGGCTGCTCTAGAATTACCCCCTCAAATTGTGAAGATGACATTTCCACTGACTCGTTTGTTTTGTTAGACAACCTGCAGGGTCTTCCTGACAACCCTCAGGATGTGATGGCAGGAAGTAGTGAAGAATGTCAAGCAGCCTGTCTGCACAAATGCTATTGCGCTGCTTATTCCTACCAGTCTGGGTGCAAGATATGGTACAACATGTTGCTTAATTTGAGTTTAGTTGAGAACCCTCCATACAAAAAGATTTATATGCGTATAGGTTCTCAGAGGAAAACTGGGCAGCACATAAAAGTTGTTATATTGGTTATTGGTCCAATAGCTATTACTCTTATCATATTGGTGCTTTTTTGGGTATACAAGAGATCCTCATCTGTTGCAAGACAGACAAAAGTGGAAGGATTTCTTTTTGTTTACTCTTATGCACAACTCAAGAAAGCAACAAGAAACTTCTCCAACAAACTTGGGGAAGGAGGTTTTGGAAGCGTTTTCAAGGGAACAGTTGCTGGGTCAAATGTTGTTGCTGTGAAGAAGCTCAAAGGCCTAGTGCACAGAGATAAGCAATTCCGGACAGAAGTACAGACAATCGGGATGATTCAACATACTAATCTA
Organism: Dendrocalamus latiflorus; assembly: GCA_017311315.1. NCBI lineage: Eukaryota > Viridiplantae > Streptophyta > Magnoliopsida > Poales > Poaceae > Dendrocalamus > Dendrocalamus latiflorus. The sequence goes on along the minus strand of CM029666.1, from coordinate 7,444,103 downwards.
GTGCACCTTTTGGGATTCTGTGCTGAAGGGACGAGAAGGTTGCTGGTTTACGAGTATATGGCAAATGGTTCTTTGGATGCTCATCTCTTTTCAGAAAGCTCTGGAGTATTAAGTTGGAATCTTCGTTATCAAATTGTGCTTGGCATTGCTAGAGGCTTGGCCTATCTACACGAGGAATGTAGGAGTTGCATCATACACTGTGATATTAAGCCTGAAAATATACTGCTTGATGCTGAATTCTGCCCCAAAATAGCAGATTTTGGCATGGCGAAGCTTCTTGGACGGGATTTCAACGGAGTGCTGACTACTATCCGTGGGACCATTGGTTATCTTGCACCAGAGTGGATATCTGGTCAGGCTATAACTCACAAGGCTGATGTGTATAGCTTTGGTGTTGTGCTTTTCGAAATAATCTCTGGGACAAGGACTACTAAGCAAATGAGATTAAAAAATCATCGGTATTTCCCCCTCTATGCTGCTACTAAAGTGAATGAAGGAGATGTGTTATGCTTGCTGGATGGTAGGCTGGAAGGAAATGCTAATGTGAAGGAGCTGGATGTTACCTGTAGGGTTGCTTGTTGGTGCATCCAGGATGATGAGATGCAAAGGCCATCCATGAGGCAAGTTGTTCACGTGTTGGAAGCTGTTGTCGACATTGAATCGCCTCCTATTCCGGCTTCCTTTAAGAACCTTATGGACTGTGATGAGAGCGGCGTATATTCTGTAGAATGTTGATGAAGCGATATTAGGGATATACCTACATCTAAGGAAAGAAGGCCTCTTAAATTTGTAGAATCTTTTCTGTTTGTTTTTTTTCTCATAAAAAATGTTATCGGTTTAGTCGGAACTGGTCATAGTTTGCTGTATGACTGATATCAGTAGGGACTGTTTGTTTCGTGTTCGGATTTGTAAGGACTATTGACAGGTATAGATTCTTTGCTCTTTCCACCTTGTAATGACATTATGGAGATGTACAAGGAAATATGCTATGCAGGTTTGAGTCTCCCTTTTCGCCAAAACATGGAGCAATCCGGCGCAGGCCTGGAGTGAGACCCGTCCTGTTCAAGGTCGCGTTGGAGCCTCTGGGAATTCCAGCGCACCACTGGTAGGGGTGAAAACGGATCGGATTCGGACGGATATTGCTTATATCATATCTTAACCTACATTTTTTCTTCGGATTCGGAGTCGAATACGGTAAGACCGGATACGAACACGAATTCGGAACATTCGGAGTTTCGAATACGGTACCGTCGGGTCGGGACGGATATGTAATGGATTTGGCTCAGAAACAGATAATATAAGCGGATAATACGGATGAGTAGAGTTTTAAAAGCTTATACTTTAGTTCCAAAAGCTTACAAAGTTACAACGGCCACTTGGTTTTATATAAAATGTGAAACCAATACTCATCAAGAAACTTTGTAAGCTAATTATAGGAACAATATGAACACAAAGGTTCAGCAAAACGAAGAATAGAAGAAAGCAGTGAGAACAATAAGAACACAAATTATACATAAGTGGTAAATTCATACAAGCCACAATAGGAACACAAAGGTTCATACGAGATTACGAATACGGAGTACCATACATAACATAAGTTTATCTTGCCATAATATAAACACAAAATAACAATAGTATAGGCTCATAGCCTCAAGCAGATAACAACTGAACGCTCAAAGTGCCTTCAACAACTGAACGCTCAAAGTGCCTTCACGCTCTATGGCAGAGTAATTGTAACATGACACTCAAATTAATAAATGTTAAATTCAAGAGACCTGATCTTAGCCTTGTACTTATTTTGAGCCTGAGGAATACCACTGTTCATGTCCCATGAAGAAGCATGTTTTTGTAAAAAAAACCCTATAGTTTACTTCAAAATACCATGTTGACACAACTATGGGAGGACATTCACAGTCAGTATACCTTGAAAAGCATACCTGATCTAGTGATCTTTAAGAATAATTCCAGCAAAACCAGCATTAATAAATCCAAATGAAGGCCTCCCTGCTCAAGAAACAAGCCAACAATTGCGTCTTTTATATCTCTACAAATTGTTATAGACTTATGATTAATGATTTGCTATAACTAATAAAATGAGTAAACTTGCTGAAGATTCTAAGGACTGCTCTATATAGATGTACATGTCACAACTCCAAAACCTAATTCAATCTTCAAATTTGGCATTCTAAGGACAGCTCTATATAGATGTACATGTCACAACGGATATATAGGATCTTTTCGCGATGAAATCAGAATTTCTAAGGGCTAAAACAGAAGAAATCAAAATAAACGAAAATCTGAAGGACTAAATCGTAAAACATCAAAAAACCCTAACCCACTAATCCTTCGCCGCCGCTGCTCGCCCGCTCGATTCATTTCCCCGCCGCTCGATTCAATCATTTCCCCGCCGCCCCATTACTCCCCGGTCGCCCCCTCCTTCCCCGCCGCCCCCTCCTTCCCCTGCCCCCGCCGCCCCCTCCTCCTCCGCCTCCCCCTTCCTTCCCCCGCCGCCCCTCTTCCTCCGCGCCCCCTTCTCCCCCCGCCACCCCACTCCTCCCCCGGTCGCCCCCTTCTCCTCCGCAGCCCCCTCCTTCCCGGCCGCCCCCGCCTTCCCCCGCCGCCCCACTACTCCTCCGCCGCCCCCTCCTTCCCTAGCCGCCCCCTCCTCCGCCGCGCCCCTCCTTCCCCGGTCGCCCCCTTCTCCCCTGGCACCCTCTCCTCCCCCGCCGCCCCTCCTTCCCCCGCCGCCCCCTCCTCCCCTGGCTCCGAGCGACGGCGACGGCGACCTCGACTACTCCGAGAACGAGCCACCAGCGGCGGATGGCCGGGCGGCGACTGGAGCGCCGACGACGAGTTCGTCATCACGCGAGATGCTGCCCTCGGCTCCAGCTACACTCCTCCTCCTGCGGCGGTGCGGCCGTCGTCCACTCATTCGAGCTCCGGTGATCGGTGTGCCTCCTTCCCCTCTACTCTCTCTCTCTCTGGTCTCTGCTCTGTGATGGTTGATAGGTTGTGGTTGTGGGAATTGGGGAATCTGGGGATGGCCGGCCGTGGCCCATGAGAGATGTCGACGGGAGGAGGGACTGGGGGAGGCGAGGTAGAGGCCGAGGCGGCCGGCTGCTGGCGCCGGCGTGCCTGCTGTGCCGCCCGTGCTAATCTCGCTGATGGAGTGATGGGCTTGGCACTGCTTGCCGTTGGGCCAGATATCCGAAAAATATATCCTGGTAGTATCCGATAAAATCCCGAATAGTATCCGTATCCGTCGGATAGTTCTTTTCCGAATCCGAATCTGTATCCGAAAATAACTATCCGAATCCGATAATTATCCGATATAACTATCCGAATTCGATCTGACTCGAATTCGGCGGTTGGTCGATCGGGAAATATCCGATCTGTTTTCACCCCTAACCTCTGGGACTGGCTCACGGCCATGTCCATCCTGTCGCCAACGTGCTGAATTCAGAGCATCGCACCGAACACGGCGAGTCGTGCGAACATGTCCAGTTTAAGCCAAGAGGCCTGGACGGTGGACCCCAACCTCATTCCGAAGGAGGTGACTCATCGTGGCGGAGCCGAACCCCAACCCCTCGGACCGACCTTTAGCAAGCTGCCGTTACTGTTGATGGAGAAGACGCTGGCCTAGAGTCCTCATCCACCTCACTAGGCAGTGGCGAAGCCAGAAAGAAAATAGAGGATGGGCTCAAAGCATACTGGTGGTGAGAAAGATTAGCGAAGTCATACTCGGAAATATCGTAGTCTAAACGTGAAAAGCGGCCCAAACAAAATAAAATCAAATGAAATAAAAATGTATAAAAATAGGTACTTGGAAGTATAATATAAATGTAGATGAATTTAAAATTTTGAACCACTTGATTTAGAGTTTTGATGGCAGAAAATAGGTCATTGGAAGGTTTGCCCGAGGAGACAGTATAGAACAAGATGAAGGAGACAATGTTCATTGGTGCTGTTTTTGTGGGTGATACCTATTGATACGGCTGGGCAGTACAATTTTTGAAACAAGTTTATTATGATTTTAATTTGGTTATGATAAACTGGGAAGGAATCGTGCCGTGGAAATCAGCAGTAACTTTTGCTCTCGAGCAACGAAAATGTTTAGAGCGCAGAGAAAGGCAAGAAGTAAGCAAGTAGTAAGCAAAATGGTAAGCATTACTAAAAGTAGGTTATTGGTTGTTACCAATGGCAGAAGGCTTTTGATTGCTTGTTTTGCTTTACTTTGCTCAAGCAAAATGGCAAGCAGCAAAGCAGCAAATAATATAAGGGCAACAAGTAAATATATAAAATCATTTCTACTTTGTTTGTTGGTTGCCATCGGGGGAGGTAAGGCTCAAGCCTCACCAAGCCCCCCTGCTGGCTACGCCCCTGTCACTAGGGTTAAGGATATTGGCACCTCGCCACCTCGGATGCGTACTCCTCGAGCTCTCCTACCCGTCGAGGTCGAGCGATGGAGACAGCGGCCATGGCGGCAGGCCAGAGCGTCGTCCTCATGGCTCCTTCAACCCTGGCCCCAAACGCCACCAATTCAATGTCCAGCGGGGGTTGTCGGACGGGGCTTCATGGCCAACACCCCGCGTTGCTTCCTGCTCAGGTCCGTCTCGGACGTTGTCGACGGCGGCTTTGTGCCGAGTGCCGGTGGGAGATTGGCATCTTCTGGTGATGTCACCGTTGGGCTCATCGCGCTGGGCGTCCCAGCTAGTGGCCCCTCCTGTACTGAGCTTCGGTGCGGAGGAGGCGTCGCTGGCTGGCTGCCTGGCCTGTGCGGTCGCCGGAGCTGGAGCGGACCTGAGTTGGTGTGGGGGTGCACCACATAGTCTCCCCCTGTGAAACAGTGTACGGCCCCGGTTGAGAGACTCCACGTGTCCACACAGACCCCCACCATGCCGGTCCGCACGACTGGTCTCCAACCGATCGTAGCGTCTTCGAGGAGAACCGGTCTAATCGCGCACCAGTTCCCCCGACCAAAAACAGCAGTGCAAGTGATCACGCTCACTCCTTCCCCCTTTGCCACCGTATGCCACCACGTTTTCTTCCTCCGTACTGACTGCAACGAGCACTCCCTCTCCCCCTCCCCCCTCTTCATCTCTGGCGCTCCTTTATCATCGCCCTCTACTTCTTCATGAGATCCACTCACCTCCATCCCCTTCCCCGCCGAGCATCCACCATCAGCGGCCAACGGCGCCCCCGCAACCTTGTCGCACCGCCACCTTTTCCTTGTCGCCGCCACGCTGACCTGTCCAATCTAAAATTCCTCATACCGCCATATCGTGCCACCTGTCACCCTCCTCCAATCCCACCACCGGTGGTGCCACCCCTGCCTTGCCGCCACCACTACCCCACCACCGGGCCACCACATCCCCTCTCCCTCTAAACCCAGGGATCCTGATGAACCATAAACCTAATCCCGTCGTCGGCCGTCACCTAAGAAGAAGCATGTGGTGGAAACTCATTCACTATCGTCTCGCCTGAGAAGAAGCTTGTGGTGGGAGCTCGATCGTCGTTGCCTGGCAGAAGCTCGGCCGCCATTGTTGGGGTGGTCACATTGCTCGGTGTAGTGGTCGCATTCAAACCGAGCCGCGCCGCTCAAGTCACACAGCCTGACAGATCGCAATTAGCCCAGAAGAACCAGCACTCTTTCACAAAAGTTGCTGCAAAGAGACCTTACTTGGGGTCTACCATAGCCCGCCTTGCCCCTAAGGGCGTGTTCGTGTACAATAGGGTGACATAAGCTATCTATAAGAAATGACACATAGAAATTTTACTGAGGTGGATAAAAAAGAAAGAGGAGAGAGAAGGAGGTTGATTGTAATTCTATAGATGGTCGAAACACGAGAACATAGCCTGCTATAGATGGGTTTTATGCCATTGTATCAATGTTATCTATATTTTACTGGTAACCTATTATAGACAATTTACAAACAACATATTATAGAAGGTATCTTTAGTATTATCTATAGATGATATGGAATGATACTATAGACAGCAGCCGTCTGTACCACTGTACATGCCCTAAGGTGGTCGCTTATGATTTCCTCCTGCCTGACCAAACACCGATCATGCAGGAGGGTGCTTTGTCTCACGAGCCGGGGCCTCGTAGTCTTTTTGGAGGATGTTGTTGCTTCTGTAGCCCCACCGGTTCTAGGCCTCATTCCCGGTTCTCCACCCCCTCCCCCAAACTAAAACAGGGCTGATCAGGTGCAATGAGGCTCAACTAGCCATTAGTCAAATCCTTTGTGGCGTTGAGTCTTCCTTGCCTTCAGGAGTTGGGTCAGCCTTGTGCACCTATCCATCTTGCCTTAGGCTCAATCTCCCTTACATAAGGCATTTGTGGACCTAGCATCCAAGGAACTGGCAAGCCTATCTCTAGTCCAACTGGGGTCCATAGAGGCCTTGGACGCCTTTATCAAGAAGGCTACTCGAGTCCCAGCCCAGCCTCTCCTACCAAATCCTCGCCGGTGCCATTCCAAAAGATCGACAGTTAGGATGGCGGCAGCGCCGCGGTGGAGCAAGAGGCTAGTAGAAAAGAGGCAACTCGGTGCAACGAGCCCAAAGAGGACTGATGCTTAAATTCGGCATCGTGGAGAGGGAAGAGCTTATTAATGATGAGGTTACAGACCAGTATGTGCGGCTCTTCGATCACACTCTCTCGTGAGCACGGCCATGATCTTTTTAACCTTTTGCTTCTGCTTTTTGTCTTTAAGTTTTTTCGGAAGTCAAAAACCAAACGTCAAAATAGAGCAGTCTCTTGAGACAGATTATCCAAATGGCTTACTGAGCGCAAAATCATATGCACCATCCGCGTCGGTGTATCCGCTGTTCGTTGCCATGTCGAAAAGTGCAACCAAAAGTCATCAGCCGTAGCCAAAAGAACACCCCCATATCCTAGCCATCGTGACCCTGTTTTCTCTCCAGCTCCTTGATAAGGCAGCCTTACCGGAGCCCATGCCCCTAGAGGCATGAAAGGCATTGTTTGGTGTTGTGGTTGTCATTCTTCCTTGTGGCATCTTAACTATGTTTGGTTCAGATTATGACTTTGCCCATTTGCCAGCGGATGGTACTAAGGGGGGGATTGTAATCGCTTGGCAACCCTCCCTTCTAAGAGGTACAAACTCCTCTTCGGGTGAGTGCTTAACAGTTTATCTGTCATGGATAACCTCGGGCTTTGGATGCTAGCTCACATCGGTTTATGGCCCTACAGAGGATGCGACAAAGCCCATATTTCCTGAGGAGCTCTAGTCGGTCCAAACCGGATGAGTTGGCCCATGGTTAATAGCAAGAGATTTCAATCTCATCTATGCGGTTCAAGATAAAAACAATACTAATCTTAATAGGAGCCTTATGGGGAAATTCAGGTGTTGTCTTGACGATCTTAAACTCGTGTTGCATTTACATGGCCGCAGCTACACTTGGAGCAATGAACGCGCCTCCCCAACCCTAGAAAAGATTGACAGGACCTTCATCACCTTGGATTGGGAAGACTCCCACCCAAATTGTTTACTGCATGCGCTCTCCTCTTCAATCTTTGGCCTTGTTCATTTGGGCTACAACTAGTGGTTTATAGCTATAGTCGATAGCTTTTGACTCTAGGGTGAACGCTTGTGCGAACGAAACGAATATTAATAAACCATTTCAAAAGACTGTCCTGATAAAACATTTCGAAAAGGCGATGAAAAACCATATTATTTGTTTATTCTGGAGAAACCATAAACCCACAAGAGGAGCCAAACTGGGTGATCCGGTGTCACAGGAAACTAGGTCCAAAATTTTTAGTAAGAATCAGCACCTCTAGTACATGTGTGAACCCTCAGCCTAAACTCAGTGCACTTGATCCATTCTTTGAAGCCCAATAAAGGGAGCACTAGTGACCAAATTTTTCAGTAGCTAGCAACAGTCCATAAGGAGCCTCTGCTATCCTTCAGTCCATGAGGCAACTACAGCAAGCTGAACCGCAACATGACATGATGTTCATTTGATCAATCCCTAAGCACGTCACCTCACAATAGTCCTCAACGTCCGTTCATCTCGCATGGTCAGCCAGGAGACGCGTACCATGCCTACCGCATAGCCACGTGTAGGACCGGACATGCAACAAAGGGGGTTAATGGTGCCTTTGCATTCTCTCCAAGTATTCACTTAACTCTTTTCTCCTATAGCTACTGAGCTATGAAAACTAGGGTTGAAAACACACTTGAAAAACCAGAGCAACAGAGAGAGCACAATAGAAAATTGATTGTGGTTGAAGACTGGCAACGTGGTCGAAAACTTACAATATGGTCATAAGTTTCAACAACATGGTCGTGAGCTAACAAAGTGGTCGTAAATCCAACTACCAGACGGAAGTACAACGTGATCGGAGTTCGACTACGGAACAGACATCGTAGTTGAAAACTGCTATATGTTGGAAATCAGTGTAATCCGAAGTTCCACGTGGTAGGAAATCAACTACCGAATGAAAATCACTGTAGTTGATAACTACTGAGACCAAAATCAATGTGATCAAAAATGGGTGCAGTTGAAACCAACGTGGTCATAAACAGCGTGATTGAACAACAATGAGTGGTTGAATAACCAACGTAGTTTGAACCAGTTGGCAATCAAAATGATCAACGTGGTTGTAAGCCAATGAGATTATTGCAACTAACCAATATTATTGGAGTTATTTATTTTGATAAGCATTTCAATCACTAATTATTTATCATCGTACACTGACATTAGTTATGTTGAAGTATTGATGCTAAAAATTATCGAACACATTACTATATAGCACAATATTACTTAAAAATTAAAATATTGTTATACGTATGGTACAATAATGAACCTCAATCAATTTCATTCGACTTTTACCCTTGCATAAACTATAAACCAGATAGAACAGAGCGTTGACCACTGCCCACTGCTTGTCCAAACAAATGCGACATTCATTGTGAGGCGTCGACTCCACTTTGAGGCATTCTGGCCCAAACAGGAGGGCTACCTGGAGGCAGTGCATATCTATGGGCCGGATATGAGGAGATCGTCCGAATTTTTTTGTATTTTATCCCTTTTTTTGAAAAATATTCACATTTAGACCCCTGGTAGTTTTAATTCCGTTTTTGGACCCAGAGCTCGGCGCCGTGACCCACGGCGCCGAGGTAACACGTCTCGGCGCCGTGGTCCATGGCTCCGAGGTCCCAGGCCCGCTCCAGCGCCGCGGCCTGCGTGGCGCCGACGTGGCAAGAGCTCGGCGCCGTAACTGGTGGCTCCGAGCTCGGCGCCGTGACTGGTGGCTCCGAGCTCGGCGCCGTGGGTCGTGGCTCCGAGCTCGGAGCCGTGGATCTTGGCGCCGAGCTTTGGGGCCCCGGGCGGCCATATCCCCTCTGCTTGTGTTTCTTTCGGTCTCTCCCGTTGTCTCGTTCGCGTGGTGCCGCCGCCTCCCGCCGCCTCCCCTCCCTGCCCGTGGTGCCCGTCCGCCTCCCGGCCTCCCGGCCGCCTCCCGTCCGCCTCCTGGTGCCGCCGCCTCCCGTGCGCCCCTGGTGCCGCCGCCTCCCGTCCCCGGCCTCCCGCCTCCCCGCCGCCGCTCCCTGGTGCCGCCGCCCCCTGGTGGTGCCGTCTGCCGTCCGCCTCCCCGCCGCGGCCGCCCGCGTCTGCAAGCACGCCGCCGGCCTCCCCTCCCCGCCCGTGGTGCCCGTCCGCCTCCCGGCCTCCCGGCCGCCTCCCGTCCGTCTCCCGGCCGCCTCCCGTCCGCCTCCTGGTGCCGCCGCCTCCCGTGCGCCCCCGGTGCCGCTGCCTCCCGTCCCCGGCCTCCCCGCCCGCGTCTGCAAGCACGCCGCCGGCCTCCCCATCCACGCCCGCCCGCCTCCCCTCTCCGCCCGCCCGCATCTCCGCTGCACAGGTAAAACAACTCCCACAGGTGAATCAAAAGATAGCAAGAATGTAGAAATCCATGGTTTAATGTAATGTGAATTAGATGTTTATGCAGTCATGGTAATCACAATGGCTGAGGACTGAGGTTGTTAGGAGTTTGGGAGTTGCCTGTTGTTTTGTTGCAAGTCTGGAATAGTTAAGGGAACCTGTTCTAACAAATCTCATTTGAATAGATTAATACTTATAATGAAGAGGAGTTGATGTATGCATTATATGTTTTCGGTGACCTTTGGACACTGTAGTTTTACATGATTATGGCAATATATGGTAGGTTGTGTCTAATATTTACTATATTGTTTGCTATCTTGATTAGCATAGGAAGCTAATGTTTTGCGGGATTTGGCTTCACAACTTAATGGATAATAGACTGTTTACGCTGTTGTGGTAACTATACTTAGTTCTTTGTGGACATTTTTATTGGGTTAGATTTGCTCTTATAGATTGTTAAGTGATGCTTCCATGTGCATAGAGAAACTTTGATGCCAGTGTTATATATGGTTCAGGGTGGTGTATTGTCCACGGGTTTGTTTAGTTCAGGGTGAGCTGTTAGTGACTAAGTACTTATTAGTTACTATTTAGTATCCAACTTCGATTAAAGGTATTAAGTTTGGTTTTCTGTATGAACTAGATGGACAACCTAGTCACCCTATATCATGGAGGCAGTGTGACAACTGATGATTATGGAAATGTTCGATTTGTTGAAATGCAAAGGGTGCCTCTGATATTCAGTGATCGACCGTCGTTTAGTGAGTTGGTTGCTAGGGCCCGGGAGGAGCTACATTGTCATGCAAACGAGGAGAGCATCACAGTTGAGGGGTTACTTCACTTCGGTTCGAAAGACACAATTCTAAGGCGGTTGATCTTAATTGGTTGTGAGGATCAGTGGGACAAATATGTCAAATTGGTTATGAGGAATGAGTTCCAATGTTTGGACCTTGTTGTGCGGAAGGTGTCCATTGATCCCACCCCTCACGGTTATTCACCAGAACTAGGTGATCAGGCACCCTTTGACCCTCCGTTACCGGACCTTGCGGTGGATGTGGAAGAACTGCCTGAGGTGCCCGATGCTCTATCTGCCCCGAACGAGGTTCACATTTCTCAACCAGTTCGAGTCGAATGTTGGACTGATGATGTCGTGGCGGCCCCTCAGGATCATCCCAGTAAGTGGCGAGCAACACTTTAACCTTTTCCCGTTATTCCATTCTTTTGTCTCAATCCCATCGTTTTCATGCTTATGATGCAGGAGACATTCCTGATAATGTGGTTGTTCCTCCCGTTGCTCCATCTGGCAACGTTGAAGAAGTCTGTAGGGACTCCAACAGTGTGGATGTTCAAATTGTGGATGATCTGGTGCCTTACAAGATCGCAAGGGCCGTTGATTCTGAAGATGACCGCCCTTTTGGAGAGCTGTCCGAAAGTGATATTGAGCTGATCAGGCGTTATTGCCCTGGCCGGGATCCATCAGTTCATGAATTCAGCGATCTTAGGCATTCTCACAGGGCTTATGCAGAAGGAAGGGATGACGAGTTGCTAGATGCTCCTGAGGCCGGGTCAAGCATGACAATTGAGAAGGGCATGGTGTTTGAGGACTTGTCAGCATTGAAAAGGTGGCTGCAGGAGTATTCAGTGATTCGTAAAAGGCCATTCAAGGTGAGACATTCTTATGTGGGACGGAGGTACACAGTTGTGTGCGAGAAGGAAACATGTGAATGGAGGATTTGTGCTAGGAAACAGAAGGACACGGGAAAGTTCAAGATCACAAGAATCGTTGGCCCACACACTTGTGCCGAAGTAGAGCTCAAACAGAAGCATCGGCAATTGACCTCTACCATTATTGCCAAGTCACTGTGTCACATAGTAAAGGGAGAACCCAATATGAAGGTGAAGACACTTGCTGGGATTGTTAAGGAGAAATTTGGATACGAGATAAGGTATGGAAAAGCATGGAGGGCAAAGCAACGCATCTGGAAGATGATATATGGGGACTGGGAAGATGGGTACTTGCAGTTGCCAGCACTCTTCAATGCAATCAAAGCGGTTAATCCAGGCATGCATTATGAGTACGTACCGAAACCGAACGAATGGACTCAAGATGGGATGCAGATATTCTTCCGTGCTTTCTGGTGCTTTGCTCAGTCCATCGAGGCCTTTCGGCATTGTCGTCCCGTCTTCTCCATTGACGGTACGTTTCTTCTTGGCAAGTACCAGGGCACACTTCTGATAGCCATTTCCTGTGACGCAGACAACGCGTTGGTTCCTTTGGCGTTTGCTTTGGTTGAGAGGGAGAACAAAGACAGCTGGGGATGGTTCTTGCAGCTCATTCGGAGGCACGTGGTCGGCCCTGGTAGGGAGGTTGGTGTCATATCTGATAGACACCAGGGCATACTTGCTGCCGTACAGGAGCAGATACCGGGGTATCCAGCTTTGCACCACCGTTGGTGCACTCGGCATCTTGCCGAGAATCTTCTCCGTAAGGATAGTACGAAGGATAACTTTCATCTGTTCGAGGAGGTCGCTCGAATGCTTGAGGTCAAGTTCTTCCAGGAGACCAAACCTTGCAAAAACCACGGGAATTGCAAACCCTTAAAACATATCAAACCTTAAAAGTCACTTATCATTTTATATATCGACCGTTCTACGCACAATCGTTCCTAAAAAAATTACTATATTTTTTTATGCATCTACAACGAGCCAATCAACATAAACTTGTTTTACAATTTTTTCAGATTGTTTTGTAATTCACAACTACAAAATTAACAAAACTTATAATCATTACAGTTCCTGCACTCATTCCCACATGTTCAATATCACTTTCGTTCATTTCGTCTAATTGTTCATATCACATTTGTGCTCAAAAAAATTTTCATTAAATTGTACTCCACATCAAAATTTTATGTTTCAAAAACCATTACCATCGTACCATAATATGTTAAAAAAATCTACAAAAAATTTCCTACACGTATCATCTGCAACATAACGAATTTTCAAAACATATGTCGTATTTTTTTTCTCTCTCTAAATAAATAAATATATTGCATAATATTACTAAAATTAAATAAATATATTACATAATATTACTATAATTAAATAATCAAAATAAAAAATACAACTAGTAATTCTTTTTGCGACAACGTAAAGCCTGATCGGTGCAAACCCTAGACGCCGAGTGTCTGCAGACGTGGCAGGGAGCTCGGCGCCACGTGGCAGGCAGCTCGGCGCCACGATCTACGGCTCCGAGCTCGGCGCCACGACCCACGGCTCCGAGGTGCTGCCACGTCAGCGCCACGCAGGCCACCAGGCTGGAGCGGGCCTGCGACCTCGGAGCCATGGACCACGGCGCCGAGACGTGTTACCTCGGCGCCGTGGGTCACGGCGCCGAGCTCTGGGTCCAAAAATGGAATTAAAACTACCAGGGGTCTAAATGTGAATATTTTTCAAAAAAGGGCTAAGATACAAAAAATTCGGGAAGATCGTGGATCCGCTCAAAAGGCTGGACTTACTGTTGAACAAGACAGCGAGAGGGCTTCAGAGTTGGGCCCATAAGAAAGTTAGGAATTTCAAATTCGAGTTGCTTGTAGCCGAGGAAGTAGTTTACCAGCTAGATAAGGCCCAGATCACCGGGCGTTAGCCCCGTTATATGGCTTAGGAAAAAGCTCAAATGCAAATGTATGGGCCTGGCTTCGTTGGAGAGAAGTATGGGCTTGTTCTTTTTAGCTTCTAAAAGCTGTTTTTTTTGTTTTCTATAGTAACTAGTTTTTAAACAGAGTATTTTTTAAGATAGGGTTTACTAGTTAATTGTAGTATATACTGTGCCAACTTCATTTATATCGGCAAAAACCGCAAGCGAGTTTCTATTACTCTGTAATATATCATATAAACAGCCCAAAAACTATAAACCACAACCAAAAATCATAAATTTTAGCTAAAAAAACAGATCCATAATACCCATCAATGATCTCGTATTTCGTGGCTTAAGGACGACGATGCCAACACGTCCTTCTTCCACTTGCACGCGAGTGATTGTAGACGGAAATCTCTCGTACCAAAGCTCAAGCAGGGTGGAACACGATAGGAGGCAAGTTAACACAGGAAGTTTTACAAGTGCTAAGGGGCGTTAGTGTACGAGAGGGATGGAATAATACAAATGTTGTACTCATCTCAAAAGTACCGAAGCTAGAAAGTTTAAAAGAACTTCCCCCAATAAGCCCGTGTAGCGTTGTCTACAAGTTAGTGTCAAAGGTACTCACTAACCGATTGAAGGGTATGTTTGATATGGCTATGGTTTATGGTTTTTAGTTGAAATTTTTGAATTTTAGCTGTTTGTGACAGAGATTATGGAGAGAGATATTTGTTTGCGATTTTGGTTGATATAGATATTGGACTTTTAATATATACTACAATTAAGTTGTAGACCCTGTTTTGATAAAATACTCCGTTTGAAAGTTAGGTACTGTAGCAAAAGCCAAAAGCCGCTTTTAGAAACCGAAAAGAACAGGGCCGAAGTCTATTATGCCCAAGATTATCTCTCCATCACGGAGTCAATCGTCTAGATGAGGATGGGGGCCATCTGTTCTTCAAATGCAAACATGTCAAACAGAGGTGAAGTGCAGTACAAATGGAAAATGTGGGGCTAGAAATGGAGGGATGTGTTACAGCTAAACAGGTAATCAACTATATTCTACAGCAAGGACGGAAGCAAGCTCTAAAGGTTGCTGTATTTCTCTGGCAATGGTGTTCGAAGAGAAACAAGGCAAACAATGCTGAGGTACCGGACACAATAGATGAATTCATTTTCAGGTTCCAAAAGTATTTTGATGAATTTGGTCGAGCACACTTGAAGGAGGATAATCAGGGCGTCAATGTCAAACCCAGGTGGGTTGTCCCGACAATGAATTGGTTGAAGGTCAATTTTGATGGGGCGTTTCATGAAACCTCCAGACATGGTGGATGGGGGTTAGTGATTCGTGACCACGTTGGTGATCTATGGCAGCTAATGTGGGACATCTAGAGAATTTACGCGATGCATTGCAAGCACAAGCGGAAGCCATGCAGAATGCTATCCAAGCGACGATCTCACTGGGTATGGGTCGGTTAGTTTCATAAGCGGTTCTAATTAAAAACTATTTATGATAATACGTATATTACAGACGGCTTTTAATTAGAACCGTCTGTAACAGTTTCAGAGACGGTTCTAGGTATGAATCATCTATAATAATTAAAGTACAGACGACTCCACATAAATCGTCTGTGGTGAGACGTCTAGTATAGCTTGTTTTGTAGTAGTGTATGGCATATGACAACCCTTGTAAGGTCACCTAGATCATATAGCACTCACTAGTAAGAGTAGATTGATGTTTTCCTCTTTTGCCTAGTTTTGATACAACTTTTTTGTTTTGAATAGAAGTAATAAATCTGGCATCAATCTTTACGATCTATGATTAGAATATGTTTATAACATCCTTAAGAGTGATTGTGACAACTTTCGTTGCGCTGAATGATGGCTCGAACGATTCAACCGCTCGTCATTGTCTTGGATACTTGGAGCAAGATTTTACGATAGCCATTCCACTCTCCTCGCCACACAAGATCTACACTTTTACCTCCGTACCCAGATGCCATCAAAAGCGACTGGCATTGCACTCACGGGCGGGAAATGACAAGTCCAAACCCCTCTTGTCTTGCATCTTGGCCATGGCGATAACAACATCATCATGATTCATCATCTGGCTGAACGCTTTTCATATCGCCTGGCCTGGCGTGGCTGAGGGGTCCAATTGTCCTATCTTTTCGACGGTTTCTAAAGTACAAACAAGGATTACTCGGATAGGGACGCTAGCCGAAAATTACAGCACATCCTACAGTAACTGGATCTTATTCCTACTCTTTTTTTTGAACGCGCAGGAGAACTGCATATTATTATATTAAAAAGAAAACAAAAGAGTCTAGCCGTTATTCCTACTCCTAACGTGATGGAAATTAACAGGGCAAACTTTAGGCTTGTTCTTTTTTGGCTGCGGCTTATGAGTTTTGGCTGCGGTTTGTGACTTTTGGTTGTTCGTGTGAGAGATTATAGAGTAGCTATATAAATAAAGTCAATACAGTATATACTATAATTAACTAGTAGACTCTATCTTAAAAAGACACTTCGTCCGGTTTGACAAGTTACGTTGCCAGCTACTTTGCTTTGCAATCCTAGCTCTGTGATTCTTCATGGTAGTTCAGCTGCTGCTTGACACACGATTGGCCAATAACTTGCAGAGTTTAGTTAATCATGACAGAATTATTCTACCTAGTGGAGAATTTGTTTAGCAGCATTGTCAAGCCAGGAAAGAGCCGACAGGAATAAGTAATCACTTCGTAGCCAAAAGTTGGTGAACGCTCCATGCTGACAGAGAAATGTCTCGAGGAAAAAGGCCGTATGCATGATGGATGGTACGTATGGTAGGCGATTTGAGACCGGACGCGTCTCAGATCACATCCAAGGCCATCGATCGCCTGTACAAAACTCTTTCCACCTTAATGGTGATGGGCAAGCAAAGTGAAGTAATCTAATCAGCCGCATGGCTCGGTATAATTCAAAGATCGATCCGAGTATCACATCTCGTTTGGTGAGTGGTGTACGGAACTATGCATTGCGCCTACGAATCATGATGTACTACCGATCAGTGGTCCATTCCATGTCGTCGAGTCCTGCCAAAAAGACATAAAGGCCGGCAGCCCCTCTAAAAATGGAAAATTTAACTATTTATCACCATTATGACTCGAGTGGCAACAGATTTGCCACCGAGCCCATTGTCAGTGACTCAAGTGACCCCATATGTAAGTGACAGAGTGAATTGGTCAATCTTAAGAGTGGCAACAAATTGAATCTCCCTCTAAAAAGCATCGCTAAGAAACAGCTTTGCATGCAACACATTGCCGGAACGGAGTTAGACCTATCGATCTACGTGTACAAATACCAGCTAGTTCATATAGAATCAAAGCTAGTTTTAATACTATTTCATATCGTATTTATAAAAATAACAGTATCGCTGACATATTAACAAAAATATCGTTTTTGTTGTCCGGCGGGTGGGCGGCAATGCTCGCGAGACGATGCATTGCACTACTGTCCGACGGCAGCCGCCTACCGCCTAGGGGCGGACGGCAGGCAGCCTGCCACCCAGGGAGGAGACGGCAGGCAAGCTTGCCGTCCAGCCCAAGCCGGCTGATTAGCCGGCCTAATTACCTACCTAATTTTTTTTCTGTTTAGTGTTTGTTTGAATTTTCAAATATATGAAACGAGCACAAAAAATTACAAAAATTTATGTACAGCCTCCCGACACAATGTTCCTTGTAGTGTAATTTTTGGAGAACTTTATCCATGACGAATGTTGCTTAAAAATTCATACAATTTTGATATTTTTATGAGTTTTTACATATAGCAAACGAGCTCCAACATTACGAAATTTTATGTGAAGCCTCCCGATGCAGTAATAGTTATTATGTATTTTTTGAGAATTTTATACGGTCCAAATTAGTTACGTTTGTTTGGATTAACTTAACTATGAATTTAACAAATATTTCATGTTTTTTATAATTTGATACATTATGAATTTGTATAATTAAAAGTAATTACAGTACTAAAAAATGCATCACAGGATGCAATATGGCTCATTCTTCTAAGCCACTACTATCTTCTCACCGCGCTTACCTGCCCGTACGTGGTCTTATCTTTCGTTCTGTCAGTCGGTCCCATTGAGTATGTTAGTCGGTTCGGAGGTTGCATATCGAGTCAGAGGAGGTATGGAGACCGTTCTGTTTGCTTAGCGGCCAGCAGTGGTCCAGTAGGCTGAGATATAGTACGCGGGGTCTGGTAAGGGTCGAAGTCGTCCAGCTGAGACATCATCAGTAAACTCGTTGTCACCCCCCATGTTGAATTAGAGCCTGCAAGACGAAACGATATTATTCACAATAAATATTCCGGACGTACAATACGAATCTCATGCCATCCGAATGTGCATCGAAGATGAACAACGGGGAGCAATAGTCTGTGCAGGTGTTATAGACGGCAAAAGGGATGCATCTCGACGACAGACCTACGGCGGGAGAATGCCATGATGTTAATGGAACACAAGGCGTAATAGGAAAAACACATGTAGATTTGTATGTAAGTTACCTCGTCGGTACGGCGCACAGATGATCAGCGGTTAGTACTACGACGCTATACAGACTTAGTACATTACGATAGCCTGCTGGACTCGCCAGGTCGCGATGACCTGGCGGGTGAGCATAGTGCCCCCACTGGGTAGCTCGTGTATGCATTGTCATCCGAGGAACAACCGCAGGTAAGGTTGTGCACTATTTTTTTTGTCTGCTTTAAGATGAACTTCATAGTCTTTTGCAGGGCTGGTGGCGTCTCTGGACTACTGATGGTGGCCTCCGACGCGCTTGCGATGCGCTGTGCCCGCTCCGCCAGTCTGTACCATGGCGACCAGCCCTCGATTGCCTGCATTTCTAAAATCATCGACGTTACATAGCAAGACATATGAAAGTCTGCACAATAGTCGGATAGAGTTTGACTCACCAGTGCACAACATGCGATAGGAACTTGCCATCCAGAGGGGCATGGCCTGGTGTAAGCCCAACTGTCACATCACACGCTGTGGCGTGTAATCCTCCACCATGTACGAGAACACCAAATGGTGGGTATGAGAACACCCGAACTAACAAATTACGGGTACCGTATGTACACAATAATAGTACAAACTATGTCTAAATTACTATGACATACTTACTTCGTAATACAAATTACATTAATCACGACTAACTAAATAACACTAATTGACTACGATTATGGGAATAACGTTGAAAGAATACGATGAAAAATTACCTGTCTTTGCAGAGAAGAAATCAGCGCTGCCAATTTTGAGTTACGCACTGCCTTCTCGAACTAATGAGCAATGACCGCGATAATGACCTTCTGCGATGAGCGACTGGGACACTTCCTTCTCTATCTAATGAGCTACGCACTCGCCAGAGGTGCATATTTATGCCCGAGCAAAAGAATCCATTATCACTACCAGCGCTTCAGGTGAGGGGGGACGGCATCGTAAAAATGACAAATGTGCAAACGAGGGAGCGGGCGAGGGGGGACGACACTCAAATAATGACATTAGTACGAATGAGAGAGTGCACAAGAGGGGCACATACAGAGAGAGTGACAATCGTGCGAACCGGATAGCCGCAAATAATATATAGCACGATTGCCTGACACATAGTACTTCAAAACAAGCGTTACGATTATTAAATTTATGGTTAACTTAATTCGAATAACATGGCTAATTCAGACCACATAAACTTCTCAAAAATTACATAATAACAATTACGGCATCAAGATGCTTCACATAAAATTTCGTAATTTTTGGAGTTCGTTTGCTATATGTAAAAACTCATAAAAATATTAAAATTGTGTGAATTTTTGAGCAATATTCACCACGGATAAAATTCCCCAAAAATTACACTACGAGGAACGTTGTGTCGGTAGGGTGTACATAAATTTTTGTTTTTTAGCTCATTTAATATATTTAAAAATTCAAACAAACACTAAATGGGAAAAAATTAGGCAGGTAATTAGGCTGGCTAATCAGCTGGCCTAATTACCTGCCACCTGCTCCTTGGGCGGCAGGCGCCTACCACCGGCGGCAGCAACACGCGTCGCCTCGCGGGCGCTGCCGCCCGGCCCGCCGACGGCAAAATGACATTTTTGCCAATACGTCTCGCATATTGCTATTTTTGTAAATACGGTGCGAAATAGTGCCAAAACTGGCTTCGATTCGTTCATATATGGAAAGCTATGGATTCGTATACGAGTACGACACATGCCAATGAAGAGGAGAGAAAGCCAGATTTAGCACTGTTTTGCACCGTGTTTACAAAACTAACTGTATGTCGAACGTATTTACAAAAATGTCACTTCTGCCATCTGGCGACCGGGCGGTAGCGCCTGCGAGACGACAGGTGGGAAGGCTGCCGGCGGTAGGCGCCTGCCGCCCTGCCAGCAGATGGCAGGCAGCCTGCTGCCCAGTGGGGGACAGCAGGCCTGCCTGCCGTCCAGTGAGGGGGCGACAGGTGATTAAGCCAACTGATTAGCCAGCTTAATTACTTGCCATAATTTTTTCATTTAGTTTTTGTTTGAACTTTTAAATATAACAAATGAGCTCCAAAAATTTACGTACAGTCTGACGCAACGTACTTAATAATGTGATTTTTGAGTAATTTTATCCATTGTGAATCTTGGTCAAAAATGTATATAATTTTGGTATTTGTATGAGTTTTTACATATAGCAAACGAGCTTTAAAAAATATGAAATTTTATGTGAAGCCTCCCGACACACTCATAGTTATTTTGTAATTCTTTGAACATTTTATGTGCTCTAAATTGCCAGTCTGTCTATACTATACGTTGTTGCCCGCTCCCTACTTTGGACATGTGTTGGTTTGACATACCGGCCCCCTCGCCCACTCCCTCATCCGCACAAATGTTAGTCTAGCCATATCGGCCCGCCTCGCCCCACTCTGATGTGCACACATATATCACTTTTGCCATGCTATCCCCTGTCGCCCGTGGTGGTGCATGTTGACAACGCGTCTGTAATTTCCGGTGGAACGCACCAGATTCTCTTTTCGCTCACTTCAAATACAGAGCGGCAGGCGCCTGCCGCTGGCGGCCTCGCCACTTGTCGTCTTGCAGGTGCTGCCGTTGGTCGCTGGACGTTAGAAACGATATTTCTGCAAATATGCTTGGTATATCGCTAGTTTTGTAAATACGGTACAAAACAGTGCTAAGTGTGGCTTTGTCTCAAATGAAGAGGCTATGTATACGTACGGTTAGATAGTGTACGCGGGCGCTCGTACTAGCAGGGAAACCGCCTATTACAGAGATGGCTGGACTCCATTAATTCTGTTGAACATTCTCCCCCGGTCACACGCACGTTTTTATCTTTTCAAAATCATAAAAATGCTTCTTTTACATCTAAATTCTTTTATTATATTTCCAAAAAAGTTGTACTTGTGCAATATTCGAAAAGTATTTTTTATAATCAATTAATTTATATATGTATCATATATCCACATTATATATATCTAGGTCAAAATCAAAAGAGTTTGACTGGACTGCATCGCTCTTTATTTCAGCCTGCACATGCTTGCGTCCATGGCATAGTACTATTGTTGCACGGTGATTGGTCTTGGTATAGAACGGCGCCCACCCACATAATTAGTGCTTAATTGATCTCCCTATAAACTAATGGCAAATTGAGTACACTCGCGCAATAATGTTGCAACCATCAAGGACGAGGCGAGTACGTGCATGCACAGCTTGTGCGTAGCCGCCTTTTTTGTTTGAAGCCCGGAAGTTGTTAAGAGTTAGTTCACCCTTTTTGTTAGCCCCAAGCAAAAGCTTCCGCTACTGATTCCGTTGCATGATTGCCACCTGATGATGATGCAAACTTGACTGGCTGATCTGACAAAAGGAAAAGTGAAAGCGAACTGGCAGCAGTTGTCATTGGATGCAACATCAACGCCTCCATCTTTCTCGTGCAGAATTCATGGAAATCACCTCTCTTTTCCCGCCGACGTAACCCAAAGGTTACTACTGCTTCTGCTGCTTGCATTGGTGATGGGATATGTGATTTACCTCGCTCTAAGTGGTTTCAACATATATTTTTTCTAACTTATTTAAGTCAAAAATTATTTAAAATATATTGACTTCTAAATTTAATTTTTATCCTTTTCTTTTGGTTTTTTGCATTTTTATTTTTCTGTTTATTTTTTGTATCGTCTATAACTATATAACGGTTTTTTCTCAAGTTTTTTTATTTTTTTTCTCCGAAAAAACTAACCGTCGCTACAGTATAATTTTAACCAAAACTAAAAATTACAGCGAGAAGTTGAAGCCAAAAGTTAGTTGGAGCACCACCTTAATAACATCTACTGCTAGTGCTTGTAGTGGTTCATGAGCTGTGGTTTTGGATTTTGGTTTATGTTTTTAAATTATAACTGTTCGCAAAAGACAGTACGAAGAGAAAAAAGTTACATGCAATTTTGA
This sequence comes from Dendrocalamus latiflorus, assembly GCA_017311315.1. Taxonomy (NCBI): domain Eukaryota; kingdom Viridiplantae; phylum Streptophyta; class Magnoliopsida; order Poales; family Poaceae; genus Dendrocalamus; species Dendrocalamus latiflorus. The sequence goes on along the minus strand of CM029666.1, from coordinate 7,422,097 downwards.
CCGATACAGTTAAACTCGGTACAATATATGCTATAGTCTACCTATAAATTTCACCTTAAAAATATTATTTAAAAACTAATTACTATATCAATAAAAGCCAAAGCCTTGGTAGTTTGCTAATGCTGTTCCTTTGAGTCTTTTGACTTTCCAAACGGCATGTAGGGTCGTTCGCCTCTGAACTCTGATTAAGCAACTGTAGTAGAAGTGGACACGTGTAAAGCACAGCATGTCACATCACATGGTTAACAGTATGTTAATGTATTTTTTAACCGTCAAAGTACAGCCACCATCCTCTTGCAGTGCTGGCAGAGCGAAGAGGATGTTTGACCTTGACAATGGAAGTTAAAAAGTGAATAGTTGCTGCGATATATATATATATATATATAAAGGTATAGACAGTGGCAGTCTATAATACACCTCTATGTCGTATATAGATAGAAAGGTCTAAAGATAATATATATAATGTGTTGTCTATATAGTTATCTGTAATAGTCTCATATAAGTAATGTGTTATCTATATAGTTGTCTATATAAGGATACAAATAGTAAAAAGCTATCTATAAGACCGTCTGTTAAATAGTGGACATCATTTTCTCTCTTCTCTTTCTCTTTTCTCCACATCATTTAAAATCCTATGCAACATATATTTTCAGATAGCTAACATATACTGTTGTACTGCCGTAAGTAATAGGATCTAAGACGAGCGGATCAGATCAGGTGCTGCAATACAATTCGATAGTACAGAACAGTACTGACGATAATAGCAAATTCACTACAGTGTTCCTAAAAATGGTATCCCCACAGTGACTGTAGTCCGTCCTCCATTGCGTCACTGTTGCCATCTGTGTTTGCTCTTTAACGTGGAAGGATCAGGATTAAAGATGCAACCACCCGGAATAAACCTCTCTCATGCGAAGAATCTGAACCAAAAGGGCAAAACAAAAAAAATGGGAGTCGAAAATTTTCCCTGCACAGAAACGTCTCACAAATCCAAATTACCACCAAGACAGCGTGATGAAAATTGAAGGCCCTGACCGTCCGTGGCGCCCATCTTGTCCCTAGCGTCACACACACGCCTCCAGCCAGAGCACGCGCCCGGCGCTGCCTCCGCGCCGGTCGCGGAAACGTATCTGGAACACCGAGCCGCTGTGACCCGACCCAACCGTCCCGTGCCCCGGGTCGAGCCCGCCAAATGAACGCCCAATCGCGCGGTGGCCGACAGCAGTACACCACGGAAACCACCCAAGCCAACGCGGCCCGCCCCGCCGTTGGCCAGCACTAGCTCATCACCCCACCACTCCGCACATGCAGCTCCCACAAACCCAGCAGAAACACCACGATCCCCACGGTTCTCCCCCACAACCCCCAACCCGAGCCCCGGAACCCTCCCTCCGCACGCACGCTTCCCCACGCTAGCAAGCACCGCGGCCACCTCCCCTTGCACTCCTCTCCTCCCTTGCTCAGATCCAAGGAGCACCACCACCTCCCCCACGCGGAGCCCCACGACCACCGCCATGCCGCCCCAGCGGCTGCTCTGCGTAGCCGCCCTCCTGCTGCTGTGCGCCTCCCAGGCCGCGTCCGAGCCGGACGCCGACAAGGCGGCGCTGCTCGACTTCCTCGCGAGGGTGGGCCGCGGCCGGGTGCGCATCAACTGGGCCTCCTCCCCGCGCGTCTGCGGCAACTGGACCGGGGTCACCTGCAGCGCCGACGGCTCCCGCGTCGTCGCGCTTCGCCTCCCGGGGCTCGGCCTGTCGGGCCCCCTGCCGCCGGGCACGCTCGGGCGACTTACGGCCCTGCAGGTGCTCAGCCTCCGCGCCAACAGCCTCTCGGGTCCCTTCCCCGAAGAGCTCCTCGCCCTCGCCAGGCTCACGGGGCTCCACCTTCAGCTCAACGCCTTCTCCGGCGGCGTGCCCTTGGGGCTCGCGCGCCTGCGGAGGCTGCAGATGCTCGACCTCTCGTTCAACGGGTTCAATGGGAGCCTGCCCGGCGCGTTGTCCAACCTTACCCAGCTGGTCGCGCTCAACCTGTCCAACAACTCGCTCTCCGGCCGTGTCCCGGAACTCGGGCTCCCGGCGCTCCTGTTCTTGAATCTGTCCTACAACCATTTCGATGGCCCCGTGCCCAAGTCCCTGCTGAGGTTCGCCGATGCGTCGTTCGCCGGGAACAATATGACGCGGCCGGCGCCAGCGTCACCGGCGGTGCCGCCGCCCTCGCTGTCCCCGCCTGTGGCCGGCGCGCCAGCGAAGAGGCGACTGCGGCTCAGCGAGGCGGCCATTCTTGCCATTGTCGTCGGCGGGTGTGTCGCGGTGTTCGCAGTCGTTGCAGTGTTCCTGATAGCATTTTGCAACAGGCGGGGCAGTGAGGAGGTGAGCCGGGTGGTGGCCCGGAAGGGCGGGGAGAAGAAGGGGAGTGAGTCACCGGAATCCAAGGCGGTGATCGGCAAGGCTGGGGACGGCAACCGGCTGTTTTTCTTTGAGGGTCCGGCGTTGGCGTTTGATTTAGAGGACCTGCTCCGGGCCTCTGCCGAGGTTCTAGGGAAGGGTGCATTCGGTACGGCATACCGGGCGGTGCTGGAGGACGCGACGACGGTGGTGGTGAAGAGGCTGAAGGAGGTGAGCGCTGGGCGGCGCGAGTTTGAGCAACAGATGGAGCTGGTCGGGCGGATTCGGCATGGTAATGTGGCGGAGCTCCGGGCATACTACTACTCTAAGGACGAGAAGCTGCTTGTGTACGATTACTATAGCAGGGGAAGTGTATCCAACATGCTTCATGGTATGCTTCTTGCTCTCGTTCTTGGTGTCACTTTCATCTGCCAATTTGCATATTGCAATTCGCAATTGTTTGATAGATGTCGTTCTTTGTTAGTATAACTGTAGCAGTGAATTATGATAATGAGAGAATAGCGCTCAAGAAATGTGTTTTATAGGATTTAGGAAATGTCGCGATTGAGTAGGAAGGTAATTTATTATGTGAATGATGTTGTGTTGATTTGGAGATCTGAGGTTGCTTGTCGTTTGGGAAGGTGTTAGGGGTTGGACAAGTTAGCTTTTTCTTAGCGCCACAAAATCTTTGTTGACTTTATAAGGTTGCATGGCAGGGTGGACAACGGGGATGATCTTAATGTTAGAAGCAGTGAAGTATAGAAAGGCTACCAAACGTACTATAAGTCCTTGTTCTTGCCCGGTTAATGGTTATTGTCTAGGCACGGTGTTGCCCTATTTTGATTTTCTGACCTGAGCACTTGAGGCCTTTCGACTGGGTTATTTGGAAACTACTCTGGTTTGCACGTTCTCAACGCTTAATATATACCTTTTTTTGACTTCTTTGATAAAAAATTTCATTATTTGGCACCAAGTTGGCGAAGAAAAACAATGTTCTTTTAATTGAGATGCATGATACCTTTTTCTCTCTTGCTGAATACGCCACTTGGACTTCTATACTTTTCTAAAAAGGTGAAGTTTAGTGTTTCATGCTTGCTTCACCAAAAGTAGCATATAGTTCTAATTTCTTCTCAATTTTGGATTATCTCCCTACAGTAAATTTGCCTGTATTCATTTGGATCTAGCTGATCCGTATTCTGTCCACATCATGCTTAGCTGCCTTCACTTGCAATCTTGCATGTGTATTCAAACTGTGAGCAGCCAGTTCAATTCAAGTTCACATGGCATGCTAGGTGTGTGGTAAACTGGTCATGTCAAGGCCAGTATAGTAGCAAGACAGTATGCTTCCTTAGTCATCCAATCAGGCTATGGAAATCATGGCATCTTGTTGTTGAAATACTAAATGACCGAAGTCCTGAAATTCAGATATCATAATGCAATTGCGTACTTAACATTTTGTGATAATGGCACATTGAGGATATTAGCAAGAAATGGAACTAGAAATAGTGGCAGGCACAGGAAAAATTGAAAATTGAAAAAAAAGGGTTCTGGATGATAAAAGCAACAAATAGTAGGAGGAACGTTACCGCTAGCTAGGAAGCTTTGAAATGGCTAGCATTGGCGTTCACTATCACGATCCATCCCTCCTTTTCAGTATCAGAATCAGGACCAGAGGTAGACTACTGTTAGATATGCAGCACTAATTTGCAATCAAATTAGTTAAGTGCCTGTATCATGATGGAGTACTAGAGCTAATATTAGACGATTTCAGTCTAGAAACAGTTGGGTTGTAATTATTTAGGTTTGCTGGCCTCATTGGCCAAAAGTATCTCTGATGTATGTATATATTATGTTATCCTGAGACAAACATTAATTCTGCTGTGAGCTCGTGAGAGTAATGTAGATATAGTGGTATTTTTTCTTCATCTGATATGAAATCACATCACAAGATAAGCCATTTGCATTTATTGACATCCATAATTGAATATAACATGCATATCATATTTTGCCTTTTTTCCCATGCAGGGAAGAGGGGAGAGGACAGAACACCTTTGGATTGGGAAACTAGGGTAAGAATAGCCCTGGGAGCAGCAAGAGGGATTGCATACGTTCACACCGAGAACAATGGCAAATTTGTTCATGGCAACATCAAGGCCTCGAATGTCTTCCTAAACAGTCAGCAATATGGCTGCGTCTCCGACCTCGGCTTGGCATCACTGATGAACCCGATAACTGCAAGGTCCCGTTCTCTTGGATACTGTGCGCCAGAGGTCACCGACACAAGGAAAGTGTCACATTGTTCAGATGTCTACAGCTTCGGTGTCTTCATTCTCGAGCTCCTCACCGGCAAGTCACCCGTTCAGATAACCAGCGGGGGTAATGAGGTTGTTCACCTGGTCAGATGGGTGCAGTCCGTTGTCCGGGAGGAGTGGACGGCTGAAGTGTTTGACGGTGAGCTGATGAGGTACCCGAACATCGAGGAAGAGATGGTGGAGATGCTCCAGATTGGCATGGCATGCGTCTCAAGGACCCCGGAACGGCGGCCTAAGATGTCGGACGTGGTGAGGATGATTGAAGAGGTGCGGAGGAGTGAGACCGGAACGCGGCCTTCGACGGAGGCCTCAACTCCGGTGGTAGAAGCTCAGAGCAAGGCACAAAGCTCATCTGCAGTTCCCTGAGCTCATTCATTGGATGCTCGTTAAGTACTTAATTGTTTGTCTTGCAAGGTAGGGGCACGGAGAATTCTGTGTTTTGACGGTACTGTATGATTCTTTTGTCTTAGATTGCATGTTACGAAATTGTAACACATTGCCATGCATGTGGACATAGTTTGTTTATGCAGCATCTGCTTTGCTGCTGATCTCTAAGCAAAGAAAAGCGCTGTCTGATCTCTAAACACTTGTTAGAAACTAATTTTCTAGTCTGCTTGCAAATATGACTATCTAAGTATGATTAGGTTCCGTAAATTCCCTCAAAAAAATTTATGATCGCCTCGCAAAAAAAAAATGATTGTATTTTTGCATAATCAAACTCTCCCACCTGAAGTTGGTTCAGCTAAACTCTGTTTGTTGTGAGGGTGTAAAATCAAACTCTCTCTCTCTGGTTTTTTTTTTGGAGGGGAAATCAAACTCTCGGATATGATGCACTTGCGATATGCCCATCGCATGGCGCAGCGACCGTGTGGCCCTTTCGTTCTCGATGGGCTTTCAGCGTGGCTTAGAACGCGCAGTTATGACCTATGGGCTCTCTGAGAACCGAGACACACACATGGACACGAATTCAGGATGGGCAAGGGTTGGGCCACTGCCATCACAAAGAAGGATCTGTTACGATCCCAACTTTCGATGGAGAGAGGGAAGCATAGACTTGGTAAGGAAAGCAATGAGAAATTGAGATCGAGACGGAATTGGGGTGTCTGTTAAAAGGAAAAAGTCTAAATGGTTTCTCAACTTCTAATAAACCCGTCCCTTGTCTCCAGTTAGAGGGTCTGTTCTTTTTGGCTGCGGCTTTTAACTTTTAGCTACGGCTTGTGGCTTTTGGGCTGTTTATACGAGAGATTATAGAGTAACAGAAACTCACATACGATTTTTGCTAATATAAATAAAATCAGTAAAATACGTATTACAATTAACTAGTAGACTCTATTTTGAAATAATACTCCGTTTAAAAGTTAGTTACTGTAGAAAAATCGAAAAACAGCTTTTAGAAGCTGCAAAGAACAGGGCCAGAATCCTTATCTCGGCCCCTCATGGTTTTGCCAAGCGGGGGCGGGTCTACTGGACCTCGGCGGGTTACTTCTTCGGTGGGCCGGTGCGAAGGCGCGTGCTGGGCCATGGATTCCTCGTTCGGAGGCGTACAGAGTGGCCCGGCCGGTTCGCTTGCTTGGCGATGGGCCGATGGTACGGCGGCTCTCCGATTGGCCTCCACCCGCCGGTGTGCTTGGTGCCGTACCTGGTGGGGAGGGGATGGCTGCGTATTTGGTGCGACCACCGAGACTTTTCTTAATAACCCATTTTTTATTTTGAAATACAAAATTATATTTGTGATTTTCCTTTTTTGCAAACTTAGTATTTTGTCGCCAAACCGTCACCCAATGGTCGAGCGACACAAAGACAGTAGCTGTACCATTGAGTGACAGGGATGCAGTCGTCCAACGGTTGGATGACAGGTGTTGTTGCCCAATCGCTAGACGACAACACCTCCTGTTACCCAGTAGTTGGGCGACTGGAGCCTGTTTTTTTATTTAATCCCCCTTTTAAAAATATTTTAAAGGCAATCCCTCGTGGACTTTATTTCCAATTCTAACCCCTTTTGGCCACGTCACCCCTCGTGATGTGGCCAAACTGTTCTGTCACACCACACGTTACGGTGTGACAAAATATGCCACGCAAGCCCTCGTCCACCCGCCATGCTAGCGTGGAGGCTTGCATGGTAGTAGTCATGCTAGATCCCATGGTGTGACAATTGTCACGCCTTGATATGTGGCGTGATATAGCCTATCGTGTTTTGCTTTTGCATACGTGATTGTAGTTGGCTTGTAAATTATGAATCAAAGTAATGGTTGAATTTAGTTCGGACTAGATTTATGGCTTTGGAACCTTAGAATTTGGTGGTAAGATGGTTATAAAGTGACTTCCTTTTGAAAGATAAAAAACAATTGAAATTATGGTGATACATAACACCATGTACATGTAACATTTAATAATCCATAACTTAAAAATAGAGGATCTATCTCTGAACCATATATGACACCATCATTTTAATTGAGCGTAAGTACATATATGGATTGATAATCTTCTTGTTGATTGATAACTTTTAACACTTCAGCGTATATATCCATCATAAACACCCGCACAATATTTCCAGGCTTTGTCCTAGAAGTGATACATACTGCATCCTGAAAAAATGACTATACATGGACTGTGTGGCACAAGATGAGGCACAAGGATGGACATATGCTAGACAGTACCGCTGATGAAAGATGCGTAGACATTTTGTGCTTACTTCTAAAACGCTTTTTTCATGTTGTTGGATACCTTGCTGTGTGAAGAATTGAATGCGAAAAGATGATGAAATTTGATGTTGTGAATTAAAATAGACTTTTATAATAAAACTGGGAGTAACACGGCGCATAGGGTTTGGTTACGTGCAAAGGGTAGGGACGTAGTGTGCGCGCAAGGCTTCGACTCGCCACCGACTTCATCAATGCCAAGTCCAAAGTGTGGGAGATGGGCCATGCGCCCAAGGATTCGTCTCGCCGCTGACTTCATCGACGCCAAATCCGAATGGTGGGGACACACCATGCGCGCCAACTGTGCGCGCCAGAGATTTTTCTCCCCACCAACTTCGTCGACGCCAAGTCCGAAGGGTGGGGACGGACCACATGCGCCGCAGCTTCGTCACACCACTGACTTCGTCGACGCTGAGTTCGAACGATGCGGGGTGGAGCGTGCGCACGCAAGTCTTCACCACTAACATCGATACTTCGTCCGACCACCTCATGGTCGTAGACACTTCATTCGACCGCCTCGTGATCGTAGACGCTTCGTCTGACCGCCTCGTGGTCGAGACTTTGTCTGATCGCCTCGCGATTGAGACTTTGTTTGATCGTCTAGTGGTCGCAGACACTTCATCCGACCGTCTCATGGTCGAGACCTCATTCGACCACATTGTGGTGGTAGACGCTTCATCCGACCGCCTCGTGGTCAGACCTCGTCTGGCCATGTCATGGTCATAGACACTTCGTCTGACTGTCTCGTGGTCGTAGATGCTTCGTCCGACCGCCTTGCAGTTAAGACTTCATCCGACAGCCTAGTGGTCGTAGACGTTTCGTCCAACTACCTCATGGTCGTAGACATTTCATCTGATCGTCTCGCGGTCAAGACTTCGTCCGACCACCTAGTGGTCGTAGGCACTTCGTCCGACCACCTCGTGGTCGTAGATACTTTGTCTGACCGCCTCGTAGTCAAGACTTTATCCGACCACCTCGTGGTTGTAGATGCTTAGTCCGACCACCTCATGGTCGTAGACGCTTAGTTTGACCACGTCGCGGTCGAAACCTCGTCAAACCACCACGCGGTCGAGACTTCGTCCAACCACCTGGCGGTCATAGACGCTTCGTATGACTGCCTCGCGGTCGAGACTTTGTCTGACCACCTCGTGGTCGTAGACACTGCGTCCAACCGCCTCGCGATTGAGAATTCTTCCAACCAGCTCGTGGTCGAAGATGCTTCGTTTGATCGCCTCGCGATCAAGACATCATCCGACCACCGCGTGGTTGTAGACGCTTCATTTAGCCACCTCGTGGTCGTAGGCGCTTCGTCCGAACACCTAGCGGTCAAAGATTTCATCCAACCACCTCATGGTCGTAGACGCTTAGTCCGATTGCCTTGCGGTCGAGACTTCGTCTGATCACCTCAAGGTTGTAGACACTTTATCTGACCACCTCGTGGTTGTAGCCTCGGAGTTGAACTTCCTCGCACGCGCCTACGCGGCGCCCAATACCGAGCCACGCGAAAGAAGCCTATGCTGGGGGATTTACATAATCCACACAAAGTTTCTACAGCCTCTAGAGGGCTGGAGCTACCAATTGCATCATCTTCCCCATCGGGACCTCCAAGCATGCTGGCGGGGGACGGAGGGCAGGGATAGTTGATCACGTCGGCTCGCCCATTGGTACCTTTGTGCTTACTGTCGAGAGAGTCCTGTTATAGAGGTGGCTCAACCCACCGTGACTGAATCTTGCAACCGACCCAATATGTAATAAGTCCAATAGTATAGAAGTATATACCAATGTACCCTCATCTTTTGTAATTATCAAAGCGTAGGAGGCAAATTTCCTATCCTACCCCTATCATGTATATAAACCCCCAAGAGGGGTGCAAGATGCATAAGGGCTACTCATTTTACGCATGAGCATTCTCCCTCCTGGTTCTCTCTAGTTAGTCCCCTCTTATTCTGTTTGGTACAACATATATATTTTCATTGTTGTTCTTAATGGACAATTTTACAACATTTACTATATCTATAGAGCAAAGCATTTGGTCTTTCTATTTCAAAGACTTACGATTTTCTGAAAATCATCTATTTTGCGAGGAGGCTAGGCTGCCAACTGCAGGTCATGGCCAATTGGCCATCAACTTGTGCTTGAGTCACGACCCTGGAAGAGCATGCCTGCTTCAGTGGTTCTTTATCACATGTCTGAATTTCCAAATGTATAACCACTTGATCAGCCACTCTTACAATGTCTGTTATTAATGTCAACTTCTTTATGGGGCACATCAGGGCATTTACTTTCGAGTTACTAAAGAATAATCTTTGCAACAATCTTAATTTTTCTAGAAGTTAATCCAGAGGGGCAGCCGGGCAGGCCACAACCTAAAATGTGAAGCATGTGATGTATAAGCACTTTCCAAACATGAAACTGGCTTTTACACCTCCCATCTATAATAGACGAGTTTGAAAGAGTCACATTAATAAGTGCCAGAGCAAATTATACTCTAAAAACCAATGGATAAAACTATGCTAATCGTAATAGAGAACTACACAATTCATTTTGTACATTACTTCCAGTTCATTTCGAAATTACAACCAAAAGTTTACTGGATGGATCTAATTTTGCTTTTTTACATCCGTTTCCATATTTTAGAACCAGAACTAAGGTGATGTCTAAGGTCAAGAGATACACACAGGATGTTAGCTTTCTGTGCATACTGTCCAGTCTTTCATGTAGTAGCCCAAATATTTATCAGAGTCTACAACTGTGTGAACAAGTAATGTACACAAATGGCAAAAGACATAACTGAGATCCTTTGCAAACATTGTGTAATACAAATACCACTGGTGCACGGTTCTGCAAATGATGGACATGTCATCGAGCAAAGCATGAAGACACTGCTACAAACTGCAGGATTTGCAAACTTTGTGTAACCACTGCAGTACAGTAAATTAAAAGCATAAATTAGGTGTACCGTGGATCTAATTCAACATAAATTTGAACTAAGAAGAAATGGGATAACAAGAATTATCTAAACTGATGAATCAATGCCACAATCCTCCATGTCCACAAATTTTTGGAGGGACCTCGGACTAGGAGGGACTGTGACATCCGTAACACCCTCAAACATATGAATGACTTGCCCCATCATTGGTCTCTGATCCTCGGCATCTTGAATGCATCAGCATGCAACTCTGCAGACCCTGTCCAGCTGCTCTAGATCAGCACTGCCCTCCAACCTATAATCCAAAAGGCACATAACATCTCCTTCGTTCACTTTAATAGCTGTATACAGACGAAAGTAAGTATGCTTCCCTTTGATTTTCTCGGCATTCCTCCGCCCTGATATGATTTCAAGAAGCATCATTCCATAACTGTAGACATCAGCTTTCTGTGTGATAGGAAGCCCTGCTATCCACTCTGGCGCAAGATACCCAATGGTGCCTCGTGTGGTTGTCAATGCCCTGCTGAAATCTCGACCAAGAAGCTTTGCCCTACCGCAGTCTGCAATCTTAGGACAGAAGTATGCATCAAGAAGTATGTTATCCGGCTTCACGTCACAGTGTAGAATGTAATCCATGCATTCCTCGTGCAGATAAGCCAAGCCTCGTGCAGTTCCAAGTGCTATATGGTACCGCTGCTGCCAGCATAATTGTGTTGAATTCTCTGCGAACAGATGAGAACTCAGAACCATATGGCATATACTCATAAACCAGTAGTCTCTTACTTTCTCCAGCACAAAACCCGAGCAGGCGAACAAGACTGATGTGTTGAATCATCCCAATGGTCTGCACCTCTTCTCGGAATTGCTTCTCTTCTTGGCAATGGGTGAATTCCGAGCAATTCCGATTAGCAATTATTATAGTGTGGACAAAATTATTATGGTGTGGATAGAACATATACACGTTTTGACAAGGTTTTATTCATCATATACCCTCCACTTAGATGGAAATTCAGGATTTACCCTCTTGGCCCACGTGTCAGTGACTTATGACGACCCCATATGTCATTGAGGTGGGAGGGTAAATCCTGAATTCCCTAAAAAGAGGGAGGGTATATGACTTTTGACAATGGATGAATGAGTATGTTGGGTGTCACAGATCAAAGAATTGTTCAACAGATGGATGGAACCGGCGTACCTGGTTCTTTGTTTGAGAGGGGGCGGTCCGGGGGAAGCAGACCCCGTCGCAGCCGGAACACGCTGCGGCGTTGAGCCATTTCGCCGAACACCTTGGCTTCGTTCAGCCTTCCCGACTTGGCTTGGACTCCAGAACACCACCGATAAATGCTATACGACGGCATCGGTAGCAACGGCGGCCAGAAGGTGCCTATGCTTCCCGCGAGTCGTCCGCATCGGCCGCGGAGACCGGCGAGGAGTGGAGGGGTACACTCCGTGGTTGCCGCCGCGCCGTGCGACGGCAGGCCAAGAAGGGCGGCCCATCTTGCCGCTGCTGTTTCTGGACGAGAGAGGAGCTGGGGCGTGTGCTCGCCGAGACGCCTAGGGGGGTCCGAATTTTTTCTATTTTATCCCTTTTTTTTGAAACATTTTCAAATTTAGACCCCTGGACGTCTTAATTCCGTTTTTGGACCCAGGGGTCGGCGCCGTGACCCACGGTGCCGAGCTAACACATCTCGGCGCCGTGGTCCATGGCGCCGAGGTCCCAGGCCCGCTCCAGCGTGGCGGCCTGCGCGGCGCCGACGTGGCAAGTACCTCGGCGCCGTGGCTCGTGGCGCCGACCTCGGCTGCCACCGGGCAAAAATGAATTACTTGTTGTATTTTTTATTTGGATTATTTAATTATAGTAATATTATGTAATATATTTATTTATTTAAAGAGAGCAAAAAAAATACGACGTATGTTTTGAAAATTAGTTATGTATTACAGATGATATATGTAGAAAATTTATTGTAGTTTTTTTAAAAGATTATGGTACGTTGTTAATGGTTTTTGAAAAATAAAATTTTGATGTGGAGTACATTTTGGTGCTACGCAAATTATTTTTGCAATTATGAAAATTAAGAAATTTGCTTGGTAGAGTACGAACGAGTTTTGTGTGAAGTAACGATTAGTGTATTTGTGATTTTTGTACAATGCTGACCGTGAAAGATATGTTGAACTGGCAATAACATTTTTTGATCATGTTATGTTGTTGTATTGGAAGGAATTTATTGAAATTTTTTTTGAGGACAACTGTGATAGGAACAATTGGACGAAAGGAGGGAAAGTGATAATAAGACACGTGGGAATCATTGCATGCGAAAAGCCGAGATAATAAGCTTAGCTGAAAAGTCGTAATCTTCCATTTGTGGAAGCACGCTCTCACAAACATGCACATCTATATCTTATTGTGTCTATCTCTCTTGTTGTGTCATTGCAAACGTGTCGGCATATCAATTACTTTTATTGTGGACGTCAGAAAATTTCGGCAGAGTTTGCACTCTTTTTGGAGCCACTCTAAACACAAATATCACATGAACATAACATATACACATATATACAACACGTAGCTCATTAATAACACATCTCATTCCATACGAGCAAAGTACAAATAGTCCATAACGTTATAACAGCTCCTGTACAGGTGAAACGGCTAGTCTCCGTCACTACCTCCTAGCCTTACCCTTACCAAGTGCGTCGGTGCCTGGAGTGTAACGGCTAGGCGAGCGGCGGCGTCTGCGTGGTAGAGGCTGAGTCGAAGGAGCGTCTACGAGCTGAGACGGGCTGATCTCATCGTAAGTCTGTTGCTCCACCTCGTCCTCGTCGTCGTCCTCACCACCCTGGGCCGGGAAAGTGTCGCTCCTCGTGGGGGACGAGCTCTGTCCCGTGTACGACCCTCGCCGCGTCGGGTCTGCAAGTCATGTCGAAGGCACGTCTATGTCCCTCGCCGCGCCTGTGCTGCAACCACAACGACCAGCCGCACGACGTAGCCGACCTGCTAGCCTCTGTCATCCAACATTTTGTTAACCAACAAGATACGAAGATATTATGTACTAATTTTGTGAGTGGCTTTGTCGAAGCTTACCTCTAGGAAGCTACGCGTCCTGACGTCGCCGACTGTCCTGGAGAAACACTCTATGTCCTGTACGGACTGCTTCAGGGTGTTGCCCTGCAAACAAGCAAAAGGATGGATAATTTGCTATATGTAGTGGTATTTATGTCTATTGGAAAATAAGCAATGAGATTGAACATTACCACACGGTCCAGGACTGGTGCTATCTCCACCTGCGTCCCAAGTCGAGTAGACTGGTCGTAGGGCGTGTCTTCGTCGTCGGAGGACTCAATGTCGGCATAGTCATCTGCCGTCCATTGTCCCTTAAGCTTGGACCGCGTCGCACGCTGGTACAAAACTTAGTACCGCCGGAAGTGCTCGTTGCTGTGCGGCTCGTCGTTGTCATCCACGTGGTCCTGAAAGTGTCCCCACTCCTCAACGTATACGTGGTGGTGCTGCTCGAAGTCTGTGACCTTCTTCTGTCGCTGACGATCAAATCTGCATGTCACGTAAATCAATAGTTAAAATTAGTAGAAACTCTGTACAATTGGAATCCAAGGTTAGAATTGAAATTGCATGGCACTTACTTGTGCAAGGCCACAGACGTGGAGAACGGCGCTACTGGCCACAGCTGCCTCATACCAAACTGGCGTGCAACTCTATGTGGCAGGTAATACTCAACAGCATAGAAACAGATTAGGGGGCACCTCATCCTGTAGAGGGCCTCGTCTATGCTGCACAGTGCGCTGAACTGAATGGCCTCAACCCCTTGCTCGGCGTACGGCTCCCACTTAACCTGCATAGCAACAATTTACTTGTAAGGTCATATACTAATAAATGAAAATCACAATACCGAATGGAATTAACTTACATTGGAGGCCGTGAGCGCATCGAGCTCGTTCATGTACTCTAGGTAGGCCCGCTTCGTCCTGGCGTAGGGAACTGCGACCTGGTCCCAAAGATATGCAAGTGTCGGACGTCGACGAAGAGGAACCTCTGCGAACCATGGACGAGGAGGCAGAACCGTGGGACGACCAACTGGTAGACGACACCACATCCACAGCTGGAGGAGGTAGAGGCAACCACATACTGTCGAGTTCGCCGAACTCCGACGACACGCCTCGCAGAGGTGGCGGTAAAGGAACGCCAACACCCCAGAAGCCCAGCTGTACTGCCCCGCCGTGTCCCAGTCAGTGAGGCAGTGGATGTACATCCACGATGCGCTGTCCCCCGTTCCGTCGGGGAAGAGAACGCAGCCAAACAAGTGCAGGATCCATGCTCTGCAATTATATGTAAAATGATATTAAATCAAACTATGTCAATTTTAGAAAAAAAAGCTCGATTAGACGACGAGTTGGCTCGATATCCACCCCTACCTGCAGTAGTAGGCAACTGTCTGCTCGTCTGCGTCTGCAGGACACTCTGCGAAAGTCTGCCGGAGCCAGGTGATCGGAACTCCAGAAGTGCGATGGCCTGCCTCAGGAGGAAGCTCTCTCCCGAGGAAGGCCTCTACTCGGGCTCTCCAACCAGCAGGCACGCACGGTCCGATCACTGGACGGCCGTGAATGGCGACGCCAAGTATCTTCTGAGTGTCCTCCAGCGTAATAGTCATCTCCCCGAAAGGGAGGTGGAAGCTGTGAGTCTCCGGCCTCCACCTACATGATACAAAAAAGAGGACTACATGTCAGAGAATTTGAGGCGCACATAGCCGATAAACAATGAACATGCAAGTGGAGCAATGGTTTAGGAGAATACCTGTCAACCAGTGCAGTGATGACCGGGGGGTTGAAGGTGGGCAACCCACGGCGAACCTGGTAAGAGATGGCGTCTAGGCCAGCCCTCTCCAGGAAGGGAGTGTACCTCTCGTCGTACTGCATGTCCAGGAACCCGTCATGGGTTCGAGGACGAAGGATGGGCAGCTCCTGTATAGAATACACCAATTTTTTTAGTTAATGCATCAACATAAATAATTAATTGTACAAGTAGTGATGAAGGAAGTACCCTCCCCTCCGCGGTGAGACGTCCTCGGTGGTTCTCCTCGTAGTACGGGTCTAGCAGGTGCAATTGCGCCATCCTACAAAAAAATTGAATTTGTCAGTCCAACATAGAAGTAAACAAAAATTTGAACATGCATAAAATATGGAAATAATAAGAAATTAAACAAGAAAGGGGTTGCTCTCCCTCGCCTCGTTCTTCCTGGAAGCTGATCCATAACCATTATATTTATTCTCAGTTTTATTCGCAGAGACTACCAGCACAAATGAGCCATTTATCTACGATGTGCCAACAAGAAAGGAACAACATTTGATTACTTATTCAAATGAAAACTACATTGACATGATAACATTGACATGCAGAAAAAAAAGTTATACCATTGCCTTCAGCCTCACATTCAAACCCACCATGTCCCTATATACATGCTAGAGACTCTACCCTTTTACAGTTTACCGCATACATCTCTGTAACAGTATCCTCGACACTACCACAATGGTTCAATACACCAAGATCGTATGCACAATCTATCCACATTGTCCAAGACAAGAGCCAGACCAGCATGTTCTCACCTCAACCAGGGGGCGGCGGTGGGGAGGCGGGAGGCCGGGGAGGCGGCGCCACCAGGGAGGCTGGGGACGCGGGAGGCCGGGGAGGCAGCGGCACCAGGGAGGCCGGGGACGCGGGAGGCGGGAGGCCGGGGAGGGGGCGGCACCAGGGGCGGCGACGGCACCAGGGAGGCCGGGGACGCGGGAGGCGGGAGACCGGGGAGGGGGCGGCACCAGGGGCGGCGGCCGCACCAAGACGGCCGGGGACGCGGGAGGCGGGAGACCGGGGAGGCGGCGGCACCAGGGGGTGGCGGCACCAAGACGCGGGGAGGCGGCACCAGGGGGCGGCGGCGGCACCAGGATGCGGGCGGAGACTCGGGCGGCCGCGGCGGGGACGGGAGGCGTGCAGCCGGAGACACGGGGAGGCGGCCGGGCGCAGACGCGGGCAGCCGCGGCGGGGAGGCGACGAGGCGGACGAGGCAAAGGCGACGACGCGGAGGGCGGAGGCGACGAGGCGGCGGACGAGGCGAAGGAGAGGAGGCGGCGGTCGGCGGTTTGCGTGCTTTGGACGAGCGCGTCAACCAGCAGCTCGGACCGAGGGAAAAGGCCGCGAGCTCGGCGCCAAGATCCATGGCGCCGAGGTCGGCGCCACGAACCACGGCGCCGAGGTGTTGCCACGTCGGCGCCACGCAGGCCGCCACGCTGGAGCGCGCCTGCGAGCTCGGCGCCGTGGACCACGGTGCCGAGACGTGTTACCTCGGCGCCGACCCCTTGGGTCCAAAAACGGAATTAAAACTACCAGGGGTCTAAATGTGAACATTTTTCAAAAAAAGGGCTAAAATAGAAAAAATTCGGTAGAGGGGTTGGGTTGCTTGGGCCTTGCAGCCTAGTTGGGCCTAAATATGTTGGGCCATGAGCGCAAGCAATATTGTGTGAGAGAGATGAACAGAAGCAAAAAAAAAAAGGAAAAAAAAGAAAAAAAAAACAGAGCTGACACCGCGAACTGACCGTGGTGTTAATGCGAGGCAAATCTACACTTGCACGTTGCATCTGCTTCCTTACTGGAAGGACCAGATACCATTCATAGGTAACCTATGTGTTAGCAAATGAATCAACTGCAGATTATTCAAGTAGAAAAAAGTTACATATACTGCCATATCTTAGAACAAGTACGTTAGGTTCTGTCCAGATCCAGAGCTACCCAAGATCATTGCCCTACTGTTTACACTGTTCAGTCTTACGATGCTAGCCATGCTGCTACTTACTCAAGAGTTCACAAGAAACTAACAACATACCACTATCAACATTTATACAGAGAGTACAGCACATCACTGATAGAATCTTTGTGCTTGCATGTGTAATACAATCAGTCGTGCGAATGATTGGACAAGTTGCGCAAAAAAGCATGAGGTGAAGACAATGCTTATTAAAAGTTTAAAACTGCAGGATACACGAAGTGTTTGTGCGTTTCACTGCAGTTCAGAAAACACATACAAAGGAAAAGCAAAACTCCGGCACCTTAGAATTCAAACGTATCCAACACAAATTTTGACAAACAAGAGACTTCAGAAACTATCTGAACCTGTTGGGGAGTACGACAATCCTTCCATGCCCACATAGTTTTGAAGTGACCTCGGAATAGGAGGGACTTCGACATCCATAACACCCTCTAGCGTGTGAACAACTTGCCCCATCGTTGGCCTGTGATCCTCGGCATCTTGAATGCACCAGCATGCAATTCTGCAAGCTCTGCTCAGCTGCTCTACAACCGCATTGCCCTCCAACCTACTATCCAATAGGCACATAACATCTCCTTCATTTACCTTGACTGCAGCAAAGATGGGAAAGTAAGTAAACTTCCCTTCCTTAATTTTCTCTCTGTTCCTTCGCCCCGACACGATTTCAAGAAGCATCATTCCATAGCTGTAAACGTCAGCCTTATGTGTGATTGGTAGCCCTGAGATCCACTCAGGCGCAAGATATCCAATGGTTCCTCGCATTGTTGTCAGCGCCCTGCTGAAATCTCGACCAAGAATCTTGGCCATACCGAAGTCTGCAATCTTAGGACAGAACTCTGCATCAAGAAGTACGTTGTCTGGCTTCATGTCGCAGTGTACAATGCAATCCTTGCATTCTTCATGCAGATAAGCCAAGCCTCTTGCAGTATCAATTGCTATTCGATAACGCAACTCCCAGCTTAATATTGCAGAGCTATTTGAGAACAATTGAGAATTCAAAGAACCATTTTCCATATATTCGTATACGAGCAACCTTTTACTTCCTTCAGCACAAAACCCGAGCAGACGAACAAGGTTGATGTGTTGAATCATCCCAATAGTCTGAACTTCAGTCCGGAACTGCTTGTCTCCTTGACTGAGGTCTTTTAGCTTCTTTACAGCCACCAAAGTGGAGCATGGCAATGTTCCCTTGAAAACATAGCCAAACCCTCCTTCTCCGAGTTTTTCAGAAAATTTATTTGTTGCTTTTTTTACTTGGGCATATGAGAAGACCACAATGCCCCTATTGACATGAACTGGCCTTACTGCAAATAACTTTCTTCGATATCTCCACAGAAGACCCAAACCAACAACTATGAGGGGTAGCACACATGCTAGTAATACAACAACGGTATTATTATTGGAACCTGTTATTGTCTGTTTGGAGACACGTATGTACATACGTCTTCCATTTGAACCAGAATCGAGCAATATGGTGTTCCACAGCTCCCCGAACCATAGTAGGCACGATACATCGTATGCATAGGCTGTACAGGAACAGTCACTTGAGCAAGCAGCTTCACATTCTCTGGTGCTTCTGACATTTATGGACTGAGGGCTGTGTGGAAAGCTATCAATACCATCTATTGGATAAAACATCGCTTTTTCACAATTTAGAGGTACTTTTCTCGAACAACCCACAGTATTCCATGTTTCATTGTCCGGTGGGTCAAAACCAACAGGGCATACACAATATGCTGAGATTATGCAGAGGCCATAAGGGCCACAAAATGAATCAAACTCACAAATACTTTCTGGAGCAGACCACATCGAGGAGTTGCGTTCACCAAAGCCAAAAGGGCACTCCCCTAGCTTGAAAACCCTGATATACCCAATGGAATCCAAATGTAAGTAAATATGTGCATCAACGAGAGTTACAAAATTGTCCCCACGAATTGCCATCCAGCTAGGGAAATTGCCGGCAAACATCAAACCGCTAGGGATCTGCCGGATAATAAACCCTCGACTTCTGCTTCCATCTAACTCCAGAGCCCAAGAACCGTCTGAGATAAGGGAGATGTTCTTACCAGTAATATTGTTGAATCCAAGGCTTCCTCCGGGGATAAGTGTATCAGTTGGATGATCAATACTCTGCCAGAGCACCACAGAGGTGTTTGCTTGGTCTCTTACGACAAGATTTCCACCGTCAAGAAGCACTGCAACCGCAGAAATCGAAGTATTCTTCCCAGAATCCGTTGACCAAAGAAGAGAATCATTGCTGAGTAGGCGTAGGCTGCCATCTTCTGAGAGGGAAAGGTATACAGACCAAGGGTTATCTATGAAGATATCCGTGTCAGGCTGCCAAAGTAGAAACGGATCACAGACTCGGTTAGTGAACCAGATTCCAAAGGAGGTAGATGGCCATTGAAAACCTAGCTTCAAGGAGCCATCTTTCGAGACTAATGTCTGGTTGCTACGCAGAGACTGGCCTGGAAGGAGGGTATCTGATGCATCATTTGCATACGCAAATTGGCACACAAGATGTACAAGGAGGAGGATCGATGATAGAAACATTGCCGCGAAGGACGACGACAGCATAGGCCTGCACTTGTTTGTTGCCTTTTCCATTTCTGAAGAGATTTCTTGCCAAACTAATGGCGTACTTGCTCTTGCTTGCTAATGAGGATGCTCCGCCCCTCTTAACGACGAAGATAGAACGTGAACCAATTGGCTTTGCTTGCCAAGTTAAAAATGGTTAGCATCCGAGTAGCTTTTCAAGTCAACAGGTTATTTCGGCTGCGAGCTGGATGGGGAGTTCTATATTAAAATTATTATGGTGTGGACAAAAGATCTACACGTTTTGACAATGGATGAATGGGTATGTTGGGAGTCACGGATCAAAGAATTGTTCGTTAACAGACGGATGGAACCGGCGTTACCTGGTTCTTTGTTTGAGAGGGGGCGGCCGGCGGGAAGCAGACCCCCTCGCAGCCGGAACACGCTGCGGCGCTGAGCCATTTCGTCGAACACCTTGGCTTCGGTCAGCCTGCCCGACTTGGCTTGGACTCCAAAACAGGGATAGAAATCTCGAAACCGGTGCAAAATCCGACCGGCGGGCGGTAACAGTAACCGGCCGGTTACCAAAAAAACCAGAAAAAATTAGATGGAATTCACATATCAAAATTTAAATTTAGGCGGTTTGAAGATTGGTAACCGTTTTGGTTACCAGAAAAACCACTTAAAAAACAGAAAAACTTGCTAAAAATTGAGAAAATCTAAAGAAAATTTAGTACAAAATATTGGGACTAGCATATTTATGTATATTTAATTCAAACAATAGGCAATCTAATACAAAAAAGACCTCAACCAATTTAGAAAGTGCATTAGTAACCACCGGGATTTTGGCTGGTTTTCTCTCCTGGTACCCACTGGGATTTCCGGTAACCGGCTGGTAACTTCCGGTTTTTTATCCCTGCTCCAGAACACCACGGGTAAATGCTATACAACGGCACCGGTAGCAACGGCGGCCAGATGGTGCCTATGCTTCCCGCGAGTCGTCCGCATCGACCGCGAAGACCGGCGAGGAGTGGAGGGGTACACTCGGTGGCTGCCGACACGCCGAGTCTGGGCGTCGCGCCGTGCGATGGTAGGCCAAGAAGGGTGGCCCATCTTGCCGCTGTTGTTTCTGGACGCTATTTTTGGACGAGACATGAGCTGGGGTGTGTGCTCGCTGAGACACCTAGGGAGGTTGGGTTGCTTGGGCCTTGCAGCCTAGTTGGGCCTAAATATGTTGGGCTATGAGCGCAAGTTGTAAGATCATCTAGAACTCATGAGCAAGACCAGATCAAGATTTCTCATTCTTGTCTGATTTTGGTGCTTCCGTCACTCAAATAAAAAATAGGCCTAAACTTTGGCAATGATTATCTCAATTGTTAATTGGAATAAATTCTTGACATCCTAAAGGAGCATGCCAAGTTATTTGGACCAGCTAATCAAAAGTTCCATCGATTTTTATTTTGAAAATGTGCTGATTTTACTATTCCTGTGCCGGTTTTACTGTAGCAGCAATACCAAGTATAAAAAACTGGTTGTTACAGATCGGTTACCGGAAGTCCAAGTGGGTACTAGAAGGGAAAAACTAGCCGAAATCCCAGTGGTTACAAATGCACTTTCTTGCGCTTGCGGCTTGCCTCCATCATCCTCCTCTCATTTTCTAGTATGAGAACTTTGTTGACCAAGTGGTGAAAATTAGGAAAGTCTTGAATAATCAGCTGCACCCTCATCTCTTCATGCATACCTTCTAGGAAGCAATCAATCTTTTCTTCTCATCAGCTACATCTCCTAGAGCGTAGTGAGCTAATTGGTTGAATCGGGTGAGGTATTCTTTGATGGACATGTTGCCGTACTCCAATGCTTTGAACTTGTTCTTCTTCATGCACATGATGCCGGCAGGTACAAAATTTGTCCTTCTCTACTTGTTCTTTAACATTTTCTTCTAGTGCTTGCTCTTACTATTTTTCTTGTCCTTCTACTTGTACTTTCTGCGTTTTAGCTTTTGGTGCTTCTTCTTCTTTAGATTCCTCGTCGGCTTCCACCATGCTGCTGCAAATCATTTTAGTTGATGAGTAGCAAAGTCCACCTTGTCCTCTTCTGCATTTCATGCAAACCAAAGTTTCTTCTCTATATCATGAAGCCAGTCTTCTGCCTCTAATGGTTCATTTGTGGATGAGAAGGTCAAAAGTCTAGTTCTCAAAAAATCTGCCAGCTTGGAGTTGTGATTAGTTGCTCCTACCTGCTAACCTGCGAGCATGGCTTGAAGAATCTAGGTTTGTTGAGCCATAATTTGAGCCATGGTTGGATGAACTAGAGTTGGGGGAGGGAGATTGGGTCCATGGCCACGGTCTCTTCCTCGTCCTACGGCACATACGGCACATGCAGCTTGGTGAGTGGTGACACCACGACCTTGAGTAGCGGCTCTTTTAGGGGTCATCTAAAAGAACAACCTGATTTAGAATTAAATGATATAGATGAGGGTTCACTAGCCCTCTAAGAGCATAATAGAAGAACCAACCAAATAAAAGAAATGATGAAATACAATAGAAAGCCTAAGGTGGTTGCAGTCATTAATAATGAGGGGGTTAAGTATTACATGACCACTAATGCATAGCATATATGCCATACTAAGCCATGACATCAAGATACAAATCACAACGTCTACTCAATTGGTATAAAAGGGGAACAAGGGAAAATAGTTTGCAACCCAAAAGACTGCCCTAGCAAGCACTACTAGCTAACCTGAGCCTAAACCGACCTACTCCTCCATGAGGGTATGATCACAACAAGTGATGTAGTTGCCCGGAGAGCGCGAACGAGAGTGGCTGCGACTAAAGGTAAGCTACCAGGAGCAGGAGCGGGAACGAAATAGGCTATGTCCTCTGTTGGAGTCTCCAAGGTCCACAACAGGCGATGAACTAGGACGTCGCATGCTCTTGCGTGTAGTTGTAAGATCGAGAAGGCCGAATAGAGGGGGTGAATAGGAGGTTTTAAAAATTCTTTTGACTAAAACCAAGTTTACAATGCAAAAACGTAAATCAATTCAGTTTAGCACAAAAGGCCTAAATCAACTAGATTCACCAAGAGCACTAACACACTAAATCTATGTCAAGGTTTGCAATCCTAGAATGATAAGCAATCAATTTAATTCTATAAATATAAATTGAGCATAAGAGAACAAACCACAAATGACATGGTTACTTTTTACCGTGGTGTTCAGAGACTTGCTGGTCTCTCCTAATCCACGTTGAGGTAAGCCCAACTGAATTGGACTGGCTCCACGAATTAAGGCAATCACCTCAAATCCACTAGTGGAAGCTCTTTCCCGCTCCGGGTAGGTGACCTCCAATCTTCACAATTTGTCGGGTCTTCTCACAACCTTCTTTGAAAAGATCATCATGCACAATGCCTCCAACACCATTTAGGAGTTGGCAAACTCCAAGAGTAACAAGTTAAGTAAGATGCTTGACTCTCACCACGTGCAATACATACACAAGCTCAATTGGATACAAAATCCAACTCTAGATGCAACACATGCAATCTAGACCACTTCTCCTTGCTCACAAGGGGCAACACATACACAATTGAGACGAGAATCTCACACTAGCTCAAGGGAATGAAAATGAGTCAAGCAACATCTCCAACCGGCCACAAGAGGGTATTTATATCCCACACAAGAAAACTAGCCGTTGGAGCTAAACCCCCAAAAAAATTAGGGTAATCGATAGTACCGCTGTTATAAGGCCAGTACTACCGCCTTCCTCGTAATGGTCAGAAAACTAGCCATTACTCGGTAATTCCGATAGTACCGCCACACAGATTCCGATACTACCACTCCACACATGTGGAACTACCAATTTGTCGGGGTGGAGAAGACATCCACGAAGGTGTCTCTCTAGAAAAAACGTACCATAAAAACATTGGTCGTTCCCGCTCACACAGAGCCAGTAGTATCACTCGCCGGTCGAACCACTCACACAGAGCCGGTACTATCGCTCGTCGACCACGCAGGTCTTCGACAACGTTGGTCTCCAATCATGCTAGTTTCCAACCACGCAGGTCTCCGACCACGCTGATCGACCACACTATTTCGACCACGTTGGTTCGACCACATAGGTCTCCAACCACGTCAACTACGCTGGTTTGATCATGTTGGTCATCAACCACACATGTCTTCGACCACGCTGGTTATAACCACGTTGGTCATCGACCACGCTGGTTATAACCACGTTGGTCATTGACCACGCTAGTCATCGACCACGCTAGTCATCGACCACGTTGATCATTGACCACACAGATCGATCTTCGACTACGTTGATTTTCGACCATGTAGGTCTTTGACCACCAACGGATGTGGTAGTTCCATGAACGTAACACCGGTAGTATCGCGAGTTGCACGGCAATAGTTCCAATTTTCCTAAAAAAGTGCATATACTTCAACAGATTTTGCAAAACACATTTGCAAATTATAGTATCATGCACACAAGGATCAACCATGATTCCCAACAAGTTGCACACAAGGATCAATCATGATTCCCAATAAGTTGCAAAACACATTTGCATACTTTTGGAATCATGACTGTTGTGGGGATGGCCCCCGTCCATATCCATTCGGCCTGCTGGGCTGATAGGCCAAGTAGAGCATATAAAAAGGCATGTATACCCTTGTAGCAGTGCAATATGATAGGGGTGTTATTGTAACAAGGTTTTATGGTCATATATATGTACTCCCTGAAGTTCGCCGGGGAGGGGCATCCATGTTTCACTACACTCACTCTCTAGTCATCTAGTTTACTATTTGGCCAGTAACCACAACAATGACACAAGGATTATGTATGAGCATCAACCATTTGCAAAACACACTTGCAAATATAAGCCTCGTACCACAAGTAAGAAACATGGACTTCAAACACTTGCAAAATACGTTCGCAATGTATAGTCCCATGCTACAAGCATTTAACACATGAGCTTCAACTATTTGCAAAACACATTCGCAAATATAAGCATCATACCACGGAGAGTTAGAGCAAGTGAGATTGAGCTATCAACATATGATGAGAATCAAGCTACTAAACATGACCTTCTTAATAGTACAGCAATCTATACTAGCAATCCGATCTTTCAACCAAATACCAAGATCGGTAAAAGACTAGAAACACATCTTTAGTCCTAATTAATCATACCTTTGCCTTGACCTCAATCAACATATGATAGGTCTTTACTTGACTTGATGATCCTCAACACATGAAGTCATCCCAAGTCAACATCATTTGTGAAACCTAAACTATTCATCCAACATATGAAAAATGCAAGTCCACAAACTAATTGCCATTAATTACCAAAACTTCACCATTAACTCATAATGGATGGACCAAATTCTACAATCTTCACTTTTTGGTAATTCATGACAATCTCAACGAATAATGAAATAAAGATTTATTTGCGAGCATACAATATATACACAACACTTGTATATTCTAGGATAAGTTTCTTAAGCTTACTCATCTGGTTGTCATTAACCATTAATACATAATTGAGAAACTAGATGACAACTCGATTGCAGATGAGTATATATGGCCTACACAAGCTTTACATACTCAAAGGATATATTTCAAAGTATAGATCCTAATATGTGTTAAAAGCAAACATGGATCAATACTTATGAAACCACAAAACATAGAATGAACTCCCCTAAATATGTGCATACAAGAATGTATAATAAAAATATATGCATATATTCAAGTTAGTCTTTTTGCTGGAGTCAAACCTATATTTTGGATCTGAAAAGTAATAAAATATAAGAATAAGATGTCAAATACATACTTTTATGATTTTCACCTTTTCATCCAAATGAGACTAAGCAGTACCACAATCAATAAACAAGTTAGTATCACAATTGTATTCGTCATTAATTACATCCAATGATAATAGGCAACATCATATTTAATAAACAAGTTAGTCTCACAATTGTATTTGTCATTATCACCAAAACCAACTGAATTGAGCTTGAACTTACAATCTCCCCCTTTTTGGTGGTTGATAACAAATCAATTAACAAAAATAACATTTGGATGAAAATGAACATGTGATAGGAAATTAAACTATTCATGCATGTCACAATGTTAATGCATGAGAGAAGGTGAAATCACAATTATCCAATGTGTTAAATTTGATTCTTTTGACAAATTATTCTCCTCTTAACAAATTAATCATAGCTCATAGAGCAAAATCTCCCTCTTTTTGCATTATACACAAATTTAACAAGGCTATTATCACTGTTCTCCCCCTTTTGGCGTTGATCACCAAAAAGCAAGGAAAAGAACTAAGCCAAGAAGGAGCAGACACATATTACCAATTAATGAGCTTGACAATTATTCTAACTTACTTGGTCACAAATAATATGAAGTAGGCACATATTACCAATTAATGAGCTTGACAATTATTCTAACTTACTTGGTCACAAATAATATGGAGTAGACACATATGACCAATTTGGGGAGTTTGAAGATAACTAAAGGAAAAGATATTTGAAAGTCATTCAAATACAAGATCCATAAAACATTTTAGGGGAAATAGATAAAATAGTTTTCTCAATATTAATGCTTAACCCCTTTTGTTTTAAGTGAGCCCAAAATAATATATAAGTTTTTCACAAAGAAAAACTCCCCCTTACACAAAGGTTACTCTTGGCATTTCCTTTTCTCCTTTGACACACAAAGTATTCTCCTCTATTTTGTTTTCTTCTCTTTTCACATCTTTTCCTTTAAACTTTCTCTCCTTATACATCTAGCATAAAGAATAAAAGATTTCTTCATCTCTCCAAATTGGTGCTTTTAAACCTTTTGCGGTTCTTTTGTCTTTTCTATGAAAAGTATACACCACTTTGACATTTATACCATTTATGATGACATTAGATACCACTTTGTGAAAATACATGATACCAAATATAATTAATTTCATTTGTAGAAACTTGATACCACTTATGAGTTTAAATGGTATTAATTATGATTAAATCTATTTTTAAAGCCTTGGTACCATTCATGAGCATACATGACACCAAGTGTGATTGATTCCATTTATAAAAACTTGATGCCACGTGTATGGTCAACTAGTATCCCACATGGTCCATTTGGGCACTTGATCTTCTTTTGAAGGATTGAAATCCACTTGTTAATACCACTTTTAAATTCATCTTGAATAAAAGGTATCACTCGTGGATCACTTGAGATAACCTTGAGAGATCTTTAATAATTTCCACTTGATATTATTTGAAGGGGATACCACTTGTAGGAGGATACCACTTGAAATACACTTGTGGGAAGAGGATGATACTATTTAGGAGAGATATCAGATAGAAGAGATACCACTTGTAAAAGTGGATACTATATAAGAGAGATATCATATGAGAAAGCTTGGTTAAGAAAAGATTTTGCTCGGCAAGAGGGGAAATATATACCACTTTGAAATATACCACTTGTAGGATTGAGGATGCCACTTATTTTCCACTTACAAAAGATACCACCTGAAGAAAAAAATATGATATCACTTGTAAATACAAGGATAAAACTCATGCCGAGGTCAAAATGAAACCGATACTTCTCTTGTTATTTGACTTTCTTTGGTTTCCCAATATTTTATCAAGAGAGGCCTTCCCTTTGTAGATTTTCTCCAAGTCATTTCTCAATCTTGTGACTTAGGCATTGAGCTCATTATTTTCCTCTATAATGTTAGTATTGCAATGCATAGAGAAAATAGAAGCATCTATTTTGGAGCAACAAGGTATGTCAAATAAATCCTCACATGAGGTGGATAAGCTAACTTTAGAAGACATGCAAGACGTAGGAACTACACATGGCATATCATCTAATAAATTGTATATAATTCATATATCCACCTTAAACTTATTGAGATCCTTGAGAAGGAGAGTATCATGAGCTTCTTTTAGCTCGTCATAAGAATCCTTAAGAGAAAGAAATTCTTTCTTCAAAACTTTGAATTTTGACTTCTCCTTGCCAAGGTACTCATTTAACTCCTCTAGCATATCCATCAACTCATCATATGTAGGTTCATCATTGTCATTATCATTATTTACCTTTTTATTACCTTTAGCCATGAGGCATTGAGTTGATATGGAGGGACTTGTGGATTTTTCATTATCGAAGTTAGAGGTTGAGTATTCTTCTCCCGACATCCACTCTTATATGCAATCCTCATCAGTTGAGGTGGACATTTCATAATTTTCTTGAATTTTTGTCCACATGTCATGAGCGCTCTCAAGATTGCATATTTGATTGAACACCTCTACACTCAAATCACTAAATAAGGTGTTAGTTGTTTGAGCATCGAGATGTGAGCATTTCTCTTTCTCAATTGTTGGAGCAAGATGTAACATCCCAAAAATTTGAAATTAGAAAATATAAAGCTTTTGAGTTATTTTGCAATATGTTTTATTTGAATTTGGAGTTTGTGATGTTTTTCTGAGAAATTTGGCGAAGGTTCCAAAAGTTAAAAGGATCAAGAAGAAGCAATCATATTTAATTAGTAGAAAATCAAGATTTAAAATGCGAATATGAAAAGATGATCCAGTATAAGAAGAAAGAAACCTGAGTTAAAAATATACAAATAAGTATATGTATGTCCATGTACATATATTGATAATAGCAAAAGAAATTAATAATAAATAAAATAAAATAAAATAAAAGAGATGGGGGTCAGACCAGGCCGAGCCGGCCCAGCCCAACCCCCTTCCTCCCGCGCCTCTCCTTTCCCGCGCCCCGCCCGCACTTCTTTCTTCCTCCCCCGGTCTCCTCTCCGCCCTGCTGCTCAGAGCTCGCTCTCCGCGTGGCAGCCATGCAACCGCCCTCGCCCACCGATTTTCTTTGTCGCCCCAGGTTTCTCCCACTCGCCTGCTCCCGTCCCCTCCATCTCGTCGCACGCGTCATGCCCCCGCACCGCACGTCGCCTCCTTCGCGTCGCCGCCCCTGGCGCCATGCCGTCGCCCACGCCATGTCCTGTGCCCCGGTCACGGCAGCCCTCCGACGCTATAAGTAGCGGCTCAGCCACCCCCTTGCGCCTTTACCCCCACGCCTTCCTTCCCCACCCTCTCCCTGCCGCCGTGAGCCGCCCGGCCGCCTCCTCGCCGTTCCGGTGCTCCAGTGCTTTCCCCTTCAATCCGAGCCCACCACCTCGTGCCCCTAAGCCTCAACTCCGCTCCACTTCAACTAATTGGAGATTGGTGCAGTGGAGACCGCCGACGCCATCTTCCGACCCAAGTTTGGCCGCCGACACCTCCATCTCCGCCGCTGCTCCTCCAGGGCGTCGCGGCTCGATTCCTCTCTTCAGAAGTATCACCACGCCGCCACGGAGCTTCTTCGAGCACCGCCCCGCTCCTCCCTGCACCGTAGCGCGCCTGCGACGTGAACCTCCCCGCGCCACCCATGGCCCTCGCCGTCGGCCCACCACGGCTCTCCTCCGTCCATACCCGTCACCTAGGTGAGTTCCCCTTGCCTCCCTCCCGGTCACGCCCCCACCAATCGCCGCCCACCTCTCCGCCGGCGCTGCCGTCCTGAGCGTACCCCACCGCCGCCGCTCGAGTAGCCGCCCCCCGGCCGACCTGCGCCATCCCGGGCCGCACCGCCTCCCCCACCGGCTTCCACACCACTCCGGGAACCCATTTTGCCGGCCTACCCTCCCCCTCTGGCCTCCCCTCGCCGGAGCTCCCGCCGCCGGCCGTGCGCCCCCACCTCCTCTGTTTCGGCCGGTGTTTTCCTGTGAAGTCTTCAACCCCATCACGTTATCAGTTTTCATTTTCCCCAGAGAGACAAGAATCACCGGTCGGAACAATTAATGTTTACTAGGAAAAATTAAGAGAAAATTTGGGGAACAATTTATAGAATGTAGTAAATTTAATAAGAATATACAATAGGGTACTTAACATTCAATATCTGGTTATTTACTATATGGACAACTGAAATAGCTTAAATAGTTAATTGAGGTTTAATTACCAATTAAAAACATGAATAACCTATAGTTTAGCTTAGAACCCAAAGTTAATAAAAATTCTAATTTACAACCATAGATGGCACAAAATTTATTAGGATATACATGAGTTTAGTAAATGTCTACTCATGGAGTAGTTATTATCTTGTATGTATGATTAGTATGCCTTTAGCATTTATTTTAAATCTAATCCTAAAATTAAAGGATAAACTTAGGAAAAATTAAGGGACAATATGTGGAAGCTAATAAAAATTAAGAAGGCTTTAGAGAGTTTATGCGTGATTTAAAATTCAGATTACTTATCGTATGTAAATAATTAAGATAGTTTAAATAATTATTTAAACATCTAAATATTAATTAAAGCATTAACAAGAAAAAGTGGTTTTGTTAAATATCCACATTTGGTAAAGATACCCTTAACTATAATTAAAATATATGTCCAATAGTTAACACGCCATCATTTAACAAATTTTAGAGAAAGATTTTGCTAAACAGCAAATATTAAAAATATGCCCCTATATGACAAAGCTATTGCCCACATGAATAAAATTCAAATTAAGACCAAAACTAGGCCTAATAATAATTGAGCTGTAGACAAAATGGTAGTGGCTTTTATTTAATGGCGATGAAAAATACCATCATGCATGGCAGGCTCGAGTTATAAAGGGATAAAATATCAGTAGCAGTAGTACTTTAGAGATCACTCTAATTAAAAGGGGCATAATAATATACATATGCTAAAATATAATAGCCCTAAGTCATCAAGTATCAAAAATAATCTCACAGGCATGTAAATACTCTAAAATAAACATTTAAACAAAAACGCGGGTAATTAGGGTCGCATAAAATGCTGCATCCCAAGCTCTGCCCCGATAGCCGAGTTTAAACTAGAATTAGAAGTGAGGGCCTAATAGCAGCTAGAGTATGAGCAAGCTAATAATAGTGCCATTAATTAAATCTTAACACTAGCTTTAGTACATAATAGTATATATAACAATGTAGGACCCATATGAGTGGATCCTAATTCAACTTAAATTTAGCCTAGCTATGAATGAAGATACATAAGATATGATAATGGGATTATTAGAGATTTAAATTCTAATTAATTACCATATAAGAATAAATATTGAGCCCTTGCTATTTATCTTAATTAATAGTGAAAGCCTATATCAGAGATTAGTCTAAAAACTTAATAAAGATATCCAAATGTTATAATACCTTCAACTAAAAGATTTATAGAATAAGTACAGATCTCATCCATCAGTCCAGTTTGCCTTTACCATAACTTGAGTTGCAAGGAATGCATACCCTAAAGATAAAATTTGTATACTAAACTCCTGCACCAATTCATAAGAATACCCTAACTCATGGAACTTCCTTGATAAATCCAAAAAAATAATAAAAGAGATTATTAATAAAAAGATCAAGTCATCGTATTATATCACCGGCCTTGCCTCAAATAACCCAAATCACCCATTAACTCATAATAAAACTAAATTGAGTTTATTCGGATTTATTTGGATCTTTTGAGTTACTTGCTTTTATTTGGATTCAGTCGTTTATCGCGTAGTTAGAAATTGGAGTCCCGAAGAATCAAAGGACCAGGCGTGATCAAGAGCGAAGTGAAGACAAAGATCAGAAGCCCAAGTAAAAGCATTGTGTGAGCTCAAGACCGCGGTAAACCGCGCCAGGCGAGTCAATACTTTGATCATGTTGAACCTACGTTTTCTGCAAATTATTTTTGTTTAAATTATCAAATTGCATGCTGTTATGATATATGCAAATACATGTTAATTTAAGATTCTAGTTATATCCCATTGTGTACTTGGTTAATATTACCCCTCCTTTGAAATATTTGAACATGTGAACATTGTCGCCCTAGCACAAATTATAATAGTAACCTTTCGAAAATAAGTCCGTAATTATATGCCATGCGTAGTATTGTTTAGGTACTCATGGGCGCGAGAGCGCCCAAGCATCACTTTTAATTCTGAGAAAAATTGGTTGGGCAGTTATGGTGGTAATGACTGGTGTATGTTGGATATGGCTATTTTATATTCCCAAAAACCTCGAATTGCTTATTTATCTGGGCGGGTGGTTCGGGGGTATGGTGCAGTGGTGCACGAGAGTGTGGTTTGTGGTAGAACCGCCCAGATACCACTAAGGACTGAATCTTGTCATGTCGACCCGTGTAAAACAGTACAACCACAAGTCTGTAAAATACAACTTGGCTTAGTAGATTTACCGGACCCTGAAAGTCATCCTTACAGGAGGTGGTGTGAGGTAGTGCAAGTGGCAGTCTGTGTGACGGCTTGAATGGGACACCGTGGAAGGTGAAGTTCTGCTGTGGCGGGCTAGCAAGGTGAAGTAGCCAGCTGCTAGACGTTCAGAAGGAGAACATCCCGCACAACGTATGGGACCCACCGCAAGTGGGAGCGACCCATAGGGTGAGATGATGGAAGGGACGAGGTACTTTGAACGGTTACTGTGATGGTTGGCTCAACCGCACGGCTAAGGAATCGTGTGGGGCAACGAGTAAACTGTCTCTTGTGGGTAAAGTGTACAAACTCTGCAGAGTCAAAACTATTCGAATAGCCGTGCCCACGGTCAAGGGCGGACATGGGAACTTACTCGAGTTAGTTCTGTTTTAAAAACATTGGAAACTGGGAATGGAAACTCGAAGGGCGAAGGACTGCCCTGGTTTGGAATTGTCCTGGGTGTCGTCCCAGTGGTAAGTTAAGCGGCTATAACGCTGAAAAAATTGCTATATGGTGCAGATGCCATGTAACGGTGGATGGAACCTGAATCGATATTAATAATGCATTTCCTTGTACATTATGATTTGGTTCAAATTGCTAGGTTTTAGGGATTTTTAAGTAATTGTATTCAAAAGCACTCTACGCAAAAATAAAATAACCTGAGCCTTCCTTTGGTAAGCCATGCATACTATTTAATTGCATTCTGTGTATTGGCTCGCGGAGCACGAGGTCGGAGTGCTCATGCTCGCTTTTGCGACAAAATTCAAAATCAGGAGTCAAATCACCTCGCTTCAACAACAAGATTAGACAAGCTGGCCGAGAAGATGAAGATGTCAGGGGCTAGGTCGCGAACCTCCAGTTGGCTGCCTGTGGGCATGTCCTGAAGGTCCCACCTGTGTACTTCGTTCTTCCGCTGCTGCAATTTATCGATTTCGGCCTAATCGGCCCATGGGTAAGTCTACTATTATATTTACGCTTCCGCATGATATGTATTTTGATATTCATTTCTGTAACTGTGAGCACTATCTACTGATCCAGGGAATAGTGCAATGAAATCACAGAGAATCCCGGATGTTAATATCTGGGCTCCGACACAAGAGAATCCAATGGAGGAGAAAACCCCACATCTATAATCCGCTAAATTTTAGGGCTCATGGCCTTAAAATAACATGTCATGTGGATTTTCTAATTATCATAATTCGTGCCATCAAATATAGGTGCTTCATCTAGGTGCATTATATTACTAGTCGCCATCTTTTAATTCTTTAGGCGGTGAAGCCTAATAAATGAGAGACAAAGCTCTGATACCACTTATAAGATCGAAGAGGCTGACTACAGGGGTGAATAGGAGGTTTTAAAAATTCTTTTGGCTAAAACCAAGTTTACAATGTGAAAGAGTAAATCAATTCGGTTTAGCACAAAAGGCCTAAATCAACTAGGTTCACCAAGAGCACTAACACGCTAAGTCTATATCAAGGTTTGCAATTCTAGGATGATAAGTAATTAATTTAGTTCTATGAATGTAAATTGCTTGAATATAAATTGAGCACAAGAGATCAAACCAAATGACATGGTTACCTTTTACCATGGAGTTCGGAGACTTCCCGGTCCCCCCTAGTCCACATTGAGGTAAGCCTAAATGAATTGGATCTGCTACATGAATTAAACTAATCACCTCAAATTCACTAGTGGTAGTTCTTTCCCGCTCCGGATAGGTGAGCTACAACCTTCACAACTTGCCGGGTCTTCTCACAACCTTGTTTGAGAATATCACCGCGCACGACATCTCCAACGTTGTCTAGGAGTCAACAAACTCCAAGAGTAACAAGTCAAGCCCCTTGCTTGACTCTCACCACATGCAACAAATGCACAAACTCAATTGGATATGAAATCCAACTCTAGATGCAACATATGCAATCTAGATTCTTTCTCATTGCTCACAATGTGCAACACATGCACAATTGAGAGGAGAACTTCACACTAGCTCAAGGGAATGAAAATGAGTCAAGCAACAACATCTCCATCCAGTCAGAAGGGGGTATTTATACCCCACAAAAGAAAACTAGCTGTTGGAGTTAAACCCCTGAAAAATCAAGGCAATCGGTAGTACCACCATTATAATGCCGGTACTATCACTCCCCTCATAATGGTCAGAAAACTAGCTGTTTCTCAACAATTCCAGTAGTACAGCAACACAGATTCCAGTAGTACCTCTCTACACATGCGGAACTACCGATTTGCTAGGGAGGAGAAGACATCCACGAAGGTGTCTCTCTAGAAAAAACATACCACAGAAACATCGGTCATACCATAGCTCTGGTCATACCGCTCACACAGAGCTGGTAGTACCGCTCGCCAATCAGACTGCTCACACCGAGTCGATATTACCACTCATCGACCATGCAAGTTTTCGACAACGTTGGTCTCCGATCATGTTGGTCTCTGACCACGCTATTTTGCCTACGTTGGTTCGATCACATAGGTCTCCGACCACGTCAACTACACTGGTTTGACTACGTTGGTCATCGACCACGTTAATCGCCGACCACACAGGTTGATCTTTGACTACGTTGATCTTCGACCACTCAGGTCGATCTTCGACCACCAACGAATACGGTAGTTCCATGAATTTAATGCGGGTAGTACTGCGAGTTACATGATGGTAGTTTTGATTTTCCTGAAAAATGCATGTACTTTAACAGATTTTGCAAAACATATGCAAATTATAGAATTATGCACACAAGGATCAATCATGATTCCCAACAAGTTGCAAAACACATTTGCATACTTTGGAATCATGACACAAGGATTATGGATAAGCATCAACCATTTGCAAAACACACTTGCAAATATAAGCCTCATACCATAGAAGTAAGAAACATGGACTTCAAACACTTGCAAAATACATTCGCAGTGTATAGTGCCATGCTACAAGGGTTTAACACATGAGCTTCAACTATTTGCAAAACATATTCACAAATATAAGCATCATGCCACGGAGAGCTAGAGCAAGTGAGATTGAGCTATCAACACATGATGAGAATCAAGCTGCTAAACATGACCCCTCTTAATAGTACGGTAATCTATACTAGCAATCTGGTCTTCCAACCAAATACCAAGATCGGTAAAAGACTAGGAACACATCCTTAGCCCTAGTTAGTCATATATTTGCCTTAAGCATCCTCTTGAAGCTTAATGACGTACATCTCAATTTCAAGTCCAGGTCATTGTCTTGATATGCATCAACCCATGATGCATCATTCACTTGAACTCCATCAACATATGATGGGTCTTCACTTGACTTGATGATCCTCAACACATGAAGTCATCCCAAGTCATCCTCGTTTGTGGAACCTAAACTATTCATCCAACATATGAAAAATGTAAGTCCACAAACCAATTCCCATTAATTACAAAACTTCACCATTGACGCATAATGGAGGGACTGATTCTACAATCTTTCCTTTTTAGTAGTTCATGACAATCTCAATAAATAATGAGATAAAGATTGATTTGCGAGTATACAATATGTACACAACAATTGTATACTTTAGTATAAGCTTCTCAAGCTTCAATGAATGAACTAGATAACAACCCGATTGCAAATGAGTATATATGAACTATACAAGCTTTATATACTCAAAGCTTACGTTTCAAAGTATAGATCCTAATATGTGTTGAAAGGAAACATGGAACAATACTTATGAAACCACAAAACATAGAATGAATTTCCCCTAAATGTGTGTATACAAGAATGCATAATGAAAATATATGCACATATTCAAGTTAGTCTTTTTGACGGAGTCCAACCTATATTTTAGATCTGAGGAAGGCAATAAGATATAAGAATAAGATATCGAATGCATATCTCTATGATTTTCACCTTTTAATCCAAATGAGACTAAGCAGTATCATAATCAATAAATAAGTTAGTTTCACAATTGTATTTGTCATTAATTACATCCAAATGAGACTAGATAATATCATATTTAATAAACAAGTTAGTCTCACAATTGTATTTGTCATTATCACCAAAACCAACTTAATAGAGCTTGAACTTAAAGCAGTGACTCTCAGGTGGGGTCCAAGAGGTCGAGTCGGTGATGGGTTGCTGAGAACAACCAGGGGTCCAAGAGGTGCCGAAGCATAGATAGTTGCTGCTACCGCTGTGCGCTCAAGCTCAACTACTGCTACTATCCTCTCGGCCTCCACAACATCTAAGGTCCTCTTGCACCCGTTGAGTTGGGCGCAAAGAGTGTCAGATTGGGCATAGCTGGCGGCAAGGAGAATGTAGAGCTGACCGATCTCCTCCAAGGCATCAGTGTAGGTGGTCCCCATGGCTCTAGTGAGCTGAACC
The DNA here is from genome assembly GCA_017311315.1 of Dendrocalamus latiflorus. Classification (NCBI taxonomy): domain Eukaryota; kingdom Viridiplantae; phylum Streptophyta; class Magnoliopsida; order Poales; family Poaceae; genus Dendrocalamus; species Dendrocalamus latiflorus. The sequence goes on along the minus strand of CM029666.1, from coordinate 7,385,806 downwards.
TGGTGCGTCAACTGCAAGTTGTTTTCCATGACGATGTAGGTCTCGTGGTAGCGCTTACCCTCTCGGACAGACGGGTAGAAGCGGAATGGTGAAGAACGAAGGGTTGCCTCACAAATCTCGCACAAGCGAGCCAAGGCCAAGCAGGCTGCATCCTGGAGAGCGTCTGCAGAGGTGCTCCTGGGGTGCTGGGTCCTGAAGATGTGAAGCTCAAACTCGCCCCTCCTCTCATAGAGGAAAACCTCCATCATCCAAGACTCGTGGTCTAGGATCTGAGTCTTCGACCCTTGAATATGGGTCGGTGACGATAGCCTAGGTATTGCATAAGCCTACAGAGGATCTCTGTAAACTCACCATTGGCCTCGCCATGGAAGAAAAGGTCCCACTAACCCTGGTCAGACGATCCAGCTATCTACAAATTTTGAACAGAGAGAGTCAGTAACAGAGTAAAAAAATAAGGAAAGTAAAGGTAAGTAAGGAACTAAGGGTGATGAGTAAGAGCAATAAATATGCTATATTTTACCGAAGCTTTTCTTAGCTCTTGAAAACAAAACTCAAGTTCTTAGGCATAGGCAGTCTAACTAAGATTTCTACAGTCGTATGCTCTGATACCAGCTATATCAAACCCGGATTTAGCCAATTTAGAATTCTCTGTGAAACCACTGCACTATTCTCTGGATAAGTAGATAGTGCTAATAGAATACATATATCACTGAATCAATTCATGCATGATGTAAACCATACCATACATTACTATTACATTCATCAGAGTTTAAATAGATCGTATCGGGTCAAATTTACAATTAGGGCTGATTAGGCCAAATGAATAAATTACATAAATGTGGAAGCGAAAGCAAAAGGGGAGAGCGCATCTCGCCACAGACAAGCGACTGGAGTAAGTTATGTGCAATTGATATTAATCGAAGGCTTGGATAATATTTTGCATGCAAACACCAACTTAATCAGCATGACTGGGGTAAAACCTAGACTACTAAAGATTATCCTAATCTCCTCCATCTTCTTCACCATCAGTTCTTGGGGTGTCGTAGTATGCGTAATGTCCTTGGTCCACAGGTTATGACAGACTTTGTGAGTGAGGGTGAGCACAAGAAACAGTGCTTCGCAAGCCAATACACAAAATGTAATATTTATACATGTAAGGTTTAACAAAGGTAGGCTCGGGGTTTTTATTTGCTAAAAGCAACATTTGGAAACTACAATATTTAGAAACTCCTATGACTTAGCATTTTAACTAAACTATGTTTTATTAATGAGAGTGAAAGTGTGCAATATTTATAACGGTGCAAATTCCATTCACCTGTTACATGATTCCATCCACTATACGCTAGTTTTTGTTACTAGGGTTACATCCACCCACTATCATCACTGGGTTACATCCACCCAAGGAAACCCAAAATTAGGGTTACATCTACCCAACAAGTTTTTCTCCCACCTACAAAGGTTTTTGAAATAGAAACTAACTCGAGTAAGTTCTCATGCCCACCCTTATGTGTGGGCACGACTGTTCGAACAGTTTATACTATGCAGAGACTGTACACTTTACCCACAAGAGATAATCAACTTGTTATATTTCACACGTTTCCTTGAACATGTGAATCAAAGAGATCACCACAAGGCATTTACAATGTATTACCCAGTGCAAGTTATACCCACTAAGGTTTCATCTGAGTGAGGTTATGCCCACCACACCTGGACCCCCTCTTGCGCCACACAGTGGCTTACACCAGTGACGACCCATATCCACAACGGCTTAAAACCAGCGACACGACTTGTAAGTCACTCCAATGGTGCAACCCGCACTAGTGAATGCAAATTAGTCAGCCAGATTGTACCCATTATAGACTCATGGTTGTACTATTTTACATTGAGAAATCATCACATGATCCAGTCCTTAAAGTTATCTGGACGGTACATACCACAAACTATAATTTCTCGTGCTACATCTGCACCAACCATCATACCATCCGCCCAGATACGATAACAGCAGGTTTTAGGGTTTTGAGAAGCACAAAACTAAATTATCTAAACAATACTAGTCATTTTCCTCCAATAATTGTCCAAAACAAGTTTCATGATTAAAAGATGATGATGGGACACTTTAATGCCCTAAGACTAAAATGACACTTAAATGTGACCTATAAGTAGTAAAGTTACCGTTATAATTTCTAGGGTGATAAGGAGTATGTGATTCAAGTGTCCAAAGGATAGTGTACTAATATTATAATGTCAAATAGGCATGTATCTAACCCTAAGTTTAACATACATTTGCATAACAAATAATAGCATACAATTTGATAATTTAAATGAATATAAATTTACATAAAACATAGGTTTAATATGACCAAAGCATTGACTCACCTGGATCACAAGCGGTTTGGTTCTAAAAATCTTGAGTTGTCTCATACTGCGACTCTTCCATGTCCTCGTACTCTACCCAGACAATTGCATCTAAAAGCAAATAACATGTGAGCAAAATAAATAAATACAAAATAAAATGCAAATGAACTCCAAATTGAACAATTCTTCTACCAATAGGTAGATCTTGAATTTAGACAAATTTAGAAACAATTTTTATTAAATTGGATTTACAATGAGTGAGAACGGGCTCTCTAAAGTTCAAATTTGGATTAAATCCAAAACTTAACAGAGGAAAGAGAGGCTTTCACTAACAGGTGGGGCCATCAGATTTTATTTAATTTTTAAATTATTTTTTAATTGAAAAGGGCTACAGTGAACGGGTCCCACGTGATTTAAATTTATTTTTGATTTATTTCTTAAAAGAAAAAGACCGAGAGGCTGACATGTGGGAGCCATGTACTGTAGCCAAGTAACAAGGGCCCATGTGTTAGGGCCTGTTTGGAACAGAGGAATTTCACAGGAATTTTACAGGAATTTTGCAGAAAACAATTCAATTCCCGCAGGAATCGGGAAAAATTCCCGCATTCCAAACAGGGCCTTAGTGGCTTACAATTCCTCTAACTGGTTTTAAAAGGTTTAATCACAGACGGGGCCCACATGTCATGGAGACTAAGTTTAAAATAGACGGGGAGGGCCCACGGGTTAGAGGGATTAACAAACATTAATGACAGGCATTGGACTTAACTAATCATGGTTTAAATCTGATTACACGTGCTACAGTCTTCTTTTTCTCCTGCCGAGAGGAGGTCAGGCTCATCGCCGACGAGAGGGAGGATGGCGGTCGGAGGGGAGAGCCAAAATGGCTTGCTTGGCTTAGGTTGAACCTCTAGGTGTGGCGACGCGGCTCAATTTGGAGCGTGGGGCGGTCGGCGGTGAGCTCAAGCAGCGGCGGTGAACCGGAGCATGGCAATACGGCGATAAAATTCGATTAAACGATAGGGGAGCACCACGGGATCAGAAGGAACTCATGGGAGGCGATGGCGGTGCTCAGGGTGCCGTGGAGTGGGCTGGCGTCAGAGGGTGATGACGGAGAGGAGGATGATGACGACAGCTCGTCGAAGTGGACGAAGGAGGTTGGCGTTGCTCAAGTTGGCTTCGGGACTCCCACGCGATGCTCTAGGCGGCAAGAATTGATCGGGGAAGCGCTAGGTGATGAGGGCGCTGGTGGCGGCGACTTGGCTAGTGCCGAGGAAGAAAGAAGGGTGAAAGGCGCTCTAAGGTGAGAGGGGCGGTGAGAGGTCCATTGAAGTGAAGAGGAGGCCGACCGAGGGCTTTTATAGCCGAGGAAGAGAGGAGATGGTCGTTGGATGGCATTAATGCCACACGGAGGCCAACGGTGGCGTTGCCGGTGAGCGGCGCGACACAGGAAGGGAGGTGGAGTCGACGTGCGGCGAGGAGAGGAGTGTTAAGGTATGGGGAGGACGACTAAGCCGCAACAACTATATGGCACGATTTGCGGGCACGCAGCTCAGACGCAAGTGTGGCGGGCGCTGGTGCTACATTAAGCACAGAGGAAGGAAAGGGGGTTCGGGAGAGGCAGCAAGCTACTATGGAAGCACAATGGCGCACAGGAGGTTGCGCCAGACGTATGCACGGCGGGAGCAGCGCACGGCGTGGTCCAGGTGTGCATAGAGCGCGGGCGGTGTGGTGCAGGGCACGGCCAGAGTGGGGCGGCGGCGTGGACCATTCCAGGCCGGGCTAGGGGGCCAGGGGAGATGGGCTGGGTCAGGCCTAGCCCAGAACACGAGATGGGCTCGAAAGATTTTGAAATTGGCTGAATTTTGGAGGCTTGGCAAAATTGGTTCGAATTTGAATTCAAGTTCAACTTTTTATTGAAGCACTTTCAAACTCCCAAAATGGGATGTTACAATAAACCGAACTATTCTTTGTTGAATTTGATGATCAATGAAGATAATCATCTGCAGTTAGGTGCAGGTTGCCATTTTGCAAGAGACTAAATGATGAAGACCAGGAGTTCTGGATAATTACATCACTTTCAGGTTCCCACACTAGAAAATGATTGTGCCCACAACTTGATGAGTTGGTGAAACAAATGCCAAAGAAACAGGGTGAATAATCTTGAGGCACTTGATAGTAAAAACCCAACTGGAAGGCACCATTTTTTGATACTAGAGTCAGGTTGTCATGCAGAGATTGGCCTGGAAGGAGGGTATCTGTTGCATATGCGAATTTGCAGCCAGAAGACACAAGGTTGATCAAGGAGAGAAGCGCTATTGTGAAGGAGGACGGCACCAAACAGTTGCATTTGCTTGATGTTTTATCCATTTTGGAAGAGAATTTTTTGCTAAACCGATGAGCCTGTTCAGCCCATCCCAAATATAGGAGAATGCAAACCACGAATGCATGGTTTTCAACTGAAGAATGACTGGCACTTGGACGCCTTTTCGAGTCAAGAAAGGATGGCATGACATGGAAATTATTGACTTGACGGCAACAGCAAATGGAGTTTCTTTACCTAACCAGTTAATTAATCTCCATTAGTTGCCTAATTGGACATTGTCTAGTATTACCTACCGCTTTCATCGGGCCACCCTGGCGGCCTGGCAGTTAGTTCAACTCCCCAAGTCAAGAGATTTCTCTCGCTTGAATCATTCCAGCGAACACATCGTGTTAGTTTTGCCTTTCCTCCCATTCCCTGTTGGGGTTGGGCAGCCGGAACATCAAGCAGGTTCCAGTCGAACAAACAAAATTAATGGAAGCTAGCCCGTGATCAGATCTAGCCCACCAGGATTCAAGTCCTAGATTTAGCATTGATGTCCACTAATTTTAGAAGTATACATATGTGTTCAGTGGAAAAGCGTGTGCTCACATTGGTACCAGCATTACCTGTTGCTTTCTTGACGCCCGCTGAGGTAGCGCACGTAGTCAAGTCAAGCTCGACCCCAGAACGCGCTCTCGCGCTGAGGCATTTCGTCGAACACCTTGCCCGGCGTGACTGGCACTGCACGCGCCCTGGACCGGGCCTCCCCGTCCCCAGCGTGTGAGCCACGGCACCAGCTGTGCCAATCCAATCATCGTTGGACGATGGATCTCCACGTATGGCTCCGAAGAAATCGCGCTCGTCTTCCCCTCTCGATTCCATGACCGGGAGTAGGTAGAGTCGTATACGAGGCAGCGGAACGTGACAAGCGGAAGCAGCGCCTAAGCAATGAGGAGGGGGGTGCGTTCGACGCTTGCCTCGACGCCGAGGCCGGCCGCCGGCGTGGGGCCGCGCAACGGGCGCTGCCACGTGCGACCAGAGAGGAGTCGACAAGGCCCATCCTGTCGCTGATGTTTTGGTTCGAGAGACTGTCTGGGCTGTGTGCTTCCGATAGAACGGCTAGTTTGTTGGGCCTAAATATGGTTGGGCTGGATGCGGCTAGATCACATGAACAACGGACCAGGTACTTTATATTGACTACAGCGGATGATTATGGCTAATAATTTTAATTAAAAATAAATAGTAGATGAAAGAAGTAATTTTTATGAGGGGTAAGCAATAGAGAAAGTGAAAAAGAGATGCATACTCTAGACAAGTGAAAGAAGTAGGATATAAGAGAAAATCGCTTTGAAAAATCAGATATTTATATTGCCTTTTAACTTCTCCAAGCAAAAACCAATATAAATATACCCTTATTTCCTCTAAGCATGAGAGACAAGGCCATGGGCCGGTTACCATTGTTCACAAAGCGAAGTCCTTCAGTAATGATTCCCATGGAACCCAACGATAGGTAGTAATTTGCATCATTTCTTGTGTAGTTACATTCTTTTTTGAGTAGGAGTTGGTAAAGGGTCAGCCTCGGACCAAGACCATGTGATCAAATCACAGAAACCGCTCAATAACCAAGAAAGAATGCTTGATCCAGTGCTGCTACATTGGAGTTGAAATCCAGCAGATCGAAGGAAAATTCCACCTATTGAGCCCCTTACAAGTATACAGATTGATGACAAATGATGTAACAATTTAGCAGACTTATCAGTTCGCAAAAGGGTGTAACCTTCGACCCGTGATGATTAGTTATTGCAAATCATTGGTATACGGTCTGGACAGGAACGGTACACAACGAACAATTAATAGCTCTGGCATTGAAAGGTCTTAACATTGTTAACTTTCTAAAATACAAAAGCAATTTTGTTAAGCTGATTGGAAGGTTACATGTACAAGTTTGAATTACAGCATCACGATAACTTGCAGCAACGATGGCCGTGTTAATTTACATCTTCATACTGCCTCTGCACAGACCTGAATTAAAGTTGCAAATGATGCGTCATTAGAATCTGTCTTTTCCAATTTCAAAAGCAGCAACAGATTCAGTTTACTGCATAGTTTCACTCAAAACTGAAACCCATTAAAAGAATTTTTTTCATTATTTCATTATAAGAGCAGTTCATTTTATAGATCAAACAACAATATGCACTAGATGCAGAAATTTTCACCAAAAAACATTCTACCAGTACAATGTCAGTCGAACGGGGAGGGGGGTTGGCTACCACTAGAAATGATTAACATAAGCAATTACGATGTCAACATCTCAAAATATAAATGAAAATTTTGTTTGTAAAGAACAAGATTCATCAATACAGGTTTATACCCAAATTGTGACATCTTTTTTTAAGAGAAGCTCTGAAAGAACATATCAAGGTGTTAAACCTGAAACTAATAGTTAAGCGAGAGCAAGACAAGAACTTTGGTGGATATAGTTAGCTCTGAACGTGCCGACAAGCTATGGACACAACTTCATTCATATGTTTTGAAGTCTGTTACCAAAACACCAATATAGAAAATCGGTTTGCTTTTGCAGAATAAGAAGGCCAGGAATGATGGAATATACCTTGGTGGCTCTTCTGCTATGACCTCTGTGGCTGCAAGCGATTGTAGGAAGTTGAATGCGAGGAGAAATCCTGCCATGAGCACTCAAGTTTTAGTTTGGAGAAGTGATCTAGTAGTAACTGTCAGTGTGTGTAGGGCTTATAGTGTAATTTGGCATTTATATTTCTGCACCTCCTCTTATTCTGGGCAGGCATCAGTATCATGTGTGTAGATATTCTTAACGGAACTTCTACTCTTTAACATGGCAACATTGAATCAGTTATCAATGTTGCCTATAGCAGCAATTCCTTTTATTATTCTCATATACATGTAAGGCTAATAAACTTACATTTCTCATACCTAGCAGCAGTGAAGCAGCACAAAGTTGTGGAACAGCTCCACTTTGCTGCTACATAATGGACAGCACCAGGGAACAAAAAACCAGCGGTTACATGCCGATAACTGCCGGTAACCGGATTTACCGGTGGGAACCAGTAAAGATAAAACCGACCGGGTTACTTTTAGGCCTAACACATTTCCTAGGTTGGTTTAGATCTTTTTTGTGTTAGATTACCTATTTTATGAGCTAAATATGCTTTAATTATTGTACTCCCAACACAAATTCAAATTTTTGGGCTTTTTCTGGTTTTTGGGAGGTAACCGGAACAATTTTAAAACAGCCCAATTCAAATTTTAACTTTTGAATTTCAACTTACCGTTACCGGCCGGACCGGTACCGGGTTTTGTATCCTTTGACAGCACAAATGTTAAAGAAACCTTTTCAAGGTGCTGCGCTAGATATCGCTCTCGAGGTGTAGAAATGCCAAAAGGCAGAAAGAGCTTAATCCAACACTCTCAGGATACAAGATATAATCCAAGATCTAAGGCAAAAACAACAAATTCTATTGATAGGTAGTGTACATGAGCTAAGTTACAAATCTAGAGGTTCTCACCTCTATTTATAGGCTTCATGAAGCCCTCACAACTCAGGTACTCTCATGGACAGCTAGCAAACAGGATCTCATACTACTTAAGACCAAGCAAACTACATGACATTACCTATGACATCACTAGCTTGAGGACTAAGTGATCTAGGAGTAAGAAGTAGGCAAATTGGAATTTGCTTCTAATGGTGCTGATGTCCTTCATCAAGCAGAGAAGGGGAAATATAGTATACCCATATCTTGGAATATTAGTGACTAACCTAATGTGCAAGAAGTTGTATGCCAATCCCCAAGGCACTTGACCAAACTCACAGAATTATCTGCCATGATTTAGTTGGAGGTTGATGAAGTTTGCAGAGGAAAGTTCCTGTAGTGACAACCAAGCATGCTTTCAGTCACCAGCAAAGCCAATTCAAAAACAGAACTTCCCATCACAGTTTGGCTTATACAAAGCAAGTTTTAATTATAGACTTCATTGTCGAAAAAACATAGTAAACTAAATGCTAAATTCAACCAGTTAATTGGATAATATTTAGGCCAAGAATGCAACCACCACAGCAAAAAGGAACATCAAAATCAGATGTTGGTAAATGGTAATTACCAGGGAAATTAAGTATAAAAGCACATGACGCAACTGATCATTCAGCATTCCAACGCATACCTCTGAATCTACAACGAAGAACAACGTAATATAATGTTATATCATGTTTTGTCGAAATGAATACTAGTGCCTAGTAATTACAACTGAACCTGGTACAGGAAAAGAAAGGGATTTTAAGGAAATGAACAATCAATCCAAACAAGACACTGGAGTCTGGAGATTGGAGAATAAGCTCAAGGCTGTAGCAAGCTACTAATGATCATATTGTGTCTTTGCTCGACTTGTGTGAACAACATGCAGAACCCGAGATGTCTCAGGCTCTCAATCTAACCAGCATATGATCAGTATTGCTACATAAGAATATAAGCCCAGTTAAACCACTTAACAAGAACATGCAGCTTCCTACTGTTGCAAATGGACCTTAGTCAATCGCAATGGGCCAAAGGCCAAAATATGTACATGTACATGTGTAGGGAACTAAGCAAAGAGGACCCTATACAAGAGACTAATCACACAGCTAATGCAATATGTACATGTACATGTGTAGCGAAATAGGCAAAGAGGACCCTATACAAGAGACTAATCACACAGCTAATGCAATATCTAACACCTACAAGCTCCTTCGACCCATCTTACACATGGAGCATAAACAAGAGATACAATTGTCAGTGGTATGCCAAAACTTTGGGCAAATCCTAGATGAGCAAGCTGTCTGGTTGGCACCCAAAAATTTGCCCTACCAATGTATGCCAAACTTTGGCAAGAATGAACTGGGACGTCAATGTTAAGGACAATCTTGTTAAAATTTTAGCAGCAAACCATATGCGTTCCAAATCCAGTCAACACGCCAAATCTTGCAACCAAAATTTGTTCACCTTGGCTACAAATCAAAACAAACAGCCCCCCAAATCTTAAAGGCCAGCCATTCAAATTCAATTTGTAGTGACTAAATTTCCAACAAAATAGTATACTAGCATGCAGGGTTCCAAAAAGTGGTGGTAGCATTACTGGAATTCCTGTAAATGCCAAGTTGAGATGAACAACAACAATAAAGTCTTTTGCCCTAAACAAGTTAAGGTAGGCTAGGAATAAAACCTCCTCAAGGTCAAAGAAACGAGAACCTTGTAATAAAACTTACAAGGCTAAAACCTTTAAACCTACATCCTGTCATCTGAACCGAGAGCCTAAAACACCATCCCTAAGGCTTCTTCTTATATCATAGTTCCGGTACATGAATCGCTAACCTCCGTGAGCTCCTAGCCAAAGCTAACTCTACGGATACATTCCAATCCCTCAAGTCTCTTTAGTTGCTTCCTCTCAAATCAGTCTTAGTCGACCTCTGCCAACTTAATTCCTTCATTATTATTTGTTTCTAGAAAGCTATATCATAAAATTATAATTAAGAAGTGTAAATTGCTGCATATCATTTGTGACTTGGTCGAAAAACAAAACCCCAATTTTGCCCTGATCCCAGTAAAATTTCAGCCAATTCCCATGTTGTTTTAGAGTGTGTTTAATTTGAACTAATTTTCTCACCAGTCTAATAAATAACTGGCTGGAAACCAGCTGCATTTGGTACCAACCCTTATTGGGCTGATAACATAGACCTGTTGTACCAGCCACATGATAATTTAAATTCTTGCAAAGCATTTATCGGAGTTTGGACACACTAAAATACTAATTACATGGATCATATTCTTTTAACAGCTTAATAGTAACCCAATATCAGTTTATAACTTATGCTGTTCGTGTACTTTGACAAGAAAATGCTTGAACCTGGTCAATCAAGACCCCACTTAACCAGTGTCACAAAAATCAATGTCCAACTAGCAAAATATCAGTCAAAATATATATCCAGGCTTACAGACCAAGAAGAGGCCGATTATGCATACGTATCTGTAAAACCCCAGGCATTTTTCTTAAAGCCCATCTCACACAGTGGGTGAGCCTACACATGCATAGCAACTCGCTTCGCCCAAAATGGAAAGCCCAGAGTTATTGAATGTGGGCTAATAGGCATTATATGCTAGTACAACTCAATTTAAACTTTCATTGTGGGACTTACCCACCAGTACTGCAAAAATGGACCACACAGACTGCATCCAAATTGGGCTGGGGTGTTGCAGTATCAGAATAAGCAGACCATATAATTAACAAGGAACAACAACCGAAAAGATAAGCTTGCTACCTCGACAATATTTTCCTCAATAAAGCAATTCAGCCCCATGCTTGCAGCGTCTGCACCATTGTGCTGTAGAATCCGGAGCTTCCCTTCCTATAGTTCACCACAAATGGTAGCATCAGTAATGCAAGTAATATGCTCCACCTTTGCTTATTGATATAAATTTTTTTGGTCACCTTAGTCCCATAAACAAGACCATCTCCAGGTGAAGGATGAAAGCATGCAACATTGACTTCATCTTCAGCACTAGGAAGAACTCTTACCAGCTCCATGTCTGAAACTCTGTAAACCTAAAGTAATGGGGAAAAACAAGAAGATTACATCATAGCCTTGGATCCAACGAAAGCATGAGGGCATTAAGAGGAGCTGTCAACTCTAATAAGAAAATAGTTTCAGATTCCAAATGTCAGAAACAAGTATCATGCAACTGCAAAACCAGTATTACCAGCCTTTCGTTACTGATCAACCTATGCTATGAGGTAAGCTAACCGTATGTACCTCCAAGATAGTGTATACAGGAATTCCAGTCTCCCCATCCATGACAATGCTCCTAAGCAGCGAGTTATGACGACGACCATATGCCAACAGTATGTGTTCTGCAGTAGGCGAGAACTGCAGCAAAAAATACATCAGGCTCAGATTAAATGATGAGAATTGCATGGTAGACAAATATTACTCAGGGGTGGGTCTGAAATGAAACAGGCTGTTGATGACAAAAGGCTGCTACAGAATGGTTCTCGAGACACAAGCCACAAGTTTGCGGCTTATGGTAGAGAAGGAATAACAGGAGATGCATGTTTATCTTTCCCAACATAACAAGAAAAACGGACGCACACACAAACAAATGAGAAGAAAATAACCTGAATGGAAGTTAAGCAATGAGCTGCCCTTATCGCTCTTGACGCAAGAATTTTCCCAAACCTGCAAGGAAAATGCATTCACAACTGCAAAATAAGTAAACCATTTACAAACAATAACCTGATAAAGAACAAACTGTAACCAAAATAACAGAAAAATTACGTTGCCTCCTCAAGAGAATAAACCCGAAGCTCGTAAATAACTCGATGAGAGGGAAGTGGGTGACGAGTTGGTGATGTTCCAGCCCCTATAGAATCATACGGCACAGGTAATTGGCTACCACAATCGCCTTCTGTTTGAGGCAGCAAACATGCAACACAAGCTACCAGAAATCGTCCACAAGGGGAAAAATGGGCACCCATTTCACTGCAATAACATATAACTTCGGAGTAAGTAAAGCAGTGTCAACTCTCACATTAGACTAGTCAAATATATGTCTCTGCATTCTATTTAAAAATGTTGCTGACCACCGTTAATTATGTACCGGTTCAGAAATGACACAAGAATGGTGTCAAGGATCCATCTTGTGTATACAACAGCAAAGACAGTAGCAAATAATAGGAAAAAATAACAGATTGTGTTGTACAGGAAAGTAGGAATAAAAGGAAACCAAAGAACACTGGATCACCTGCAAAGAACAGCATGTGAGATTGTCAAACGGCATGCCTCAGGTTCTAATGTAACACATGGATCCTTGATATCGTGCCGCCATATTCTAAGCTTCACTGTACAAGGTAATTCGGCAGTACCAGCAGCAAGCAGCGAGGTAGTAAGTTCTGATCCAACTCCTAATGAGGCAGCATGAACCTCAGCTTCATCAATTTGGGGACCCAGCAGTGAACTCCCAACCCCAGGTACAGAGGCCACAGCCTGAGGGTGTGAGGCATAACGTCGATTTGATCCTCTAGAACTGCTGGTGGTAATTGGAATTGATGATGAAGCACCTGGATGTTCAAAATTATGCATGTATGGTGATTCCCTAGTCAAGTTATTAGTCCCAGCAATACCACCGCGAGGTAGGATTACAAGGACATTATTGTTCATAAGTACAGGGTGCAAACCTGTATGGCTTTGGGCCATAAACCAACCCTGCAAAAAAGGCAGCTCCCAGCTACTTGAGTCACTGAAGAGATCGTGATTGTTATTTCCACCCTCTGAATTTCTTAGGAACATTTGTACATCTAATCCACTAGAAGTGGTGAACGAATTCATTAGCATACGACGACCATCAAGTCCTGAAGGCCCAGCTGTTGCCGGAATTGGCACACTGTTGCTCCGAGAAGACAGTTGCACATCATCTACAGCACTAGACCTCTCCAGGTTACTAGTAGAGCTACAGCCCTGCAATTTTGAGTTAGATTGCCCCCTAGCAGTGTGCATTTCGATTCCACTTAATCCAGATGCACCGGATGCAGAAACTGTATCACTTATATTATTAGACGCAGATGGATCTCCAGGACATACATCCATAGGGGTAACAAACTGGTCAAACTGTTGATTTTCAGCATCTGCTGCCAATGAATTTTGAGCTAAAGATGATGATCTCTGCCGCACATTGGTTGAATTACTAGCCAAGTCATTGCAGAGCAGACATATACTTCCATCATCCCTAAGGTATGCAGGCCAAAGTAGGAAAGGTGATGACATATTTCCTGACATAATAGACTCAAGATGTGGACAGCATCTGGAGTTAATGTTGGCAAAAAACACAGCCGATGGATAGTTTGAATAGCCAGAAGATGTTGCAAGGGTCAGCGGTGAGTCCGCAGAATCAAGATTATTAACCTGAAATTTAAGCAGCTCTGCATGAGTTTTGCCAGAAAACATAATACTATCAAAGAAAGCATAAATGCAGATTGCAGAACAAAGGATATTCTGCATTTCTACCTCTGCTGTTAGAAGATATGGAGCACCATGAGGGTGAAAATGCACGGCTCTCAATGAACGGCGGGTTTTTAATATCATGGTTGGGGCAGAAGCCTCATCTCGCTTATTGTAGTTCCATATGTACAACTGATACATAAATACATTTTATTGAGCATTAACATATGTTATTTTAACAACAGTCGATAAAACAAGTACAAAAAAGACTTTGTTTTTTGCTTCAAGCTCATCACTATGGGTCTCACTTTGTGACCTGATGCAACTGCCAGAATCTCCCCCCTTGCATGAAATGCAATGGATGCAATTGGCCGATCTGCCAAACAATATAATAAGAAGTTAGTGCTGCTTCAGAAATGCCAATGGATAGAAGGTAGCATAACATGCATGCAGTCATAGAGTTTGTACGAGAGATATTACGGAAGTCTTGAGATCCGATACAGTCTGAGGTATTAGCATCCCAGAGACGGACTTCACTATCCAAACTTCCGCTAGCAAGGATATCAGAATGCAGTGGATGGTATCTAACCTGCACTAGAACAGCAGCTTAATAAATATGTTTTTGGAATAATATTGGATAGCAATAAACAAAACTGCAAAAAAAAATTATTCTTTTTTTGTAAAACATCTTTGAAATGCTCTCCTGGACTAAGATTGCGGCCAAGTGTCAAATATGTGGTACGGACACAAACATGACAAACTGATATTGCTTAGCCTGGTAAATATTAAAAAACAAGAACCATATTGTTATTAGGGCCATTTATTTAAAGAGCTTGAAGCACATATTTTCCTGCTTAAATACACTAGAAAAATTATACCAGTATTAATAGACATACCACCCAAGGCGTGCGTCGATGTCCACTCAACACTTTCAAACATTTCCCAGTTTGGCAGTCAATTATTTTAACAGTATGGTCACCACTGGGGGAAAAGAGAGTTAGTCAACATGAATTTCAGTTCAGTCCATATATTCAGCAGTCAATAAACTTACTGCGTGGATGCAAGTGTTTTTCCATCAGGACTGAATGCAGCTGCAATAGTCGACCTAGGGGGTGGCAAAAGAGGGCAATACTTGGCAGACCAACGATGCAGGGACTGTGATTCTGCCCTGTAGACAGTAAGGTTTAAAAAGCTCAGCCAATGATTTCTTAGATGTCAAATCAAAAGTATAAAATCTGTAACCCAATAATCAATATAGATATAATGGTGAGTTGTTCTTAAATCATCTTGATGAAAAGAATGCTTCCATACCATGAAAATAAATCATGTTTAGCATCTGTAGCAGCATATCTTAACTCAGTGGAATCAGCATCACATGTTGGAGGCTTGCTCCAAAGCCTTTTAGCTTGGTGTTTTGTTCGTGGGGAGACCTCTCGCTGAGTTAATATATGACAGATGTTTCTGATGATAATGGACAAAGCAAAGGTTATATTCAACAAGAGATCGCATTAACTACAATACTACTAGCAAATTTGCGTTATATAATCATCTATTAATAATATTGAGAAAATGTCTCATGCAGTTTATTTCCACAGAATGGATAACGGGGCTGCCACCACAGTTCGAGCCTTCGAGGCACTAGCAGCTGATGCCAAGTAGGATTGCACCCTGACCACCCTGGCAGACATCATATGGGGCTACAAACAGTGGTATTAACACTGGTGGGGCTAATATCATCGGGGACAGCATTAGCCATGCAGCAATTTTCCCAAAAGAACAGATGTCCAGCAGTGTTGAGTCTCATGACACTAGCAATTGCGTTAGTCCCAAGGTGCTACATCCAAGTTTTCCGGTGACATTCAAGATGTATGTTGCCTTGAAATTGTTAAGCACAAAGACTATGCCATAGCACGTGACATTAGCTCCAGAATTACTAATGCTAATTCTTGTGGCATTAGCCCCTTTTCACATTTCTGCCAGAATGAACAGCAGTTAATCTGACACGGCAGGCCTCCAGGGCCAACAGCCTAACACCACGCCAGGATGTATGGTGTTAGCTTAGCCTTAGGGTCCATTTTCTGGAATAAATGCGTGAGGTCCATTTTAAATGTTGTTCTAACATGGTTATTTAATAAAAATTCTTTGCTACCAAAATTTATAACTCCGCGAAAAAAGATACAAACTGAACTTTGAAGTGACAATCAAACTCAATTCAAAGATGCTAACTCCTAATGGGGTATACACATATCCTTCCTCCTTTCCTATTGTCAAAAATTGCACATTCATGCAACATTGGTTCATAGCATAGAATAAAAGAGAAGTTACAAAACTTCTTTTACCTACTGAGTTGAAGCTTCTTATCAAATAAACTACTAATTAGTACCTGCTAAAATCTTGTATGATGTACCTACCTCTCCAGCCAATAATGCAAGTAAAGAATGATGGGATAGAGCACTATTTACCTTTGCCTTGACCTTCGTTGTGATGGGGTTTGATATCTAGGAACCGAACCAGAAAATGACACTGGAGTGGAAGTATGCTTCGAGGCTTCTACCCAATTTTCATCCATTTCAGGCCTTTAATATATTCACCTAAAATTAAACTAGTCAACCAAGTAAAATAACGTTAGATGGTGGTAGAATTCCATGATGAGTGAAATTAAGTGAAAAGTTTTTAGAATAATGCTTCAGCAAAACAACTTGGACTTGCTAGAGGGAATTCTAACCCAAACATCACAAAATCTAACACATGAAGAAGCTGTATAGTTCAGCAAATTTAGAGCACAGTAGTAGTGATTAGTGACAGGCATCATATCCTTATTTGCAACAGTCCATTTTCTATCGTAAACTAGTGTGTAACAGAGGTAATGTTGCCACAGCCCACAGCAGATTAAAGCATCATGTGACTTAAGGTACAGTAAGTTAACCTCTTGTAATATTATTCCGTTTGAGATATTCCCAAAATTGTATCGCAAAGCATCCAGCGGCGTTGCAGTCAAAGGCACATAAGGCGCATGCCTAGGTGCAAAAGTAAGGCACAATGAGGCAAAGGTGCCTCAAGCTGCACAAAACATGGTGTCCTATGCGAGGCGCGCGCTAGTAGCAGCAAGACGTGAAGACACCAAAGCACTCATCTCATCAAAAGATGGTTTAGGGTAGAAATATGGTAACAGAATATTAAAATGTCTATCTACCGATACTAAGCTCAAATAGACACGGGATTGGTCCAAACTCACAAAATTTAGTAACTCTTTTGGTAAAGATATTAGTTTCTTTGTTAAGTATCTTGCATGTCACACTTATGGGTTATGGCATAAATATTGCAAATTTCTATTAAAAAAGGTGATATGGACATGCCATTTATTTATTTTTAATGTGTTAGTTATTTCTAATAATTAGGAGTATCAAGCACACAACTTCCTTCTAAATTTCATTAAAACTTTTTAAGGAATTATCCCCTTGTAGGGAAATGTTTATGTTTATTTTTTGTGCCTGATATTTCTGGGGTTGGCAATTTTTTCACCTTGCGCTTTTGGAAATTTAAGGACCTAGCATCCCAAATCTAAGTGTGCTTTTCACTTTGACCGCCTTGTCCAATAGTGTGCAAATTGCAATATTTATATCATAACTATGACACATAAGGTAGTTAACAAAGAAGCAGCCACATATGCAGCAGCCCCAATAATCATCATCTTTATCCTTCTAACCATCCTCTTCTCCATCTATGATACACGGTGAAAATAATCTACTAACTTGTTGCCATGATGTACAAGATATCATGTAAACTAGTGCGATCATGTACTAACTGCGAAGCAAAATGAAATAGCAAACACCACAAAATATAGAGCAACAATTATGAATGGGCAATAACCATGAACAGCAAGTATTTCACAGCAACAGTTATGAATGGGGGGTAACCATGAACAGCAAGTATTTCACAGCAACAATTATGAATGAGGTAACCATGAACAGCAAGTATTTCACAGCAACAATTATGAACGGGGTAACCATGAACAGCAAGTATTTCACATCAAGTGTGCAGCTCCAAGACTAGTAACCATGAACAGCAAGTATGAATGGGAAATAGCCAAACTATCAAAGATCCACCAACATCCATCACAGATCCATCTAGTAGCAGTGTTTCATGAATAGCAATGTTCAGCTGTAAGCCCGTAACATGAATAGCGATGGGGAATAACCATGATTCAACCGGATCTACCAACAGCTATCACAGATCCAACCGATTTGGGTTCATACCTTCAGTTTTAGCGGAGGAAGACAGACCGAAGCCGAGAGAAATGAATAAGACCAGAGGATCCCGTCGCTGCCGCCGTCGGCCGGCCTCCCGTAGCAGCCCTCGTCGCCGCGGTCGCTTGGTCACCGGTCTCGCCCCTCGAAACCTTCCCCTCGCGATCCTCCACGAGTACCCCTCGCCGGTGCCGTCGGACGGGCACACTCGCGGTCCTCCTCGTCGCCGCAGTCGACTGGTCACCGGTCTCCTCGCTCGCTCGCCGTCGTCCGGGTGACGTCGACTCCCACTCCTGGCTGACCTAGCCTGGGGAGAAACCGAGAGAAGGCTCCTGTGATTTGGAATTGGATAGAGATGGGAGAGGTGAGGAGCAAGGGGAACTGAACAACAGAGATGGGCCTGTTGGGGGTGACCGTCTGACCGACTCCAATGAAAACAGTCAGCGACGCGTAGACCAGGCCGAATTAGCCGCTCCGCACGGCCCGGCCATGTAGATACGGCCCGGTTAGCCGGTTAACTAAACAAATCATACCATGCCGACCCATAGGTTTAGTATTAGATCTAGATATGGACGGCCCAAAGAAGTCACGACCCCGATGGGGATGGTGTGGCCCATGTAGCACGATGGATCATGTTGCGTTGCATCTCATTTTCAATCTCTGTGTTTCTCTCTTTCTCCCTCTCTTAGTATGTCCCGCTCTCCTCTCTCCTCCCCACTGCACCACCACCAATGGATCCCGTCGCCTGGTGCTCTTCCCTAGCCACTGCTAGCCGCTAACGTTCCCCTCTCAGTTACCGCCCCTCCCACAGCCTTTGCCTGCCCCCACCCCTACCTCCTCCGCCACTCTACCCGTGCTTGCTCTGCTCCCTCCCTCCCTCGGTCCCTCACTTCCTTCTCCACCGTGCGCGTTGACTCCCACCCGTCGCTAGCACCCTATTCCCTCTGCCGCCCACCTCCTCAGCTCCTCCGCCGCCACCCACCAGATCCATCGTTGACCACTCCCTAGCCCCCTCCAGCTCCCGGTTGGGCTCCCGCGCTACTGGTTCTAGTGAGTCATATACCCAAGCATAGCACGCGGCGTAGAGTGGGGCTGGCACGACCCATTTAGTCCTAGGTTGTGTCATACCTGGACCGGCCAACAATACTGTGCTTCGAGTTCGCACAATTAGTCTGCCTTGTTTAGCCACCACTAGCGACGCGCATGCATGATTTTGGGGCATTTGGAATACAAAAAGTAAAACACATGGAAATACAAAAAACACATAAGAAAATCAAAATGTCAAGCCAATAAAATCAAAATGTCATGTACACTAAAAATAGTTCATATACTATACTTGTTGGATGACACTAGTACTACGAAATATAACGCAACGAATAACTTATTTTTTTGAGAGTGTACAAGGCTGACGCACATACACAACTCACACCCTACTCACATCACTACACGCACACACATGTGTGCGCGTCTCCTAACACACGTTTGGGAATTTTGCGAAGACACCAAGGCCTTACGGAACACGGACACGTGCTTTTCCACTAAGCGCACATGCGTGTGTACCCTATTCACATGCACACATACGCATGCACGTTCCCTAACACACGCTTGTGAATTTTGCAAAGGCACCAAGGTCTTACGAAGCGTGAACATGTGCTTTCCATTGAACACGCATGTATATGTACCATATTCTAATTATTTAGATGAGACACACATGTTTGCTCTATGATCGAACTTATGCATAAGCCTTGAAGCTTATATACTCACGATGCCCACCAGCCATTGGTTACATCCAGGACTCCACTCCTGCCATTGAAACTTTAGAAGCATTGCCTTCTTACCCTAAATCCAAATGTCTTTAATATAATCTATAGAGATTAGAATGCATTGTCCAACCCCCCCTACTTTTTCCTATGCTTTATTTGCATTCAATCCCGAAAATGCAAAGATCTTTTTGTAAAAACATCTTGTTTGTGCATCCAGAGTCCTACATAGCATCTAGTTATCTACACATCAGTGAAACATCTTTGTACTATTGTCATCTATATCACATTGATGTGTTGTTTAGAGAGTACGATATGTAACTAAGAATCTTAGGCCTTGCATATTATGTATATTCACTGTGTAATACCACAAGTCTATAGTTGTGCAAATGAATGAACAAGTCGGCCAACAAAGCATGAACTGAAGACAGTTCTTAAAACTACATGAGACACCAAGTTCATGTGTGTTTCAGTGTAGTTCATAAAATACAAACAGAAAAGCATAAACCCATAATACCTTAGAATCATATCCTATCCAGCATAAATTTCGACAAACATGCGTCTTTAGAAACTATTTATATCAGTAGAGTGAGTGCAACTCTCCATGTACACAAAGTTTTGGAGTGACCTTGGAATAGGAGGGGCATTCATAGTACCCTCTAGCATGTGGACAACTTGCCCCATCATTGGCATATGATCCTTAGCATCTTGAATGCACCATAATGCAATTTTGCAAGCTTTGTTTAGTTGCTCTACATGAGCATTGCCCTCCAACCTGATGTCCATCAAGCACATAACATTTCCTTCATTAACCTTGACTACAGCAAAGCTGGGAAAGTAAGTAAACTTTCCTTCCTAATTTTTTCGCATTCCTTAGCCATGATATGATTTCAAAAAGCATCATTCCATAGTTGTAAACATCATCCTTACGTGTGATTGGTAGCCCTGAGATCCACTCTGGTGTAAGATATCCGATGGTCCCTCACATTATTGTTAACACCCTGCTGAAATCTCGACCAAGAAGCTTAGCCATACCAAAGTCTGCAATCTTAGGACAGAACTATGCATCAAGAAGTACATTGTCTGGCTTCATATCACAGTGTACAGTGCAATCCTTGCATTCCTCGTGTAGATAAGCCAAGCCTCTTGCAATTCCAAGTGCTATCAAGTATCTCAGTTCCCAACTTAACTTTGCCCAGCTTTTGGAGAATAGATGGCTGTTCGAAGAACCATTTGCCATATATTCATATGCCAGCAACCTTCTACTGTTGTCTTGAGCACACTTACGGCTTACTTTGCCAAATAAAATTGTAACTAAATGAGTATTGTATGCATTCGAGAATGTATGATGTACGGTGATAAATGTTGTATTTTGTGTTTTAATTATTATGATGATGTAACCAATACCCTTGTACTATGGTTTGATCTTGTCAATTTGTGCTATATTAGTATTAGAATGTTGTGAGTTCCCCCCCCCCCATTGTTAGGTTATTCATGTATTTGAATTAGTTGTAATTATGTCATTTGTTCCTTAAATAAATTCCTTGTTAAATTTAAATATGATGTTTAAGTCCAGTAAACATGAGGGTCGTTTCAGTCTCCCCCCTTAGAAAAGATTCCGCCCCCAAAATCGGAAGCTCACTTGAATAGATTGGGGTAGGCTTTACGTAGGTCTTCCTCCTTCTCCCATGTATCCTCATGGATCGAATGATTCTTCCGTAGTACCTTATGGAAACGAATAGTCCAATTCCTTAGTTTTCAGTCCTTAGTTTCTATGATCTTTACGAGATACTCTTCATAGGTTAGGTTGTATTGCAACGGTATGTCCAAGTTGGTCAACTACCGTGATGGTTCCCAGAGGTATTTTCTGAGTTGGGAGATATGGAACACATTGTGGATTCTAGACAACTAATCGGGCAATTGTAATTGGTAAGCTAGGGTGCCCTTCTGTCTAAGATCTTAAATGGTCCAACATTATGAGGACTTAGTTTTCCTCTCATTCCAAACCAGCAAACTCCGTGCATCAGTGACACCTTCAGATACACAAAGTCGCCAACTTTAAATTTGAGGTCCCTCCTACGTCGACCTGCATAACTCTTGTGTTTGCTTATGGCAGTCCAAAGCCGTTCTCGGATTATCTAGATTTTCTCATTATTCTCCCGCACAATGTCAGGGCCTAACAGTGGTCTCTCTCCAACTCCATACCAATGGATGGGTGATCGATATTTTCTACCATATAGGGCTTCGCATGGAGCTATTTGAACACTGGCTTAGTAGCTGTTATTATAGGGAAATTCTCCTAAAGGTAAATGTTTATCCCATATTTCACAAAGTTCACTACGTAGGCCCTTAACATAGCATTTAGGATTTGATTTACCCGTTCAGTCTGGCTGTCAGTTTGTGGGTGATAGGTTGTATTGAAGTTCAGTTTGGTTCACAAAGTAGTTTGTAAACTCTTCCAAAAGCCTGAGGTGAACATTGAACCCCTATCTGAGGTAATGGTCTTTGGTACTCCATGGAGGGCGACTATTCTCTCCAGGTATAGCTCGGCTAGTTTGTCAAAGGAGTATTTTTGGTTGGTGGCGATGAAGTGGGCTGATTTTGTGAGTCAATCAATGACAACCCAAAATAACATCTTTCCTTTTTGGTGTCATGGGTAGACCCATGATAGAATCCACACATATGTCTTCCCATTTCCATTCTAGAGTTTTTAGTGGTTCTAGCAATCCTACCGAGTGTTGGTGTTAAGCTTTTACTTTCTGACAAGCGTCACACTTATTTACATATTTTGCTATTTTTCTCTTCATGTTGACCTACCAAAAGTTTCTTTTTAGATCCCTATACATTTTTGTGCTGCCAGGATGGATTGTGTACCGCATCATGAGCTTCTTGTAGGATCGTTTCTTTAATTTGTGGGTCATTAGGTACACATATTCACCCCCGATTACTCAAGGCTCCATCACCATCCAAGTTAAATTCAGATGGCTGGTCCAATTTGATGGAGGAGTGGATACATGGAGGTGGAGCCGTTAGCCGTGGAGGCATGGAGGGAGACTGGAGGTGTTGGTGTGCTGGTCACTGCCTCGCTGGAGTCACCGGACGACTGACGAACTAGGGGTTAGTATTTAGCAAAATAGGAAGGGGCAGAGCGAAGCCAAAGCAAACAAGGGCGAGTAGGCGAGGCCATGTGCGTGTTGGGTGAATGAGGGTGGCGGCTTCGTCTTTGCGGACTGTGCTGAGCTGTTGAGTATTTAATGATTTTGCACTGTGGGCTGGGCCACTGCTTGCCACCTCTGGCTGGGCCACTATACATTTAATTTTTTTTGGCTCATATCGAAAAATTTTGCACTACTAATTTTTCTAGACCTCGGGCTAGGCTGTAGCCCAAATCTGCCCCTGCCTGTCACAACCAAAGAGAAGAATTGCAAACCAAGATGTTTCGTTTTGCGGGTTAGGAATTACTAGCATGTACTTGCTAGCCAAGTCAAGAATGGTTAGCACAGACAAGTGAGTTCTATTACCTGGTGCGTGATAGCAAGCCTTAGTCATCGTGGAAACACTTCAACAGCAAAATGAAAATTTGTCCACCTGACCAGTTGAATATATGTTAGTAAACTGAAAGGTTAGTTAGGACTTGGGAGAAACAGAAAACAATATAGTTTGTTTTATACGTTGATCCAGCCACACTTGTTAGCAAGAGCGACCCGGCTAGGTTCATCACAGTCAGATCAAATAAGACTAGTCATTCAACAAATCACCACTTTGGCACACTGACCAGCAATACCTACTGCTACTGTTGAAGGCAATTAAGTTCCACACATCCAACCCAAGCCACGAGCACCCCCCCGAGCAATTGTACCACTACCATACAAATGTTTTGTATAATCAGCAAAACTGCATGCACGCATGAGCTCGCGCAGCAAAGAGCAAACGAGGTCACAATTCGAATAGAACAAATAGCTGTCACTGTATAAATGACTTGGAAGGACTGGAATTGGCTCACCTGCTGCTCAATTTCCTCTCGTCGATTGAGGTAGCGCACAGGCAAGCTCGACCCCAAGAACGCGCTGTCCTGTCGTCAAACACCGGCGCAAAGGCGCCCGCCTGAGCGAAGACAGCGGCCGCGACCGAAGAAGAGGACCGGAGAAGTATTCCAACACGCTTGCCGAGGCCGGCGACCGCCCCCGCTCTAAGCATAGGCGCCCGCCCGAGCGAAGACAGCGGCCGCGACCGAAGAAGAGGACCGGAGAAGTATTCCAACACGCTTGTCGAGGCCGGCGACCGCCCCCGCTTTAAGAGCATCTCCAATAGTGACTTATGAGCTAACTCTAAGCATATTATTTCATATTTTAATACAAGAGAGAGAAAAACTATCTCTTGATCAAGAGCTAGTATCATACACACATTCCAAGATTATATGAGAGTGTCATGTGAGGCTATTTATGTTATGAGTTATGTGCTAAAAATTAGTACTATTGGAGAAGTTGTCTTAGAGCTAATAACTAGCTCATACTGTTGGAGATGCTCTAAGCCTTCACCAACCAGTACCACCACCACACACAGCTTGTCGCCCGCGTGATCTCGCGGCCCAGCTCGACGACTGGAAGCTGTCTTTGCGGCCGAGACATTTCCGCAAACACCTTCCGGTCGTGCGCTTTCCCGGCGTGGCTGACACCGCTCGCATCGACGCACTCCGCCGGCAGGCGGCGACCGGTCGGACCACCTGTCCACTCGGAACACCGCACGCACGATGGGTTTCCAATTCTCCCTCCACGTACGGCCAGGAGGGACCGATCCAGGGTAGGCAGGCGCGTGCTTCGAAGCGAAACCCACTGCCCATGCCATCGAAGAGAAGAAGTGGTTTGTCTTCGGGCTGAGCGTTTTGTTGGAGGCCCACCTGGGCCCAAATTCCGTGAAGAGGCCTTGCGAAAATCTCTTCCACAATATCATTTCGCAGGTTAGTCGAGAGAAGTATCCGTCTCTCTCTTCACGGCCGGGGCAAGGACAAAGTCGTCCATCTCGTGGCATCTCGTCGCGTCGCGTATCCGCAACACCATCCCCAGATCCCGCACACTCTTCTTCTCCCCCCACCCGACGAGAGAGACGGAGACCCGCGACTCCGCTCGCGACGGGGCGGCGGCCGCCCGACAGGGAGACGATAAATCGGGGAGAAGAGAAGAAGAAAAATTGCCCTAGCGAGATTCCCCTCTCCTCAAGCTCGCCTCGGCGGCTCAGGTCAGTGGCTACTCCTCTCCTTCCGCTAGAAGAACCCCAGAGCGATTTTGACTCGCGAATCGGGGCGATTATAACTCGTAGACCAGCGGGCGCGCGCCATCTCTGTTGCTTTATGCTTTTCCCGGCCAGATGTTTCCCGATCCGGCCTAAAATTTTTAGCGCCCCTTCGAGGCTGTCGTGATTGGGAGAGTCGCATCGGTTTTGGGAAAGAAACCAGCTTTCTGTCCGTTGCTGCTGTTGGTACTCTGGGAGAGGAGTTGCCAGAGCAACGCTGCAGCTTCAGACCATCGGGCTCCAATTTCTTGTATTGGCTGAATTCATGAGGAGGAGTAGGAGGAGGAGTAGCCTGTCAAATGCTTCAATGTTGTACACACACTTCTGGCTTCCCTGATTGCTACATGAAGCTTGCAATGCATTGAGTTGAACCGCCTTATTTCGTTTTCTTTAGCTTTTGAGTTTCTACTTGCAATGCGTTTAGGTACCTAAATTTCATCATAAGCAACAGCTTTTTGTGAATTCATGGCTTTAATTCTTTTGCAGATATCAACTTGGATTCGGCTTCTGCTTCACCTAAAGTATATGTTTTCCCTTTTCTCTATTGCACAATTTGCAACTCAAATCGTTCGTATAACGAATGTTAGCGTGCCGCATATCTGTTTTGTGCTTATCTGCTGCCTGTGGCTTCAGTGCGGGAGAGGGATGTCTGCTGGGAGTATTGCGACAAGCTGGATGGGAACAGGGTCAGGTGCAGATTCTGCCATAAGGTTCTAAATGGTGGCATAAGCAGGCTCAAGTTTCACCTGTCTCAACTCCCGAGCAGAGGCGTCAACCCTTGCACCAAGGTGAGGGATGATGTCATAGAAAAGGTGAATGCTGTCATAGCAGCCAAGGAAGAGCACAGGGAGTTCCAGCTTCTCAAGAGGCAACGCACGGCTGAATTGACGGTACTTCCGAAAAGAACACAAGAGCGTCCATCTCAGTCTCCATCTCCAGGGCAAGCTACTTCTCCTGTTATTACTCCTGCAGCCGAGCAGACTCAGCTCCTTGCCCTGGAAGTGCCTCCTGCTCTGGCACCGAAACTATCCGTTGCTGCAAACAAGCCACGCTCGGCTGCAGCATTGGAAGCAGAACGGTGCGTAGCTGAATTCTTTTTCGAAAATAAGTTGGACTACAGTATTGCAGACTCCATTTCGTATCGCCGTATGCTGGAGGCACTTGGTGGACAGGGATTCCAAGGGCCGTCAGCTGAGGTTTTGAGGACGAAGTGGCTGCACAAGCTCAAGTTAGAGGTTTTGCAGAGAACAAAAGAAATTGAGAAGGATTGGGTGACAACAGGCTGTACTATATTAGCTGATTCGTGGACTGATAACAAATTGAAAGCCCTCATCAACTTTTCTGTGTCGTCTCCACTAGGGACATTCTTCCTCAAAACAGTGGATGCTTCTCCACACATCAAAAGTCACAGGGGGTTGTACGATCTATTTGATGAAGTGATTCGGGAAGTTGGTCCAGACAATGTGGTTCAGATAATCACTGATCGGAATATAAACTATGGTAATATAGACAAGCTGATCATGCAGAACTACAACACCATTTTTTGGTCTCCCTGTGCATCGTTTTGTATAAACTCAATGTTGGATGACTTTTCCAAGATTGATTGGGTTAACCGATGCATCTGTCAAGCTCAAACCATAACACGATTTATCTACAACAACACGTGGGTTCTTGATCGTTTGAGAAAGTGCATGGCAGGGCAGGAGCTTGTTTGCTCAGGGATTACGAAGTCTGTATCAGATTTTCTCACGTTGCAATCATTGTTGAGGCACAGATCAAAGCTGAAGCAAATGTTTCATAGCTCTGACTATGCATCTTCTGCGTATGCAAATAGGTCGTTAAGCACTTCGTGCGTCGAGATCCTCAATGATGATGAGTTTTGGAGAGCAGTCGAAGAGATAGCAGCTGTTTCTGAACCTCTATTGAGGGTCATGAGGGATGTTTCAGGAGGCAAGGCTGCCATAGGTTATATATATGAGTCTATGACAAAGGTGATGGACTCTATTAGAACGTACTACATAATGGATGAAGGCAAATGCAAGTCATTTCTGGACATTGTGGAGCAAAAATGGCAGGCAGAGCTGCATTCGCCTCTTCATTCAGCAGCTGCTTTTCTGAACCCAAGCATCCAATATAACCCAGAAGTCAAATATTTCACTAGTATCAAGGAGGAGTTCTACCATGTTTTGGATAAAGTGCTTACAGCCCCTGACCAAAGGCAAGGTATCACTTCGGAACTGCATGCTTTTCGCAAGGCACAAGGGATGTTTGGCTCTAACATTGCTAAAGAGGCCCGCAACAACACCTCCCCAGGTATATTTTTTTTTTATCTTAGCTGCATTATTCTAGTATTCTTGAATGCAACAGCAGGTTGCTTAGTTGCAAGGTGAGCATAATAACAGAAATTAACTACTCTGTAGTAGGTTGCTATTTTTATTGTGTGCCTGTTCGTTGCAGTAAAAATTTGCAAGCTGGAATTGATGGCCATATACAGATACAATAATTGTACAGTCAAATATCTGATGCTCTTTTTTTTTTTGGGGGGGGGGGGGGGGGTTCTCGCTAAATTTTGCTAAGTGGCTCTGCATTTTGAGGCTACTAGCACTAGCTACATCAATATTACGCCATAGGCATCTATTTGCTGCAGCCCATGAACATAACTTCAATTTACCATTGTGGGTTGAAGACGTTGCAAAGGCAGCTTACTGTCTTCTATGCTCTAGGAGAGGACACTTGTGTTTCTCTTTCTTCGAATGTATTCTGATGACCTTTTTGATGCTCAGGGATGTGGTGGGAACAATACGGCGATTCAGCACCATCATTACAAAACGCTGCCGTCAGAATAGTAAGCCAGGTTTGCAGCACCCTGACTTTCCAAAGAGACTGGAGCATAATCCTTCAGAGTCACTCGGAGAAGCGCAACAAGCTGGACAAGGAGGCTTTGGCCGACCAGGCCTATGTGCATTACAATCTCACGCTTCACTCCGACTCCAAGATGAAGAAGAAGGGTGACGGGGATCCAATCGCGCTGGATGACATCGACATGACGTCGTCATGGGTGGAGGATCCGGACAGTCCAAGCCTCACCCAGTGGCTCGACAGGTTCCCGTCCGCCCTGGATGGTGGAGACTTGAACACTAGGCAGTTTGGTGGTTCGATCTTTGGCGCCAATGATAATCTATTCGGCTTGTGATAATTTTCAGTTCCAAGTCTGACAATGTGTTGGTTCTGTTGCACAAGTTCTGGCTGTATGTATGATTTTAGCTCCATCATTAGGCTTTGACATGAGATGATGAGAACCTATAGCATGGAGACCATGAAAGATGAAACTGGAAATTTGGTGGCCATTTCTTGTCCTGAGGATAATAGGAAGATGTTTCTGGAGGGTGTTGGTACCATTCACAACTACTTGTTAGCCATCATTTTGAATTACTTAGTATGATAGTTTATCACATAAGCAATTTTTTTACAGGATTACCACAGGAAGAGGATAAGGTAAACCAGCCACAAGAAAATGGCTAGTGGGTCTTTGTCGAGATACACTGTCTGCTCTTCAATATCTACAGCAATAATTCCATGAAAGAAATGTTCACAAAAAGCCAACCCGTCTTGATCCTATCCGCTCCCGACGGCAACGAGCAAAAAAGGGGGCCATCGCTATCTCTCCTCCCGTACAAACCAATCCAAAACAATGTAAAAGAGAAGCAAATTGCATTGCATAGTAGCAGCATACACGCACAAGAAAAACCCTCCAGGCTCCAACACCGCAAAGGAAGAAGGGAGATGGAAGGGAGCAGCCGGCTGCCGGAGATAACCATCGTTCCGGTGCCCAGGCCGGCGGTGGGCGGTGGCGCCGTCGACGCGGTGAAGGCGGCGAGCAAGGAGCCCATCAGCCCGGGCTCGCCGTCCCCGGTGGGCCGCAGCAAAGAGAGCCGTCCAGGGGGCACCGTCTGCCTGCCCGGATGGAAGCTCGACTCCCTCTGCCAGGAGACCGGCTCGTCGGCGGCGGCCATGAGGGCGCACTTCCCCTACTTTTGAAGCGGCAGCGGTTTAGGGCCTGTTTGTACAACTGTTTCTAACTTCTTCGAATCTTGTAGAGGTTTGCCAAATAGTCAGCTTCCTAAGAGACCAGCATCAGCTTCCCAACCCTTTTTTTACCTCTCCAAATAACTCCGGTTATCTGATTCTTCCGGGAGACTGGTCGCCATAGTTATCTTTCTTTTGTGCATGTGTGTGTCGATATGATAATGCAGTTCTTGTATGTGATCGTGTGAAAGACGAGATCTTGAGAGGCACTCCTGTCTATAGCTGTTACTAGTAACAGTTCATGCGTGGTTTGCAGTGGTTTCGGAACAAGACTGACAAATTGTGAACTACACGCATCTTCGATATCTTTAATCCAATGGCTCCCTACACGTCTTCCATATCTTTAATCCACTATCCAAGATGTGTATGATACACCGTGGGACGGTAGAGGATGCAACTACTCTATATTTACGACAAGGTGTATACCACTTTACAGCACATTAGGTGTAACACGTTTGCATATACTACTCATGTCTAGAAGTACAAACAGAACGGATAATTACTATCAGACTAAAATCTTTTAGAGAAAATATGGTACGGAGAAATGAACATTTAGCACTTTCTGTGTTCAGTGGCGAATCTAGAATGAAAGATAGTGGATGGGCTCAACACCTCAAAGAACTAAGTTAGATTGATATAAACATAGTATTTTACTACCGTGTCCATGATTTCGTCAACCACTTGCTCACCCCACAGTGTGAGAATAGGCAAAAGCATTAATGCAAAAGGTGTGATTGCTTAAATGCAAAATATGTGATTGGCTTAATGATGCGACATACTAGAAAGCCTATAATAATGGTCATCCATCGACAAACCTATAGTAATGGTTACCAGTCTAGTAGATGAAAACCGAGGGATACAGATGCAACTTTACCTGATGATATCCACTAGCCCGGTTGTTTCCAGTACCATCACCATGCTCAGACATAAATATATTCTCATGATTGTACATGTTCCTGTACTTGCTGTTCTGAATTCCATTGATCACTCTCGGTTCTAGATCCATAAAAAGAGTCATGGGTATGTAGTACTGGTCATCAGCCTGGTAGAAGAAAACATCCTTCCTGCCTCCTCCGTGTAGAGAAACTTGAGCCTTAAGAGCTCTGTTTTTAACCTAGCTACCAACACATGCAAGATACATGGAAATGATAGACGTTTAATCCATTTTAGATGTTAGCAAAAGTGATATAGTGCTTGGATACCAGGCACACTTTCTGGTATAATTAAGCAGGTCAAATTCAGATCAAACTATTTCTTCAGTTTCTCAGATGCAGTTATAATTCATTTTAGCATAATTAAAATATACATCCGTATACCTAGCGCTTCTGTTATTAAAATTTAAAAGCTGCTCCGACACTAAACCCTGAAATATTATCATGCCTTGTTCAATAACAACACAAACTAATTGAAAAATGGCGTCTTATATACTTCAAAGTAAAGTAACTACATCGATGGTACCAATTGAAACCTTGTAAGGTTCACATTGGGGGGGGGGGGGGGGGGCATAATTGTTAGTTTATACTAGCATGAGAACTATATCACACTCCCGGGATGAAAAGCAACAACACAATACTTCACTAAACCCTGAAACCTAGAAAAAAAATTGTGCCAACCACCTAACCTTTTATAGCAATTTTCCAACAGACCAATTAAGGAAGAAAAGGGAGGCCAACTTTGCTCACATATTGCACAACACTTCATCAAAATAAAGTAGCCAAGTCACACTAACACACTAACACATAATCATGTCTGAGTGATCATTCTATCAATCAAGTAAGCGCTTTGTATGAACCCAACATAAACCCACCACCAGTTAGCGAACTGAAAAGATAGCAGCATTTTTGTGTAAGCATTCTTTCAAACAGGCGACCACGTGATGCACTCAAGTCATTACAACCAGACACAACAAAATCGCAAAAGCATCAACTGGTAGGCAAGACGGACGAAACGAGGGCGAGTGCTTCGCCGACTCTAATTCCCTCAGGCGCCCAGGAAGGGCCACAAGAATCACATGTTCACACAGGCATTTCATCAAGCATCCTAATGGTAGACAGAAGCTCTTGCCCTTTCACCCCTCTTGCAATCACGCAGCCATGGGGATAGATGCACAAATACTAGTAAACCATGGTACCATTGCCTAGCAACTCGGTTAAGACATTTCATCAAACAGGCTAGGCACACCGCGCCAGTCGAGAGAAATCGACGGTAGTAGTAAGACTGCCACGGGCCCACGGACCACAGGCTCTCGGGTACTCACTGGGCCGGAGCGAGCTGCCACCAACGATGGTTGGAAGGATGGCGTCGGTGCTGCGGATGCCGCCATGGTGAGCCCCGCCACTTGGTGCTTCTTGCTTGGTTGGCGTCCCATCTTGGGGGCTGGGGGTGACCGAAGGGTGGGCTGAAGCCAGATGAAGCTCACCCGATGAGTCGACCCTTGTATATGTTTAACTTCGACTCAAAAAAAAAAAGATACGAGAGATATCTGCTTATCCACTCTGATTGCACCTATAATGTCCAATGTCCCATGTAGGAGCACAAATAGAGCTGATAATTTCTGTCCAACCGAAGGATTTTGGAGCGAATACGGAAAAGAAATGGATATCAAGAACTATCTATGTCTGATTATAACTTAAAATAAAATAAAATACAAGATAAACTATATATGTCCATATCTGCTACAATTGAACCTACTCGTGTCTAACACAACCACCAACATATGAGGAAGAGAAAAGAATAAATAATCTCCAGGGGGCCTGTGTGCAAAACTTCTCTCCCCGCGATGGCCACATCCTAATTAAAACGAATTGCCACGATGACACCCATATTCACATGAGAAATTTGATGATTTGCCACTTCTTTGTTTGCAAACAGCTCATTTGCTCCACAGTTGATTTCAATTGATCATTTACCCCACCTTTTAATTTACAAGTGATGATTTGCCCTCTTTGGATTTCTAGCCCATTTTCTATTTTGCCAAGGTTAAAATTCTATGGGAATTGACCAATATGCCCTTGCTTTGAACCGAGTTTTGGCCGACGATTTGAACCAGCTGCTGGCCACTAAAATACCATGGCTAGGGCTTCGAAACAAGTTCTAGCCATTGGTTGTCCCATGTACAAAAAGCATCACATCCAAATGCCCATGAGGCTTTAAACCACCACATCTTGTCTGCTGAGAAAGTTATGCTATGCAAATGTGAACTAAGGTTTGTGATGATGATAATTCAAATCAGAAGAGAGATGCTATGCAAATGTGAGCAGAAAATGAGCTACAATAGTGTGGCACCACCACATCATTACAATTCTCCAAAACAATTCCACCTCATAACATTGTACATTACAGATTCTCCAAATCAATTCCACCTGACAACAATCCAAAACAATTTCACAACAGCATGTCTTGCTTACACGTACTCAACTTAGTACATACCAGTAAGTTCAAACTACAAAATAATCTCACAAAATAAGTAGTGTTCGACAGAGCCTTTGGACGTGCCAACTAGCCCAGCAGAATTTGCAACACCATCATGACCACCTCACCGACACTAGGGGTAGGATGCAAAGAAGGCCCCAAAAGCACGCTTATTATGTAACATCTCAAAAAATTTATTTGCATTTTATTGGTTTTTCTGGAATTTATTTGGAGTTACTTGGATTTTATTTCAAAGCCTAAAGTAAGAAAATTTGCTTTAAGTATTTTATCTAAGCCAAAAAGAGTCTATTTTTGCTTTTCCTAAGTTCTCCTTGATTTATAGTAACTTTTGAGAATTTTCTAGAATTTAAAAACCAAATTCAAAGCTAAAAAGTATTTTTGTAAAAATTAGAATACCAAATTTAATTTGGAAATATTTCCCTAAGTCTAAAACATTTCCAAGGATTTATGTGAATTTTCTAGAATTTTAGACTTTATTTGCTATTTTCTAAGTATTTTTGAAGCTTCCTTGTATTTCTGGAAATTGAAAATGAATTTTAAATCCAAAACCTCCTCCATCCGGCACGTGGCGCTCCTAGATCCAATCCATCCCCGCCCGATTTAATCTGAGCCGTCTGAAAGATCAAGCTCCATTTAAGTTAGTTTTGGTGTTAATGACAAATGTCATTAGGACATTATGATATTAATGACACATACTTTTATAATATTTTGGTGAAAATGATAAATGAATTTATGAGACTAATATGTTTATTTGAGTTTATCTTTGGTTGGTCTCATTTGGATAGAAAGGTGAAATCAAAGAGGTATGCATTCGAACTCACTCTCTCATTTACTAATGCATTTCTTAGATCCAAAATATAGATTGAACTCCTCAACTAGTCCAAAATAAATATGTGCATATGTCTTCATTATATACACTTGTATGCAAACATTTAGGGGGAGCTTTCTCTATAGTTTGGAGTTTCATGAGTATTGATCCATGCTTCTTTTAATATGTATATTTGGGATCTTTACTTTGAGATACACTCTTGAGTATATATAGCTTGTGTAGTTCATATATACTCATGTGTAATCAGGTTGTCATCTAGCTTCTCCATTATGTGTTGATGGATGATGTATGACAATCGGATTGGTAAGCTTTGTTTAAAACTTATTTTAGAGTATACAATTGTTGTGTACAAGGTGTATACTCGCAAATCAATTTCTACATCTCATTATTTGTTAAGATTGTCATAAATTACCAAAAAGGGAAGATTGTTGAATCTAGTCCCTCCATTATGTGTTAATGGTGAAGTTTGGTAATTGATGATAATTATTTTGTGGACTAACGGTTTTCATGAGTTAGATGAATATGTTAGGTTCCATAAATAAAGATGACTTGAGATGACTTCATGAGTTGAAGGTCATCAAGTTGGAGTTGATTAAGAAGAGGTAGCTTCATGTGTTGAAGGCTATCAAGACGAAAGCTTTATGTGTTGAAGGTCATCGAGAAGAAGATGCTTCATGTGTTGAAGCATGTCAAAGATTGATCATGTGTTGATCAAGTGAAGACCATCATGAGTTGATGCATATCGAGAAGATGACCCAAGGCAAAGGTATGACTAGCTAGGGCTAAGGATGTGTTCCTAGTCTTTTACCGATCTTGGTGTTTGGTTGGAAGACCGAATTGCTAGTGTAGGTTACCGTACTATTAAGAGGGGTCATGTCTAGTAGTTTGAGTCTCATCATGTGTTGATAGCTCAAACCTCACTTGCTCTAGCTCATCTTGACATGATGTCATTATTTGCGAATGTGTTTTGCAAATAGTTGACGCTCATGCATATAATCCTTGTAACATGTGACTATACTTTGTAAATGTGTTTTGCAAAAGGTTGAAGTCCATGTACCTAATCCTTGTAGCATGATCTAAGTTTGCAAATGTGTTTTGCAAAAGTTGGAGATCATGCATCATCCCTTTGCATGGTCTAAGATTGTGTATTGATATGTTCCTTGACATTAGACCGTGGTAGTGACTCTTTGGATGTCTTGTGATTTCTGCATTGATCTAATGTGTTTAAGGTCATGCAAATAGATGGGTTGTGTAGCCCTCTGAATAAGCTTTTCATAGAGTCCAAGATCACTCGATTCCGACATCGGAGTCAAAAGTTATGACCGTTTTTCCGAGTGTCGCCTGTGCTGAAAAACTGGAAACGGAAGTACCACAATTTGTACTGCGGTAGTTCCGCAAAAAACGGAAGTACCGGGGAAAAATCGGAACTTCCGATTTCCGAGCGGAACGTTTTTTCCAGAGAGCGACTTTTTGGATGACTTGGCCTCGGAAAAATCGGAAGTACCGCAATTTGAACTGCGGTAGTTTCGATTTCGCTGAGAAACGGCTAGTTTTCTGACCGTTGGTAAGGAAATCGGAAGTACTGCGGTAGTTCTGATTTTCCTGATTTTTCAGGGGTTTGGCTCCAACGGCTAGTTTTCTTGTGTGGGGTATAAATATCTTCTTGTGGCCGGTTGAAGATGTTGTTGCTTGACTCATTTCTGTTGTCTTGAGCTAGAGTGAGACTCTCCACTCAATTGTGCATGTGTTGCACTTTGTGAGAAGGGAGAGGTGATCTAGAGTGCATGTGTTGCATCTAGAGGAGGACTTTGTGTTCGGATTGAGCTAGTGCATTTGTTGCACGTGGTGAGAGTCAAGTGAGGGACTTGGCTTGTTACTCTTGGAGTTTGCCGACTCCTAGACGGCGTGGGAGGCGTCGTGCGCGGTGATCTTCTCAAAGAAGGTTGTGAGAAGACCCGGCAAAATTGTGAAGGTTGGAGTTCACCTACCCAGAGCGGGAAAGAGTTACCACTAGTGGATTTGAGGTGAAAGACTTAATTCGTGGAGCCGGTCCGATTCGTTCGGGCTTACCTCAACGTGGACTAGGGGAGACCGGCAAGTCTCCGAACACCACGGTAAAAAAAGAACGTGTCAATTGTGGTTTGCTTTCTTGTGCTCTATTTACCTTCAAGCAATTTACATACTTAGAACATATTTGATTGCTTGTCAACCTAGGATTGTAAACCTTGACCTAGAATAGAATTGTTTGTGCACTTAGACGAACTCATTAGTTTTAGGAGCTATTTGTACTAAACCATTTTGTATTTAGCTTCTGCATTGTGTACTTGGTTTAGACAAATAGAAAAGCTCTTGAATTGCTAATATTAATTAGAAGAGAATTTTTAGACTGCCTATTCACCCCCTCCTTTAAGCCTCTTTATCCTCGCCGTTTCATGCCACTTCTAGCCGCATTAATCCAGCGAGTAACCGGCCGCCGTTTCTCTTTTCTCCGCCTATATAAACCCTTCCCTGAGCTCCTGTCAGCACGCCACACCTCTCCCCGCCTCCAATTTCTCCTTCCGTGCGCTCGAGCCTTCCCCATGCCGTGTTCCCCATTCACCGCCTGATCGAGCTCCGGCGAGAAATCGCCGTCGCCCTGGTTGCTCTTGCGCCTCGCCGACATCACCCTTGTCTTCCTCGTGCCCCGACGACTGTCCTTCGCCCCTTCGCCGAGCGAAGCCGCCGCCAGAACCCCGTCACCGCCACTGCTCAAACGCCGCCGCCACCTTGCCTCGTCGTCGACTGCCATCCGGTCATCGTTGAGCAACGCCGCAGGTACCGACGAACTGCCCTCGCTCCCCTTTCACTCTTG
The DNA here is from genome assembly GCA_017311315.1 of Dendrocalamus latiflorus. Lineage (NCBI taxonomy): Eukaryota > Viridiplantae > Streptophyta > Magnoliopsida > Poales > Poaceae > Dendrocalamus > Dendrocalamus latiflorus. Next base: position 7,349,660 of record CM029666.1, on the reverse strand, counting down.
CGCCACTCGCCAACCACCGCTGCCACGCCACGAGCCCGAGTGCCGCCTCCGGCCGGCATCGCCACATCAGCGCTCATGCATGTGTGGCAGCCACCTAGCGCCATGGCTCAGCCACGTTAACTTCGTTGCCACGCCAACAGTGGACCGAGTCCACGGTGAACCGAGCCAAATCGTGATGCAACAGATCTTCGTGGCGATGCAGGAGCTCGAGGAGTCGGCCCATTCTCGAGGCAACTCCTGCCACCGCCCTCCTACCGTGCCCATCGCCCCCGCCACCGCCCATTGCCTCCCCCTGACCTCCTTCTATGCCCGAGGGGGAGGGTGAACCTGTAGCATGGGAGCCGAATCTGGCAGCAGAGGAGAGTGAGGGGATGACGGCGGCGAGAAGGGAGGGAGCGGCAGACGGGAGCGAGGAGGAGCATGAGAGAGAGAGGGTGGTACCGTTCGATAGTTTTTCTTAAAAATAAGGTACTGTTCGACAGTTTTTCTTTAAAAAAATCTAGCATATGTTTGAAAAAATTAGTCTAGCATCAGTGTAAGCAACTAAGCATGATTACTTTTGGTGCCACAGATATGTGCTCAGCACTTCACTACTTCATTCGCCAGAACCGAGCATGCTTCAATGCAAGTAAATCTTCCGTTTGGTCACAATATGGTTAATAAATTGAGGGAAGTCATTACTTGGGTTACTTTTCTCAAATATTACCCATTCTGGTATCATATATCTCTATTACTAGTAGGTAATTCCAGGCAGTAACTCATTCTTTTGCTCGGGATTTGTTTTGTGCTATGAATATCTTTCTCATGATTGTGTAAACTTAATTCCTAAGCTTTCATTACGTGAAAAGAAATATGAGATAAGGACATCACATAGAAGCGGTGCTTATGTTCCTTAATCAAAGCACTGCTGCACAGTAGTACTCACATTGGAGAGCACTCTTGGTTTTAATTTTCCTCAATCAAAAGCGGTGTTCTAACCTCTCAGTGCAGTGCAAATGCACAATTAGTAAAATTTGATAATGATATTCTTCTGGCCCGCATGATCATGAATATCATGCCTGCTTTTTTAGCTTTTCTTTGCTCTCATTGTTGAGTTGAATACTTGGACATACGTTTAGAAACAAAGGGAGTTTATTTCTTGGAAGATACAAGATCAAGCCGAACAAGATGACAGAAATCTGTATACATACTCTAATGATAGGTATAAGCACTGACCGTAGAAATGTATGCTCACAAAGTACTACCCATTAGGTCTTCTCAGAGCCATTTCTTAACAAAAAAAGAACTTTGGGTTGCTTTCCAAATTTTGCTTCCTGTTTATGGCAATATGGGCTCAGAACTACTAGATTTGCGGTTCATAGTATCACATCTATTGGGAGGGATTCAATGCTGTACATTTTTAAAGGTCTCGAAGACCAAGGAATAACATGAATATGCAATGCATTTCAGGTACATCAACTCCAAGGCAAGGAGGATGTGATCAAGAAGATATAATACACCGAGATGGAGTTCGATCTATTCGACGACGACGAAGTGGAATGTTCAGATTCTCTACCCAGCAGCAGGAACCACGAAGATATCAAAGATCGACAGGAGCCGTGGAAGTAGCCACCGGAACTGCACCATCACGAATCCTATGCAAAGGTTCCACACGAGGAGCAGAGGCAATCACGACAGGCACGAGGAGCGGCTGGTGAGGGCGCAGGAGCGGCGGAACCGGGAGTCGGGAGAGGCGGCTCTCCTCCACCAGCTGGGTGCCCGACCTGCGCCGCGTCTGGGCACGGTCCAGGCCGTCGTCGTTCAAGCGGAGGAAGCAGCGGGCGTCGTGCACGGACATGGTCTGCGAGACGCCGATGACGGCCGCGAAGAGGCCACAGCCCGGGCCGGAGGACGACGGGATGAGGTCGCTCGGGACGGTGTCCAAGGCCCTGCTTCACGATGAGACGGACGTAAGCTCACGCAGCGTGTAAACTAAACGTCCTGATCCGTTTCTTGGTCGTTGCATCTACGATGCATTCGCAGTCCCGGAAGGCCGGAACGCCAGCTAAGTTTCGGTGCAGTACTGATTACTGAGCTGGCTCCTCTTTAGCACCACCTTGTTGGGCTTGGGCTGGTGATACGAGAGAGCTTTTCCGATAGTTGCCATGTGTTGTCGTTTTCTTCTCAAAGTTTGCACCTGCGCATGCGCATTGTCATACCCATCTGAGTGAATGCTGAATAGACTGGACACATGGTGTAACAGCAACGACGTCACCTATCACTGGACGCAAGAAATCACGGTCTTGCACGGACGTGATGCGCGCTGACCAGGTGAAGGAGCTGAAACGTGGGTGCTCGACAGCCAGCGGAACGCAAGATTAACGCAACGGGCGGCACGGTCCGGAATAGGCCCGATCCGGTTAAATTATCACACAATGTTTCAAAATTGTCATGAGAGAATTCTAAGAAAAGATTGCTGGTGAGAACGTGGCTAAATAAAGAATATGTTGTCTATTTATAAAAATAATTTAAGATCTTTTACTTTTTTATTTTTAAACTTACAAATGATAATAAACTATTATAAATTTTAAAAAATCAATTATTACTTATGTTAAACAAGCTAAACAGGTTGTACCCAGTGGTGGATCTACAGGATATGTCGGGTGGGCCCCGGCATACCCTGTGGCGGTGGGACCCAGCCGAGGTACCGGGCACGCGGCGCTCCGCTCCAATTCCTCAGGGAGACTTCGCCACGCGCCGCGCCGCTCCGCTCGATCGGTCGATCTAATTTCTCAGGCCTCAGCGATACGGTTGACGATTCCAATTCCTCAGCTCGTCAGCCGAAATCAACCAGGTAATCAACTTCTTTTTTCAGTTGTTCTAGAATCCAGACATACCTACAGAATCTCCCAGTCTCTGCACATCCTTCTAGGTGATAATTGAATTGAAAATGTTTGCAGAATACATTTGGCATAAGTTTAAGAAAATGCTGAATATTCCTCAAATATGCGGAAACTGCTACTACATGGTTTTCATACAAGGTTCATAAAAAAGCACGATTTTTTTAATATCAGCAATATTAATTGAACCCTGATGCTTCAGTCCAGGATGGTTTTGGGATTTTCATTAGAAGCATCATGCGCTGGGAAATGGGTTTGCAAAGCAAACTGAGACATTGAAAACAGAGGCTTGTCGATGCTCACAAACTTAAACATCGACTGAATAGAAAAAATCTGTTAATGAAACAACATTAACATCCGTAAATTGAAAAATATATATCCACGTGACAAAGGATAATAGGCCTGTCAAGCTGACTTTATACCTCTATATCTTGCTCTACTGTCTTGGTGTTGATATTGTCCTTCGCGTATGTCCTATAACGTTCAATTGTTTTCTGCATGCTGAATTGAAAATAGAAAGGTAAACGTATGTCAGAATGGTATTGGTTCATTTAGAGATGCAGAGACTTAGATATTTCATCCAAAATATTTGGTGTTCCCTGGTAAGGTTTCATAAAATATGGATCAATAGAAAGCGTGTAAACAGGGATTGAACCGTTCTGCAACTCTTGAGGTTTTTAATTTTTTTTTCATCTTGCTCTGATTATGTAGATATGAAGAGAAGCGGAGACATTGAAAGTTATTCTGTTAATCGGTTTGATGAGATTAATATGGAGTTGCTCTCTTGTATGTCGGCTTTTAATCCTTCCAACTCATTTGCTTCTTGTGATCCAGGTGATAGACAGCCCATTGAAAGTTTTTTTTTCGCCTTCCGCATGATCCAGGTGATAGACAGCCCATTGAAAGTATTCTGTTAATCGGTTTGATGAGGTTAATATGGAGTTGCTCTCTTGTATGTCGGCTTTCAATTTTTCCAACTCATTTGCTTCTTTCGATGCATAGAAGGTACGTAGACTAGCTGAGTTCTACCCTAAAGAGTTCTCGAGCAATTATTTGCTAAAACTTGAATTGTAACTTGGTAATTATATTGATGACATGAGACAAGCTGATAGCTTCAAAGATCTAGACAATTTTGTTGATCTCTCAGTTAAGCTTGTTGAAACAAAGAGGCATAAAGTGTATGATATGGTTTACATGCTTCTCAAATTGGTTTTGCTTCTACCAGTGGCAACAACAAGTGTTGAAAGGGTATTTTCTGCAATGGTTTTAGTGAAAACAAAGTTAAGAAATAAGATGGGTGATAGTCTTTTGAATGATTGTCTAGTCACATTCATTGAGCGGGATATTTTCTTTGAAGTGGATGAAGATGATATAATCGAGACTTTCATGTCCTTTAGAAAGCGTAGGCTAAAAAAGTCAGATAAGTAGTATTGTAAGTCTTTTTTATATATATTTGAGACTATTAGTATGGTGTTTGAACTATTGATATTGTAATTTGTGCAACTTCCAACTTAATCCTTGAATTTAAGACTTATCATATTATTTAGTGCCTGTATATCGAATTACGGTGCAAAATTTACAATTATTTACCGAATTGGCAAATGGTTTTACCGAATTACATATAAAAATTTTGGTGCGGCATACCCTTTGGTAAAATCCTGGATCCGCCACTGGTTGTACCATACGTCCATACAAACGTGTATAACAATTATATTCCTGTACCAAATAGATCATATCTACTGGGTTACACGTGCTTTGCTTACGAGCCGAGCATGCAGAACGGGCCACTGTGCTCGTCTCGTGCCATATATCTACAGTAATAGATCCCGCTGGGCACGGCCATCTGGACACGAGCTGAGTACTGCATGTGAGCTTTCGAGGGGGGCAGGCGTGTATGCTACACTTACCCATCGTTGACGTAACGTGTCAGGTTGCTGTCCAGATGCTCTCAGTGCGGGACCGATACGCCAAGACGTTGAGTACGTCACGTGTCTATTCTAGCTCGTGCACCTAAGCAACGTAGACTAGGAGTCAAAATCCTCAAGGCAACAGTAGATCAATCTGTCCTTTTTTAACCGGAGTTCGTATGTGAAGCGTACGTAGTCTGGTCCTTGGTGTTACAAATTGTGCGCTTTTTTAGGCTGTAGATTTTTCCCCTCTCCATTTTTTGCCTAAGGAGGACGACTCCGTAAACATTTTTTCATTTTCTTTATCTGATGAGAGGACATTGATTTGTGAGAAATAACCATTTGCATTGGATGGTAGGGTGGGTGACCTCCTCTTGCCTTGCCGTCTGGTTACTGTTCTGTCATGAGCTACAGACAATATACCCTGATCAATTCGGCTTCGGCTTCTGGCTTATTTTTCACTATTTATAAGTTTCGTCTTTTTCTGAACTTTTGGCTTTTTGTTGAGCTTTTTTGCCGGTTCTTTTTTTTCGTATTTGTTTGTATTATACGTAATGGGCTAACATATTTTTTATATTTTTAAATTTTTTAAATTTAATTATGTTAAATAAGCCTCTGTCAGCTACAATGCTTTTTTCAGCCAGTTACAACGTTTTCAGCCATAAGCCATGAGCTTTTCAGCCGAACCGATCACCACCACAATCCCAAATGAACAAGCCTCTTCTATGGAGCTGGGCCACGAATGGCTCCATAGCCCACTTAACCTTTTCTTCAACCTCTAGTCGTGCACCATTGATTCAACGCCTGTAGTAAGTGCTCACCTTCAGGTACCACTCTCAACTCTGCGCTGTTCTTATGGGTATCTCTTCCAGTAGGGTTCCTAGGACAGCCACCCTAACTAGCCCTATTGCTGGATACTCCCCTACTCGAGAGGTGTCCCTCCTAGATTGGATCAAAGGGAGCTCTTCTTCTTTTTCTTCTTCTGACACCCCCATCACATTACACAATCTATCATCGACTTGCTAAACACAAACTCACAATAAAAAGTAGTAAAAAAACGAGACTTAATATGCTTCATTGTGCTATAGTTTCCTAAGAACACATGGAGTTGTGTACAACGATTGCTCAGGGGTTGATGGGTTTATATAGAGTTCATCGGCAAATCTGGGCCGTTGGATCAGACGTATAGTCCTCAGATATATGGACAGAAAACTTACCTTTTCTTTGGCCTTGTGAGTGGCGTGCTTCATGCATGCATATGCACGGCAAGTGTTTTTGGCATCTGTTCATGAACTGCCTTGTGAAATATTTTTGGGAATCTTATAGTGCTGGAGGCAGCAATTTAACGGCCGGATTGGACCTTTATAATTGTTGGAAATATACGTAATATTTTAATTCTAGATTTTACTAGGAGATAAATATTACAAATAACTTGTGATGCATAAATCAGTACTAACGACAGGCAGCACATTGTACTTCTAAATATATGCAGGAACAAAATTTAAACATAGTCGATCGGTCGCACGAACGACTTATGGTTGAGCCTGATGAAAAACAGTGAGCAACACAGGCTCGATAAAGTGCAAAACATAGATGAAGCAATCAAGTGAGCGATCGCGCAGATGTGCGCTGTTCGGAAATCTCATTGCCGCCTCTGTGCAGGTCTTCACGACAGCAACAACTCGGAGATACCACTCCCCTCCTTCACGGTGCACGCTGGGAAGAAGAGACAACAAGGTTCAGGTAGCGCAACACAACAATACAGGTTTGTAAGAAGAAGGAAAAGAAATGGAGGCATAATTTAGGACAATCTGCTCTGGACGTCTCCTGGCATATATATAGATGTAGACTGTTAACTGGGGTGATTTACCAGCAGTGATTAGGGACACTATGCTCTGAACGTCTTCGGGTATATATATAGATGTAGACTGTTAATTGACGTGATTTACCACACAATTTACCGTTAGTGATTCGGGACACTCTGCTCTGGACGTCTCTAGGCATATATACATATACACACACATATACATATATACATACACACACACATATATGCAGATTGTTAACTGATGTGTGATTACCATGCCATTGACCATTACACATAAGTCAGAAGTCACGCGATTTACCAAACGAAATTAAATATGTGAATACGCATACGTGTACGTGCGTGTGCGCGTATTTAGCTAAAGCCCTCTCATGCCATGTGTCAAATTTTTAGAGAATGGCAATAATCTCACTTTATAAATTGGTTTTCTCCATCTTACCTTGGCAATATGATATTAAACCATGTTAGATTTGAAATGAAAGGAACTGTATCTCACGTTCACATGGCCCTAATTTATAAAAGGGATAATTCAGTATTTGCCACTTTATAGAGTGGTGTTTTATGATTTGCCACTATATAGATTGTAATTTAGGATTTACCACTCTATACAAAATCCAATTCAGACTTCATCATTTTTGGCTTTTCTTAGCATTTTTCCTATTTTAGTCCACGTGAAATGTCCCTTTGGCCCCTACACCAGCTGCTGTTGTCCACCCCTGGAGACCGTCTCTTTTCTGGATGTCAACATGAAAATGGTTTAATTTAATATACTTTCTCTCTCAATTGATTTACTTGTTTTTAGTTAACATCCAAACCATACAATTTTCATAAAGAATTCAGGTAAAGACCATCTTAGGCTAAAGCTAATTAAGGCTAACGAATATTCGATGTGGATACCATTAGGAAAGCAGCACTCGGTACATACTCATACGATGACAGAATGCATCAATAACTCTCTTTAAAAAAAAATGGAGGAAAATACATCAGCAAGCAAACGAGTGGTAACACAACGGCTGGTGCACGGCAAAAGGGACATTTTATGCGGGCTAAAATAGGGAAAACGCTGAGAAAAGGCAAAAATAGCGAAGTCTGAATTTGATTTTGTATAAAGTGGTAAATTCTAAATTGCAATCTATAGAGTGACAAATTGTAAAACACCATTCTATAGAGTAGCAAATATCCAATTGGCCCTTTATAAAAAGCTTCTCTCTCGATCAGGAATCCTCCTGTTCAAGCACGCGCCGTAAAATTGTAACTTTGGGAGGCTGGAAATCAATCAAATCTGTGTAATAATGGTGGAAGATATAGTTTCCAGATAATCCGTATGCTAATACTTGGTAATAGTATATTAGTAAAGGGAAAAATGGTAAATGACTCGACTACATCTACGCCCGTTGAAATCCTACCATCCATATTTTTTTCCTTTTTAGAGATGACAACCTCACTCTTAATTAACCCTAACCACGGAGTTAAAGGGTTAAACAAATTAACTAAACACCTAATGACTAAATTACAAGGCAATTAAGCTTCTATAAACATCCATCTGACCATATTACAATATAAAATATTGAATAAATAAATACATTCATAAATTGCATTCCAGTGAATAATACATTTCAACTCACAGACTTTACAATTCTATACACTTTATGTTCATACAAAACATTACACATATGTGTTCATACATATAAATAAATACAACTCGATACAATTATAATGGATGAGCTTCTTTCAGACTGGCCATTTGTAAGATCGAGGAGGCCGACTAGAGGGGGGTGAATAGTGGGTCTAAAAATTCTCTTCAAATTAATACTAACAAATAAAGAGCTTTTCTATTTGCCTAAACCAAGTAAACAATGCGGAAGCTAAATTCAAGTTGGTTTAGATCAAATAGCGCCTAGAACAAATAAATTTGCTTGTGTGCACCAACAATTCTAGCCAAGCTCAAGATTTGTAATCCTAGGTATACAAACAATCAAATTAATTCTATGAATGTAAATTGCTTGAATGTAAATAGAGCACAAGAAAGCAAACCACAAAAGACACGGTCTCTTTTTACCGTGGTGTTAGGAGACTTGTCGGTCTCTCCTAGTTCACGTTGAGGTAAGCCCGAACTAATCGGACCGGCTCCACGAATTAAGCCTTCCACCTCAAATCACTAGTGATAGCTCTTTCCCGCTCCGAATAGGTGAGTTTCAACCTTCACAACTTCGCTGGATCTTCTCACAACCTTCTTTGAGAAGATCACCGCGCACGACGCCTCCAACGCCGTGTAGGAGTCGGCAAACTCCAAGAGTAACAAGTCAAGTCCCTCACTTAACTCTCACCACGTGCAATGAATGCACAAGCTCAATTTGGACACAAAGTCCTCTAGATGCAACACATGCACTCTAGAACACCTCTCCTCTCTCACAAAGTACAACACATGCACAATTGAGTGGAGAGCCTCACTCTAGCTCAAGCAACACAACACTAGCACCAGCAACCCCCTCCCAACAGCCCTTGAGGAGGTATTTATACACCTCCCTCAAAAACTAGCTGTCGTAGGGGCGTAGGTGCGGTGATCGTCACGCCCGAAGGACAGCGTTTGCTATACTCGGCGCGCCTCGCCTTCCCCGCCACCAACAACACGGCTGAGTACGAGGCGCTGCTCTTTGGCCTGGCGAAGCTCAAGGCAGTCGGCGCGAGACGGGTGCTCGTACGCACCGACTCGCGCTTGGTGGCCGGTCATGTGGATAAGTCATATCAAGCCAAGGACCCTGAGTTGGCTAAGTACCTCGCGGCTGTGAGGGCGAGGGAAAGGCACTTTTTGGGCGTCACCGTCAAGGCCATCCCCCGCGCGGAGAACGAGCAGGCCGACGCCCTCGCTAAGGCGGCCAGCCAGCAACTGCCCCCCCCCCCCGGAGGGGGCATTTTATGAGATATTAGTGCAGGCGGCCATCGCGCAGGACAACCGGGACGCGGCACTCGTCCACCACATTGACCGGACGGGTGATTGGCGAGAGCCCATCTTCAATTTCTTGCAAGGCATCGCCGAGCCGGAGGACCCCGCCGAGCTTCGGCGCTTGCAGCACCGCGCAAGATCCTTCCAGGTGTTCGAAGGGATACTCTACAAGAGAGGGGTTTGCGCACCGCTCTTGCGCTGCCTCTCGACAGAGGGGGGAAAGGAGCTCCTTGCGGAGATCCACGCGGGCGCGTGCGGATCCCACCTGGCGCCGAGGTCATTAGTTGGCAAGGCGTTCAGGCAAGGCTTCTACTGGCCAACTGCCATCACCGACGCCCAGGACCTCGTCCGTCGGTGCCAAGGATGCCAGTGGATGGCGCGCATCATCCGCAGGCCCCCGACGAGCCTCAACCCTATTCCTCCGGTGTGGCCGCTGGCACGCTGGGGCGTCGACATAGTAGGACCGCTTGCCCGAGCTCCAGGGGACCTCCGGTTCGTGGTGGTCGCGCTAGAGTATTTCTCCAGATGGCTGGAAGCGGTCGCCCTGGCTAAAGTAACTTCTGCGGCCATACAGCGCTTCCTCTGGCAAAACATCATATGTCGCTTCGGCGTGCCCCGGGAGCTCACGGTTGACAATGGCCTGCAGTTCGACGCCACCCTATTCAAAGACTATTGCGACAGCATGGGCATCACCCTCCGATTCGCCTCGGTAGGGCATCCCCAGTCCAACGGGGCGGTCGAACGGGCGAATGGCGCCATCTCCGCTGCCATCAAAAAGCGCCTGGTCGGGTTGCCGAAGGGCAAGTGGCCGAGCGAGCTTCACAGCGTTCTTTGGTCGCTTCGCACAACCGTAACGCGCCCGACGGGATTCACGCCGTTCAAGCTCCTTTTCGGCGACGAAGCAGTGACGCCCGAGGAAATCAAGGCCGGCTCGCGGAGGGTCCTCGTCCAAGCACCCGAAGAGGAGCACCGTGTGTCCTTGGACCTCCTCGACGGGCTACGGGCAGATGCAGCCCACCATGTCGAGAAGTATGCGCGGCAGACAATGCGTACTCGGGACCACTCTATATGCCCGCGGGGATTCAAGCCTGGGGATCTCGTTCTCAGAGTGGCGCTTCAGGCGGAGACCGCTGGCAAGCTGGAGTCCAAGTGGGAAGGCCCGTATATTGTGATGGAGGCATTGCCAAAGGGGGCGTACCGCCTCGCCACGCTCGAAGGGCAAACCCTCCGACACACATGGAATGCGGACAGGTTGCGGCGATACTACGCCTAGAAGTAGGACAACAAGCGTAGAGCCGCCAGCCCTTTGTTATACGATGCTCGCCCGCGCAAACGGGAGTTCAATAAAGGTTACTGTTCCCGGCGCATTCCCTGTCCGCACTGAGCAGAACAAAGTCCACGGACTCTAAATAAGACGTAGCGTCGAGGTCTGCCTCCGCACGCATGAGTCTCCGGACTATAAAGGAAGTCGTAGCGTCGAGGTCCGCCTCCGCACGCACTAGTCCACGGACTCTAAATAAGACATAGCGTTGAGGTCTGCCTCCGCACGCGCGAGTCTCTGGACTATAAAGGAAGACGTAGCGTCGAGGTCCGCCTCCGCACGCACTAGTCCACGGACTCTAAATAAGACGCAGCGTTGAGGTCTGCCTCCGCACGCGCGAGTCTCCGGACTATAAAGGAAGACATAGCGTCGAGGTCCGCCTCCGCACGCACCAGTCCACGGACTTTAAATAAGACGTAGCGTTGAGGTCTGCCTCCGCACGCGCGAGTCTCCGGACTATAAAGGAAGACGTAGCGTCGAGATCCGCCTCCGCACGCACCAGTCCACGGACTTTAAATAAGACGTAGCGTCGAGGTCCGCCTCCGCACGCGCGAGTCTCCGGACTATAAAGGAAGACGTAGCGTCGAGGTCCGCCTCCGCACGCACCAGTCTACGGACTTTAAATAAGACGTAGCGTCGAGGTCCGCCTCCGCACGTACTAGTCTACGGACTTTAAATAAGACGTAGCGTCGAGGTCCGCCTCCGCACGCACCAGTCTACGGACTTTAAATAAGACGTAGCGTTGAGGTCCGCCTCCGCACGCACCAGTCTACGGACTTTAAATAAGACGCAGCGGGGGGACGCCCTCGCGCGCACCAGTCTACGGACTCTAAATAAGACGTAGCGTCGAGGTCCGCCTCCGCACGCACCAGTCTACGGACTCTAAATAAGACGTAGCGTTGAGGTCCGCCTCTGCACGCGCGAGTCTCCGGACTATAAAGCAAGTCGTAGCGTCGAGGTTCACCTCCGCACGCGCCAGTCCACGGACTTTAAATAAGACGTAGCGTCGAGGTCCGCCTCCGCACGCGCGAGTCTCCGGACTATAAAGAAAAGCGTAGCGTCGAGGTTCGCCTCCACATGCACCAGCCTGCGGAGTATAAATAAGACGCGGGTGTCTTCCCTGCGAGCTTTGCGGAATATAAACAAGATGCGGAGGTCTTCCCTTCGCGTTCGGCGGCAGGTAACACTAAGAAAGGTACTGCTTGGTTTCGTTATAAAAGCAAGGGGGCTACATGCCTACAAGCATACGAACCAGTACATCATCCCCTCGCCCTACCGACCAACCGCTCAGCCTTGGCGCGGTGCGGACGAACCCGTGCCATCGTCGCCGTGACCCTGAAGGACTCCTTCGAGCCAGTGGAGGAGGTCCCCCTCCCCATGCAGTGTCTGCTGCACGGCGACCCTCGCTGCATCTTCCCCGAAGCGGCCCCAGATCCGTTGATGGAAGTTTTGCAGGCTAGGCCCGATGGAGCGAATGGCGTCCGCCATAACTTCTGGACGGCCGGGAGGATCCAGTTGAGGATTCGCCAGCTCATGGGTGTGTCTGCACCCACGAGTGTGAAGCAGGGCGAGGGCGAAGCACGCACCAACATAGCCGCAGTGCTCGCCAAACGTTCTGGCGCCACGAAGAGCAACCCCAGCCCCCTCCTCGATCAACCCGAGCGTCTCCGACAGGGCCTCCAGCCCGTGCGCAGGGTCCGGCACTCTGACGCACAGATCTCGGAGGGCCTGGTTCAGAGACTCCATGGCCCGCCACGCCGACGTGGACGCATTTTCCAAGATGAGACTATTCCCTGCAGCAGACTCCGCCAGCTGGGCGTTCTCCCCTTCTAGGGCGGCGATCTGCTGCAGAAAGGCGGCGCGCTCCTCAGCCGCGGCGCACTTGGCTTCCGTGGCCTCGAGTTGTGCGGCCGCCATGGTGCCCCCAGCACGCGAAGTTCTTCATCCTTCGCTGCGAGAGCATCGTTTGCTTCACGTAGGGTGGCTTCCAGAGCCCTCCGCTCCCGAACGCGGGCCTCGTCAAAGGACCGGCTAAGGGCAAGCGTCTAGCAAAAACAACAAGTCAGCAGGCGCCCAGCAGTACCTTGCAAGTTGAAGCGCACATGTTTACCCTCATCTCGGAGGCCTGCAGCGCGAGCGCTAGGAGATCCCCCTCGCATGACGACAGCATTTCTCGGTCAAGGCCGTTGTCGGTACGCTCTGCGGCTGCAGCAAGGATGCGAAGTATCTCCAGGTGAGGGAGGAAATCCGAGCGAGCGAGCCCCGGCCCCAACGCGTCAGGATTTACCGAGGCCGCGGCCACGTCAACAGCAACGGACATCTGCGGGGCACCCTGCACAGCTCTTTGGACTTCGCGCATACCTCCGCTGCTCGATCCTTCGCCATGTCCGGGAGACTTCGTCTCGCCTGATGTTGGCAGAATGAGCGAGCAGATCGGAGAGAGTTTCGCGAAGTCACGAGAGGAAAGGGATTCACACCTACCCCCTGCGCCTCTCGCCGCGGTAGGAAGTGGCGCCGTTCCGACGGCCAAGCGGGAGGCGGGTGTCTTGGTGGTCGGCGAGGAGGTCTTCTCGGTCGCGCCAGACGCCGTAATCCCGCGACAAGGCCCCGCAACGGCGTATCGACCCCTCGCTGGCGGCGGGGACTGCGTCCGAGGGCGTTTCGCCGGCGGCAGCACAAGTGATTCTTCCGGGGCAACACCAGCTACGGTTCCCGTCGCTCCCACGGTTTCCTCTGTAGGGGGCGCGCCCTCGCCGCCCCCCGCGGTTGGTAGCGCACCATCAACTGTGGTTTTTTCGCCAGGAACGGTGCTCCCCCCGGGTTGGCGAGTTCCGGCTCATCGATGGCCGCAAGCACGGGTTTGTTGGCGTCGGCGGAGGGTGCCGGGGGATTCGGGGCGGCGCGTTCCTCCGAAGCAGTGTGGCCGGGCCCAGGGGAACGGGCCCGGCGTCGCGAGGATAACACCCTCGCAGGGCTATCACCGTCCTGAGTGCCCGGAGTCCCGGCGGGAAGCTCCTCCGGCACCAAGCGTTCGGGCACAGTAATGCCTGGAGCTTCGCATGTGCGGTTTATCCGCCCTTGCTTAGCCGCCTTGACTGCGGCCTCGCGAGCCTGGTGTTCCTTAAGTGTGTACGGGCCGAGGAGCGCCGTAACCGCGCGCTCCACATCTTCTAGCCGAGCCACTGCACAGGAGATCACGTTAGCCAGGCGGAGACCAAACAGATACAACGGCGCGCGTAAAACGTACTGGACGACTTACAAGGAGCGGAGGGCGGAAGCAGGCGAGATACGGATGGGCTGAACCCGTCCTCGCGGGGGCCGTTCTGTCCAACATACTTCCCCCGGGAGGAGAGGGGCGCCGCCCCATACATTGTGAACTCCTCGGCTAGGTCGCGCAGGCTCATTCGACGGGCGACACCGACAAGACCTTGTAGCTTTCGCGTGTTGTCAGTCTCTGCCTTCAAACTCGGCGTGCTGTTAAACGAGATCGACCCACCTCGGCACTGCATTCCGCTCTTGTCGGTCACAGTGTAGTAGAACCACTGCCGAGTCCAGCCGGACTCCCATTGCCTCGGCGAAGCTGGCACGGGGAACAACGTCGCACACGACGCCCGGAGCACTAAGTCCACACCGCCGAAGTTGGACACCGCCCCGTCAACTTTTCGGGGTCGACAGCGTGCGTCGTGCAGGGTGGCGAATAAGCTCGCGCTGGGACGCCACCCCTCTGTCCGCATCGCCCACGTGAAGACAGCTAGGCGGAGTATTGCGTGGGGCGTCAGTTGGGCTAGCTCCAACTTGTAGGCCCGCAGGACTTCGCCCACGAACAATGTGGAGGGCATTCGAAGGCCGGCGTCGAAGAACGCGACAAAAACAATCGCCTCCATTGCCCGGGGCTTCGGCTCCGTCTCGTCCCGATGGGGTAGGCGAGCCCCATCCGATCCACGATCTTCCTCTCATCCACGAGTCGCTGCAGCGTCCCTTCAGTCACACGGCTCTTCCCCAGCACACGGGAACAGCTGCCTCCCGAGTGCTCCAACGGCGTCCCACCACTTGTTGGCGCGTGAGCTCCCCCGTGGCACCAACTCGTACTCCCTGGAAGGAGGGGACACCTCGCCTTGGCTAGGCAAGGAACCGCTGCGGGGATGGTAGGTGGCGGCGTCATGGCTAGCCATCGCTCTTCGCGACCAGCGAGAAAGAAGCAGGGAAAAGAGCAACTGGCGTTACAATTAGCACGGGCGGAAGCAAAGCCGCAAACCAAAAACAGACAAAAAGCAAGCAAGGGCGCCTCCACCTCAACACTGGCACTTTATAAAGGCTGCTCGCCTCTCATGTGGCTTGAAGCGCAGACAGATCAAACGCGCAGCGATTCGGCTGCCCATGTTTTGGAAAGAAGAACCGCCGGGGCTTGGAGGGCCGTGCCCGGTAGGTGACCAAGCAGCGCACAACGCCTCCACGCCTTCAACACGCGTCCAACTTCCCTGGGGATGAGGCGAACGGCCGCGGTCACGCAACCGCTCACATCCCACGACGCACCAGTCGTGAGTCGCCACGTGTCCCACCTGCAGAATGGCAGACGGCACGACGTGACAGCCTGACTTCTGCCAGGCCAGGCGTCGGCGTGATTCCAGCCGCCATTAAAAGCGCACTACCAGACTGCAAGGTCACAACAGCTCCAACGCGCAACAATATCGGCGCCAAGCTCCAATTTTAGCGCGGGGACGGAGCGCGCGCGCGGCTACTTCGACTAGGCGCCAGCCTCCGCTGCCACCCGTCCGAAGGGTAGGGGACGGAGCGCGCGCGCCTCGGCTTCGACTAGGCGCCAGCCTCTGCTGCCACCCGTCCGAAGGGTAGGAGACGGAGCGCGCGCGCCTCGGCTTCGACTAGGCGCCAGCCTCCGCTGCCACCCGTTCGAAGGGTAGGGGACGGAGCGCGCGCGTCTACTTCGACTAGGCGCCAGCCTCCGCTGCCACCCGTTCGAAGGGTAGGGGACGGAGCGCGCGCGTCTACTTCGACTAGGCGCCAGCCTCCGCTGCCACCCGTTCGAAGGGTAGGGGACGGAGCGCGCGCGCCTACTTCGACTAGGCGCCAGCCTCCGCTGCCACCCGTTCGAAGGGTAGGGGACGGAGCGCGCGCGCCTTGACTTCGACTAGGCACCAGCCTCCGCTGCCACCCGTTCGAAGGGTAGGGGACGGAGCGCGCGCGTCTACTTCGACTAGGCGCCAGCCTCCGCTGCCACCCGTTCGAAGGGTAGGGGACGGAGCGCGCGCGCCTCGGCTTCGACTAGGCGCCAGCCTCCGCTGCTACCCGTTCGAAGGGTAGGGGACGGAGCGCGCGCGCGCCTACTTTGACTAGGCGCTAGCCTCCGCTGCCACCCGTTCGAAGGGTAGGGGACGGAGCGCGCGCCTTGACTTCGACTAGGCGCCAACCTCCGCTGCCACCCGGTAGGGGACGGAGCGCGCGCGTGTCTGCTTCAACAAGGCACCTTCCATCCCAGACCTCGGACTCCTCAACCACAAGCTTGGAGGAATTCACAGGCCGCAGGGGACGGAGGGGGCCAAAGGACTCGGCGGCATGGCTTCGGCCCTGTGAAGCCCTTCACCATGAGAGGCTCCTGTCGTAGGGGTGGCCCCCACCTAAGCCCAGCAGGCCTGTTAGGAGGTTATAAGAACCAGAGTAACGTGTGTAATGACATAAGTGCCCCTGATGGGGAGGTATGCATGTAAGGGTATAACTGTAAAAGCATACCCCATGTGAATATATATATATATCAGGATGAGGGGGAGGATGAGGCAGAACACTCCCACCTCTCCACTACCATCTCTCTCTCTGTTTGGTCTGTAACCACAACACTAGCCATTAGAGAAGAAAGAGGGCAAAATTCAGCCCGAGGGCCGAAACTACCGTAGTTACACGGCCGGTACTTCCGCCCTCTCAACGGCTACAAAAACTAGCCGTTGGGCTGGAAAACCGGTCAGACTGCCACACAGAAACTGGTCATACCGCCAGGTTTGGTCAGACCGCCCATACAGGACCAGTCAGACTGCTCTCAGAAAACTTAGCAAAGTCGCTCTCTGGAAAAAAGTTCCGCGAGAGGAACGAAAGTTCCGTGGGCCGGTTAGACCGCACTTACTATGCCGGTCCGACCACTGGGAGCATGCCAGTTAGACCGCCATTACCAGGCCAATCGGACCGCTGGTGCCAGGCCGGTCTGACTGCCTCTCTCAGGCCGGTCTGACCATCGGCAGCACACCGGTCAGACCGCTTGGCTCAAGCCGGTCTGACCGCTCCACAGTCAGATCAACTGCAGGAAAATCCGGAGCTCCTCAAGTCCGGTAGTACCGCTCGCACAGAGCCGGTACTTCTGCCTTCCAGTAATACTGCTCACACAAAGCCGATATTTCCGACGACCGGACGACCCGCTCACACAGAGCCGATCGGACTACTCACGTCCGGTAGTACCTCGCAACACATGTCGGTACTTCCGATGTCCGGTAGTACCGCTCACGCAGAGATGGTACTTCCGACCTACGGTAGTACCGCTACGCACACAGCTGTAGTTTGGATTTCCTTGAAAAGTGCAGATATCTCAACAGTGTTTGCAAAACTCATTTGCAAACTACGATATCATGCACACAAGGATCACAACATGATTTTCAACAAGTTGCAAAACACATTTGCACACTTTTGAAATAATGCCACAAAGATTAAAATATGAGCTACAACTATTTGTAAAACACATTCGCAAATATAAGCCTCATATCACAAGTAATGGAAACATGGACTTCAAGCACTTGCAAAACACATTTGCATGCATAGTCCCATGTTACGAGGATTCAACACATGAGTTTCAACCATTTTCAAAATACATTCGCAAATGCAAGCCTCATGTCAACATAAGCTAGAGCAAGTGAGGTTTAAGCTATCAACACATGATGAAACTCAAACTACTAGACATGACCCCTCTTAATAGTACGACAACCTATACTAGCAATTCGGTCTTCCAACCAAACACTAAGACCGGTAAAAGACTAGGAACACATCCTTAGCCCTAGCTAGTCATACCTTTGTCTTGAGTCATTATATTGATATGCATCAACTCATGATGCATTCTTTTCATCATCTCCATCAACACATGATGGTCTTCACTTAACATGATCAACACATGATGCATCATCTTCTTCTTGATGGCCTTCAACACATGAAGCCATCTTTTTCTTCTTGATGGCCTTCAACACATGAAGCCATCTTCTTCTCAATCTTGACTTGATAATCTTCAACTCATGAAGTCATCCCAAGTCATCCTCATTTGTGGAACCTAATCTATTCATCCAACTCATGAAAAATGTTAGTCCACAAAACAATTATCGTCAATTACCAAACTCTACCGTTAACACATAATGGAGGGACTAGATTTAACAATCTTCCCTTTTTAGTAATTCATGACAATCTACATGTACTCAAGCTACATGAGTATATTTGAACTACACAAGCTATATGTACTCAAGAATGTATTTCAAAGTAAAGATCCTCAATATGCATATTAAAAGAAACATAGATCAATACTTATGAAACTCCAAAACATAGAGATAGCTCCCCCTAAATGTGTGCATATAAGTGTATATAATGAAGATATATGCACATATTTATTTTGAACTAATTGAGGAGTTCAAACTATATAATGGATCCAAAGGATGCATTAATATATGAGAAAGTGATTTCGAATGTATACCCCTTGATTTCATCTTTCCATCCAAATGAGACTAAACATAAATAAACTTAAATAAGCATATTAGTCTCATATATACATTTGTCATTATCACCAACATATTATAAAAGTATTTGTCATTATTACCAAGATCTCATAATGGTATTTGTCATTAACACCAAAACCAACTTAATTGGATCTTGATCTCTCAATCCCCCCTTAACCAATTTAATCGGAGCTTGATCTTTCACCATAAGCATCAGCACAATCTATAGTAGCCTGAAATCAAGTACCTGTAGGAAGATATGACCACCGAAAATAGGAAATAACAAAATAAAGCAAGCAAGTAAAACCAGCATTGCCATCAGAACCCTTCTTGGAAAATAATATTTGGGCAATTAACTCATCGAGACACCATACCATCTGGGGCCAGTCGATACCTCTCGTAGTCGTAGGGTTTCATCATTCTACATAAAAGTAAACATGAGTCAATTCTGAGAACATTTTCACTTCCAACCAATCCCAATAAAATAGTCTACTGGAGTACCCAGCACACATTGACAATTGTTCACTGTCCAACGCACACGATGCACAGGTAAAGTGATAAGGACCAGTGAGAGAATGAGACTGGTAGAGAGAGAGGGACACCAAGAGTCACCATTATCGATGTAGATGCTACATAGTGGGTTCTCATCTTTTGTCAAAAAGATCACCCTAAGATAATCACCTCATGGTTATTAGGAACGAATCAAATCAGATTGTTCTATTTCTCAACCTTTTTTACTTGCTTCTATATGTGTGTGTGTGTAGGGGTGGGGGAAAGCTCGAAGCTTTCAAGTTAGCTTAGCTCGTTTAGGGCTCAGCTCGGCTCATGGCGTAAACGAGCCAAGCTGAGCCCATGTTTCAGCTCAGCCACATAATGAGCTGATCTTGAGCTAGCTTGCGAGCTGCTCAGTAGCTTGAGGCTCGGTCGGCTTGGCACCAGCCTAATGTCAGCCTACCCAGCTAGGCTAACCTTATCCCTAACCAATGTGCAGAGGGCAGAGGTGCCACACATAGCAAGCACAGCACATGCTCGGGCCTCAGCCTCCCCTCCTTATCGCCACCATCTGCCTCTCCTCCTCCTTGCCGTTTGTCTCCGCCTTCACCTCCCATTCCCATTCCCTTCCTCGCTCGCCTCGGCCTCCTCCTCACTGTCTGCCTTCGCCATCACCTCCTCCCCTCCTCACTGTCCACCTCTGCCACAACCACCCTTCCTCCTAGTTGTCCGCCTCTGCCTCCCCTTCCTATCCCCTTCCCTATCCGCCTCGGCCTCCTCCTCGCCGTTCGCCTCCACATCCCCTTGACTTTCCCTCAGCCTTCTCCTCACTGTCCGCCTCCCTATCCCATCCACTTCCCTGTCCGCCTCCTCCCCTCCTCCTCCGCAATAATCAAAGAAAGTCTAGTGAGCGGCCATTGCTTTGGATTTTGAAGGCAATGGCATTGTCGAAGTAATTCAAGAGTAATTCTTTTCATCTTGATCAGAATTTAAGTTTGAATGGAATTTTTCTAGCTTATAACATGATAGGCTTGTAAACATTTATGCTTACTTTCTTTCAAAATTAGTATGTGTGGATGGAAGCTTATCAGGTTACCATCTACACCAAGGGTTTGGGTTAGGAGTGAACAATTGGCTTGTCAATATGGAGGTGAGGAACACTTCCCGATTTGTGTATGTGTGAACTGAGAGATAAATTTAAGCAAATTGCACGTAGTACTATTAGGGAGTATAATATGTCTTTTAGGCTTAATAGTTTATGATTATTCATATGGAATTCCAGGGTGGAGGCTGGTGTACTGATGATAAAAGCTGTGTGTTCCGCAAGGGCAGTCGGCATGGGTCATCAAATCACATGGAAAGGTAGCTCCAGTTTATAGGGATAATGAGTAATAGACCTAAAGAAAATCCTAGTATTCTTCTCATCAATTCTGTGTTGTGATATAGTTCATACTACTTTGCTGTCAAAAAAAGAATATATATGGTGTCCAGGCACCAAGGAGCACTCGTTCTTTTTACAGTATATATGTATATATATATATATGTTGATTATTCAATTGTTGTTTCTGGTTGAGGAATTGTAATGATGCTTTTGTCTCTTAGATCATGGAGGTTGCATAATTTAATTGCATGTTTTGTATATAACGAGCCTAACGAGTCGAGCTCAAGCTTTCAACCGACCTGAATCGAGCCTCTGTTTCAGCTTGTTAGCCTAATGAGCTTTCGTGATCTGAACTAGCTCGATATCCACCCCTATGTGTATGTGTGTGTGAATACTGTTGGACCCCGGAGTAACAACTCCTAGATCCTCTGTGTTAATTGCACTAGTTCAGGATTCGCTACTGCACACAGTGGTAACAGAGATACATATCAAGCATAATGACAAATTTTATTAATTAAAAGAGTATGACCTTATGGCCAATGTTTACATTGACATCCCATAAGCCAAATTTAAATAACAGCAGCGGAATATAAATACCGAAGTGGAAGAAGCCCAACAAGCCTACCCATAGGCAAACGACAGTAAGGCGCGACCTACTCATTCTGGTCCTCACTGTAGTCGAAGATGTCTTCCTCTGAGTAGAGATAGCAAGGGTGAGTACAAAGCTATACTCTATAGTTATATAAAAAATAATAATAATGCAAGGCTGACAAGCGAAGGCATATAGGGTTAATTGAGCGTAAAGCAGAATTTAAAGAAATACAGTAAATAGATTGAAAATTGCTAAATCTAATACAGTAAGTAAAAATAGTAATCTAAGCAAAATAATATCGTCAGTGTAGGCACCGACCTGTCACCAACCTAACCATGAGCATCCCACCTAGACTATTTTTTTTTCAAAAGATCATACATAGATTCTATCCATCCATACGCCTTTCATAAAATATTTTCAAAAATAAAGTATAATCTATAAAAAAAACTTTACTCAACATGCCCATGACCATGGGCACGGCTATCCAGAATAGTTTATACACTCTGTAGATGTGGTACAACTTTACCCACAAGGGATGATCAACTTATATTGCCATGAAATTAGCACACTTCTTTTGGTGTGTGGTGGAGAGATCATAACAAGACCTTTACAATGCAAAATCGTCAACCTGGTCATGCCTCCACTAAGGTTTCACTCCAATAAGGAATCTACTAGATTGGTGCCTCCTCTTGTGCCGTGTGAGACTTCTCATGGTCTAAACTATGCTCACAATCAACCTATAGTGTGACTCGGATTGGGTCCCGCAAATTAGTTAGCCAGAACTGTCTCATACTAGTCTTATGGTAGTACAATAGGGTTTTGTAATAGTAGCTTACAGACTGGTGCTTAATTGACTTAGCCACTTTCCACGTACCCCTTGTGCTAAACATCAACATTGTGTCACCGAACAACAACGTGTGCAAGCAAGCACCCACTAACTAGCTATTTGCCTAAGTCTAAACCAAGTATTTTATTTTAGTTTTAAATATTTCATATACTTACTTGACTCACTGAAGTCAAGAATACATTTTAAAAGCTTATCATTTTATGTGGAAAAGATGTCCCAAGCTTAGAGTTATATCTATGCATGTCTAAGCATTTGCTACAAAATTGTAGTCCATACTAGTGTACTTACTAAGTTTTATTTTAGGGTGACAAGGTATCTAGGGATCTATATCAATGGAGGTATTAACAAGTAGGCAATAACTAAGTTTAGAACTGAATTGGAATACGATGAATAAAAATATGCATACAAATAATTTAAAACAACTTGATTTTATTTTGTAATCTAGTATCAACATTATCAAGGTGTGTAACTTACCTTGCTCTATAGATTGGTGTGAATCGTCGAAGTAGAATTGTTCCGAATCGTCGCAGTCTACATATGAAAAATAACCCACCAAATTTAAATAAACTCCAAAAATTAAAAACAAGGGTGGAAATGGATATATTGGAATTTTTTATAAATTTAGAAATTTGAATGGGTTCAATCCAAGCTAGAATGAAGGAAAACGGGCTCCTGGAAATTTGAATTCTAAAAGCTTGAAAAACTATAATTTTTGGAATTATTTTTCTAAAGAAAAAGGGAATTATGATGTCAATAAAGGAATTATAATTTTAGCAAAATTAATTTTTCTAAAGGAAAAAGGAATATATGATGTCATGCTGATGTCAGCCCTGATTTTGAATTCTTGGTTGAGGCCGTGTGGGACCGAGTCCACGGACCAACGGTCAGCTGAGGTGGCAAGAGGAATGGTGTTGCGCCTATGTGGTGGCTGATTGGGTTGATTTGCTGATGTGGCATGCCATATGGCTGACAGGTGGCGATGACGTGGCTTGGGAGTGGCCCTGTGCTCACGTGGCATGCCATGTTGCATCCACGTGGCTGTTGACTCAGTGAGTTTGCTAACGTGGCATGACACATGGGTTTGAGGAGCTGACATAGCTGCTGCCAGTGTTTGATGCACTGGTGTGGCGGCCTGTTGCTGAGGTGGTGTGCCCTGTGGCTCCTTATGGCGGCCATGTCACCCTAGCGTGCTGACATGGCTCGTTGATTGGTGATGCGCACAGGGTCAGGCTTGCCTGTGGTGTGGTCCACGGTAGGGCTCAACGAGGAGCGGAGAAGGAAGAGGAGGCTATTGGGATCATGTTTTACCTTGGAGCAGGGCTTGGGAGTGGGCAGAGGCTACCGGCGACGAGAGAGAGCGATGGTGGCGGCTCAAGCCTAGCGCAACCGCGGCTTCGGCAGCGAGAAACAACGGATAAGGGGTGGGCGAGGTCGGTGCTGGCACGGGGAAGACAATGGCTCCAACGGATGGACTTGGTGGAACTCCAGACAGTTGGAATTGCTTGCCGGCAGTGGACCGAGCTCGGAAATGGAGGGCGCACGGCACAGGAGAGGTAGAGCGCTCGGGAGAGGGAGTGGGGGTGAGGGCGGGGTGGAACGAGGTGGGGTGGCTCCTGGGAAAGCTTTTTATAGGGCCAAGGGAGCCTGCAGTTGGAGAATTCCTCATCGGAATTCTTGGTTGTGACGATTACGGTAGGGGAATAGGTGGGAGTGGGTGCTGGAGAAAGGGCAAATGACGCGGGGGTGTGCAAGGCAAAAAAAGGGAGGCAGAGGCGGTGGGGAAGGGCATTGCTCGGCCGAAGGCCATGGTAGTGGCGCCCGTGCAGGAGGAAGGGGAAGACGAAAGGAGGAAGAAGACAGGGTGGGACCGGGGTGTCGGCGGGTGAGGGAGTGGCGAGAGGGAGGGAGAGGGGCGGGAGGCTGATCAGTGTGCCCGAGCGGAGGAGGGAGAGGAGGTGCACGGGAAGGAGGAGATGGTGACACGTGGTGGGGGGAAAGAGATCCGGGTGTCCACGTGTCGGCCGAGGGGAAGGGGAGGGATTTCAAATGCTTTTCAATTTTGCAAAAACTCCCAAAAATAAATAAAAGCTTAGAAAATAGGAAATAAAGTTAGAAAATTTTAGAAAAATTCATAAACAATCCTGGATATATTATAGACTTAGGAAAATTATTTCCAACATAATTTGGTCATTATTTTTATACTAAAAATACTTTTTAATTTTAAAATTGATTTTTTCTTCCAAAATTCACAGAAAAACAAATAAAAGCCAATGAGTTCAAATAATTAATTTGAATCAGTATTTTACAAAAATTCAAATTGTCATATTTTTTTTTACTTAAATTACTTTTTAAAGAGAAGCCATTTTTAAAAGCTGAAAAACTGGCAAACAAAATTTCAAAATTCAGGCAAACCAAATAACAATTATTTTTTAAAATCAAGTTAATTGTTTTACCCTAATTTTTGAAATAAACAGCTGTGCTATAACAAATACATACACACATACGTGGGGATATGCAGGTATATATGTAAATGTATGCATATATGTATATATAATCATCCATAGTAGTATTTGGCCAACAACAGCAAAATATTGAATACACTAAATTGATAAGCCCATAGGCTCTCACATTAGTAAAATATAATAACGAATGAGGGGTACAAGATAAAATTTGGTTATAAATATCGTGACCAATGTAATTGACCAAATACTTACCATGGAGATACCTCGACGTAGCATATTTTTATATTTCCATAAATTAAGTCATAGCCTACCTATTAAATGCAGGCAATGATTCGAGTCAAGAGAGACTCCTCCTCCTAAACTCTTCTATTCCAGGCAAGTATGCCTTTGATCATTCTTACTCAGAGTGTCTTCACATAAAACAAGTTATCTGTTTATTATAGTAATGTCATCAATTACATCAAATGATTTTTACTCAAATCGGATGAATGATGTGAGCGTGATGAATGGTGATTTAGCAGGCTCAACTGAAGGAGTAGTTGACCTATAGTTTAAGGTACCTGATGGGCAGGGGGCCTTAGGAAGGTGTAGAGAGGAAGGTCGGGAGTCTTTGTATATGGATATAATATAAGGACTTATCCACTTTCGCTCATATAATAGGTTGTATTTATCGTATCAACCATGATCCCATTTAAGACGGGTAGAACTAGTAACTATATCATGTCATTATTCACTCCACATTGGGTATGTAGATAATCTAGAAAATTTCACGGGCGGGGTCTCAAGTGGACTCAGAGTTATAAAGGATAAGCATGTAGCCTATATTTAGCATAGTGGAGTATTGGGTGAAAGTGTGTCTGACCCGATCAACGACTAGAAATACTTTAGTCGAGTGGAGGTATAATATACGAAAATAAAGGAAAAAAAGTTTTGTACTCCGATTTGGGCATCGCATATAAGAAAATGCGAAGAACCATTTGCAATAAAAATTAGAGTAGCTATAGGTAAGATGGTACAAGCCTGTGCAGTGCTATGTAAACCATGAATTCATGCATGTCTCCTGGATTGGAGACTACGGGAACCAAATTGGGGTTCTATATTATCATGCGAGTGATCGATAGATTTCTAAAATTAAAATATGAAATCTTCTCAACATAAAAACACTTATTTTTGAGATGATGTGAGATGAGATAGGATCCATTGAAATGTTGACTAATGTTCATAAAGTTGCATATTTGCTATTAATTTTTGCTGAGTAACCTTGTACTCACTCTTACTATTATTCTCCCTTGGTTAGAGCCTAGTCAGTCTAGAGTATTATCTGGTATAGATGATGCCTATGTGGAGGGCAACTATGCTGAGTGGGATAGAGTTGACCCTGAGTATGATGCGTACGAGGTGGATGCCTTATATGAGACATGGGACGAGTAGCAAGCTACTAGTAAATCTTATGCGAAACCCAGGGTAAAACAACATGTTCTTATCTATTAGTTTACATACTTGCAAAACTTCTAGTTATCGGTACTTCTGTTTCTAGTTTTGTTGTAATAATCAGATAATTGTTTAGCCTTGTTAAAGACTTTAGCCCTGTATGGCAATATTATTGTAATGTTATGGAACAGTCTCTAATTATTGTTTTGCTGCAACACTCTGATATGACTTATTAGTCGATAAAATAAAAATTTATTATGTTTTATTGAGTAATAATCATATACTGGTGCTATTACCTAAGATAATGATGGCATGGGTTGTCACATGATATACCAAATACTAGTTAACAATGTCGTGAGATTTGCATTGATTTAATTAGTTTAATTTCCTAGTAAACAACTAAGCTCCAAATCAAATCGAATTGAATAATCCAAGAGAAGATATCACTCACTTATAAAGTATTTAGTTGTCTATCCAAAAAAATCAAATCAATGAAAACCCATAGACCGTACGATTGAGAGTTCAACCATGATAGGGTGCTGAGACTTGAGAGGAAGCCCGGGTGGGGCGGGGGGGGGGGGGGGGGTGGTGGAACAAAGAGGAGCCGAGCGTTGCGTGGGTTAGTGTCGGAAGCCCACCTAACACTAAAGCAAAAAAATCTCTAACCAAAATTTGCAAAGCATTGTCCAAGAAAAAGATATCTTTATAACTACACGTACATAGAACAATGAAAAGTTCGCCTGGAAAAAGCACGGTTCATGTCTCATTGGCATCTAATTAGGTCGATTAGATGCCAACTTTGCCGAGCTTTACAAAAGAACACATGATTTAATTATGATTTCATACGACAAAGTGTCGCAAGATGTTAGGTTCGTGCATGCGTAACTGCCCAGGGATGGCTTGACCGTCGTCTCCGGATCAATGGCTAGGTTTGTTTGGGGTTTTATGTTTATGTATTTTAGATTTTCACTACTACAGAAAACCGTATTACAGACGGTTCAAAAACGTCATCACAGGCGGTTTTCTGAATCGTCTGAATTTATGTGTCAGTGATAATCGAAGGTTATCACAGACGGTTTTCGAACCGTCTGTGGTGTAAATATTACAGATGGTTTTTAACTAAAAACCGTCTGTGATATTTAGTTAAAAATCGTCTGTGATATCTAAATATCACAGATGGTTTTTAGTTAAAAACCGTCTGTGCTATTCTCTTCTACTCCTAAATCTATTTCTGTTTATTGGCTAACATCAGGAAATGTTAGCCGTGCCCTCTGAAACAAGCAGATCAACATGTACATGTATACATCCAATTCACATCTCAATTTATTTCACAAACATAAAACATCCATTTCGCAAATCAATTAATTGAAATGAAAACAAGTAAATATAGTATGAAACACAGTACACATTTTATTTTTATTAAGATTAGAGCCTACCATTACAATATCCCAAAACAACAAACAGATTGTCCATCTAACTAACACAACAAGAACAGAGAAAAGCAAAGATCATCTATGCCTATGCCTTCTTGCACCTAATGCAGTACACGAGCTGGATGTCTTTGACGTCCACCATTATCGGCGTTGATTGAGCACTACCCTGTGCATCATCTGCTTTGTGGGGCTATTATAGTATGGGTTAAGGAGGAGGAGGAGAACAGCAAGGAGGAGAAGAACAGCAAAGAAGAGGAGAACAACAGGAAGAACAGTAAAGATGAGGAGAACAGAAAGGAGACTTGGTTCTGGTGATTATTTATAGGGGAGGGAGTGCGAAATTTTTTGGCGCAGGGGCGGAGAGACGGAGCTACGACCCGAGGGGTAAGGATTGGTGGATTTCTATTGACTAGGATTGGGTTGAGGAAGATCGACGGGCCCAGCGGTCAGATTATCACAGACGGTTCTATATATAGAACCATCTGTGAATTAGAGTACAAAATTTTATATACCGATGCAATATAAATAACTAGTTTAAAAAGATAAAATAGTAAAGTTTTATATAGCTTATATATACTCATTTGAAAGGTTTCGATGAGATCTACAACTTTTCAGTTGAAGTAAAATCCAAATTCCGAAAGGAAGACCAAGAAAAAGGGCAAAAACAGAAACCAAAAACTTGCGACGCAGGTTTAGGTTCAAATATGGCCGATTTTCGGGGTCTTGGAGGGCGATTGGCGTAAACAGGTCAGTTCTTTTTTATCGGGCTCGTCATTAGCTTTCCAACGAGTACAAGAACGTTGAAAATGGACACCGTATGCAAAAGTTATGTCTGTTTTACTGAAGGTGTCTCAAAACTGAATCCTACTCGGACTCAGGCGGGAAATTATGAAATTTTGGGGAATTGCTTGGCGGAAAACATATCACAGATGGTTTTTATACGAACCGTCTGTGATAATCTACAGACGATTTTTAATACGAACTGTCTATGATAACTTCATTATCACAGACGATTTTTAATAAAAAACCGTCTGTGATACTGGAATATCACAGATGATTCATCAATAAGAACCGTCTGTGATACTCGTTTTCTCCGACGCCAGCAACACAGACGGTGTCCAAATTAAAACCGTCTGTGTTAGTGTCGGTCACAGATGGTTGGCGTCTAGTATTAAGCTTTCTGTAGTAGTGTTCGCTATAGTAACTAGCTTTCAAATAGTATGTCTTTTCAAGACGGGGTCTACAAGTTGATTATCGTATATACTATACCGACTTCAGCTGTACTGACTAAAATCACATGCGACTCTCTCTTTCTTTATGCTTTCTCTTACGAATAGATATAATTGAAAAATCATAAGCCACAATTCACAAGAATCCATCTATTATGTTTATAGGTTGGGGGCCATGTTTAATGCAATTTGTTTACTGGCTTCCTTGACAGATTGTTTCGTCTAACCTTGGGTTTAACTAGTTGTATGCCTAATTCGATGGATGTATGTAACAGCCAATGCAAGGTTAAGTGCATAGGTGTCTCCTTTACACTTGGCACAAGTGCAAACTTTAATTGGAACCAAGTTCTTTTGGGAGCATCTGGATTCTCGTCGGACAACATTTGGCATATTTTCACCTACTGCCAAACTTGTATGCTCATATGTACTCCTTCGATTCCAAATATAGCACATTTTAGACTATTTCTCTCGATCTAAATATAGTGTGCTAAAGTTCCTAGGCGCTTTTGCTGCTGCTTCTTTTTTCTGTTATACCCTTCCCTAATTTCATGGGTAAATGGACTCTTTTCCCATATCTCTATTTTCCATAAGAGAGTGAGCGAGTTCACGATATTAATTGCAAACAAAAGGAAGATAATGTAGCAATGATTGAGAGGTAGCAAGGTCATTTCATCCACTTCCTTGATTATTGTGCCTAAGTCTAAAATAACACACACGTGTGTGAGTGAGATCAGAGGTAGTCAATTAGCTTACCACACATGTTTTGCACCTGAGACCAAGTTAGGGGTGGAAACAAGCTTAACAGGAACGCGTGTCGAAGTTAGTCTTGGGTAAGGGAGAACCCAGAAAATTATCATATGGAGGAAAGAAAACCAATATACGATTAATGAGGGACCAGACGATAATATTTTTTTAAAAGGGTATTGATAAATACCATTTGAATGTTTTCTTCCTAACTATCATCTAAATTTGTGGCCATTGGATTAGAGATCCAATGTCCACGGCCATGAATTCTTCCCCACTCCTTCCAAAAAAAAGTCCCCCTCCTCCAAAAAAAGAAACCATTGAATCTCTAATTCAACGGTCTGAAATTTAGATGATTGTTAGAAAGAAAACATCCAGGTGATATCTAGACATGCCCTTTTTAAAAATATGTATCTAGCGCAAAGTATGATTTGGGTGCAATCATGCGAGACATTTTGGTTTGGATATCATTTGGCGACATGAAAATATTCAATTTTTTCCAATGAAAAAGGTACGTGAAGTACTGCATCACCTTTTCTTCAGGTTTTGCACTCAAATGAGTTACTAATAGATGCGCAGAAGAGAATCCGCTGTGATTTTTTTAGGAACTGAATGAATAATATACCTTTATATTTGGAAATGCAAAACCACATGTACATGGATGTCTATGTACATGCGGAGTCGTTGATCTCGCTTTTAGATTTGTGCGGGTGTCAAATGCCGGATGGGTTGAGGGGAATCTCAGCGTGAGTCCCACACCAAACCCTTCTTATCTCTCTCCTCTAACGGTCGTTCTCTTTCTCGTTTCTGTCTCACTCGCCATTGTCTTCCCCCATGACACCCTCGTCGTCCTCGGGTCCCAATGACATCAATATGCGACTTGTTCAGTGATTGCAGCCACACCTCGACATCATTTATCCACAAGAGTGCCAGCCCCCCACCTCTGCCAAAGCTTCCCACACTAATTTCATTCGGAAAGCCTAGATTAAATCTCTTTACCGTGTCATTGACAAGAAGACCACCATCGGGTGATGCAACTCCACCAAGCTGTGCAGTTCCTGAACTGCCTCGGGCTGTCCCAAGCCCTAGCAGTTCAAACAGAAAGTTTTCATTGTGCCCAGCGGGGCTGCACGGCAGCCTCCGCCGACGATACATTAAAAGTGAACTGATTCTTCTTCTGCTTCTTCACGCCCTCGATCTCGTTAGCTTCCACCCCCTCAGGGTCATCAGAGATGTGTTGCCGCACGAAACTGACCCGTGCACCAACAAGATAATTGATAGAGAAACAAGATCTACTTTAATCTAGAGACTAAGAAAACAACGGTACGAAAATAATATTGTGTCGATTGTCTCCTTTTTTTTTTTTTTGCAATCGGCCTTACCCTTTATATTTATAGGGTGCCTGGTCTATAGCAAATAAAATCGGCATCAAATCAAGATCTATGGCAAGTAAAATCGGCATCAAATAAAACAAATTAATCACACCCGCTAATGCCCGATTTCTTTCCTTGCTTCTCCGCTGCCGAATCCTCTGCAGATAACGTCCCATAACGATTCAGTATTCCCAAATTTTCCGACTCGGTATTCCCAAATTTTCCGACCGCTTCTCGTTATAACTGTCAGAGTTTCCAATTTGTGGTCGAACTCCTTGAGACCACTTTTAGTATGGTCGCAGCCTTCAATATAGTCGTAGGCTTCTTCGTGGTCATAGACCCCAACGTGATCGTAGCCTCCAACGTGGTCGTAGTCTCCAACGTGATCGTAGTCTTCAACATGATCGTAGACTCCACCATGGTCGTAGACTCCAACGTAGTCGTAGACCCCACCGTGGTCGTAGACTCTATCGTGGTCGTAAACCCCACCGTGGTCGTAGCCTCCAACGTGGTCGTAAACCCCACCATGGTCGTAGCCTCCAACGTAGTCGTAGACTCTACCGTGGTCGTAGCGTCCAACGTGGTCGCAGACCCCACCGTGGTCGCAGCCTCCAACGTGGTCGTAGACCCCAACGTGGTCGTAGCCTCCAACGTGGTCGTACACTCCACCGTGGTCGTAGACCCCAACGTGGTCGTAAACCCCACCGTGGTCGTAGCCTCCAACGTGGTCGTAGACTTCACCGTGGTCGTAGACCCCAACGTGGTCGTAAACCTCTCGGGAGACATTTGACCATGCCCAAAGTGGTCGTATAGGCCACAACGTGGTCGTGGAGCTATCTGGCGGCTGCCGACCACGACCAATGTGATCATAATGACTTTCGACCACGGCCAAAGTGGTCGTAATTCCTTCTGGTGTCCTTCGACCATGGTCAGAATAGTCGTACACCTCTCGGGAGACATTCGACCATGCCCCAAAGTGGTCGTATACGCCATAACGTGGTCGTGGAGCTATCTGGCGGCTGCCGACCACGACCAATGCGGTCATAATGACTTTCGACCACGGCCAAAGTGGTCGTAATTCCTTCTGGTGTCCTTCGACTATGGTCAGAATAGTCGTAAACCTCTCAGGAGACATTCGACCATGTCCAAAGTGGTCGCATTCGCCACAACGTGATCGTAGAGCTTATCCGACCACTCGCTTAACACTTCACCCGGTTCTGACCATGGACAGTGTGGTCGTAAATGATTCGATGGGCAGCCGACCACGACCAAAGTGGTCGTAAATAGTTTAATGAGCAACCATATAGTCAACCGAATTAATAAAACAACAATTCGGCTATTTTGATCATCTAATGCATAAATATGCTAGTGTCATTTTTCACTATCAACACATGCCCCCCTGTTTTTTAAGCTTGCTAAAAAAACACTTGCATAACGAAACCAGCTAGAGGCAATAACCTACTCACCTCAAACTTTCTTTGGACGATGGTCTACAACACATCAGCCATAAATAATATTTCTCAGGACGATGACGGGCAAACACCGGCCATATTTTCTCATGCATTTTGCCACACACTTGGATAGTACCTTTTTAAATATTTTCCATTAAGTGCTCTAGGCAATTTTTCTCCATGCAAATTTTGCACAAAATAACTATTTCCAGGAACAATCTCTATAATTTTATACGGACCATCCCAATTTGGAGACCTTTTTCCAAACTTATTATCCTTTGTCCCAATAGGTAAAATCGTCTTCCATACTAAATCTCCAATTTGAAACGATTTTTCCTTTACCTTCTTATTATAGGCCTTAGCTACTCTTAACTTGTCTTTCTCAATTTCTCTCAAAGCTTTTATCCTCTCATCTGTAACTTCGTCTATTCTATCCATCATTAAGTCATGATAATCCACGGCCGACAAATCATTTTGCCTGGCCAACCTAAGAGCGTCCAGATTCACCTCAACAGGTAAAACGGCCTCCTGCCCATATACTAACTCATATGGTGTCACTTTTGTAGCACCATGCTTGGATATACGATGAGCCCATAATGCCTCAGACAGAACCTCATGCCATCTCTTAGGATATTCTTCTATTTTCTTTTTGATAAGTTTAATTAAAATCTTATTACTAGACTCGGCTTGCCCATTAGCCTGAGCATAGTATGGTGAAGATTTAAGCAATTTAATTTTCAACGATTCGGCAAACTCACATACTTGATGAGACACAAAAGACGACCCTTGATCAGTCGTTAAAGTCTGTGGTATGCCGAATCTATGAATAATATGCACCAAGATAAAATCAATTACTTCTTTATGTGTCATATTTTTAAGAGGAACAGCTTCCGTCCATTTTGTAAAATAATCTGTAGCTACTAAAACAAAACGATGACCTTTAGAAGATGCAGGCTGTATCTGACCGATAAAATCTAAACCCCACCCACGAAACGGCCATGGTTTAATAATAGGGTGCAACACGGCAGCTGGTGCTAATTGTATATCACCAAATTTTTGACAGGACTCACAACCTTTATAATATTTAAAACAATCTTCTAACATAGTCGGCCAATAAAAACCAGCTCGTCTCAACAACCATTTCATCTTATGGCCCGACTGATGTGTGCCACAAATACCTTCATGTACCTCACCCATAGCAATTTTAGATTGGTCTGAACTTAAACACTTTAAAAGCAATCCTTCTACAGTTCGGCGATATAATTCTCCATCAAGCAATGTATACTTTAAAGCCTGTCGCCGAATTTTTCTATCTACAGATTTACTGGGATTTTCTAAATAACTAAGTAAAGGTTTTCTCCAGTCATTGAATTCAGCCATATTTGACGTTTCTAAAACATCCGAACTGCTGCCTTGCTGTTCGGCCATATAAACAGGAACATTTTTGTGCATCGGTTTTTCTATCACAAATAGCTTGCCTCTACTAACATGATAACCAGATGCTTGTTGCGCAAGATCATTAGCTCTAAAATTATCTCCTCTAGATATATGACTGATAGTAAAATCATCTAGGTTTGATACGATCTCTAAACACTTTTCTAAATATCTATTCAATGAACCGTCAAGGCACTGATAAATTCCAGAAACTTGCTGCACAACTAATAACGAGTCACCAAAAGCTTCTATATTTTTTACTTCCATGGATTCTAAAATTTGCAATCCTAATAAAAGTGCTTCATACTCGGCCTGATTATTAGTACAAAAATATTCCAAACGGACCGATGTTTCAAAAATAGCACCTCTAGGTGAAATTAAGACAATACCAACACCCTGTCCTTCTCTACAGGCCGGGCCATCAAAATATAGCTTCCATGGAGATACAGACAAATAACTAATCAGCTCCATACCATTATCAACTCTATGATCTACAATAAAATTTGCTACAATTTGGCCTTTCATGGATTTTAAAGATTCATAAGCCAAATCATATTCTACCAATGCATAAGCCCATTTTCCGATTCTACCACTTAAAATCGGCTGTTGCAACATATACTTAATAACATCGGTCTGACAAGTTACCACACAAGTACTGGACAATAAATAATGCCTTAAACGGGTACAAGCATAATACAAGGATAAACACAATTTTTCAATAAATACATACCTTGTCTCTGCTCCCAGAAGACGCCGGCTCAAATAAGTGATAACAAATTCTTTGCCTTCTACCTCCTGCGTTAATACAGAACCAATAACACCATCTTCCGCAGCAATATATAGCCGAAACGATGTCCCGGCTTTAGGCGCCCTCAAAACAGGAGGAGTAGACAAATACTTCTTAATTTCATCAAAGGCCCTCTGTTGTTCTGCCCCCCAAGTAAATTCGGTCTCCTTCTTTAACCGAAGTATGGGTGTAAATGCGTCAATTTTCCCAGACAGGTTAGATATAAATCTTCTCAAATAGTTTATTTTTCCTAAGAATTTTTGCACGTCTCTTTTACATTCTGGTGCCTTTATTCTTTGAATGGCCTCTAATCTAGCAGGGTCTATCTCTATTCCCCTCTCATGTATGAGGAATCCTAGAAACTTTCCAGCCGACACGCCAAAAGCGCATTTGAGTGGATTCATTTTTAAACCATACCGACGCATTCTTTCAAATACTAATGTCAAATCGGCCAAATGATGATCCACGTTATCCGATTTAACTACTACATCATCAATATATATTTCTAGTATGATACCGAGTAAGTCATGAAAAATTAAATTCATAGCTCGCTGATACGTAGCGCCAGCATTTTTTAAACCAAATGTCATGACAACCCACTCAAATAAACCTACAAAACCAGGACACCTAAAGGCCATTTTATACATATCTTCTTCGGCCATAAAAATTTGATTATAACCAGCATTGCCATCTAAAAAGCTAACAACTCTATGTCCTGAAGCATTATTAATCAACATGTCGGCTATAGGCATGGGATATTCATCTTTTGGAGTAGCTTTATTCAAATCTCTAAAATCAACACAAATGTGTAATTTGCCACTACTCTTCTTCTCAACTGGCACAATGTTGGATATCCATTCGGCATATCGACATGGCCTAATAAAACCAGCTCTCAATAACCGGTCTATTTCCTCTTTAATACGGTCATACATATTAGGATTAAACCTTCTAGGTGGCTGTTTATGAGGCCTAAAACCAGATTTAATGGGCAACTGATGCTCTACTAGCTCTCGGCTAAGGCCTGGCATTTCGTGGTACTCCCATGCAAAGCAATCAACATAATTTCTAAGCAACTCAATCATTTTGGCTTTGCAGTCATTCGCCATGTTTTTATTCACAAATGTCGGCCTAGGCATATTACCACTACCTATGTCCACTTCCTCTAATGAATCAGCCGACGTAAAACCATATCCTAATTTTTCTACTTCATCAAAATCATCAATAGCTTCACACATATCGTTCTTACTTGACCGATAATGCTCTACACGTTCTGCCAACCAATCCAAATTATGCTCCTTATCCATTTATAACATCATATTGCTAAGCCGGGCTGCACAAGCCGGCTGTACAGACACAGGTACAAAACCATCCTTAGTAACACTAACATAGTCATAATCAGAAAGATCTATGCCTGTTAAACACTGAATATTACCATGCTGCCAATCAGCTGAAGCATCAGCCAAAGCAACATAAGCCGATGTGTCTGCTTGAATGACTTCTATATCATCATCTACCCACTGCACTAAAGTTTGATGCAAGGTGGAAGGAATGCAACGATTAGCATGAATCCAGTCACGACCCAATAAAACACTATAATTACCTTGCACATCGACGACAAAGAAAGCTGCAGGTAAAGTTTTGCTCCCAACAGTAAGCTCCATAGAGATGACGCCTTTGGCTTCAGTCGGTTCGCCGGTAAATCCATTAAGCGTCAAATTAGTCTTCATAAGCTCACTGTCCTCTTTGCCTAATTTCTTAAAAACTGAATATGGCATTAAATTTACAGTAGCTCCACCATCTACAAGCATCCTAGAAATCGGCCTTCCGTTAATATGCCCTTTAACATATAACGGTTTCAAGTGTCAGCACGATTCATCGGGTTTTTCAAAGATAGCTTCTTTAGGACCGAGACACAATTGTGCAACCTCTTCATCAATAGCTCGGAATTCAGAAGGTAGTGTAAAAACCATATTAATATCCATACCTTCCGGAGGTGGAGAGCCATTTTTGACTAGTGGAGACCCCTCATAATCTAACAAATCATGCTCATCATCACTATTTGTCTGCACTGACTCTTCAATTTTCTTCATCCTCCATTCTTTCTTAGTGGGTATTATAGGCTTGATCTCATCGAATAAATCATCCCTCATTTTTTCAGCCTGAGCCTCTCTCAATTCTTCTCTACGGAGCCGCTGCAACCTCCTTTTTTGCGAATGTGAGAGCCCTAGTGGACACCATCTGGGCTGCCGTTCCACCCCTGCTAATAATGAAATCTTCTCTTTATTTTCAGGAGCAACCACACTATTTTCGGCACTGTTCACGGTACTATTCATCGGTGCAGCATTGTTCACCTCTGAATTTTTACTCGTTTCACCTCCTTCTTTGATGCGGTAAACTCTTCTTGGAGATTTATCATCCCTCTGGTCACAAAACCGATTATTTTTATTAAATCGGTCATTTCTAGGCCATGACAACCTGTCAAATACCGGCCTTCTTGGCATTTCCCATCCTGGATGAAATGGCTCAAAAAACACCGGAGTTGGTGGCATCCATGGACCGCAAAAACCCCATGGCGAACAAGGAGGAAAACCACCAGGATGAGGACCCCATGGCACAGGCAATATCGGCCTAGGCATAGGATGCGGTGCGGCTGCAGGAAAACTTTCCCATCGATGATCCCAACCACCGAACTCTTGCCTTGGAGGGGATCTTGGTTGCTTCAAATTATAGGGCCGACTAAAACCGCTTTGGCCGGCCTTACCATCTTCATATTTGGCTAGAAGCTCTTTAAATGTGGGCTTCGGCTTCTCAACCCATTTGCTTGCCCTATTCTTTCCCTCATTAATTTTCCAACGACCTACTTTCGGGCTTTTTGGTTTTATCATCCTTGTCCTCCCATTCTCACGCACCCTAGGAATTGCAGAACCTACTGTAATTTTGATGGACTCATGGCCTTCAGGAGTATTTTCAATTTGGACTGTTCTAACCACACCTCCACTGTCTTCTGCAGGTTCATTACTATCCTTACCAATCACCACATTTTTTCCTACTGTTGATTCGGCCTGTGATGGCCGAACTAGCACCTTCTTATTTTTGAAATCAATCACATTAACTGGAAAAGGTTGAGTGTCTAACTGCATTTTTGAGCTCTCAGCAAACTTCAATCGTCCTTCATTTATGGCCGATTGAACCTGTCGACGAAAAATATTGCAGTCGTTAGTAGCATGAGAATAAGAATTATGTCATTTACAATATGCACGTCTTTTTAATTCTTCAGGAGGTGGTATGACATGTCCAGTGGGCAATTTTATTTGTTTCTCTTGCAATAAATAATCAAAAATTTTATCACATTTAGCAGTATCAAAAGTATATTTTATTTCTTCATGCCGATTTTTCTGTGGAACCGGCCTCAAAGCAGAGCAAACGAATGGTTTAGATTTTGAATCCCATGCCCATTCGGCTACACACATATCCACACTCTCATCATCAGATGACGTGGGGTCATGTTCTACTAAATTAACAGGATGGTTCGTTTTATGCTTTTCACTGGTCCTATGGAAATTTTTAGACTCTCTAGCCCGGCTTTCTTGAGCCAGAGCCTTTTGCAGCACTTGACTTACATCTAAGAAATCCTGCCCTTCTAATTTTTCCTTCAAATGTGAAAGCAACCCAGAAAAGGCTAACTCAGCAAGATCCTTATCAGATATTACTAGATTAAAGCATCGGTTTCTTGTATCCCTAAATCTCCTGATATATTCAACAACAGGTTCATTGTATTTCTGCCTAACCGATGTCAAGTGTGATAATCTCAATTCAGTGTCTCCCGTGTAAAAATATTCATGAAATTTTTGTTCTAACTCAGGCCATGAATGAATAGAATTAGGTGTAAGGGATGTGAACCACGTGAACGCAGTACCAGATAATGACAAAGGAAACAGTCTCAATTTTAAAGCATCGCTAGCACTGGCCTCACCGCATTGTGCAATGAATTGACTAACATGCTCTAAAGTGGTTCTGCCATCATCCCCTGTAAATTTAATAAAATCAGGTATTCTGAATCCACGGGGATATGGAACCGTATCATAGAAATCAGGATACGGCTTTTGATAAGTACGCATTCTACACTTAGGCTCTACCCCAAACGTTTCTCTGAATATATTAGCTACTTGCTCTCTGATATTCTCATGCCTAACAAATGGCTCAGCCATAGGCCGATTATTTGCCACATTAGCTGGCTGTGGCCTAAAAGCATTAGGTTGTGGCATGTCACAAATTTGGGGCTGTGGATAGGGAGTATTAAGCACAGGAGGATTAAAATAAGCTTCTGGTGTTGGCCCATATAGTATTCCTGATCCCTGTGGTGGTATTGGAGGTGTACTGTATGCTACAGTTTGATATGGAGGTGCATGCATACCAGTTAAATTTTCAGCAACTCGGCTGTAATTTGGAGCCGAGACGAGCGCATTAGTTGTGACAAACGATGACGTAGCAATATTGGCCGAAGTAGGCATGTGGT
Source organism: Dendrocalamus latiflorus (assembly GCA_017311315.1). Lineage (NCBI taxonomy): Eukaryota > Viridiplantae > Streptophyta > Magnoliopsida > Poales > Poaceae > Dendrocalamus > Dendrocalamus latiflorus. The sequence goes on along the minus strand of CM029666.1, from coordinate 7,310,861 downwards.
TTCGGCCACCATGAGTGTCACTCAATAAACTGTGGTTTCGCGGTGCACCAAATTGTGTAGTAAATGCAGATGAACCATGTGGTGAAGTTTCTTGTTCTACAGAATGACGAAAATTTAAAGCACTAGCATCACTCGTCATAGGTTGTTTTTTATTGTGTTCATCCTGGATTTGCAACATCACGGCTCTGATACGACTAGTCAAAACATTATCCATAGCAACACCAACAGTTTGATTAATCATATGAGCAATATCTTCATGAGAAGGAGAGATTTTACTTACAGTGTTTTTTACCTCAGGGTTGATGGAGACAGATGGCAGTGCAGTTTCTTTCATAATAACGCCTTGTCTTGTTTTCTGGAAACACGCCAACATCGTCTTCTCATACTCTAACTTGCGTCGCTCGATCTCCTGACGGTGTTCTTCCGGCAGCTCGTCAAACGTGGGCGTAATGACGTTGTTGGGATCTACCTCAGAACCGTTTGACACCATGGTCTGAAGTTCTGACTAGTTCCCTTGTAGATCGCGTGTGATATTGCACCTCTGCTGCTACGTTGCTACCTTCGGTTGCTACGTGCGAAGCAGGCTGGTCGCCCGAGAAGGGTGCAATCGGCTTTTAGCCGATTAACAGATGGATTCGCCGACGAGATGAAGAAATCGGCCTTTCGGCCGAGTAGATTGATTTCGATGGAGAAGAAGAACCGATTAGAAATCGATTCCCCGGCGGAGTCGCCAATTTTGTTGCCGCACGAAACTGACCCGTGCACCAACAAGATAATTGATAGAGAAACAAGATCTACTTTAATCTAGAGACTAAGAAAACAACGGTACGAAAATAATATTGTGTCGATTGTCTCCTTTTTTTTGCAATCGGCCTTACCCTTTATATTTATAGGGTGCCTGGTCTATAGCAAGTAAAATCGGCATCAAATCAAGATCTATGGCAAGTAAAATCGGCATCAAATAAAACAAATTAATCACACCCGCTAATGCCCGATTTCTTTCCTTGCTTCTCCGCTGCCGAATCCTCTGCAGATAACGTCCCATAACGATTCAGTATTCCCAAATTTTCCGACTCGGTATTCTCAAATTTTCCGACCGCTTCTCGTTATAACTGTCAGAGTTTCCAATTTGTGGTCGAACTCCTTGAGACCACCTTTAGTATGGTCGCAGCCTTCAATATAGTCGTAGGCTTCTTCGTGGTCATAGACCCCAACGTGATCGTAGCCTCCAACGTGGTCGTAGTCTTCAACATGATCGTAGACTCCACCATGGTCGTAGACTCCAACGTAGTCGTAGACCCCACCGTGGTCGTAGACTCCATCGTGGTCGTAAACCCCACCGTGGTCGTAGCCTCCAACGTGGTCGTAAACCCCACCATGGTCGTAGCCTCCAACGTGGTCGTAGACTCCACCGTGGTCGTAGCGTCCAACGTGGTCGCAGACCTCACCGTGGTCGTAGCCTCCAACGCGGTCGTAGACCCCAACGTGGTCGTAGCCTCCAACGTGGTCGTACACTCCACCGTGGTCGTAGACCCCAACGTGGTCGTAAACCCCACCGTGGTCGTAGCCTCCAACGTGGTCGTAGACCCCAACGTGGTCGTAAACCTCTCGGGAGACATTTGACCATGCCCAAAGTGGTCGTATAGGCCACAACGTGGTCGTGGAGCTATCTGGCGGCTGCCGACCACGACCAATGTGATCATAATGACTTTCGACCACGGCCAAAGTGGTCGTAATTCCTTCTGGTGTCCTTCGACCATGGTCAGAATAGTCGTACACCTCTCGGGAGACATTCGACCATGCCCCAAAGTGGTTGTATACGCCATAACGTGGTCGTGGAGCTATCTGGCGGCTGCCGACCACGACCAATGCGGTCATAATGACTTTCGACCACAGCCAAAGTGGTCGTAATTCCTTCTGGTGTCCTTCGACTATGGTCAGAATAGTCGTAAACCTCTCAGGAGACATTCGACCATGTCCAAAGTGGTCGCATTCGCCACAACGTGGTCGTAGAGCTTATCCGACCACTCGCTTAACACTTCACCCGGTTCTGACCATGGACAGTGTGGTCGTAAATGATTCGATGGGCAGCTGACCACGACCAAAGTGGTCGTAAATAGTTTAATGAGCAACCATATAGTCAACCGAATTAATAAAACAACAATTCGGCTATTTTGGTCATCTAATGTATAAATATGCTAGTGTCATTTTTCACTATCAACAAGATGGAAGCGCCAACAGTGTGTGACACGGTGTTAGCAAGGATCGGTGCTGAACTGTTAGACTCAAGCAACTAGATAGATCTTAGCAGCAGCCACCGAGCCCTCCGTTGGAGATCTTATACCACTTTTAACATTCTTCCTGTTCCTACGAATCATCGTAGCAGTCTGTCCACCCGAAGAGAATAAATCACGTGCCACCCCATTTGTCTTGGTTTGGGCGAGGGTCAGCACGGGGAAGTTTCAGAGGTGAAGTAACCTGTTCATCAGTTTTGGAACTAAATTGAGATCAGACAGCCATTGCGAGCGTAAAACTTCATAGTTTGATTCATGGATTCCAGACCCAGAACGGACATCACTTTTGCCAGAAGTATTGCCACTCCAGGCCGCAGTATTGACTTACACGCATGAGCCAGTTCACATAAAAGATTAAGCTTATGAAAAAAGACAGGTAATTCACTTTAACACTTTCTATTACGTGTAGGCTTCCTTAGGTCTAGAATGTAGAATAGAAGTAGGTTATAATTATTATTTTTAATTGCAATAGCCAAGTCTTAAAGCCAAAGTCTCTTAGCTTTGATACCATATTAAGCTGCATTCATGCAGCCGTTGCCTGTCCAAAACTCTGGACTTTCTTCTATTTAGGTTCAGGAGCACGAAGGCTATTATCATAAGGTTTGTTCCCTTGCGCATCATGATCCACTAGCGTCGGGCACACTAGCTCCGTATGCCCCAAAATTCCGCAAGAAAAACAGGAAAAAAAGGAAGTTTCTCGTATTGAATCTTAAACCAAACCTCCGAATTATTCTTCTCTGATCTGGTTAGAAATCCCTCCGAAGAGGTTTAACAAAAGGAATCGACACCAATGCCCGAAGGTAAGGATAACGACATCCTTAGATTCATTTACATCAAGTTTGTCAACCTCTCCAACCATGGCGGCTATCTTCTTGCCCCTTCTCTCGTTAGCCCATGCAAACGACAGATCTAGGATTCGAATCCAGGTCAACATCTTGTCAAAACGAACATCAGAAGGCCTCAAATCGGAATCCAGATCCTGTAGGAGAATTGCATGCTTACTAACCATCCAGCGCCCCCTCTCCTTGTCAGCAGCATTCGTGAAGTCAGCGATAAAAAGGTTATCACCAATAGATATTGCACGTAAACCCCTAGGGTTTCCCCAAGCCGTCAGCATTGCCCCCATGATTGTTTGAAGGTGAAGTACCGAAGGGACACCGCCTTACCAATGATCGACCACTTCGCCTGAGGGCCGTCATCTTCTTCGTCGTAGCTCATCACCAACTTCTCATCTTCTCCGGCCGCCAGGTTCAGGCGATCTAGCATTGCCGTCATGCCGTCGTCCTTGTCAGCCAGGCCTCCCCCGATGTGAGATTTCAAAGCATCCTCATATCTCCAGGTCTTCCTGGAACTCGATCCACTCGCCATCCTGCAACTCACGGTCGCTGTAAGATTGATCTCTCCTTCGTCAGGGACGGCACGTCCAAGGGTGGGAAGATGCACTCAGCAGGTCTTCCCCGTAGTCATCCCGAGACAGTTGTCGCCCAACGAGGAGGAAGAGAAATGAATGCACACCGCTGATCGAAATCAGGGGCAAGTAAAGGATCAAATACAATACGCTTCCGAGGAAGACGTATGCAAGGGAAATTCCAACCCTAGGATTATCGGCGTCGCCACCGAAAAACCTAGAGGGAAAAGCGGGGCAGATGGAGACCACCAAAGCGGCATTGGGATAACTAGATGAACCCTTTCCCCAACAATCCAAGCCCGAGGGGAGTTGTGGGTTTTGGCAGGGAAATAAGGGTTTGGACAAAATTAGCCTTTCCCACGTACGTTTTTCGCCCTCCATATGAAGGGTATTTTGGCCAACTAAACTTTTATCCCAATCCCTAACCCATGAGATGCCGAACAAAAGAAAAGATTACAATATCTTATCTCCCTCCTAAACCCACCGCATCGTAATCCATCCCATTTCGCTATCCCATTCTCACTGCAAATCCAAACGCGACCTTAACTTCTAGTGTGTCAAGAGACCGAGGGTTGCCATCAGCAGGTTCTTGGGTACAAGGAAAAAATATAGGGTATTGATAAATATCATCCGGATATTTTCTTTCTAACTATCATCCAGATTTAAGACTATTGGATTAGAAATTCAACAGCTATGAATTCTCCCTCCACCCCCTCCAAAAAAAATTTTCCCCACCTCCAAAAAAAGGGGCCGTTGGATCTCTGGATCCAACGGTCTAAAATCTGGATGATTATTAGGGAGAAAACATCTGGTGACCAAAAAAAAATAGGGTGGTGGACCAGTGACTATCGCTCAATTGTTTTCTGTATTGCATTATTCATATCCAAATTTCCAAGAACATGACTAGATAATTTCGTATGTGAATATTCTCGGACACAATTCAATTTAAAATATTGTTGCTTTACTAATATAAAATTCTTCTTGCTACTCTGAAAGAAAATTGCGGTCTTCAAACAAAATCAGGAATTGATTGCGTATCTATCTCCAAAGCTGTGCACTAACCGTGTGTGCAGTTTGAATTTTTTTTTAATCCTGCAGAAATTAAACTATTTTTTTTTATAAAATTCTAACGTTCCAAACAGAAAAGCAGGGCCCAAAGCACAGAAGAATTGGATTTCTATCTTCCGCTTCTCGCAACTCATATAGAAGGAACATGTGAGCTACTCAATTACTCTGTTTCAACAAGGTTATATAGTTCAATGCAATCATTTTGTCACGAGCTCATGACTAATTTTCTTATGCTTTATTCGATTCAAGTCTGCTTTAACTACTTTGTTCCAACCCAGAGGTAGGATTCCTCCTGTCCCCTGTTGTGAACATAAAATATGCAAATGCTTCTGATGCTTGGATTAGCAATGAATTTATTCATCTGTTGAACATTTTATGGCATTTAATTTAGCAAAGCTTATCTGTTTTTTGATGTTTAGTGTCTTACATCACCAAAAAGAACCCAAGCATATTATTTTATGCCCTGTGGTTGCAGTGAAAATAACATGCATCTTGTCTTAAAAAAATGCGAAGAAAATCCAAATGATAACTGATGTCGTATTCGGATTCTTGAAGAGAATACGATGTCATTGACAGAAAATGCTAGCTATAGCCCCCAGTTGGTGGTCAAATGGTCAGCAAAGCCTCGACAACGATGACGGTGCGGCGGCGAGGAGGCGAAATTAGTTGAGGCCTTTTGTTGATGAGGACGAGAGGACTCTTCTAGTGCATGGAATCGGCTAGAGTCCACTAAATCGGGAGATCAGCGCGGTGGCACACTTGACTGGACATGGAAAAGATGAACAAGGGTGGCGGCAGCGTGGGAGGAAAAGAAGAGATGGGTGTCACACCCCAAAAATAGTCAACAAGGTGGATGGGGAGCAAGAAGGGAGCAGGTAGTGGGAGGTGCTCGTGCAACATGCATGGCCACATCCGTGGAGGTCATGGAGAGCAACAGGTAGTGCGGATGTGGTAGGGGAAGGGGCATGAGGGAGAGATGGAAGGAGAAAGAAGAGGAAGAAAACGTGGACCATGACGGGGATATTGATGTCGACGCTATATTAGTAGAACATGTCCATGCAAATCCCTCGTCAGCAAAACCGGACGGTTTTGGCCTAGAGAAGTACAATAGCTCGTTTTAAGTTAGGGGTTGTAAAGCATTCAGTTTTACAATTCAAGATTGAAATTTAGACAATCGTAAAAGTTCGGAGGTGAAGTAGACTTATCCCAAAAGAAAAGGAAACGTGTGATGTCTAAGGAGCAAACTATATACAGCAATCAATTAATCAAACAATTAGTAGCAAATATCCAAAGAAAAGAAAAAAAAAAGAGAACAAGTAGCATGTCCATCACCTCATGAGTTACCTAACAGCACATGTAATTAGTCTGAAACTCTGAATGCACGGTGACACACCATCACTTGCCGCGTGTGTTCGGCATGTATAATCCCATGGGAAATAAACAGTTTTACGTGAAATTACTGTAGAACCCTTGTGAAATTCGTACGCTCAAAATGCAGCGAAGCATCAAGTGTCCCATGCGCCTACGTTACGTTTTCTATGCTGTAATATTTCTCTGTGTACGTCAAGCTGTAATTCTACGGGACAGGAAAGGCCAGATTCTGTTGGGACTCTGTCCAGCAACGTTAAATAGTAAAGTCGGAGCGCAACACCGGCGCACGGTGACATGCTATAAATCACTGTGGCAATTCCACGGCCCACGGCAAAAATTCACTGTAGCAACTGAACTATTATGCATCATTGTACTGTAGCGCATCTAATCTAGTCTATGAATCTCAGATTAAACTGTTCATAGTCGCCTAAAGTCGTACCACTGGTGACTCTCTGGCTTCCCTTCTCACCCTGAGAGAATCTTCTTCCAGTCCAGAGCCTACGAGACAAAGCCGGTGTGCGGATGAGGTCCTTAGGCAGACGCAAGAGGAAGGGTTATAGGTTGAGTTCTTTTTAATTTTTAACTGATTTATATTTATATTGTTTATAGTAATTAATTTTTAAATGGTATATTTTTTGAAGTAGGGTCAATAGAAAGATTATAGTAAAAAAATGTACTTAGTTTAGCTATATCAACTAAAATTATATGGGGCTATCTTTTTATACATACTATGTCTTACGAAAAATTCAAATATTTAGACTATAATTCATAACCCATCGGTTTAAAAAAACCCATCTATACCTCACTAGGATTGGACATGACACGAGAGGAGACGAGACGAGCGACTCCCTCCCTTGATGGGAAAACATTGATGCCATGCGTTTCATCCACAGGTTTCACGGGCAAAACCTTGGCACGGCTGCATCTCGTCAGGTGACCCATTTGGAAAGCTGGAGTCAGCGCACAGGGGATGGCTGAGGAGGTCGGTAGCAATCATCGCCACCTTGGCGCCGGCAGCCATTTGAGAAGGTTAAGGCTCGTCGGCACCGGCGATCAGTGCAGGGACGGCGGCTAGAGTTTTCAGCTTTGGGGACAGGGGACTTGATCATTAAGAAAAAAAAATCAGTCAAGTGATCTCCTTCATGTAATCAGGGTTTTCAGCTTTGGTCAGAATTATTAACTGCGGTCCGCAGCGGATCAAAAGTTGAGCAGCCTTGAGGTGACCATATCCCCACGGTTGCCGTCCCCATACCGCCGGAAAGCCCGGGCACTTCCGAGATCTGTTTAGAACGCATATTTTTTTTTATTTTTTAGAAACTAAACTGTTTCTGTATAACGGGTCCTGAACTCTGATATTGTTTGTGGAAAGAGAGGTTCAAAGGGTGGAATTTTGGACACTGTTGGACCCCAAAAACATCCAAAATTCCGTTTTTGGCCCCCTAATCAAAAAAATTCCAATTTTGGACCCCTCCCGACCGCGCGTTTTCTCCCGTCGCGCCACGTACCCGGTCGTGCGGTTTGGGACCGCACGACCGGCCTGCCGCCGCGCCGAGCGCGCGACCTCCGCCCTGAGCGCGCATTCGCCGCTCCGACCGCACGTCTGCTTTTTTGGCCGCGCAACCCGCCGATCCGACCGCGGAATTGACTCAGTCGGGTGGGGAATCTCGCGCTCGGGCGGGCGAACGCGCGCTCAGGGCGGAGGTCACGCGCTCAGCGGCTCGGTCGGGCGCTCGGCGCGGCGAATGCGCGCTCAGGGCGGAGGTCGCGCGCTCGGCGCGGCGGCAGGCCGGTCGTGCGGTCCCAGACCGCACGACCGGGTACGTGGCGCGACGGGAGAAAACGCGCGGTCGGGAGGGGTCCAAAATTGGAATTTTTTTGATTAGGGGGTCAAAAACGGAATTTTGGATGTTTTTGGGGTCCAACAGTGTCCAAAATTCCAAAGGGTGAAATGGAAAAAAGGCTTTTGATTGGACGCGATGTGGGCTTTTGGCACTGACGTGACGGCCTGCAGTTGCAGTGCTCCTCAACGAATCTTTGGATTCTTTGGGTGTGAAGTTGCAATCATGAACGGACAATACTGCGATTCACATTTTTTTCTTCCTTTTTTCCAAATTACCGCTACTACTCTACTAGCTAGGCAGGGATTTCTTTCCCCAGGTTCATTTGCTGAATGTTTTTCATGCACATTGCAAATCAGATTTTTGCGGTGCTGAAGCAGCACCTTGCATTGCTCATGCAAATACTGCTACGTCGGCATTATTGCGCTTAATATATAGAACATTAGATTCCTAACGCATAGCACTGTAACCAGCCAGGGTTCCTCGGTAAAAAAAGCTAGGTTTTTTTTTATATTCTGTACTCTGAATCAGATTGACCGCTTAAAGAGTTCGATGAGAAAAGCAATACAAACTGATTTATAAGAATTCCACAACATGCACGAGGAGATGGAAGCTCTAGAAGAAACATATACATTGTAAATGGATTTATAAGAAGTAAAGCACATCACTGACCAATCGGACCAGGTATAAGACGATGCTTGTTGTAAAGTGATATAGCCAAATCCTAGGTATTAATTTCACATATGTTTTCCTCTGTAGTAAAGCATACTTCTATTCGTACTCTATTTAGCATTGTGGCTATGCATAATCTTAAGCTTAAGCAACTGGATGTTAAGACTGCATTCTTACATGAAAAATTGGAAGAAGACATCTATACAGAGCAACCAGAATGTTTTGTCGTTCTGAAAAATGAGTTTTTTTGCTTGTAAGTAAAAAAGCCAAAAAATCTAAAAAATAAAAAATAAACCAAATTTAAAGCCGACGTGTCTTAAATTGATTTTGGCTTAAATAAGACCAAATTATGCCGTTCTGGGAAATTGATTCTGGCTTAAATCATGCAAGAAAAGCTCAGAAGAAGAAAGTGCCTTTTTTTTTTACTGCATCACTGACACAAAGCTTGTTTTCCTCATTTTCTTTGAACCCTCCGCAAGACCTCCGCATTTTGACCTCCAATGCAGCCCAGACTCCAGCTGATCCATTCCGTTCTGACGCTGTAACTTTGGTGTGTCGATTTGAGCTGTCTTTTGCTTTGCTTCCTCCGGCAGGCAAGGGAAAGCTCGCAGAGGGCACTGCATCTGCATGCGCACCGCCGTATATTCGCGCACTGTTGATGCAGCTGCCGCGCCGGTACGGCCGTGCCCCCCGCCTGCTTCGAGCCCTCACGTCGCTTGTCATTCCAACCGTCTCTTCACCAGCACAGCCATAGGCCCATGCCTCAGCTTAATTACCTACATTACAGCGTCACATTACATGCACAGAGGCATGAGAGAGAGAGAGAGAGAGAGAGAGAGAGTACTGGGGTAGGGTAAGGTGATGATCAGTGTGTGTGTACTGGCGAGGGACAAGAATTCCCAAGTGCAGCCACTGCATAACAACTAACAAGCTCGGGGTGTGAACGTGGCTTGGCCTTTCTTTGCCTTTGTGTGTTTGGTTTTTGGTTGGTGCATTTTCGGTCCCGTTTGTCACAGCTCTAGCTCCGAGATCTATACTGGATCTGTAGTTTGTTGACTAAATTAAAGTGATTTAAATATTTTTATTTAATATATAATATAAATGAAATGAGTCATATAAATGCACTTAACATGCCTGCAACTCTAGATCTAGGATTTCCTAGAGCTACAGATGACCAGCTCTAGGAAATCTATAGATTTCCTAGAGCTAGAGCTCTGCCAAACAGGGCCTTTAACTACATTATGGTTTAAACTTTTAACTATATTTTTTAGTTTTTAATTAAAATTCTATTGTAATGGTTGTTAATTTTTTAAAAATAGAAAAAAAGTAAAAAAACCATTATATCGTTATGGATAATATAAAGAAATAAGAAGATAAAAAAGATAAAAAAACTAATATTAAAAGTCGATATATTCTAAATAACTCCTATCTTAAATAAGTTCAAAGCCCAAAACACTGTTGGATTAAACATGGCCGCTACTGTGGCCTGAAAGCGTGGTTGGTACTCGCTTGTCCATCGATCTCCCACCGTTTGCACTTGCCCCTAATTTGGGACTAGCTGGCAACGGAGCAGCCGCTAGAGTTGAAACACCGGTTCAGGGGTGAAACACCGGTTCAGGGGGAATCAGATCGCCTGACGTTGGCGATCTGGACTGCCCTCTGCAGTTCATCATCTGAGCCATCCATTTTAGATCCAATGACTTATATTCAATCTTCTAGCATTTAAAAAATATGTTATAAAAAGTTCTAAATAAATTTTATTAAAATTAGGTTTTTTATTTTTAAGTATAAAATAATAAACGATGCACCTAGCATGTTATTCTATATTGCATCAGCTACTATTCTGAGCTTGTTGAGAATACAAAGGGGTGTAAGTTTTGGGTGGCTCAGCGTTTGTTCTGTTGGCCACAAAACAATCTCATACTAGAAACTCAAGCACGAATTGCAGCAAACAGAAAGTGATGGTTTATTGGCGTGTTTCCTCTTTGATTTGTGAGACAAATCAAATCGTAAAAATCCCAAAGAACTCAGGTTTGTACACGTATTCTTCTTCTTTTGTATATGTATTCTTCTTTTGGTTGCATACGAGCGGACGAGTCGGCTTCATCAAGGCAGGCCTAATGGAGGGAGGGAGAGGGATTATGCGCCACGCGTACAATATCTAAACCAGTCCCCACAGAGGCAAATGAGGACTGACCCTAGAAAAGTCCCTTCTGAGTCCTAGAATGAGAAGGATGTATAGATGTATCATTGCTGCGGCGAAGTAATGAGACACTGCTCATAAATGTACTGTAGCACCTCGTCACGGGTTACTAGGAAAATTCAACTGGTTGTACGTATTTAACATGGCTATGCTAACAAGCAATCCTAAAGAAAAATAAGACAATGGCTAATACTATGACATGATGCCATGGCTAGCCTCTGGAACTGTTGATTACATTTGCATATGTTTAGTTTCAATTTAGTGTGTGTCGCCGTAGAGTTTGCTAATAAATACTCGTAAGATATATCTATTAATATCAATAATTGACGAGAAGGTACACACTCCAACCATTTGGAACACATGCTATTTTTAGAAATTTCGTTAAAAAATAAATCAAACAACCAGTGGAAATGGATGTTAACCCCCCCCCCCCCAAACTATAGATTATTTGAACCATATAAATTTCACAAGAATTCTATTTAAACTATATTATTAATTTGTTTTACAAATCTCTGTGTTCCAAATAACATATAAATAGATCCCGAGCTATCTACAATGAACCCTCTTCGAAATAGCTAACTCCATAGTGATCTCGGTCCAAATCTGGATAATGAGCCCTGGTTCGGTCCAAGTAGAGGTGTTGCATCTAGCCGTTAATTAACCAGGGGCATAGCTATATAATTGCTTTGAGAGCTTCACGTTCATTGGAACGGTTAGTCGGTTACTTAAAAACTAGCCAATCAAGAACGAAAAGGAAGCATTCTCCCGTTCAGTTCCTGTCAAGCCCTCCACCACTCGTGCTCCGTCTATCTCTGAACTCCGGCCTTTCATGTGTTTCAAATCTCATCATCAAGATGATAGCAAACAACAGCAAGTCTGATATTTTCTGTTATCTTTGTGATCTAATATTGTAATGGCAAGAGTTTGATGGCTACTAAAAACTAACAGAAATGACTACAAGAAATTCCAGCTAATCGACATCAAACACTCTTACCAGCGAGCAGCCACAAGGTGAGAGATTATGGCCAGCGGTTACAGCGAGCGAGAATTGCCAATCGGGCGTAAGATGATGACCGATGGAATCTTTTGTCGCTTGAACTTAGAGGTTAATGGTAGCGGTGAGAGCCTAGCATGGGAAGCTATCAAAAGAGTGAATATGATCCTGTTCGTATTAGTTTTTGTTTAGAGAAATCAAAAGTCAATATTAACATTTAGTTTTCAAAGTGGATTCTTCACTTTTTTCACTCTTGTCTTGTCTTGCACATATATCTCTCCCTCACCTTTTGAACTGCTCGCCTCTTTCTTCTAAAAATCTCGCTAATAACTAAAAATTATTAGCCACAACAAAATATTATCAGCAGAAACCAATATAAATGCTCTCCTAAAATTTCCATTGCTGATGAAAAGCACAAGTGTTGAGTCACAATAATCGTCAGATTGTGTTTCGTGAACGGGTCCAGAAACTTTTGGTAAACCATTTGTCTTGGAGAATACCTTTTGATCTTAGATATTTTTGGATCAGTAGATCTAGAGGCCTTGTTTTCAAAAGAATGCTGCTTGCTCGCTAAATCGTTCTAAAATTGAAGCAACGATCGAAGGAGATGAGAAAATTTCATAATGCATCTCGCAACTACATATAACCAATAGCATCAGGTATAGGTGGCCAATGTGCCATGCCAGGCCGGCACGGCATGGGCTTGGTGGCGGCATGGCCCGTTTAGGCACGGCCCATTAAGGCCCGCTTAATAAATGGGCCGCGCCGTGCCGGCCCACGGCCATGCCGTGCCAGCACAGGCACGATTAAGGCTTAACGGGCCGTGCCAGCCCGGTCGGCCCGTTAAGCCGGAAAAAGGAGAAAAAATTAAAAAATTGTAGAAAATTAAGAAAAATTGTAAAAAATTGTAGAAATTTAAGACAAATCCAAAAAAATTGTAGACATTGTTAATCATGAAAATATTTCAATGACATAATGAGCTTTATTAACTTATTAAATTACATAGGGTGCCTGCCTCATTAAAAACTTTACAAGTAAAAACTCAACTTGAGAAAATCTTAGTAAAGAAAAAAGAGTACAGCCTAAAAAGCTCATTAGTGACTACATGTGAAGAAAAATATTGAAAATCCTATTCATTGCTATCTAGATATAAATTCTCAAAAGATACTTCTAAATCTCTATTACCTGCAGTATGTTGGAGTCTTGATTCAGCTTGTTCCCAGTCTTTGACGGTTAGAAGGACTTCGACCATCTCGTTCGAGAGACTTGTTCGTCGCTCCTCGATTATTCTTCCAGATAGACTGAAGGCTGATTCCGAGAATACTGTAGAGATAGGAACAATCAACACATCCCGCACTAATATGGATAGCACTGGATATGTTACTTTCTGGGTTTGCCACCATGAGAGGATATTCAACTCTTACTCGAAATTGACGCTATCACTGTTGAGATAGCTTGATAAGTCTCCAGTGCTTTGTCACATTCCTCCTCCTTACTGATGTGTACCTGCACCTGCATGAGAATCTCTAGACGAAGAACCGAAAATTTTGCCCCATTGCATAGTCCCCCTAGAGGTGCTAGGGACTATGGGGGTCTTTCCAAACGCACGGACCTAAACTTATTTTCATATTTCTCATATACCTCATATAATTTATCCTTAACTACTCTATAGTATGTACAATAGTCTAAACCGGTACATCACTTAAAAATTGTAATACATTTATAAATCCTTAGAGTTTGTCCCTAGGATCCAAAATAAAGGCGAAAGCATATAAAATAGGAATTTCCCTCCAATATTTTAAAAACTTAGTTTTCATGGCAACTACAGCACCCCGTAGTATAGGATCATTTTCAAAAGCCTTTAGGTGAGTGGCAATTTCAAGAATGTTATGAACAATTAGAGGAGATGTAAGGTAGTATATTCCAGAAAGACAAAGTGTAGCTTTATGAAAAAGTTCTAAAAAGGAAAATATTTTTTCACCAACAACCCAATCGTCCTCAGTAAGTTCAGGGTCTCTAAGTTGGGCTCTATTGGAGGAGCTACGAGATTAATGACCTTGGGTGTGAAGGAAAACAGATAAGGTGCTCTTATATGGTAATATATGTTTAAGCATAAGGTAAGTAGAGTTCCATCTAACAGGCATGTCTAAACTAAATTTTCTAGGACGGACGTTCATTGCTACGTAAAAACTCTTATATGCGGCTATTCGTTGGTTAGAACAATTAATATATGAAAAGCATCCCTAAAAGAATCAAGACAAGCATTTAATCTTTTTAAACCAGATTTAACAATAAAATTAATAATATGACAAGCACAACATTGATGTAGTAAGGAAGATTGCGCATAAGTATTAAACAAAGAGTAAGAATTTCCATAGCCTTAGTATTTCCAACTGCATTATCTAAAGTTATAGAAGAAATATTATCCGTGAGGCCAAAATTTTCTACAACTTTAATAATACTTTCTGCAATATTTTCAGCACTATGCGAAACATTAATTAATTTAAATCATATAATTCTTTTTTTCCATTATCCAGTCATCATTAACATAATGAGCAACAGCACTAATATAATCCTCTCAGCCCTATCACTCCATATATCTGATGTCAAAGTAATAGAGAATGTACATGTATGAAACATTTCTTTCAATTTTTCATTGCAATTGTTATAATATTTAATTAAATATCTAGTTGTGGTTTGCCTAGATATAACACTAAATTGAGGGTTATGAGCAGTCCTAATATATTTTTGAAAACCATCAGACTCACCAAAATTTAAAGGTAAATCTTGAGAAGCAATTAATCTACAAAGAGATTCCTGGGCTACTTCTGGGTTGTACTCCCACGTACGTACCGAGCCGTCAGGGTTATATTACAGTTGTGTCTGGTGCATTTGTATTCCTTACCTTCTTTTGCAGCTTGTAGCATGCCGTTGCACTTGACCCGTCACACTTGAAGATTTTGTAAACAATTCATTACCACAAATTTTACAAACAGCATACCTCATCGAATTCCCATCATCGTTGGTCTTGAACTTCTTATTGAAATCATTCCAAACTCCTGATGTACTAGCTCTTGTTATTTTTGCACATATCCTTTGGGTTGTGGATGCACTTGTTGAGCCAGCAGAAGATGGATCGATTAGACCGTACACCATCGGGGCCGTCATTTCTTCTGTCTCTTCAGTTTTGTTGTACATGTGGACCTTCCGCGGATGGATATGCTTCTTGAAAGGATTGCATATCCTCCGCCGAGAAGCCGAATTCGGAGAGTTGAAAATTGCAGTTCTCCATTGAATCAACTGCAAATTGAAATAGTAAAGAACAATTAACTTACTATTGAATCAACAAATAATAGCAAAAAAATAAAATAAGACAACACTATTACCTCCTTTGCAGCACTCACAAAATTCTTTGAAGATTTTTGAATTTTCTGAATTTTACCCGAATTTCTCACTAATTTTAATAAATTTGCGCAAACACTTCCGGATTTTTCACAGCTAAACAGAGAGATGAGAGTGAGGTTTGAGGTATGAAAAATGGAGGCCAGATGCCCCCTATTTATAGAAAAAATTTCAAATTTTTTTCGAATTTTTTGCTAGAATCTCCAAATTATTTATCCCCCAATGGTCAAAAATGGCTATATTTAGCAGGACCAGGCTGTGCTGGCACGGCCCGTTTACGACCGTTGGGCGGGCCGTGCCATGCCGAGCCGGCACGACCCGATTTCTTAACGGGCCGTGCCGTGCCAGCCCGCCGTGCCGCGCCTTCGGCCCATGCATGGCCCGTTAAAGAATTGTGCCGTGTCGTGCTCGGGCCGGCACGGCTGGGCTCGGCCCATTTGGACAGGTATAGCATCAGGGCCCTATTATCCTTTTGTTTTTGAAAAACGGCACCGAAGCAAATAAACCAATTCAACAGTCTACTCGTATTAGTTTCTACTTTAAAAAAACTAATACAAACATTTGTCTTCTCAAAACGACTTCTCAATTTCTCTC
This sequence comes from Dendrocalamus latiflorus, assembly GCA_017311315.1. NCBI lineage: Eukaryota > Viridiplantae > Streptophyta > Magnoliopsida > Poales > Poaceae > Dendrocalamus > Dendrocalamus latiflorus. The sequence goes on along the minus strand of CM029666.1, from coordinate 7,295,017 downwards.
ACTATCATCTCGTTTTGGGGTAAGATAGATAATCACGGGTGTATCAAGCACCTCACTCCTCTCGCCCCTATTACATGCACGCATCTTTACCTCATTTTCCCCACCGGCCACACTCTCCTTTTTGAATTCAATTCTTTTAACCACTTTACTATTTATTTTTCATTAAAAACTGTAAACTACCATAAAAAACTATCAACAAAAGTCCATATGAATGCTGACTTGATCACCAAAAGAGATCACAATATTTTGGGTTGTATACTTATTAGGATTTGGCCTTTGGACCCCTTTGGTTGGCCTTCGTTTTTTGTGTTGCGTCTGCTTACGAGCAAGGGAAAAACATGGAAATGATACAATGTGAGGCATTAGCCACTTATCACTATTTTTATACGATGTACATCTCATTGTGCTTGTGATGTCAGACCTTGGGCTCTATTTAATGGCCTTCTCCATGGTCTTCTCCATGCCCTGCCGTCTTGCTTTCTCCTTGCACCCATCTGGTGCCACCACCACTAGTCACAATATGCCGCTCTCTACCACTACTAATCAAAATATGCCGCTCTCTACCACTACTAATCAAAATATGCCACTCTCTACCACTACTAATCAAAATATGCCGCTCTTCACAAGATCCACATGAAAGTTGCCCATAACTCCACGAGAAGCTCTCAAGTTTTTAGTGCGTTTATGCTTGTTTGTGCCTTTCTACTGACCTTGTTTTTAGTTTTTCGTTTTCATGGAAGTGATGGATGGAAGAGAGCGTCCTTCAGTCCACTCACGGGCCGTGCGAGGGTCGAATTAGCTGCCGACTCATTCACCCACATGCCAAGCAACGGCCGTGAGAGAGCTTGGCAGATGAGTGAATGAAGCGGGAGGTAAAGTTTTGATCTCGCACTGTCTTTGCTTGGACTGAAGGGTGCTCCCTCATCTTTCAGCCAAGCAGGTTCTCATGTTTTGAGCCGATCTGTTGGTTCCCTCGGTTAGCATATGCCTTGATCTGTTTGCTACTTGAGCTGCTTAGGCATGAAATGATAGCACCAGTGATTTTCTTGCCTCTGCCGAACTACAGTACTTCGCTGCGGTGTTTACTGTTCTTCTTTGGTTGTTATTAGTCCAGCAATGGAGGTCCAAGGTTTTTGTACTTTCCTTAACCAGGCCCTATTGGACTGATAACTCCTTGATTTACTCACTGAACCTTGTTCTCTGAAGAAGAAGAAGGAGAAGAAGAAGAGGACGCCATTTTCTGAAAGCACTGCTGCTTTATTACTTGTCATGACTTCCTAGATATCTCTTGTAGAATTTGATCTAGATTCCCCCCCCCCCCCCCCCTTTAACTTTGTGTGATCTATCAAATTAAGGCGGAATGCACTGCTGTGAACTAGGACAAAATACGATGCCTTCTGGTGTGGGAAACTGGGAATCTCATCTTTCGGTTCGTGCAGCAGTGAGATGTCTTTCGATCTCCCTATTTTCTTTGGAACTTGGCATGGAACTAGTGATTGGACGTGTCCTGGTGCTATGCTTTTGGAGCATGGCCACTTGGATATTGCATCAAGTCTCCCAAGAGTTTTTGTGATCTCCCCCCAAAGGATGATTTCCCAAGGTTTCAAGGAGCTAATTAGCTTATCTTTGAGATTTGTGATGTGGAGTGCAAGTGTTTGTGATCCACTTATGATTTGCATCAGTATATTCTTTCACATGTTCCCCACAATCTTTGGTCTATGGAAATATGTGTGCATGCATGTTGGCCTAGTTATTCTGTGATATATATGAGTAACGTTTTTGGATGATGTGATCTGCAAAGTTAGGATATTCGTTATTGTATTTTTAGTAAGCCGATTATTATTTTCACACAAAATATTAATGACAATTTGAGTGTTGACTACAAGAGATGCGTGTGGTGGAATACTAATTCAGAAATCCCCCATTTTTTGGCAGTACATTAGATTTCGTTGGTGCTGCTAGCTGCACAGTAGTAGTTTGTGTAATATGCCATTAATGTTGAAAATAAACACCCATTGAACATGTATTCCACAAGTGATTTTACTTGGTTCACCAGTACAATATTTATGAGATGTTACATTTGTGAAGATTTTAAGGTGAACTTATTATTGGAGTGAGATAACATTTTTGAATGAATAGTATAATTACTGATTTACAATTGTATTGTTTTTGTGTGTACTGTTTTTGCTTTTTTTTCAATAAAACTGTTTTATCATCACTTGTAAATTAAGATTTCGTTTAAGAAGATGCAAGTGCCAGTAGAAATGTTTGTATGTCATTTTTGGGCTCTATAGTGTGACTGTGTTGTCCTCGTGAGTATTGATGTATGCAATATTGTAATAGCCCATTAATGTTGTTTTGTATATACAAATTAAATAGATGCCCTTAATGAGTTGTTTTGTGCAAATAATCTATGATGCACAATCATCAACTTTTAAATAATTTGTTCATTCTTAGTTTTTGTTACAAATGTCAATAAGTTATACCCTCGCAATTTACAATCGTAGGCATTTTTCTCAACACTCGCCGATTGCAGCTGGTGTTGGTTCCTCCATTTAATTGCTAAAGAAAACGTGATACAAATAGATGGTACTAGCATTATGTTCCCTGGACATGATTTGTCATGTGCAATTTAGTATGTTTTATCACCAACTATTCCATCAGATGTTATAAATCTAGTTTGTTGGGAGCTGATTCAGTAGTTTTTTTTACAAACCTAGTTTCTGATAGCAAGTGTGCACGGACTCTGCTTGAATTGATGACCAAAACATATGGTTCTTGCAAGAGTTTGCCATCAGGAGGAGAGAGAGATGCATTGTCACAGGAGGCCTCTGTCCATCAAAGCTGTGGACCGTTACTGCTGCATTTATTTACTTGTCTCTCGTTTTCATTGCAAATGGTCGGTCATTGACTGCCTTTTCTTCTCATATTCTCGCGTACATTGCTAATTCTCTGATTGACTGACGAGGGTGGTGATCGATGTGCAGACATGCTGCTTGGGAATATAGCGAGGAGTTAATGTTGCAGCTTGGCAAATTTTGTTTGGAGCACACTACGGCCAATGCAATGTAGTTGGCGACATCGTTTGCATCGTCCTTGGTTGTTTTGATCGCATACCGTTTTGGTTGATTTGATCCAACTATGATATGTACGGTTCTGAGAGTTTGTTGTTAAATTGCAGCCAATATATGAGGTTTTTGTCGTAATGTTAGGTGATGGATCTAATTAGTGGTCATCCTGTTCTGCAGTTGTGACCTAGGCTTAGATCTGAAGTGCAGTAGTCATACTGATGCGTTGTTGTTTTTCAGTTCACCATGGTTTCATCAAATATGCATGTTAGATCGGCAACTGCTAACGCTGTTGTTTGTTCTCACACTTGCAAGGGTATTATTGAGGATCTGATAATTGCAATGTCCGAAGAAATTCCTTGGATATGTAAATAATTCTTGTTCTCTTGTCAATATTTTTATGACAGCAGGTTCCAAGTTTTCTATCAATATTTTCTGTGTGTTACTAGCATGCTATCCGGGCAAGTCCATGAATTGGCTACAAAGGCAACTGCAGGACAACAAGGCTCCATGACTATCCATTGATCACGAGAAAAATTAACATCAAACAACTATTTCAGGAAAACTAACGAACTGGCATGGAATTGTTAATCTATGTATGTAGGCTGAACCATTTGCCAAGTAATTTGATCTTCTTGACATACAGTTGCGATAAGGCTACATTTCGACTACTGAGTACTGATATTCACCAATGCTGAGTGCACCATGACGACTGGATGAATTAAGGAAAACAACTGCAACTGCAAGTTAAGAACGGTTGCATTTAGCTCAGATTGGTCCATGGATGGTGGTGCCATTTTCAGACCCTGGAACCTGAAACCCTGCAGTTTGCCATTCTTATCACTCGTGTCATCCTTCTGCATGCAGCGACTCACTGCAAGTCAAGGCTACCTTCCCTTGGACGCTCTCAATGGCTGATCTGCAACTTGTCAGGAAGATGAGCTAGTAGATTCCTTCTGCTGCACTAAATGGCCAAGGGGAGGGAGAGGGAGGGGGAGAGAGAGAGAGATGGAGAGAGTGCGTGGCATTCTGTCAGGGTGTGAAACCCTAACCCTAAAGTTGCTAAAGGCAGTAGCAGCCAGCCAGCCAGCAGGGGGGTTGGAAGTTGGAACTCAGTGTGTGTGCATGTGGAGGCCTGCCCCCTTCCCTACCTCGTGTCTGCAACCTTGAAACTGCATATCTTAACCACTTTAAACCCCATTGGATGCACTTAAAAATTGCCTTCAGATGTGGGCGTCTCCAAATTCCAAGAGGGGATTCCCTTCCCAACGAATGACTCTCACTCCCTTTTTAATTAGGGCTTTGTAGTTTGGTCTTGCAAGTGCAACCCATCTCATTTCACTAGGAGAATGGTGCTTATTCTATTGGCTTAGGAGAGTCTCTTTCTTCCACCTTCGCAGAACTGCCGTGGAGACTTGGAGAGGAATCTGGACTTCCGGACCAGTGGAGGATTTTTTTTGAAGTGAGTACAATAAAAACGTACTCACGCGCATATACGCACGATACTACACATACTCACACACTCACGTGGATGCGTTCAATCCATGTACTACTTTGGTACACTCACGTGGATGTGTTCAATCCATGTACTACTTTGGTTCTGTCTCCTTATTATTGAGATGGTTCTCTCTCCTTTGAGCAAATGAGAGATGATTTCTTTTATTGAAGGGATAACACCTTTAAATCCTGCTTATAACACTGAAATTTCACAGAACAATTCAATTTTTTTACAGGAATTGAGAAGTGTTCCGACATTTCAAACTCGGCCTCAGTTTGTAGGGAGATATTCGTAATTAACACTGACGGTGGAATCAGGATTGAGGTGTTGCAAACACTATCAGATGTCTTATCAGTTGGACTAAATCGACCGGTTGGCATAAGAAATAACTTACGATCACAGTTTTCGCTTTGAAGAGGTACTGTGATCGATGCCTGTGGCTGTGGATCTGGGAAGTTTGCTGTGCTCTTCTGGATCAAAGGTAATAAGATGAGATGGTGTAGCTAGCTTTTTCTGCGATTAGTCGGTGAGCTTTATCCAGCTTTGGTGCATGGAGTGATTTAATCTGTACTTGAGTTGTCAGATCATCGGAGGAGATTAGTACTATAGTATCCTTTCATTGGTGGGACATTCCAGTGATAAGGATATTGCGGGACAATTAACACTATTCAGGATTTCATACTTGCTCTTTTTTATCGCACTTGTCTGGAAAAGTCTCTTCTTTACTAGACCTCCACGTACCAATTTGTTCGCACATGCACACATGTACGAGAACAACTTCAGCTCCTCCCGGAACGAGTGATTTTTTTTTCTATTTATACATAATAGTTTCCTACGGAATTCCTGCGTTTCAAACGCATATAAAAGGATATATTGGGCTGGCCGCATTCAAAAAACGGGCCGGGCTGAGAACGTATCTGTTCGGTTCGGCCTATCCCGTTCGCAGCCACGTACAGGCCTGAGGCACCGCACCATAGTGACTGGGAGATAAGGCACCAAGGATTGCATTGCTTGTATCCACTGTTGGAGTGAACACTCAATCATCTCCCTCTTGTCACTCTAAATAAATACATATAAAAAAGACAAATATACACAGAGAATAAACTTTGGGATTGAATCACTCAATCTCTATTGCCTCTAATGTTACTTAATAGGAAATACTCGGCTTAAATAAGTCTCATGCATATAAGGTCACACGACCTGTACTTCACGTATGCACTAACTCCACTAGTTAACAACTAGGACTTATTCTTATGCCACTATCTACACTACTACAGAAAACCGTATTACAGACGGTTCAAAAACATCATCACAGACGGTTCAAAAACTTCATCACAGACGGTTTTCTGAACCGTCTGAATTTATAGGTGAGTGATAATCGAAGGTTATCACAGACGGTTTTCAAACCGTCTGTGGTGTAAATATCACAGACGGTTTGTAAGTAAAAACCGTATGTGATAGGTGATAATCACAGACGGTTTTTAACTTAAAACCATCTGTGTTATTCTCTTCTACCCCTAAATCTATTTCTGTTTATTGGCTAACCTCAGGAAATGCTAGCCATGCCATCTGAAACAAGCAGATCAACATGTACATGTATGCATCCAATTCACATCTCAATTTATTTCACAAACATAAAACATCCATTTCGCAAATCAATTAATTGAAATGAAAACAAGCAAATATAGTATGAAACACAGTACACATTTTATTTTTATTAAGATTAGAGCCTACCATTACAATATTCCAAAACAACAAACATGTTGCCCATCTAGCTAACACAACAAGAACAAAGAAAAGCAAAGATCCTTTATGCCTAGGCCTTCTTGCCCTTGATGCAGCGCACGAGCTAGATGTTTTTGACGCCCACCATCGTCGGCGTTGATTGAGCGCTACCTTGTGCATCATCTGCTTCGTGGGGCTATTATGGTATGGGTCAAGGAGGAGGAGGAGGAGAACAGCAAGGAGGAGCAGAACAGCAAAGAGGAGGAGAACAACAAGAAGAACAGTAAAGAGGAGGAGAACAACAAGGAGGAGAACAGAAAGGAGGCTTGGTTCTGGTGATTATTTATAGGGGAGGGAGTGTGAAATTTTTTGGCGCGGGGACGGAGAGGCGGAGCTACGATCCGTGGGGTAAGGATTGGTGGATTTCTATTGGCTAGGATTGGGTTGAGGAGGATTGACGGGCCCAGCGGTCAGATTATCATAGACGGTTCTATATATAGAACCGTCTGTGATGAATGAATATCACAGACGGTTCTATATATAGAACCGTCTGTGAATTAGAGCACAAAATTTTATATAACGATGCAATATAAACAACTAGTCTGAAAAGATAAAATAGCAAAGTTTTATATAGCTTCTGTATACTTATTTGAAAGGTTTCGATGAGATTTACAACTTTTCATTTGAAGCAAAATCCAAATTCCGAAAGGAAGACCAAGAAAAAGGGCAAAAATAGAAATAAAAAACTTGCGACGCAGGTTTAGGTCCAAAGATGACCGATTTTCAGGGTATTGGAGGGCGACTAGCATAAGCTAGTCATTTTTTGGATCGGGCTCGTCGTTAGCTTTCCAACAAGTATAAGAACGTCAAAAACGGACACTGTATGCAAAAGTTATGCCGTTTTACTGAAGGTGTCTCAAAACTGAATCCTACTCGGACTCAGGCAGGAAATTATGAAATTTTGGGGAATTGCAAGGCAGGAAACATATCACAGACGATTTTTAATAAAAAACCGTCTGTGATAATTCCAGATTATCATAGACGGTTTTAAATAAAAACCGTCTGTGATACTGGAATATCACAAACGGTTCATCGGTAAGAACCGTCTGTGATACTCATTTTCTCCGACGCCATCAACACAGACGGTGTCCAAATTAAAACCGTCTGTGTTAGTGTTGGTCACAGACGGTTTTGTCAAACCGTCTGTGATTTGGCGTCTTGTATTAGGCTTTCTGTAGTAGTGCTAGGATTTTTTCCACGATCCGCACGACCCGACCAACTTATTGACTTAGAGTTACAGTCGTTACTCGGACGCCTAGCCACGACTTTCAACCATGACGTCTTTCGAGCACCAACAGGTTACTGTAGCTTACGAGTACCAATCAGGTACTGTAACTTTCGACTACTGACTAGGTACTGTAGCTACAACTATCAACCGGTTCACGTAGCTACGATTGGTTCACTGTATGTACGACCGGTATACTGTAGCTCCTGACTGCTGCTTCGACTTCTACATGTACTTGAACACACGAGTACTCGACATGAGTCAAGATTAGTTCCAACAATTTCCCACCTAATCTTGACACGTCAATCTTTGATGCGTTCAACGCATTGTCTCGCCGCATACAACAGCCTTCTCATCTTGCCACACGCAGCGGCCTTGACTTCTTGCCACACACAGCGGCCTTCTTTCCGCACAACTTACAGCGGTCTCACACCACTGTTCATGCATGCCTTCATCTTGCAGCAGCCTCACACCGCCGTCATCTCGTAGCGGTTTCACATCATCGTTATTGTCGGTATCACATCGACTTCTCATGCGACGATGGCCTCCGTTATCGCCATTGACCTCACATCGAATCATCTTGAGGCGTGGACACCGCCATTACCCATGGCTTCACACCATAAATCTTTGGTATGCCATTGCCGGTTGTCGACGACACTCCGTGGTAGCAGGTATTTGGGAGACATGCCACCTCCACTCTTCACCGCTACCTACAAGTTTTCAAACATGATTAAGGCCCCGAAACACCAGTTGTGGAGAAGAAGATGGCTAGATGCATCCTTTGGTACTTTAGTTTGGTGGAAGTCATGGAAGCAGAGGGGTACACTGCTAGTGATGATATGTACTATGCATCTCCTGGTTCATATATGGTGGGCTCCTTGAGGAAGATAGAGCGTGACACACATGTTTTTGACATGATCAAGGAGAACAACAGCGGCAAGAAGGCTCTAAACCTGTTTTAAAAAAGGAGCTGACTACACTATTGTCTCCAGCGAATGCAAATGAGTTCTACAAAGGGATTCCACTAGTGTCAATCAATGATGTAGAGGTTATAACACAAGGAGAACCTAGAGATGATGACATAGGAGACATGCAATTTTGGGATGACAGAGAGTATGACATAGAAGATGCCAAGAGCACCTCGTTTGATGGTACTAACTATGTGCAGGAAAGGATTGATTTGTATAAGCAACTACGTGAAATGAAGAGGGAGAGGGCAGACCCAAAGAGCCATTGTGAAGGTGATATCGACATAGAGGATTTGTTCAAAGGGGAAGCCAATGGTAATGATGTGGCAATGCATGATGAGTTGAACAGAAAATCTATTTGGAAAGGTTTGGCAGGGCCCGAGTCATGTAGGAAAATGGTAGCTAAGAAGAAAAGGGATCTAGCTAAAGGATCCACAAGTGAACCATATTTGGAGGATCCTCCAAATGAGGATGGTGGCATTAGTTCACTTGATGATGATACAGATGAGGAGAACAAACCACCTTCAGGAAAGAAGGGGATATCTAGGAGGGTGAAAGTTACAAGGGCTTACTTTGATGAGAAGAATATCATAGACCAAAGGCAATTGTGCGTAGGCTTGTGTTTCTCCGATGTCCACCAGTTCAAGAAGGCTTTGAAAACATACCACATAGTGCAAGGGAGGAACTATGGCTACCTCAAAAATAATCCTGACAGAGTGATTGTTAAGTGTAAGCAAACTGATGTTCGTTGTGACTTTTACATGAGAGCTTCTCAGATCGGTATGGAGAAGACTTTCAAATTGAGAGATGGCTGGTCCTCACACTTGTCCTGAGTCAATGCATACTAGTAGAGTTAATAGCACTTGGTTGAGTCAGATGTATGAGGAAAATTTCAGAAGTGACCCTAATTGGAAGGTCGAAGCTTTTATGGATCAATGCATGAGAGACTTGGGCACAGACATCACAAAGACCACACAGAGCCAAGAGAAAAGCTGGTGAAAATGTTTTGGGAAATCACAAGAAGCAATACAACAGGATAAGGGATTATTTGCAAACACCCATTGATAAAAACCCAGGTAGTATTGCAATTGTGACCACAGAGAATAGAATAGACCAAGGCTTGAATCCTAGGTTTAATGGCCTATTCATTTGCCTAAATTGTCAAAAGCAAGTGTTTCTAGAAGGATGCATACCCTTCATTAGTAAGTATCACTAAGCTGTTTCTACACTTTTACATTGTCATGTTAAAATATAGGTATTGATGGCTGCTTTGTGAAGTTGACAAATGGGGCACAAGTGTTGGCTGCTTCAGGTAGAGAAGGCAACAACATGTTTCCCACAGCCTTTAGAGTAGTTGGCAAGGAAGATACCAATAGTTGGACTTGGTTCTTGGAGATACTGCATGTTGCAATTGGGGATGGTGAACAACATAGAGGATGGATGATTATGTCTGACCGGCAAAAGGTGAGTCTAACAATCATTATTTTCTGGTTGCTATTGATCTAACCTAACCTATCCAAATTTGTAATCTACGATAACTTGTAGGGCCTTATGAATGCTATGCACACTATATTTCCAAGTTGTAAGAGACACTTGTTGCAAAACATGGCTCTTAAGGGTTGGAGAGGTCAAAAATACAAGGAATGGGTGGATGCTGCTGTCTATGCAACAACTAAGTGGGATTATGACTAAGCAATGGAAGGCTTGAAGCTATTGATTGAGAAGGCATGGGAGTGCACCGTCCTGGTTGATCTCGACGAGGAGACGATGGCCATTTACAGGGGAAATCCGAAGAACAGAGACGCAGCTCGAGTTCTTCGGATGTTGTGAAACTAGCCAGGTTAACTTAGTTCGTGGGGCGAGAGCATGGCCAGTATTCCCGATTCCTCTGTGGACTGTTTGTAGCTGAAAGAGGGGTCCAGCTTTTGGATACTGTAGGTGCTATTTAATTGAACAAAACCATTTTTTTCCTTCTCAAAGTTCATTATCATACACTGTTACGAGAGGTACAAGGCAAACTCTGATCTGCAACAGTTAGAGTACTCTTATTCACAGACAAGTAGGCCCGGTTTTGTGATGGCTTGAGTACAGCATCTGCCACTGGCAATGCATTTTCAGCTAGTTTCTTTTCGTAGCACCAATACTGTAGAAAATGGAAGTCAGTAGTACTGTAGTAGGCTGAAACAGTTCAGTGCAGTGCCTTAGACATTCTGGTATGACACCTCGGTGTAGTCCAAATCAGTGTGTTTTGCCTTTACAATGATTTTACTGGTTGTGTAGGTAAGGGTAAAGAAAAGAACTCCAGGAAATTTACAATTTTTCCCCTAATCTTCACATTCCACTCGAATTTCCGGCGTGTTGTCTGTCTGACAACCAGTCAGGCTGATGAGGCTGTCTTGGATACGGAACAGAAATTCTCGTCAGCAACAGCACATCCGATCCGATCCAACAGCACAATGAATTTCCTGTGGAGAATCAAGATTGACAACAGACCAGTGTATCATTATTACATATACAATTAGCCAACATGTTTGACTTTACTGTGCATCGAGATAAAAAAAACAATGTAGCAGCAGCCTGTCAATAAATCCTGTATTCGTTGCACACCTGTCGAGTAATTTGTTGATGAATCTTGAAACTCACTCTCAAGTCACGAACTCACGATCTCAACTAGTGTCACGGCAGCAAATGCTAAAAAGAGACTCCCTCCAATGTATGCTATAATCTGCACAGGGCAATGCATCTTTTCAGTGACAATATGCAAGCAGACTTATTTAAGATGGATGGTGCAGGAATTTATCTTAGTTTTGTCAGTAAGCCAGCAGTTGTTTTTTTTAAAAAAATTTCGAAGATAACACAGCAAACATTGATGTCCACCAGGGTTTAAAAAACCGGTATTAAATTTTAACTGGGAGATGCCGGTATGACCGAAAATCAGAAAATTTTGAAGGATTTCGGGCTAAAATTTTCAAATCAAAATTTGAATTTAAAAAAAAATCGGTCGATTTTCTGCCTATCAACCAACTTTCGGCTGAAAATTTTGTAACAAATTTCGGCAAAATTTCTTCTAAAGTTGACAAAATTCATGCAAAGCGAATTTTTTAAAGCCGGTTTGAAATTTTATCGGGGGTCATCGGTAAAACCGGTTTTCGGCCAATTACCAGCCAATAAAAATTTCCCTGATGTCCACGGCTCGAAAAAGTGCTTGAAAGTAGACATCATTTCACCATACAAACATGGAGGTGAAAAAATGCTGCAATAATTTTCTATATTAAAATATGTAGTTTGTAATTAAGTATGAGTAGATTGTGATTGCCTCATTTTGTAAGCTTTGGGGAGAACTCATTAGTGTATTCAAGAAAAAAGATTCCGTGGAAATTATATTAGCAACTTATATGTTAATCAAATGACAAACAAATCTGTCTTTAGTCTAAACATTTGAATGGCATGGAGATTGGAGAGTATGGCCGTGCACTTTCAGGAAAGGCTTCTCCTGGTCTGTCTCCAGTGGTTCCTTCTGTACCCCCACCTTCTGTGATGCCTCTTGCAACACCACCTCTTGTCTCTGCGGCACCACCATCTCGTTTCTTTGGTATTCACTACTCCAGGTGTTCTCATCCTTCACTAGTCTCCTCTCCTGGTATCTTGCCGACACCTTCATTTGATTCTCCTAATGATGCTTCTCGTTATACCCTTCATGACTGGACACCCCTTTAGCCTCCTGATCGTCTTGGCTTTGCTCTGACAGCTCATACTCTGTCACTGAGCTTAGTTCTTATTATGAGGTGGCTCCTCATTCTGAGTGGCAGCTCGCTATGGCAGATGAGCTTGATGTTCTTCGGCGTACAGGGACTTGAGATATTGTACCAACATTTTTGCATGCTCGTCCTATCACATGCAAATGGGTTGTACAAAATTAAGACCCGGTTTGATGGCACTATTGAGCGCTACAAGACTTGTCTCGCGACTTCTAGCGGAGTACAGTCGTGACTACGATGAGACTTTTGCCCATGTTGTCTATATGACCACTGTTTGCACTCTTGTTGCAGTTGCTTCTTTTTGCCCGTAATCTATCTCTCAGCTGGATATTAAGAATGTCTTTCTTAATGGTGTTTTGCGTGAGGAGGTATACATACAGTCATCACCTGGGTATTCTGTTCCAGATGAGCATGTTTGCATCTCCGTCATGCTCTTTATGGTCTCAAACAGGCCCCTCATGTCTGATTTGTGCGTTTTACCTTAGTGATTATCGCTGTCGATTTCACTGTTAATTCCCACAATCCTACTCTTTTTGTCCATGTCTCACCTCGGAGTAGGACATTGCTTCTTCTATATGTGGATAACATGCTCATTACTGGTGATGATTCCTCATTCATCACGTATGTGAAGAAGCATCTTATTGAGCAGTTTCTGATGGCTGATCTTGGCTCTTATATACTTTCTTGGGATTGAGGTCACTTCCACGTCTGAGGGCTATTACCTCTCCTAGCAGAAGTATGTCCATAATTTTCTTGATCATTCTAGTCTGACTGACACTCGCAATATTGAGACTTCCATGGAGTTATTTCTTCAGCTTCGTGCCACTAATGGTGATCTCGAGGATTCTACCCGATATTGCTATGTTGTTGGGAGTCTGGTGTATCTTGTGAGCACTTGTTCTGATATTACTCATGTTGTCCATATCTTGAGTCAGTTCCTGGCTCGTCCTACCCATCTTCACTACAGTCATCTTCTTCGTGTTCTTTGCTACTTGAGTTGTCTTTGCATATAGTCTATTGTACTTTCTATATATATTGCCCACTGGGTCTCATGAATATACACACAATATTCATAATAAAACCATCAGGTCAAATTTAGTTACATGAGAAAGTCATGTTGCTTTGGTAGCATTAGTTTACCTTTTCAGACAGGAATGTCCCCAGCAAAGAGCCACCAAGAACTGCAATCTGCATAGCCAAAAATCTGAAAATGAGCAACAACATAACTGATTGGCATGTATTTGCTGCTCGTAGTGTCTATGATCCATAATCAGAAGTTCTTTTGGTGATTAATGGAGGAACTTAAAGAGGCTCTTGTCCCCATTATATGGTGAAGGAGCAAAGTTAATTGAGACTTACAAAAACAGAGCAACAAGAGAAGGCACTTGCAAGACACATGACTGCGACAACAACGGATCAATTAACCAATTGATGATCAAAGCACTAAACAGTTTCCAGGATTACATCACAACGTTATAGTGCTTAAGTATGTTAGTTGCAATAAGTTATTATGAGAATTTTTATGCATATTAGTACCATTTTGGTGTGTATTATCTCAACTATTAACATCTCTACTTATCTTACCAATGTTGCAAGAGCATGACCAGCAAGCGATCCTGCAATGACACCCAGAGGGGATGAAGCTGCAGCAAGTGCTGTAAGAATATAGGAAACTGGTGTCAATGTTGGTTACGATAATAGAAATCTCACCCTTGTATAGATTGATAGTTAGGAGATGTACCAATAGTAGAGAAAAAGGATTTATCACCCCATTCAGCGATAAAAACCAAAACAAATGTGCTAGCAACAGTACTGGCGGCAGACATTATTCCTGCACCATTTCCAGAAAATTTCGAAACTGCTAGCTCAGCCTGTCATTGTTCAGCATAGTATTATAAAGGAGTCTCACTTTCAGACAGAAATAGGGCCAAGCACAAGAAGATCATCATATGCCTAAACATCTAAAAAAAGCTATTGATTTGCTAGAATAATAATCTTGTAGTATTTTTCTCAAAGTCCATAATGATCTTGCATGCATGGCCTTTTTGCATACTTCTTTTGAAGACTATTTACTCTGGTAATCGTGCAACAGAAAACATTGAAGTACTCTTACATTGAAAAAAACATGTCAAGAAGAATAAGTTAGCGTGCATACATTTTTTTTTAGTGTATTAAGCATAAAACAAAACATAGGAGCTGGAATACAAGACATTAGCTTACAAAAGTTTGATAAAAAGATATGATAGAATTTTCATAGATCCTATTGAATTGCATGCACTAGTCAATTCACCTAAAAACTTAAACTGATGAGGAAAGACGAGCAATTTACTTGTACTTCAACACTCCCCAGCGTGTAGGCTCCCTTAAGCTTAAGATGTGGAATAAAAGTGGGTTATAATTATTTTTTAATTGCGCCAACCGGGTCTTGAACTCAAAACCTTTTGGCTCTGATACCATATTAAGTTGCATGCACCAGCCAGTTTATCCAAAAGCTTAAGTTGATGAGGAAAGACGGGCAATTCACTTATATTTTAACAGATCCAGACTATAAGCGTTGTTACTTGGAATGTGATGATATACTTGACCAAACCTAAGAATTTGAATTCTGAAGTTCTACCTCCTCTTGTTCCTCATTCATCTTTTCTTCATCACCTGAAGCTGCATCAAGTAATGTAGTAACTCCATAATAAACCTAAAATCCATTAAAGCTTGTTAGCGATGACAAAAAAAAAAACCTCAAATAGGAATGCAAGAGTAATAACCATACACGTACTTGAATTTCTTTCACAAATTCTGAGCACATATTTCAATATGTGTGCGCGTAAGAACAATATGAGACATTTCCCTTACCAAGAGACACGCAGCAAGAAAGTCATCAACTGGGAAATCTGTACCACCAAACCTGCATATGCCAACAGGTACATTAACTAAGAGCAACAAGTAGAAGGCCCTCTTCAACAACAAGTACAATTACCTGAATGGAATGATGCCGTCAACATAGTGAAATGCTCGACCAAGAACTACAGATACAATTGTCATTACCCTGTTAATCACCAAAAAATCAAGCTTAGTTATTTATATAAGTCGGATCTGTTCAAGTAAAAGAGTGTAACTTTATGATTCACTTTGCAAGGCAAAATTTATGTATGGCCAGATATTCCTGTAACTTAAATTTTGTAATTTGAAGCACACAAAGCCTGTAACAGTATAGGAGAAGCAACTTAGCATATAGAGGAAAGCATGAAGAATACATTTGTAGTACTTACGCAAGAGCTCCAAATGTGCCGAGAAAAATGACTCCTCCAGAATTTCTAGCTGCCAAAAGTGCCTATTGAAACACATGCAACTGCAGCATTTATCAATGACTCATTTTAGTATACATTACCGCCAAATTATTTGTGTCGTACAAATCGAGAAGTAGCAAGCCACATAACTTGTGAAACAGAATGCACTTCTCTCATGAAATTTTGTAGCATTCACTAACAGAAAGGTGCCCTGAAGGCCTGAGCTACCCATGGCTGTGTGGCCCCACCTGTCAGTGGGTCTAACAATTAACAAAAATTTCTTAGCATGTATTGTGACATGCTTCTAATACCTGGCATGCTTACAATTTACGTTTTCTTAGTTTCAACGTTGCAAGATGGATATGAAAGAACAGGTAAGCTGACCATCTGCATTCTGCAAAAAACTTGCTTCCACTACAACTGAAATCTGCATATTCTACTTGGAACACCTACTTGTAACTATTTAGGACACTTTTCATATGCAAGCACAGAATGAAAAATTCGTGCCAAATCTAATTGTGCCAAAATAATCTCACTTTAACGAGTAATGCTTACCGCAATGAAAAATGTCCTGTCCCCTAGCTCAGAAAAGAAGATCAGTAGAAAAGCCTGAAACGCAAATTTGGATGTAGAGGTGGCATTAGAGAGGCACACAACTTGCTGGATAGCTGGCCTAGCATTTTGCAGAGGAATGGAACAAAAAGGAGAGGCATCAAAGGTGCAGAGGCAGTTGTCCTAACTGAAGCAAAACCTGTACTAATGTCCCCGAGATCCCCAACCACGTCCGCCGGCTGCAGGCCCATGAACTGCGTGCCGGCCAGAGCCTGCTGCGAACCCTGGAGCACGAGCACCCCCGCCGCCACCGCGAACGCGAATCCACACGACGCGTCAAGCGGCGCGGCTCTGCCCCGGCTGGCCGGCTCGGTCCCCTTCTCAAGTAGCGGCTTCTCCGAGTCGCATTTGGGAAGGCACCTCAGCACCTGCAACGATAAGAAGCCATACATGTTTCCCCCCTGTTTCTTCGGCGCAAGGAAGGACGCGGGAGGAAGAAGCTGTACCGAGCGGCCGGGCAGCCTGGCACGGCGCGGCGGCGGGCCGAGAGACGTCGGACGAGGCGTGCTTATCCGGTAGGGTATGGCGGAGGAGGAGGAGGCGAAGACGGCGGAAGAGCAGGAGCAGCAGGAGGAAGCCATGGCGCCGCGGCGGTGACTGCGGGGCGGACGGCGCGGTTCTCTTCTGAGTGACTGGCCGCGTCCTCACGGGCGTTTGGAGTGGATAGAGTTTTTTTTTTTTGGAGACGAAGGGGAGTGGATAGACTTCGAACCGATGGGTGGCTCACTTCTGCAAATGGGCCTACTTATTTGGGCCGGCCCATTATCAGGGCCAAGCTTCTGCTGCAAGCCTGCAACTCCTCTCGAAAAATCTGTTCTTTACCTCATAAATCGGAGGTTTTTGGCTTTTGTTACAGTACCTAACTTTTAAACGGAGTATTTTTTTAAGACGGGGTCTACAAGTTAAACGATCTACATATTAAAAGCCCAACATCTGTATCAGCCAAAATCGCAAGTGAGTACCTATCTCTCCGTAATCTGTACCGTAAACAGCCAAAATTCAAAAATTTCAGCCAAAAGCTATAAGCCGCAGCCGAAAAGAACAGACTCCGACTGCTGCGACAGCGTTGTCGGCAACGGCACACTGCCACTACCAGCGGCGAGGAAGGCGACGCGCACCCATCCATTGCGTTCGTCCGCCGATCGGTGCGGCGAGCGCGAGCAAGCTTTGATCGTGCGTTCCTGGAGTTGGTTCTTTGGAAGGGGTGTCATGTCCGGCTGCCGACCACCCCGTAACGCATGCACACCAGGTGCTCGACGTTATGCTTCTCTGGGATGCCCCTGCTTGTTCTCGTTTAGATTCTTGGCTGGTCTGGTTTGGTTTGTAGTGGGCTAGTAGCATGTGTTTTCATGCGTTTATCACGTGATGTTTGCTCCGTGGTTTAAGGATGTAGCTATAGTGCAGGTGCAATCTGATACGGTGCCGAGTTTGTTCTGTCGGTGTTTAGTTGAATGGCAAATGAATTCATCATGAGTTAACCCAATTAGCCGAACACGAACGGAGTTAAGGTAGCGGACTAGTGGGATGCAAACAACTCACATATACACCTTGATCGATTGTCGTAAAGAACTTCCCACTTCAATATGCCATCAGTGACTATACAAACTAAATGATGCTGACTGTTTCTTATCAGATTACTTCAGGGTTTCTTCATTGGCAGACAGATCGAAAGGGAATAGATTAACAAATATATTTTCTGTTACAATTGTACTGAACTTTCTTTCTCCTTTTAATACTAACACACAAACTTCAGTTGCATGTTCACGAAAAGGGGGAAAAATTGCTAGCTCCACTGGTAAATATCAGTAAGTAAACACACTTTTTCCCTTTCTGTTATACAAAAGAATAAACAACACTTTTAGATCAGTGGATGCTTTAGGTAGATAAGTAAACACTTAGTTCTATAGACTGTAGGTATGCTAATCTTTAATCTGTAAGTGTCATTGAATGGTTAGTTTGCAGTCTGCTGCTTGAACCCAGCCATCTTTGCGAGCTTCTCAACAGCTTCAACCAAATGATCAAGCCTAGCAACAAATTCAATCAGTAGTGATGTGAAAGTCGCAAGGGACAGTGCTGTGGTACTTTCAAGTGCACGCATCATTGGAATCAGATCAGAAAGGACATTTCCATCATCTTCAAAATCATCCACCTCCCTAGAAGGCCATGAACGCAGCCTCCTCTGCTGCCTTCTCATCATCTCGTGGTAGGATTCAGCTTGCATTGGCACAGCTAATGGTGTAGTAGTGTTTTCAGTTACCTTGCTCTCTGGCTCATCAGATTGTTTGGTGAAGTCCTTGAGGTTAAAAGAGACAACCCTTGTGGTTTTCAGTTGTGGCTTAGCAGAGTTGTCTTCATGACTTGCGGTAAAGAGGTAGGAGTGCAAGTCGATTGAGTGTTGCAGAAGCTTGGTTGAGACATGAACATGCTTGAGTAGGCTAGTTTGAAGGCTCCACTTCATGTTGTTTACATCCTTTGCCAAACTGCGCAACAGTTCCGCAGCTTGGTTTGTGGCATCTAAGATCTCAGACTGGAAGGCGCATCTTAGGTTGTATGGTGCCTGCAAGAATATAAAGACTAGTGTCACATGCAAATTAAGATTAAGAGCTTGTTGGCTATCTTATTCGTTATATAATTTTCTCAGATGATATAGAAATCTGCAGGAAGTATGCGAACTCTTAATTAATTGAGCACAGGACTTCATGAGGGAATGCACATTTTGGGACCTTTTTTTTTGTCCATGGTTTTAAACAAGATGGACCTGTTGAGTTGTGTTGCTCATACCATTGGTATGAGTTGGCTTCAGCACTGCGTATACTTGCAGTCTTATGGAACATAGCATTAGTGTTTAAAAAAATGCGCAACGGCTGGGCCGTGCTGCTGCAGCAAGGTGAGGGGAAGAAGAATGGCAACGGCTCTAGCAGAAGGAGAAGGAAGAGAGGAGGAGGAGGGGAAGAAGAAGAAAAGAAAATGAGGAAAAGATCGGCGTCTCCCCTAGGATAATGTCCCAAAAAAAAAAACTCATCCCATCACTGATTTATTGTTTTGGTCAAGTTTTGGGTGGATTGGATGCGTGATTTGGGAAGCATTTAGCTCTTACCCTATCTTGGTGTGTGTTTTGGAGACTGTTGTGTTTACTCTATTTTTCTCATGCTGTATCTATCGAATTTTCAGGGTAACTAGAGGTTGAATCTACAAATGCAAATAATTAGGAAGTTGTAGATAACTTCCTAAGATTTTCATCAAACTAAAGAAACGGCATTTCGTTGGGTAGATTAGGAGAAAAGCCCTTTAGAAGTCTGTTGTCCTGTAGGTCGTCGTAGTCGGGTGACGCTGTGGTTTTTGGTGGATTAGATCTTGTAGAAGACTGAATTTGGTCTGAAAACTAACTAGAATTGTGTGGGTAACTTTATAAGATTTCCGTGAAATGCTCAAGCACCTGATTTGATGGGGTAGGTTGAAAATTATGATAATTGGAACACCACTATCCAGTGAACTGTTGCGATTGGACAGTGTTGTGGTATTTCACAAATTAAAAATAGAGGATGTCAAAACCAGGGTTTTTCCCACAACATAAATAATGTAGATAATTATTTAAGATTTCTATAGAATGCTAGAACGTTGAATTTGGCAAAATGGTTTGGAAGTTATGCTCCTGAGAAGGCTGCTGCCCGGTACAGAATAGTACAGCCTTCGGGGCTAAAATGGGGGGTTTAGATTAAGTAATATTTAAATTATGATAACTAAGACTACGTGAGTTTGTGTATATTTCTACATGAGTTTGTGTAGATTTCAGAACTTATATTGTTTGCTATGGTTGGGTTTTAGGATTGAAAGTTATGGTTGTTTAAACACTGGGACAACGGGAAGACGTCCGGTGGAAGGGGGTTGTTTGTGCCAGGTTCGCGCGTAGGAGCGATGTCGTTCGTTTGTATATGTATGTATGTATGTGTATGTGTGTGTATATATATATTATATTATTTTAATGATTTATTGAGATGTGTGATGCTTGTTTAGGTGAAGGCTTAGGCTCCGTGCCGCCCACGCATCATCCTTGTGGTTAATCAGCAATTGTATGGTAAAGCAGTAAATTGAGTTGATGGTTGTTATTAGCTGAATTTAATATGCTCTTTATCTTGACAATTGAGATAATTATATATGTTTACCTATTTACATGGTAACTTTATAATGATTCTTGGTTCATGCCATAATGATGGATAATCGCAATGGTACATGATATTGTTATTTGATGTTGACGTGTAATGGTTAATGAAACATGATGTGTTGATATGCTTAGAAAGAAATGTTGCATCACGTACATATATATCATGAAAAGAGATGGCCTTTATAGTATCTATGGTCTACTTGGTATGGACCTTCCATGGGAGTGGGAAGAATTAGATCTATTTCGATAGGCACTATAGAAGTGGAGATTGGAATCCTCGTATGAAATAAGACGGACTATTGACATCCTCGAACGAAAAATGATTGGCTTGAGTGAGCATCGATGGGTACTCATTCTGTTATACCGGTATAAGCTAAAGAGAAGTTGAGACATATGCATGAACATTCATGATAAGGAAGTGTAAATGTATAATAGAAAGTTAATGAAAATGAAAAGGTTAATGGATATGAATAGTTAAGGGAATAGAGGTTAAGAGATGGAGATATGTGTAAGTATATGTTTACTATTTTGCTATGTATGTGCTGAATCTTGGACTTACGTTTATTTTGTTGCTATTTTTTTAGGTGACCATGATGGTGACATGCAGGGAATGAGAGTAGCACCTCTGCACCACACCTAATAATAATGATGACGACGACGACGATGATCTAGAGCATCACATTTATCTTCTTTAATCTTCTTTAGGTCCCGCTTGTTTCGACTTCAGCTTCTGGCTTATTTTTCACTATTCATAAATTTCGTCTTTTCCTGAACTTTTGGCTTTTTTAGCTTTTTTGTCGGTTCTTTTTTTCAGTATTCGTTTACTATTTTTTCAATATGAGCTAGCATATATTTTCTATTTTTAAATTTTTTAAATTTAATTACACCAAATAAGCCACCTTCAACTACAGTGAAATTTTAGCTGCTACAGTGCAATTTCAGGCATAAGCCAGAACTTTTTAGCCCAACCGAGCGGGGCTTTAATGTTGCTGTAATAAAGTAGCTTGTCAATCTAAACTTGTTCAATAGAACTATTGTAAGTGATGATGAATGTTATTGAATTTTTATGATAATATATAATTACTCAGTAATATTCTATTTGCATGTTAAGAATGCTTTTGGACGCATGGTTCTAGGTGTTTTTGGGCATGACATCTTGAGCGTTCTCAGGCGCGTGGTCCTGAGCGTTCTTAAGCGTGCGGTCTCAAGCATTCTTTGAGCGTTCTTAAGGGCACGGTCTCAAGCGTTCTTGGCGCCAGTGACCTAAATTTTATTTTTGAGAACCATTTATTCTTATCTAGTTATTGAGTATTTTTATGAATTAGTCATTTATGGAGGATTAGGTCGGAAAGATATTTATCGAAAGTTTTATTAGATGGTTTAAATTTAGAGAGCCAAAGAGTATTGGTAGTATTTTGGGTTCAGAGTTTGAGCGGGGTATTACAAGAGATGTGCCGAACATTTTACCGCAGAGGTGTCCTTCAAAAGGCACATTTTCTCACAGCGTCCCTCGAATTTTAGGTACGCTCATTGCTAGTCCTTTGGCAACGCATCATAATTGCTTTCTTGAGTGTACTGTGTTCCATTGCATCATGGAATGAGAATCTGGTGTTTTCCGGACAGAGACTAATGGCTTGCCTGTGAAGGCCCCAATGAAGGCATCAAATTCTATTCTCAAATCAAGGAGCACAATGTTGCCGCTTGTTTCGTAGGATCAGTTCAGATACTTCACTGTTAGCGCATGCTTCTGCATACGACGCTTTGTCTTCAGCCTGCATGCGACGCCTCGTCTTCGGCCTGCATGCGCCGCCTCGTCTTCGGCCTGCATGCGCCGCTACTGCATGCGTCGCTACGGCTTCTGCGAGTATATATATGTGTATTGCTTTCTTAATCAATTGAGACGTTACGTATTGCCAATTGCATACGTCTTCATGGTATCAGACGCAGGATCTCCTGCACGCTTCCGCTCTTCCCATCCCTGGCGAATCTAGTCGCCGTTCTTCTCTTCGATGGCCTCGCCCGTCGACGCCGCCGCCGAGGCTGCGGCCGCCGCAGTTCGCGCCTCTCTTGCGCCAGCGCCTGACGGCACCGACGCCATGGCCCCCACTCTCGATGCCGCCGCCCTCGACGCTGTCGCCTCGGCCGCCGCTGCTGCCGTGCGTTCGGCCCTCTCCGGCGCTTCTTCTTCGACCTCGCCCGGTGCTGCTACGACGATGCCTGTCGCGCCTCTGGCCACTACTGCCATTGCTGCCCAACTTGGACCGTCTACCTCGACTTCCGACGCGATCGCCGCCCTACATGCCCAGGCGGTGGCCGTCCTTAATGTCAAGGCGCTCGTTCCCGTTACCCTCGACCTGGCAGCATCCAACTACTCCAAGTGGCGCGGCCTGATGCTCGTGGTTCTCGGCAAATATGCCCTCACTGATCACGTCCTCGTCGACGCTCCGGAGCCTGGTCGTCTGGATTGGGCACGCATGGATTGTGTTGTCCTCTCCTGGCTCTACGACACTATTTCCACGGAGCTTCTCGAACTCGTCATGGGTGCTGCCGTCACCGCACGCATTGTATGGCAGGGGCTTGAGCACCATTTCCTCGGCAACATGGAGAGCCGCGCGCTACACTTGGAAGCCGAATTTCGCACCTTCAATCAAGGCGCCCTCTCCATCTCTGACTATTGCCGCCGCCTCAAAGGGATGGCTGATGCTCTTGCTGATCTCGGCGAGACCGTCAGCGACAGGACGTTGGTTCTCACCACCCTTCGTGGCCTCAACGAACAGTACTCTCATATGGCCACCTTCCTCCCCATGCAGCGCCCCTTTCCAACCTTCATCGAAGCACGATCCCAACTTTTGCTCGAAGAAATCAACCGCTCCAAGCGCCCTACCGAGCAGCAGCAACATCACCTGCCGACTGCGTTTGTCTCCGCCAGTCGCCCCTCGGCCAACCACGGTGGTGGCGCCAACAGTGGCTCTGGCGGAGGTAGCTTCGGCGGATCACCAAGTGGAGGTCACTCCTCTGCCGGCAACATCAACAATCGTCGCGGTCGACGTCGCGCTGGCCAGAATACCAGAGGCAACAACAATTTCTCCAGCGGTAATGGCGGTCAAGGCTTCTCCAACAACAGCCGCCACCCGGCACCATGGCCTTCCCCCTACAATCCCTGGGTCGGGACGATTCAGATGTGGCCCGGCCCGCGTGCCGGCGCACCTACTCCTAGTCTGCTGGGCCCCCGTCCAGGGGCTCCCTTCGCTGGTGCAACAAGCCACCTTTCGCCGGCGCCTCCTACCGTCAGCACACCTGCTACACCGACTGGGACACCCCTTGGCGGCACGATGCACTGGGACCAGCAAGCTTTGGTCAACGCCTTCAACATGGCGACGCTACAACCGCCACCGCCGGGTGAATGGTATATGGATACGGGTGCCACTTCTCATATGACTTCGGATGCCGGTATTCTCTCCGTTGCTCACTCCCCTAGCCACCATACTCCCTCCTCTATTGTTGTCGGCAATGGCCATTTACTCCCTGTTACACACACTGGTGCAACTAGCTTTGTTACTCCTACTTCTAACTTTCAGCTTCATAATGTCCTTGTTACTCCCCAGCTTATTAAAAATCTTATATCAGTTCGGCAATTTACTATTGATAACTCTTGTTCCGTCGAGTTTGACCCCTTTGGCTTTTCTGTGAAGGATCTTCAATCCAAGAACGTGATCGCCAGGTGCAATAGCTCCGGACATCTCTACCCCTTTTGCCTCCGCCCGCACGCGCCCGAAGCCCTTGTCGCCCACACCTCCTGCAACACCTTGTGGCATCGCCGCCTCGGCCATCCCGGCCGTGAGGCCCTTTCACATCTCTCTAGCTATTATGGTATACCTTTAAATAAAGGCGAGACCGAGTCCATTTGTCATGCTTGTCAACTCGGCCGCCATGTTAGATTGCCTTTTTCTTCTTCTAGCTCTCGAGCCACTACAAATTTTGATCTTATTCATTGTGATCTTTGGACCTCCCCCGTTGTCAGTGTATCGGGCTACAAATACTACTTAGTCATTCTTGATGATTGCTCTCACTTTCTGTGGACCTTTCCAATGCGTCTTAAGTCTGACACTTTTACTACTGTTTCTAATTTTTTCTCTTATGTTCGCACCCAGTTTGCCACCACCATCAAGGCTGTTCAGTGCGACAATGGTCGTGAGTTCGACAACTCCGCCTCCCGCTCCTTCTTCCTCTCCAATGGTGTCCACCTTCGCATGTCGTGTCCCTACACTTCTTCCCAAAATGGCCGCGCTGAACGCATCATCCGTACTACAAACAACATCATACGCTCCCTACTTTTTCAAGCCAGCCTTCCCGCTGCCTATTGGGTCGAAGCCTTACACACTGCCACCTACCTCCTAAATCGACACCCAACCAAAACCTTGACCTTTCAAACACCCTACTTTGCCCTCCATGGCACACACCCATCATACGATCACCTCCGAGTTTTTGGTTGCACTTGTTACCCCAATCTTTCTGCCATTGCCTCTCACAAATTGTCCCCGCGCTCCACTTTATGTGTCTTTTTGGGCTATTCTTCTGAGCACAAGGGTTATCGCTGCCTAGACATCTCCACCAACCGTCTCATTGTTTCCCGGCACGTCATCTTTGAGGAGCACACGTTTCCATTTGCCTTTTTACCGACGGCTAACACTGAGGCTACTAATCTTGATTTTTTGGAGATTGATTGTGCAGACTTGCCTCCTCCCATCGGCACTCTTCGGCCCTCTTCGGCGGTGACTATGCCACTAGCGTCGGCGCCCGTCCACACGACCAACGCACCTGGCAGTCCAGCCTGTGCGTCTTCTTGGTCGGTCACGCGTACTGGGGCAGCTGATGGACCAGCCGCGGCGCGCTCCCCTGGGTCGTCTTCCACTTCGGTTGGGCCTCCTCCAACTACGCAGCCCAACTTGGCCCCTCTGTCGAGGGTCCTCTCGACCTCCGCCGGACTACCGCCTACGGCTGCCCAGCCGAGCACGGCTCCTATGCCGACTACGGCTGTCCAACCGAGCACAATTCCTCTACCGAGGGAGCTTCCAGCTTCTGCCGTACCCACCACCCCAGTTATCAACACTCACGGCATGACTACTCGTGGCAAGCTCGGTTTCCGACAGCCCAAGCAGCACTTCGACCTCCATACTGAGGTGCTCTCTCCAGTGCCGCGTACTTACCGTGCCGCACTGGCTGATCCTCATTGGAGGGCGGCCATGGAGGAGGAGTACTCCGCCCTTCGCTCCAACCATACGTGGGATCTCGTCCCCCGTCCGCCCAACACCAACCTCGTTACTGGCAAGTGGATCTACAAGCACAAATTTCATGCCGATGGGACCCTTCATCGGTACAAGGCACGGTGGGTTCTTCGGGGTTTCACTCAACGCCCCGGCATTGATTTTTCTGAAACATTCAGTCCAGTGGTCAAGCCTGCTACCGTCCGCACCATCCTCAGCCTAGCGCTCTCCCGCAATTGGCCCATTCACCAGCTTGATGTCAAGAATGCCTTTCTTCATGGCACGTTGCAAGAGACAGTCTACTGCAGTCAACCTTCCGGGTTTGTGGATCCTTCTCATCCAGACTATATCTGCCGTCTGAACAAGTCTTTGTATGGGCTCAAGCAGGCGCCTCGGGCGTGGTTCAGTCGTTTTGCCACCTATCTTCAGTCTATTGGTTTTTTGGAGACTAAATCAGATGCTTCCCTATTTGTTTGGCGCCGTGGCACTGACCTGCTCTACCTGCTCCTGTACGTGGATGACATCGTTGTCACAGCATCCACCCCGGCTCTTCTCCAATGGGTCATCTCCTCCCTTCAGTCAGAATTCTCTATGAAGGATCTTGGTGAGCTGCATCATTTTTTGGGTGTTTCTGTCTCGCACCGTCCCGAGGGCCTTTTTCTTTCCCAGCGCCAATATTGCCTTGACATTTTGGACCATGCTGGTATGACTCATTGCAAGCCGTGCAGCACTCCGGTTGACACTCAAGGGAAGCTCTCTGTCAATGGTGATCCGGTTGATGACCCCACTGATTATCGTAGCATTGCTGGTGCTCTGCAATATCTCACATTCACTCGGCCAGACATCACCTACGCCGTTCAGCAGATTTGCTTGTTTATGCATGATCCACGCGCTCCACATCTGGCGGCCATGAAGAGGATTCTACGCTACATCTCTGGGACCCTAGATCATGGCCTATTGCTTCACCGATCCTCCTCTGCGGATCTGGTTGTCTACTCTGACACAGATTGGGCCGGTTGCCCTGATACGCGCCGGTCTACCTCAGGCTATGCTGTCTTCCTCGGCGACAATCTCGTGTCATGGTCATCTAAACGTCAGCTCACCATCTCCCGCTCCAGCGCTGAGGCAGAGTACCGTGCAGTCGCTAATGCTATTGCAGAAGTTTGCTGGCTACGACAACTCCTTCTTGAGTTACATCTTCCTCCTCGTCGGGCCACCGTCGTCTACTGCGACAACATCAGCACCGTCTACCTCTCCACCAACCCGGTGCAACACCAACGGACCAAGCACATCGAGATCGATCTGCACTTCGTTCGCGAACGTGTCGGCCTTGGTGAGGTCCGCGTCCTGCATGTGCCTACCGCCTCCCAGTACGTCGACATCTTCACCAAAGGGCTACCTGCGTCCGTCTTCACCGACTTTCGTTCCGGCCTGAACGTGCGGCCAGCCGCAGCTCCGTCTGCGGGGGGGGGGGGGGGGTGTTAGCGCACGCTTCTGCATACGACGCTTTGTCTTCAGCCTGCATGCGACGCCTCGTCTTCGGCCTGCATGCGCCGCCTCGTCTTCGGCCTGCATGCGCCGCTACTGCATGCGTCGCTACGGCTTCTGCGAGTATATATATGTGTATTGCTTTCTTAATCAATTGAGACGTTACGTATTGCCAATTGCATACGTCTTCATTCACATATGCATCTAAGCACCATGTTTCCTTTATGTATAATTTTTCTATACTATTCTATTATGTTTGCATCAAACAATTCGCTGAGAATTATATATTTTGAAATAGCTGCTGTAGCTAGGCAGAGGAAGGATCAGAGCAAGTCTAGTACAAGGACTTAAGATGCAGGGAGAATTAGCATGGTACCTGAATCTCTGAGTGCACGCAACCATGTAAAGCCATCACCTCGTAGGCACAGTGACATAGAACATTACCAACTTTCACGTACTCCGCCCATGGGTAGAACCGTAGAAGAAGTGCTTGAATCTCCCATGTGGTGGCTCCCATTTAGCAGAATTTGCCTGGAGATTAATCACCATATCAATACCAAAACGTTCTCTTTTAGGTTGTTGATTATAACGCAAAACAAGCATACAAACTCAGATAAGCTAGTTACCAGTGAGTCGATAAGCTAGTTACCAGTGAGTCAAGCTTTGCTGAGGAATTTAAGGTAGCTCGGCACTTCCTGAATGCCAGTTCGTCAGGGAAGTCATCCATGACCGTCTTTGAGAACTCTGGATGTTCAGAACCATCATCACTTAGATACTTCTTGACACACTCTATAGCAATAGACAACAAAAGAATTGTTAACAAAAGAATTGTTTGTTATGTGACCTCACAATGATCCGACTAAAAAATTATCTCGAGGACCAGGGTGATGAGAAAAACCTTCTAAGGAGTCTGCCAGAGAGTTGAAGTTGTTAACTAGCTCCTTGTGCAGTTGTTCCCCTGCCCAGATTGGGCAAATAAGGACATTTACAAAAACAGCTATGAGGCCTCCAATTGCAATCGAGTAGAGTCTGTCCATTGCGGTCCTGATGGGATTTCCCATGCGGTAGCCCGATACGATTATCAAGCAGTAGGTGAATAGGATAACTCGAAAACCATGCTCGTATGGAACTAGTGATGGCCATAGCTTCATAAAGGATGTTACAGCGCCTACATATCATATTGCACAGTGAGAGGGTTGAAGAAAACTGAAATACTAGGTAATGCAAAGAAAAGTTCTAGCACGGATTTCTTGTCAATACAAATGAATACTGTCATGGCTTATATGGATTGCCTATATTCTGAATACTGATCAGTTTTAAGGCATACCGATAAGAAATATGCTGAAACCAATGATGTATGGCTCTGCAATGTGACCACTAGACATAGCCACTTGAATGACGACTACTGCAAATACTCCAGCAAGTACACTTCCAAGAGCCCGATTGAATCCGCGATTGAACGTTGCACCTACAGATGGCTAACATTATTAGGATTTTTCACATACTGTTCATCAATGCTCATCCAAATCAACATATCATATCCAGATATAGTTCGTAATGTTTCAAGCAGCGGTTTTAACTAGCTACTCATGCTCCCGGTTAAAAAAAAAACTAGCTACTCATGCATAGGGATGATACATACCGACAGTGTACTCGAACATAATAGCGACAGTGAGGATGGACCAGATGATGTTAGTCCCAAAGATGTCATAGGGTGCACGGAAGAGTATGAGCAGTGACACAAGGAGGCAAGCAAGGCCAACCTTGAGCGCAAAGGTGACCCTGTTTGTGTCCTGCCTGGCAAAGTCCCAGACATCACATAGCCATTTCCTTGGGGACAGGCCTACTTCGGTGAGTGGCTTCTCTACACCTTCCGGCACCACATTGTTTGATGGCAGGCAGATGTCAATCCTTATACTACCCTTCTTTCCATTCATTCTCCAACTCAGGATGTCTTTTGTACACAAGCTCTAAGGATTGCACTGAGGAGCTCAAATACCGTCTATGTAGCTGTTGTATTTATGCCTCGGTTGAGCTGTTGAAGTGTAGGGTCTAATGGACGGATGGAGGGTATATATAGCTTTCTTGGGAGGTTAAGGATGGAGGTGCAACCATGCAAGTAGATAAAAGGGTGGTGTAGCCTGCATAGAGTCACATAAAGGAGAATAAAACTTCTGGAAATATTAATGCGGGTGATCTCAAGATGCTCCCGCTCCATAATGTAGGTATTGATAGAGAATTGGAACCTGTCACCTGAAATAAAGTTATCTATTCTGTTGATTTTGCAGATTACGGTGTATTGTTTGCCAGGTTCACATTTCATGAGAATGGACATGTTTGCAGCAGATCATTTCTAGAGGGATGACATCTTTATTTCATGGGCATATTAGGGGGAAAACAAAAGTTAAGGAATTTCTACAAGTTTTTGGTTAATATCATGATGCTCAATGTTTGCTGATTTTTTGTGTTACTGGCATCACATTTTTGTTTGCTCAGTTTTTTTGTTACTAGCATCACATTTTTTTTGTAGAAACACCCAATCGTGCAAATACTTTGTGTTACCTTTTTCCCTGAGATTAAGAAATTTACATCGGAAGATAGTAATTATTAGTAAAACTGATGCAAGTTATTACCAATTTTGTGAGTTATGACTTTTTTAAGGCTATTTGAAATAATTTCATGCAATAATTCTGAATAAAATCTCTCTCTCTCTCTCTCTCTCTCTCTCTCTCCTTATGTGTGCGCGCTTGCGCTTAGTGGACGTGTGTTTTGGCAGGATTACAAGACTTGTACATTTCAGGGACTGAAACATCAAGAGATAAGATTCGAAAGCAGGTGATCTCGTGCGGCATGGTATCAGATTCAACGTGACCTGCCCGCGTATGGAAGTGTAAGCTCCGCGTTTTCAATTCACCTTAAAGATAAGTTATGAGGCCAAACAAAATTAATTAATCAGCTAATAAATATATTGCAAGGTAACTTAAGTTTTTTTCCATGCAAACCAAATTGACACTTAAGAGCAGTAAATAAATAGAATGCATTCACAAATCTCATCTCCAAAAATTAACACAATATGAGTGTAACGACCCCGTTTTTGGAAACAGGACCGTCATACGTCTCACAACAGTCCAGGAGTTTGGTTGCGGACAGAACGAGTATCATGTCTGCTCATGAACATTTCAAAAGGGTTAATTTGATTAAAATAAGACCTAACGGTCAATTTTAACAGCTTTAAGGGTATTCAAACTCAAAACTTAACTTACAATTAGAAAAATCGAGAAAAAAACTCCACAGGAACGCTTAAGTGCAGTCGTAACCCTAACACGAAATTTTGAAGTATCTTTTCTTCTTCTGATCTTTGTTTTAGTAAAAAATGAAGCAAGATTGAGTACAACAACCATACTCAATAAGCCACATTGTCAGGATTTTCAAGAGATGGGGTATAGTGGTTTTATTAAGGTATTTATGGATGCAATTTTATTTGCAAATATTTTTTAATATAAAATAACAAAGCATAAACTTCTTAAAAAAATTGAGGTTTTAATAACTTGATTATTACTTTGCTACTGAAGTCACCCATCAAACACATCTTCATTTATTGGAAGCACGACGTATTTAAATACCATTTATAATTGACTCTGTAGAGTTGCTTAGCTTTACCCACAAGATATCTTAACCCTCATGACTGAGTTACGAAAACAAAGTGTTTCATTGCTCATCTCTTTATGTAGCCTCTACCTGATAGACTAGGTACCCCCTGTCATGGAATACGATGGCCTGATAGAGCAAAGCCTACTGTTATGAAAGTATGGTTTTATCGTTTCCATACCACATTCTACGCCAATTGTTCCCTTTTCTGAAACAATATTTTATATCTATATAGTAGATATTCAATCGATTTGAGCAGTTACTAGACTAGGTTTGATAAGTTAACACTTATGGTTTAGCGGTCATTATGTTATTTACTTAGCATAAGGTTCTAGTCCTTACTTTTCATCAACTAGGTAACCAATCAAAATAAAATACCCAGTGCACTACGGCACTGTCACTATTAGTGTAAAATAGTTGAATTTTTTAAACTACCATAGTATATTTTATAGTAATTTATTATTACTAGGGCTTGTTAATGTGAATATGGTCATCAAATAAAATAGGGACTTTTTAGTGGTAGGACATAGCTAATTATCATGCCATTCTAAATATTTATTGTACAAGAAATAACAGTGCATAAATAACATAATGAAAATACTAGTAAATAAATAATTATAGAAATGTAGGTTCAACATGATCAAAGATATGTGACTTGCCTCTTTGTCCACAGTACACCGACTTCTTTAATTGCTCTTGTAGCTCTTCTAATGATTAGCTCGTTAGGTCCGAATACTAGTGCGAAAGATGAATAAGTTCATGCCTTGTAGAATGCAAGCTAGGAACAAAAGACAAATAAAATAGGTTCGAGTGATCAGGGTTTAGGTGGTGTGTGATTTGGTTGTTTGAAGTTGGAATTAGGTTAGATGGGTCCAAAACGGTTGAAACCGTTGTATATAGGTTTTCAGTGAATAGTAACAGCTGCCATTATGTTGGACATGGATTCGGAATAACATATAGCTAGCTAGGGTTTGTCGGAGCATATTTGAGCTAAGCAGAATTCAAAATGGACTTCACGGCTTAATATGGCTAGAACAGATATATATGTTTCAGCAAACAATAAAAGAATCATATTGGGTTTAGGGTTTAAAGTAGTGTTTTGGTGGTTTTGGGTTTTATCGGTGTGTGATATGGGAAAACAAAGCTAGAAAATGGGTAGACGGGCTCAAGATGGATTAAATGGACACATATGTGTATTTTAGGGTTTGGTGAATAGTAACAGGTAAGACAATGTTCATTGCGGGTTTTTACAGTTTACAGCGGGTCCGGTTGCTACAGTCACTATCGGGTTGTCATCGCCGTACTCGAAGAACATAGGAGTTTCGAGTACTCAGATGGTTTCGGGTATGACTACAAAGTCAGGTGGACGGTCGAGGTTCGACTTCGAGTGTGAAGTCAATGAAGATCAGATAGTGTTCGAGTAGTTTAAGAGTATCGGACGACGTTCGAGCGGCTTAAGAGCATCGGACGATGTTCGAGCGGCTTGCTCAGGACTCAAAGCGGTATGGCCGAAGTTTCTTTCGATTACAAGGCGGTTAGAGATTTCAAGCGGAGGAGCGGTCGAAGAATTCATGGTCGAAATAATAATTGGTGACCATAGGTGGGTTCCTGGGACCACGAGAATTCCATTTTTGGGCTCGGGAGTGGCTGAAAGTCAGGCGAGCGTCAGCGGTGAGGTCTTCTCTTCTCAAGGCTTTCGAATGGCATAGGGGTTAATGGCAAGTTAAGAGAATAATAGTATTACCATTTGGGCATCACTGGAAGTAGGGATGGCTTAGGGAAGTAGTGGCTCGGGTCAGGGATAGCTGTGCAAGGCTGCCCATAGTGAGGCCTCTCGGCCGGGCGGTGAACTTCAGTGACCGGGAAGAAGGGGGCTCGAGAAGCTATGGCAATGGTTCGGTGGTGTTCCTAGGAGCATGAGGAGGCTACGGGCGAATGCAATCGAAAAGTAATTGACTAGATAACAGGAATTGGAAATCGGCTTACTTTGGGGTTTTCTAATGATCGCCGGTGGTGTGGTGGTCGTCGGGGCAATTGAGGGTGGGGGTGGCTCATTGGACGCCAATGCTACTCAATGGAGGTGTTCAGGGGTTTATATAGTGGTTTTAAGGCGGTTGGCCATAGGGAGGCACTATTTGGGTCCTGGTGCGTGGCCGTGGCGAGAAGGCTCAGGAGGGCTCAGCTGGCTGAGATCATAGCGCATTCTTGGGTGTCACATTGCAGCGGTCAAGGCGTAGGGTGGGTTGTTAGGTCGACAAGGTGAATTGGTGGTGTGGCAGTGAGATAGGGGGCGAGGTGGTTACGACGCTCTACCAAATGATGGTTGTGGCAATTAAGGAGGGGGTCAGGTGTCAGGGGTCGTACGCTGGTCCGGTAGAGACAGGGAAGCAAGCTAGGTGGTTTTGCAGAGAATTCTAGCGACGGTACATCGGTAAAGAGAGAGCAGGGTAGGCGGCCCTGAATTTCGGCCTGACTTTGATGTGAATCAAGGGAAATTAAGGGGCATGCTAGGGGTGAGATAGGTGAGGCGTACGGTGTTAACGGCCTGGCAGAGGCATGGTAGCGGTGGGTGAAGTCATGGCAGCGTTGTATGAGCAGCGGCCAGGTGGACGGTGATATTTTTTGGATCATGAACAGTGGTGGACGATTAGGTTTTGATCAAATGACAGAGAGAGACAGTGAGATTGGTGGAAGGGCTGTCAAGGGCTGAGAAGGGTGTGGAATTAGCTAGAGTTTTGGTTACGAACAAAATCCAAATAAATTCAATCTCATTTTGAAATTTTGAGGTTGTTTCAACCTACCCCTTAAAAAGAATCTCATCCTTGAGATTCACCTAGGATAAGAAATGGGTTGAAAAACAAAGTGAAAACCCCCTAAGAGCATAGAGAAGACACAGGGGAGGAGATAAGGTCGAGAGAATAGCCAGGGGAAAAGAGAAAGAGAGCCATTTCCACCCACAACCATTAGCCATTCACCACAGCCGAACAACAACACCCCAAGACTCCATCCCTAGATCCAACCCATTTTCCCCCAAATCCACCAAGCCAACCGAGAGAAAGGAGGCGAGGTGGAGCTCGGCAACAAGGTCAGAGGAGCAGGAAATGCCAGGAGTAGGAGGAGGAAGCATAAGGGGACAGCAATGCTAGGAGGAGGCGACAACCGAACCAACCGCCAGCCAATTGGAACATAGTCGAGCCAAGCGAGCAATCGAGAAAACTGAGCCTCGGTTCTTTCCCTAATCAAGCCAACTATCATCCAACAAGGTAGCCCCATAACCCATTTTAGATCTTGCCATCACCATCACGAGACCACACCACGTGCATCATCATTCGCAAACCATCCATCAGATCCATGGCATACATAGAGATAAGCAAGAGGAGAAGTAGGGAAGGGAGTAGCATATACCAGAGAAGAGCAACCACAGCAACGGCTATAAGGTCAAGCTCTAATTAGATTGGTTTTGGTGATTAATGATAAATATAACTATAAGACTAACTCGTTTGTTGAGTATGTTATTGTTTAGTCTCATTTGGATGAAAAGGTGAAAATCATGGAGGTATACATTGAACGTCATATTCTCATATCTTGTTGCATTTCTCGGATCCAAAATATAGGCTGGACTTCACCAAAAGTCTAACTTGAATATATGTATGTTTTTATTACACATTCTTGTATGCACACATCTGGGAGAGTTCACTCTATGTTTTGTGGATTCATTAGTATTAATCTATGTTTCTTTTTTCACATATATTGGGGATCTCTATTTTGAAACATACCTTTTGAGTATATAAAACTTGTGTAGTTTATATATACTCATATTACTTTATATTCAATTGTTTGTGTTCGAGACTAACATGTGTGCTAAGATGTCTAAAAGACTTAGTCCCAAAATTCATTTAATGACCCGTAAAGGCATGCTATGGATGACAAGAAGATCAGCATGGCTCAAAACAAAGGTATAAGTAGCCTAGGATCTCTTTGCATTTACCGATCTTTGGAGATTAGGTGGAAGACTGGATTTTAGACTAGACGACATGCTATAAACAGGGACCATAGCTAGCAGTTTGAATGTAGTTGTCTTATGCCATTTGGATCAATTAGAGGCCAAACATGTATTTGAATATAAATTCTAAATCCAACTATGCATCCTCAGGAAAAACGGTATGACTGCAGTTTAGGGACGATATTATCGCTCTACAATATGACCGAAATAAATTGGTGGTACTACCGCACCCCGGAATGATTGAAAATTACATGGCAGTACGTTATTTTCAAAGAGGTGTATTTAAGATCACTTTAGCTCCCCGGAAAAATCAATAGTATTGGAGTGTATATGGCGGTACTACTGTAGCACGGTATGACCGAAAATAAGAAACGGTACCACCACACTCTGGTATGACCGAAAATTAGTTGGCGGTATGTTTTTCTAGGGAGTATGTTTTTGGACAATTCTTGAAGCTCTAGAAATTGGTAATACCGATCTTGGCATGCGGTACTACCACTGTGCGGTAGTACCTATCCTAGTTGGCGGTAGTACCGCACTTTGAGTTCAAACAACTTTATATTTATTTATTTGCAATTGTGGTGGTTGTTATCAATTACCAAAAAGGGAAAGATTGAAGAATCTAGACCCGTCATTATAAGTTAATGGTATATTTTGGTAATTAATGACAATCACATTGTGGGACCAACATATTTTCATAAGTTAGATGAATATGTTAGATCTCATAATGAGGATGACTTGGATGGCTTAATGTGTTAAAGACCATCAAGTCAAGTTTCAATATGAAATATGACTTCATGAGTTAAAGGTCGTTAAGAAGAGGATGCATCATGTGTCGATGCGCATCAAGATCCCGAAGAGAAGATGATTATGAGTTGATCATCAAGACAAGAGAAAACCCATCATGTGTTGATGGAGGGTAAGTGGAGTATGCATCATGGGTTGATGCATATGAAGATATGTCCCGGGCTTGAAGTGAAAATGTGTATCATCAAGCTTCAAGAGGATGCGTGAGACAAAGGTATGACTAACTAGAGCTAAGAATGTGTTCCTAGTCTTTTATCGGTCTTGGTATTTGGTTGAAAGACCGGATTGCTAGTATAAGTTTGTTGTACTATTAAGAGGGGTGTTGTCCAGTAGCTTGAGTCTCATCATGTGTTGATAGCTCAATCTCGCTTGCTCTAGCTCTTCATGGCATGATGCTGTTGTTTGCAAATGTGTTTTGTAAATAGTTGAGGCTCATGTTTCTAATCCTTGCAACATGATACTATAATTTGTGAATGTGTTTTGTAAATGTTTGAAATCCATGTTTCCTACTTCTTGTTGTATAAGGTTTATATTTGCAAAAGTATTTTACAAATGGTTAAAGCTCACGCATAATCCTTGTAGCATGTGACTTAGGTTTGCAAATGTGTTTTGCAAACATGTTGAGTCCATATACCTATACCTTGTGTCATGATTCCGAAAATGTGCAAATATGTTTTGTAACTTGTTGGGACTTATGGTTTGATTCTTGTGTGCATGGTACTATCATTTGCGAATATGTTTTGCAAATTTATTGAAGTATATGCACCCTTGACTCTGGAAAATGGAAAGCGGTAGTACCGGCCTGTGTGGCATGGTATGACCGAACTTCGATAGTACCGACCTGTGTGGTGTGGTATGACCAGACTCCGGTAGTGCCGGCCTGTGTGGTGTGGTAGTACTGCAGTGTGGTAGGATCAATTCCTAGTTGGCGGTACGTTATTTCCAGAGTGCATGTTTTTGAGAACTTATGTCTCCTGAAAATCGGTAGTACCGATTGAGCCAAGTGGAATCTGTGTGGGTGGTACTATCGACAGCTGGTTGTAACAGCTAGTTTTATAGCCATTATGAGGGGAGCAGTATATCAGCCCCTGTGTCTGTGGCACTATTGGATTTCTTGATTTTGCATCCAACGGCTAATTTCTTTGTGTGGGGTATGAATACCTCCTTGTGGCTTGTTGGAGAGCAATCTTTGGCGCTCCATTTTATTCTATTGATCTAGTGTGAGTTTCTTCTCTCAATTGTGTATACATTGCACCTTGTAAGCAAGGAGGGAGGTCTTTAGTTGCATGTGTTGCATCTAGAGGTGGATTTCGCATCCACTTGAGCTTGTGCATTCATTGCACGTGGTGAGAGTCAAGCAAGGGGCTTGACTTGTTACTCTTAGAGGTTACCGACTCCTAAATGGCGTTAGAGGCATTTTGTCCAGTGATCTCTTAAAAAAAGATTGTGAAGAGGTCCGAAGTGTTGTGAAGGTTGGAGCTCACCTACCCAAGCAGAAAAAAGCTACCACTAGTGGAATTATGGGGTTTGGCTTAATTCATGGAGCTGGCCCAATTCATTTGGGCTTACCTCAACATGGATCAGGAGAGACTGGCAAGTCTCCGAATACCACGGTAAAAAGAAACTGTGTCATTGAATGATTCGCTTTCTTGTACTCAATTTATATTAAAGCATTTTATATTCCTAGAATTAAAGTAATTGCTTGTCACCCTAGGATTGTAAACCTAAACATAGACTTAGATTGTTGATGCACTTAGTGAGACTAGTTGATTTAGACCTTAATTGTGCAAAACTGATTTGATTTATTCTTCCGTACATAAACTCAGTTTTAGCCAAAGGATTTTTAAAACCGCCTATTCACCCCCTCTAGTCGGCCTCCTCGATCCTACAAGTGGTATCAGATCTTAGTCTCTCATTTTATTAGGTTTCATTGCCTAGAGAGTAAAGGATGGCTACTAGTGATATAGTGCACCTCGGTGAGACACCTATATTCGATGGCACAAATTATGATATTTGAAAAATCCGCATGTTTTGTTATTTTAAGGCCATGAGCCATAAAATTTGGCAGATTATAGATGTGGGTTTTTCTCCTCCAAAGGATCATCTTGCTCCAACTATTATGGAAGAGAAATACTCATATGTCGACGCTCAAGCAATTAACGCTTTATTTAGTGCTTTGAGTATAGAGATATTCGATGACATATACAATGTTAAAAACACTCATGAGATGTGGACACAACTTCAAGGTAATTATGAATGGATGATTGTATAGAAAAGTGGATGTCGAGAGGAGAATTCTCAATCTCTAGCTCCGACACTGAAGAATCCACAAGCCACTCTACATCAACTCATTGCTTTATGGCTAAAGGTAATAAAAAGATAAATAACGATAATGACAGTGATGAACCTACTTATGATGAGTTGATGGATATGCTAGAAGACTTAAATGAGTACCTTGGCAAGGCGAAGTGAAAATTCAAAGTCTTTAAGAAAGAATTTCTTTCTCTCAAGGATTCTTATGACAAGCTAAAGGAAGCTCATGAGACTCTCATTCTTAAGGATCTCAACAAGTCTAAGGTGGATATAGGTATTATATGCGATTTATTAGACGATATGTCATGTATAGCTCCTAGTCTTTGCATTTCATCTAAGATTAGCATATCCACCTCTTGTGATGATTTGATTGACATGCCTTATTGCTCTAGTGAAAATGCTTCTTTTCCTCTATGCATTGTGATACTACTCTTGTAGAGGAAAATAATGAGCTCAACACCTAAGTCACAAAGTTGAACCTTGACTTAGAGAAATGTTACAAAGGGAAAGCCTCTCCTGATAAACTTTTGAGCAATTAAAGAAATTCAAATGACTAGAGAGATTGGCTTCGTCTCCAACAAGAAGAAGAATAGCAAGACAAGGCACAATGCAAGACATGTGAAGAATGTCAAGTGCCTTGGTGTGCCCTAATAAGATGAATGACAAAGGTCATCAATGAAGAGGCAAGCTGGTAATAAGAAAGATAAGAATACAAAGGATGGAAAGAAATATCAAACTTGCTACAATTGCTGAGAGAAGGGATATTTTAGTAAGGATTGTGCCAAAGGTATCACTCCTAAACCTATTATCTATAATGATCATTATTTTCTTAGGAATGTTAGAGATGGTAGGGTGATTGCTAGATGTGTTAGTTCACCTAAGACTATTACTAGGACCATTTGGGTCCCCAAATTCATTGTGACTAACATCCAAGAACTCAACCGAGTTTGGATACCAAAATATGCTTGATTGTCCAATAGGTGCTTGGAGATGCATTAGAAGCTTAGCTCCCTCATAAAAAGGTGGATTCTACCATGTGCAAAAATAGAACCAAGCTTGAAGATCATCATGTCTCGTCTTGAGCTAATGTTACCTTAGTAACAAGCATGTTGAATTGAAATATCTAGCTCTTGCCATGTGTAGATTGCATAGCATGAAAATCTTTTTCAAAAGGATGTCATTGCTCTTATTTGAAAATTCCTTATTCACAATCTTAAGCAAGTTGGGCGTGGCACATTGAGGGAGGTGCTAAATTATAATGTATCATATCTCTAAGTGTGCCCAAACTAATTAAATGCTAATATTAATTTTGAAAATTAAGCCAATTTAGCTAAAAACAATTTTTTTGTAATTATTAGTTATATCATGAAAAACTAGTTGCAAATTGCATATAAAAACTTTGCAAATGTTTTCCGAAGAACGTGGCTTTGTAAAAACTAATTTCAAAAGAAAAAAGAGTTTTAAGTCTAAAATATAGTTACTAGTATCTTGTTTTGGTTTTAAATTCATATTTTGCATGAAAGTAATTGTAAAAGGACTTTGGAAATATTTTCAAAATAAAAACCCTAAAGTTGGTCTTTCTTAACAATTCTTGTATTCAAAAGTTTCTCAAAATACTAACGTATCAAAAGTTATTTGCTTTTTAAAACTCACCCAAAAATCATCTTTGACATATATTGGTCATGTTCTACGCTATGTAAGTTTTGCCTCTTGGACCGGATCCTTTGCTATGTCTTGGTTTAAAATGGCATTTCAAATTCATACATACCATTCAAATTGAAGAGTTTCTTATTTGCTTCATTTTGCATTCATGGAGTGAAACTTCTAGTGATATACAACTTTAGATTTTTCAAAGAGCCTTTTTTTTGTCAAAAGTCAAATATCTTGTTTAAACGGACTAAGTTTACGAAACATTAGATAAAAGTACTTAAATATGTATTTAAAATGTTTTCCAATGCTTTTGAAGTAAAAATTCCTATTTTAGAAACAAAATTTCCCCATATCTTTTGAAATAAAATTTCTATTATCTTGCATTCAAAGTGCAATTTACAATATCTTTTGAAATAAAATTTCTTTTACAAAATTTCTTTAATTATGCCAATGTTAAAATCTAAAAATTTCAAAATATTTGGACCTCATTTGAAATATTTTTTGCATTTCTCCCCTCTTTATGCAAAAAGATTGCAAAGAAGGTGCTTTTGGGCATAAATTTTGAATTGAGATTTCTTTTTCAAAAATTCTTGTTGAAAAAGTCTCTTAGAAGTCCAAAGTTTGTTTATACAAAATTTTAGAGCATTTAAACTTGATTTGAAAAATTATGCCTTTTTATCACTTTGCTCAAATGCTGAAAATTCAGAGTTTCACATAGTTTTGAGCAGATTTGTGATTTTTGTATCTTCCAATGAGTTCACATTTTGATGAAGGCACAATAATTAGTTTTGATCCTCTATAGTTGATCTTCTGTATCAAATTTTGTCAGATTTTCTGAAGATCATTTGATCAGTGTTTTAGCCATGTCTTGAAGCTCAAATGGAATGTCAAAATCTGAAAACTTGAAACTTTTAGTTTTCTGAAATTTTATGATTTTCATACCTTCAAAGTAGTTGACATTTGGGAGAACCTCCCAAAAATGGAACTTGTGTGTATTTCTAAGGACTAGCCCTATGATTTATCTCAGATTTTTTGAAGCTTGTTTCTCTGCTTTTCAAATGCACTAAGGAGCTTTGGTTTTGCCTTTTTGAGCTCTTTTGCAAATTGAAAATGTATTTTGAGGAGATTTAAAGAGTGATATTCTTTGAATATGTTTCAAATATAAGCTCCTTGCATAACTCAAATATGATCTCATTTTAGGTTGTTTTGCTCTATTAGACCAAACCCCAAATAAGTCATATGTGTCTATTTCATACTCTTTATAAATGGGAAAGATCTACCACTAGTGGAATTGAGGTGTTTGGCTTAATTCATAGAGCCGGTCTAATTCATTTTGTCTTATCTCAATGTAGACTAGGGGAGACCGGCAAGTCTCCGAACAACAAGGTAAAAAAATCGTGTCATTATGGTTTGCTTTTTTGTACTCAATTTATATTCAGTCATTTTATATTCCTAGAATTAAATTGGTTGCTTATCACCCTAGGATTATAAGCCTTAACAAATACTTAGATTATTGGTGCACTTAGTGAGACTAATTGATTTAGATCTTAATTGTGCAAAATCGATTTGATTTACTCTTCCACACATAGACTCGGTTTTAGCCAAAGGATTTTTAAAACCGCCTATTCACCCCATCTAGTCGGCCTCCTCGATCCTACAATGACGTGCCACCGTCGGCCACTGTGTGCACTCGACGGCCACCGCACTCCCAGGCGTGTGGGAACCTTGAGCCCCGCCATGGCAAGCCCACCGGTTCCACAACCCTCACCACCTCCACCCTATCCTTGTCCAAAAATAACTCGAATCAAAGAATAAACCAGGTAAGTAGAAGTGATTGAGAAAGGGGAAAAGTTAGTAGGGAAGCTCGGATCTCTGCAGCTGGCGTTGGATCCACAGTGTCAAGGGTTGGATCCAGCCGGAGGCAAACCAGGGAGGCGCTCGAGTAACCATTGACGGCCAAATCGGGCTAGGGCGATGACCAGGAGGAGGAAAACTGAAGAGCAGTAGTAGAGCTAGTGAGGGAGAGGAGAGTCGACCAAGAAGGGAACCAAGGCGCGGCGCCAATAACCCAGGGAGGCGAAGCCGAGGGACTGACAACATCAGTTGTTTAGGCGGCGCGTGAGGGAGTCGACCAGTGAGTACGGTTTAAAATACTTATTAATGTGGGTGATTCTTAATTTTATACAGTCAGTTTCTTCCCTTTTATGGATTTTAGCAAATTTTATTTAATCAAAATTTTATCAGTCATTAGATTAATTTCGTGCCTTTCCTAATGTTATTTCCTCCCGATCTGTTAGTTCTACTAAAATGGTCATCTAATTTACACTTATTGTTGCTGGCTCGCAGGCAGAATCTGCTCTTACTACCCTATTCACACGTACAAAATACCCTACACTAACCTACACACCAAACACACAACACTCCAACACACGCAACACAGTTCTCGCACCGGATCCCGCCCCCAAACACCAAACACCACCAAAACACACAACGCCAAACCCCACACCCGATCCACACACACACACACCACAGCCACACACACCCACAATTACATGCACACCTCTCCCGCCGGCTACTCTTCTCTATCCATACCCCAAACTCCATTACTGCATCCCTCTTTCTCTCTGGTTCCTATGATGCTGCCGTGGAGGCTCGAGCGCGCTGCCACGGGCATGTCGCCGGCCATGCGTTCGGTGTCGTGGCCTCCTCTGCTGGATCTTGCGTGCCTCCTTCGGTTTCCTGTTGGTCTTCTGGCTTCTCCACACTCTTGGCTGCTAGTGGACACGCTGGCTGTCAACTTGCCGCTAGTGGTCCTCCCTGCCGGTCCCAAATCTCTCTTTTCGGTTCCTCTAGTTTTTCCCCTTACTCTGAGCTTTGGTGGCCGCCTATTTATTTCCCCCGGGC
Source organism: Dendrocalamus latiflorus (assembly GCA_017311315.1). Taxonomy (NCBI): domain Eukaryota; kingdom Viridiplantae; phylum Streptophyta; class Magnoliopsida; order Poales; family Poaceae; genus Dendrocalamus; species Dendrocalamus latiflorus. The sequence continues at coordinate 7,252,580 of CM029666.1, read as the reverse complement.
TCGGCTCGGCACCTCGGCCATGGCTTCAGCACCTTATGGCTCCTCATGTTTGTCTACAGCTCTACGGCTCTACCGTCTCCGTTGTGCCTCCTTCCGGCCAACTCTAGCACTGGCTCCACCGATTCCACTTCTTCCTCCTCCTACCCGAGATGGTTCAGTCTACCCCTTCTTTACGTGTTTTGACTTTTGCTATTTTTAGCTTGCTTAACTCATGAGTACACACGGAAGGGAAAAGTCGGTGGTCGTGTCGCTGCGTTGGTACTTTGCGGGTGTCATACACCGAGGAGCATGTCACCTTCCAAGGGTGCATGACAGTTGCTTCCATTGACTCGCCACTGTCGAGTCGCGGCCTTTCGACCGAGGTAGGGTGGTTCCCCTTCTCCTGCCACCTTGCTTGGCCGGTTTGGGCTCGCGGAGGCGTTTGTGTGTTTGTGTTGTGGTTGTGAGGTGATATGGGGAGGAAAAAAGGGTTGGGGACCTACTTGCTTAGAATGCAAGGAACGATGACGACGATCATGATGGCCGTGATGTTATCCCCACGTGCTTGGTGACTTTGTCAGTCTTGTTTGGTCCTTGTCGAGTGATGTCGCTAAACAGTTTTCCTTTGTCGTAGTCGGCCGAAGGTAGTCGTTCATGATCCTCGCTCCTCTCCTTCATCTTCCTATGCACCCTTGGCTCCTTTTCTTTGAGCTCTCTCCCTACTTCACTCTTCTCAGTTGTTGGTTGTGGACATGGTGGCTGTATTCAGCTTGGGCTTTGGTTTGGCTGAGCTATGCAATGATGGAATGGTACTTTGTCTTCTCTAGCTTGGCTCTCAGTTTGGGAAAGTGAAGTGAGAAGGAGAGGGCTGGTGCGTGGCTGCCTTTTCTCTTCCTTTGGTCTATAGGGTGATTTCGGTACTATTCTTTATTTTTTCTATTAAGGAAGATAAGTCGGTAAAATTTTAGTGGGTGTTTGGCTACGTTTTCTGTTCAATGATGAGACCTACTTAAGTAAGAGGTGTCGGCCAGTTCTATACGGTTCAGGTATCTCGATAAACACTAATAGATTCGATATTTTAAAGTTGATCAGGTTCTCAGAGCAAGACATTTTTATTTCTTTTATTCTTTTTTAGATTATTTTTATTCTTTGCTTTTAAATCACAAAAGAAAACACCGTGTTTCGGGTCTACTTTAGGAGGCTACTACTAGCCGAGCATGCATAGGAAAATACAATGTTCTAAAATAATGCAAAAATAATTTTATTATTTTTTTATTTTAATGCAATACTTGTAATTTATTTATTTCTAGATGCACAATGAATTCTTATAATTATTCAAGCATTGTAATAATTTTATTTCGTCTGCAAGAGCTATGTTTAAGTTTTTGTTGTAATTCACTGTATTATAATTACTTTATTTGCTCTTTAATTACTCTTTCATTACTGTTAATTAAACTTAATTGTACTGTTAACGCTAATTATTAGTTAGGATTATTTCACCGGCCCACAAGGCCCAACTATCGATTGACCAGGTTGAAGCTGCGCTTCTCGCGCGAGCGGGCCACACGGGAGCACGTGGCCCGCGGGGATTGGAGGACTTAACGTACGGGTCCCTCATGAGGTGGCCATCTCCACACAGTTTAGTATTAAGGTACATCTCTACTCAGGCCGGTGGGCCCCTCTGACACCAGGGGCGCCGGTTCTATGGGTGATGGCCTGATGGGTCGGTTTGGATGGTAAAGAAGCTACAGGTCCGGCCCAATCTTGTCACGAACTCTTCTTGGTCACGATTATTCTGACCTAATAATGATTAATCAGGCCCCTCCAATTTTGGGAGTAATACAAATTAAGAAGCGTAAGCTACACCCCCACAGGTTTAACAACTTGCCGCATGTTGTTTAGTTGTTGACGGTCTCTGAACTTGCCAGCTGCTCATTCCACACAAAGACCTGTTTACTTGGCTCACGGCGGGTAAAAATCGTACCAGCAGTTATGTTTCCAAAGTGGGACGCAAAAAAATGTTACGGACTTGTGCTCTAGGTTTCTTCCGTTCACCAGACTTGCCAAAATGCTCTGCTGCTTCGATACCGTTTTCCCAGCCGATTGGGCGGCCTACGTCGAAGTCATGGCCATCGTCGATTCGTCACCGAGTTTACGGCCGCATGATCCGCTCTACTATCTGGAGGTTTGAGCTACCTTTACTGGCCCGGCCAAACAAATGAACAAAGGCTAGGCCTGAAGGTTGTGTCTCGCAGTAGCAAATTTTCTCTATAGTAAGTTAAGATATGAGCTATTTTATCACAGCTTGATTTGGATGATGCACTTTTAGAAATTAACAAGATACCAGCCACATTGTCTGCTGATGAGAAGTAACGTAAAGACCGTAAGGCCTCATCTCAAATTTATCTTCATCTATCAAATAATATTTATGAAGGAGACATCCGCCTCCGCATTATGGCTGAAGCTGGAGTAGATTTGCATGACCAAGAATCTGACCAGCAAGATGCATCTGAAGTGGAATCTTTATTCCCACAAGATAGCGGAGGGAGTCTCATTGTTGAACCACCTAACAATTTTCAAGAAAGTTGTTGCAGACCTCGAGACTATGGAGGTAAAGTGTGATGATAAAGACTTGAGTCTTATTTTGCTATGCTCTTTGCCCAATTCGTATTCTACTTTTAGAGATATTATTCTATATAGCCGAGATACTCTCACTCTCAATGAAAGTTTAAGTACACATGCAGAAGGTTTGTCTGTCCGTGGCAGGCAATACGAGAAGAGTTCAAACGGCAATTCAAGAGGCAGAAGCAAAAGTAGATACATAGGCATATCTAAATCCAGAAATAGAAAGTCATGCCAGTATTACAAGAAGAATGGTCATGACATATCCAAGTGTTGGAAATTGCAAAACAAGGAGAAGATGAATAACAATTTTTAAAAAGATCAACAAGAGGATGAACTTAAAGCCACCATTGTCACCAAAGAAAGTTCTGATAAAGATATTCTTGTTACCTTTGCCAGTGATTCCAAAACCAGCAATGAATGGATTCTTGATTCAGCATGTACTTTCCACATGAGCCCGAACCACGAGTGGTCGAGTTGATCTTGGCCAAGGAAATGTCCTGTATGTCAAGTCGTATTACACGGAGGTGAAGGCATCGTGCGGTGTTGCCCCTTGCTAGGTGAACTAACCCGATGACTAAGAACACGTTGGGGCATGAAGAACTAGGGATTGATGAGCTGCCTGCGAGGCGAGGAGACGTGCGCTGAAGCGTCTATTAACTGACTCCTGTGCTATTAACTGTCTGCGAGTGGTGTGCATAGGAGTGTTGTACTATTGGCTTTAGATTTCAGCATATCGCTTGAATTTTAAGGAAGAGATCAAGAACTATCATTAAACTAGGGGTTTCTGTTTGCCTCAGTTTGCAAGGTGGTTTTTTTATTTTGTTTTGTTTTGTTTAAGGGATCTTGCATACGGAGTTTCTACTGGATGGTGATGCTTTTGGACCACTTAAGAAGCTGTCCATGATTTGGAGAAGTAAGATGGATATGGTCTTGAGTTCTGTCACAAGCTAGCTGCACATTACTCAAAACATGTTGTGGATCACCGGCAATCTTTCGCCGCCGGCGAACTCTCGAATGCGCACTCAAGAACACGATGAACACAGGTGTTTGGTGCTGCTAAAACAGCGCAGCAGGAAACTTAAACAGCCGTGCTCCACTACTATTGAAACGGAAACAATAAAATGAGAATTGGTGAGACGTTGGAGTAAATGAAGAAACGGTGAACATGAATGAAGAAACGGTGAGCCGCTTGGAGTAATTTCAACATTTCTCCCCCCAAGTCCTTGCTATGCTCACTGATCTTGTTGACGCCGATCAACGCACGCAGTTGCTGAAACCGCACGCGTCCAAGCGCCTTGGTCAGAATGTCCGCTAGCTGGTTCTCCGTCGAAATGTGCCGAAGGACGCTCTTGTTCCCGTCAATGCACTCCCGAATGTAGTGGTAAAGAGTGTCGATATGTTTGCTTCGGTCGTGGAAGACAGGGTTTTTGCTGAGGGCGATGGCGAACTGGTTGTCTACCTTGAGCTCCAGCGCTCCAGACTTAGTGCCGAGCATGTCAGACACAAGCCGAGCTAGCAAGACGCCTTGGCAGGCTGCTGTAGCTGCCGCAATGTATTCTACCTCGCATGAGGACAGAGCCACCACCTTCTGCTTGGAGGACTGCCAGGTGATGGGGTTGCCGCCGAGGAAGTAGATGACGCCGTTGGTACTCTTGCGCGTGTCGACGTCGCCCGCCATGTCGACGTCACTATAGCCGACCAGTCGAGCTCGTTCATCCTCCTTCCTGGCGTAGTGAAGACCATAGTCACGCGTTCCCGCTACGTACCGTAGCACGCGCTTCACCGCGTTGAGATGGTCCTCGCGTGGTTTCTCCATGAACCGGCTCAGATAGCCCACCACGTAGGCAAGATCTACCCGAGTGTGCACCAAGTAGCGCAGTCCGCAGATGACGCACCTGTACTCGATGGCGTCCACCAATGGAGCAGTGCTCTCCTTGCTCAACTTGAGCATTGGTTCTATCGGCGCCAGACTAGGGTTGCAGGTGCTCATGCCACTCCGCTCAAGTAGTTTCCCTGCATAGGTAGATTGGTGGAGCGAGATGCCGCCTGGCCCTTGGTTTACCTCGATGCCGAGGTAGTACGACAGTAGCCCGAGGTTGCTCATGAGAAAAACGCGCTTCATCTCGAGCTTGAACGCCACAATCTCGTCCCTACTGGTGCAGGTGATGATCAAGTCATCGACGTAGACCCCGACTACCAGCCGCGATGACCCTCGGCTCCGCATTTACACGCCGTGCTCGGAGCTGCTCCTCTGGAAACCAAGTGACGCCATGAACGCATTAAGCTTGGCATTCCAAGCACTCGGTGCCTGTCGGAGACCATACAGTGCCTTGCGAAGACGCAGTACTTTGTGCTCGCTGCCGTTGACGACAAAACCCGGTGGCTGGCTCACGTACACTTCCTCCATGAGGTCGCCGTTAAGGAAGGCGCTCTTCACGTCCATGTGGTGGACTTCCCAGCGCTCGTGGGTTGCCAGATCCAGCTGCGCCCTCACGAACTCCATTCACGCAACCGGAGCGAAGACCTCGTCGAAGTTGATTCCCGCGTGCTGAACGTAGCCTTTGGCGACCAAACGTGCCTTGTGCCGGATGACATTGCCGTGTTCATCGCGCTTCACTTTGAAGACCCACTTGAGCCTGATCGCACGGTGCCCAGTGGGGAGCGCGACGAGCTCCCACGTGTTGTTGTCCTTGATCGACTTTGTCTCCTCGTGCATTGCTTGACGCCAGCTTGCCTCGCACTCTGCCTCGCTGAAGGAGACAGGCTCGTCTGCCATGGTGAACTGCAGCTCCTCGTCAAGCACCCAGGGCATAAGCCCAGGCGGCGAGGCTGGTCTGATGACAGCGTCGATGGCGCGGAACCAAAGTGGAGCATCATCGTGGTCCACGTCCAAGTTCTCCACAGGATCAGCCGGTGGCGAGACGAACTCGATCGGCGCACTCATGGGTGACAAAGGTCCTAAAGTAGTGGACGGTGGGGTACTCGCCGTGCCAAGCCTCAAATGGGGTCTTGCTATTGAGCGCACGTGTCGGGCGCGGTTGAGGACATGGACTGCGGTGTTCATAGCCTCACCCCAGAAGTAGCCGGGAAGCCGCTTTGCCTTGAGCATACACCACACCATGCCGACTATGCTCTGGTTGCGGTGCTCTACCACCCCATTCTGCTGCGGTGAGTAGGGGGCGATGAGCTGCCGCTGGACGTCGCGCTCGGCGCAGTACTCGCCGAACTCCACGGAGGTGAAATCCCCCCCCCCCCATGATCAGTGCGGAGGACCTTGAGCCGCCTCCCTGACTCAACCTCCACGGCCGCCTGGAAGTTCTTGATCGCCGCTGATGCCTGATCTTTGCTCGACTGCAAGTGGAGTCACATATACCGGCTCAAATCATCAACAAGCAGTAGGAAATATTTGTTACCGCTTGGAGTTGTGGGTGCGATGGGCCCGCACAAATTTCCATGGACGAGGTCGAGGACATGCTCCGCTCGCCGTAGCGCTTTATCAGGGAACGGCGCGCGCCTTTGCTTGCTGGCGAGGCAGCTGTCGCACACCTGATCGACCTGGTCAAGCGGCGGAAACCCATGCACCATCTCCCGTTGGGCAAGCGCGCAATGACTTGAAACTGAGGTGCCCATACCTAGCATGCCAGCGCCATGCCACCTCCGAGCTACGCGCCAACAGGCACACCGGCCTCCCGATGCAGAGCTCCAGGATGTAGAGGCGCGATGCAGAACGACGCACTCGAGCAAGAAGGTCACGTTGCTGATCATAGATGCGTAGGGTGCCGGAGTAGATCTCGATCCGACATCCGGCCTCCTCCAGCTGACCAAGACTTATGATGTTCGCCATCAGACGGGGAATGTAGTACACCCCATCAGCGTGCGATGCTCGCTGTTCTTGCAAGTGAAGATGATCGTGCCGCGTCCTTCAATCTCCACCACGGATCCGTCATCGAAGCAGACGGTGCCGCAGACTCCCCCGTCGAGGTTAAAAAAGGCAGTCCATGCGCCCGTCATGTGGTTGGTGGCGCCGGTGTTGAGCACCCATCGTCGATCGTCCTGGTCCTCCCGCGATCCAAGCTGCGCAAAGACCTTGGCCTCGTGGATCTCGACGTGGCGCGACGGTGTGGGCGGAGCTGGAGAACGAAGCAGCTCGGCGAGCGACGCTGTCACATGTGCCAGCAACAGAGTGGGCTCATCCTCTTCTCCCTCCGCAACGTGTGCTTGCGCCTGCTTATTTGGCTTGCAGCAGCAGTCCTTGGCCCAATGGCCAATTTTGCCGCAGTTACGGCACCGGTCCGCCGTGTTCTCCTGGGCCGTCCCAAATGAAGATGAGCTGCCCTTGCCTTTACGCATGCCGCCACCACCGCCGTGGCCACGACGTATTTTGCCGCGCCTCTTGTCGTTGCCACTGCTGGAGCCACCGGCTTCGCTGTTGTCGCGCAGCTTCATTCGCGCAAGCCAGTCCTCCTCAGCGAGAAGAAGACGGCCCATGCTGTCGTAGACGGGCACGGACGGTGCTGGCTTTTTTTCGGTGCTCGATGGCGCGCACACGGCCGGTGACCTCCTCGATGGAGAGCTGGTTCACGTTGAGGAGAGTCTCGATGGAGTACGCGATCTGCGCAAGGTGCTCGGGGACGACCTGGAGCATTTTCTTCACGATCTCTCCATCGGTGACGTTGCCGCCAAGGATGCGGATGTTGTTGGCGAGGCTCATAATCTGAAGTGAGAAATCGTCGACCGACTCCCCCTCCTTGAACGCGATCTCCCCGAACTGCTTGAGCAGCTGTTGAGCGTTGGCGTCACGGATGCGCTGCACGTCGACACGCATGGTTTTAACCGCCTCCCAGGCAGAACGCACCGTGCGCTTGCGTGCCAACGACCCGAGCATCTCGGGCAGCACGGCGCGCAAAATGGCCGCCAGCGCTAATCGGTCTTCACGGTACTCAACGACCTCACCCTCCTCTGGTTCGACAGCCTGCTATAGCCCTTGGACCTACAGGTTCACGCGCATCAACAAAGACCATTCTTGGTAATTGGTGCGCGTGAGCATGGGGTACTAGACCGAGCCGCCCGCCTCCTTGACGACGCGCTCGATGACGACTTCGCCGCCGCGATGGCGCCCTCGGCACGGCGCAGGCGAGTGCAATACCCGTCGTCGGGGACGGGGCGATGGCGAACGATCACCACCGCCAATGGGAGCCAACTGGACAGACATGACAGCCCTGGGAGCGTCCATGCTCTGATACCAATTATCGTGGATCACTGGCAATCTTTCGCCGCTGGCGAACTCTCGAATGCGCACTCAAGAACACGATGAACACAGGTGTTTAGTGCTGCTAAAATGGGGCAGCTTTTTCTGATATATTGCATGCTTATTTAAAGGAAACAACAAACTAAAGACAGCAGTTAGCCTTCTATAATGCGTAGCAGGAAACGCAGCTGCAGTTACTAACTGAAAAGAAAAGAAACGGCAACACTAAAAATGAAAAACTTAAACAGCCGTGCTCCACTACTATTGAAACGGAAACAATAAAATGAGAATTGGTGAGACGCTGGAGTAAATGAAGAAACGGTGAAGATGAATGAAGAAACGGTGAGCTGTTGGAGTAATTTCAACAAAACAGTTGTTTGCAATATATCAGAACAAGGAGGACCCTAGTTTCCAAGACTCTGGTAATGCTAACTCCCTAGGTTCACCTTCTCTGTGACCCTTGTAATATTTTAGCCTACACTGTCTCTCTCTCTCTCTCTCTCTCCCTCTCTCTCTCTCTCTCTCGTGTAGTTGTGTGTGTGTATGCATGTTTAGTTTTCATTTCTGTTGGACAAGTTAGGGTCTGTTAAAGTTACTTTTGTAGAATGCAGCCACACTATGTTTATATCAATAAGATGCACGCTGTTAAGCAAAGCTAGTGCCTGATGAGGTTTTGTGGGTACCTCAGCTGAAGTGCTTGTGCTCTAACATTCCTGTGTAATATATCTCAAGATATTACCCGAGGTGTTGTCGTTCACTCATTCTCTGTGTTCTCTGTTCATTGAGTTAAGCCTCCTCCCCTCCCCTACCAATGGAGGCATGGTTAATCTACTATTACCTCCAAATTCACATCCAGCGAACCTTTGTAGAACATTCTGTCAGATAAACATTAAGAAGTGATGGATCTGTAGCAGTGTTGTGCAGTTGCTTTGCATGCGCATCAATATTAAATAGAAGGTAGCCACTGATTTACTTGACTAGAAATTCGCCAGGTCGATACCAATTTTAGGCTTATGGAGAACGTGATGAATTCTGTTTAGGAAAGGTCAAATTGTAGCTGGTGCCGAGCTGCCGACAATACAAGTGAGCAAAGCTGATTAATACGGAAAGCTGCGTGTTTATTTCTGAAAAGGTATGAAGCGCTGTTGTAGTGATGTTACTTCCCTAAGCAAGTTGCTTATGGTTATTACAAACTACAAATGCCATATACCTTGTAGACCACAAGTATACTAGCAGGAAACACTAAGCATTGGTAAATAGATGACATTTGATCCCAACAATGGATGTTTTTTATAAACCTGTCAACTTCATTGGATGCACCATTGAAAATGAAATGCTGGTTTCTTAATTAGTAATGGTGAAACATATAGTAACTGCTGAGTCAAATGCCATTTATTTTCCCCACTCTCACTCACTGAAAAACTGAACAATCCAACAAAAATAGTAGTCCCTGCCAGCAACCCAGCCCAAAAAGTAGCTTGAGGTAATGTGTGTAGTGATCCCGGCCGACAAGCCTTATGCACCATCTCTCTAATATCAGAAAGGAACTATTTCTCATTGCATTCGTGGCAGGAAAGCAACAACAACAACAACAACAACAAAGACCTAAACCTTGCAAATTAGCCACATATCTCAGCATATGGGGTTCTTGAGGACCAGCATTTAATCAGGCTGATATGAAGCATGATCTTGCATTGAGACGCATAAAGCATGGAGTGGTCAGCTCAGTCCATATATGTGGCAGTGGCACAACACAACCCCTCCATATGCAAACCATAACTGTTAATTGAGACCACAATCTAACCGATCAATGCATGTGTCAGCTGTAGCAATGACTAGCTTTTTTTTGGGTGGGTGGGGCTCTCAACTCTAACAAAAGTCAATTGGCTGTATCGAAGGCAGTGGGTCTTCTTTTCCTCTCTAAAGAAAGCTAGATATATGTGTATCTAGTGGTTGTGAGCACTTGTTTAGTACTTAATACTGACGACGACGAGGCTGAGGCTTCATTTCTTCACAAGTTTTATGGGCCCTGCGGCAGTGAGCACTGAGCCGTCCTATAAGTATGTTTTGTCAGGACATACGACCCGATTTACATAGATCTCCCTGTCGTATTGAATGGAACGAAAGACACCGCTGCACCAAGAACAGCTTGCAAGTTGCATGTTCCCTTTCGATGTATTTCTCTCTATTTCCTTGTCTATCGCACGGACCACCTCAGTTGTCTATCGCACGGACCACCTCAATCTCACTCATTTCCTGGCCGGCTGCGAGTTTAACTGAATCATAATTTAGCACTCTGTCTGGTGTGCCAACGGAACAGATAATGCTCATTTGTATTTCAGTTCTCTCAGGAAAAAATTCAGCACTCTCTGTTCTTTTTGGCTTTTCCGAAATTCAAAACAAATAGGGGCGATTTCTTGAAGCGAATTCTTCAAACGGCTTCCTAAGCTCAAAACCATATGCATTGTTCGCGTCGGTGTCTCCGCGTCTGTTGCCATCTCAAAAAGTACAGACAAAAGTCTTCAGCCACAGCCCAAAACCAAAAAAACATCCATATACCCATGTGATCCATAACTCAAATTTTTTGAAGACTGGTCCATACCTGAAATTATTGGATTCTTTACAGGAACCGCACAGCCGGTCCTAACACCTAAGCATTGAGTTTGTTATACGTTGCTTTTCACTCTTTGACAACGTGCAGTTAGGGGAGGCATGTCGAAGATATCACCAGCAGGTGATAACTTACCCAAAAAAAGCTACGCTTGTTCCTTGATGGAACACAGGCCTTATGGACAGATAACTGCCCAGAAATGACTAGAGCTAGGGTGAAGCAAGACACGGATGCATTTGGGGCTATTAATTTGGGTCCCTTACCTCAGCAAGTTATTGTCGTACCATTGATAAAGAAGTTTAGGTCACCTTTGAAATACGGGAATTTCACAAGAACAGCGCAATTCGCATTAATTGAAAAGCCCCAAAAATTCAAAACCAGAAAATTTTGTGATTTTAGCTGGGGTTTTGAGTGAATTTTGGGAACTTTCCCTTTTTGGAAAGTCCCCAGCCTCCCTGCTTTCCCTTTCGGGCGTGGCCGCCTCCCCCTCCCGTTGGCGCCCCGCCCCTTTCCGCCTTCTCCCACGCCCGGCGCCCTCCCCGCTCCCTCTCTCCCGCTGGCGCCGCTCCCCTCCCCGCCTTCTCCCCGCGCGTGCGCTGCGCCTGCGCCCGCGCCGCACCGCCTCTCGCCCCCGGTTTTGGACCGCCTCCGCCGCGCTGGCGCCACCCGGTCTGAAGCCGGCAGAACCCCCGCGCCACACGTCGCCCCGCGTCTGCCCCGACCCCACCTGGCAGTCTCCGCTCCCTCCTTCTCCCGTGCGCGGACGCGCCCCGCTCTGCCGAAGCTCACCTGCTCCCTCTCCCGTCGCGTCGCCATTATCACTGTGTAGCGCCCGATCACACCCCACTGCGCGGAGGAGACGCCCTCACCTGCTCCCCGTCACTCCTGTTGACCCCAGCGCCCCGCCTGTTGCCTTCTCCCCGAAGGCTCCGCCTCCTTCCGCTCGGGGTATAAAACCCCCATTCCCCTCCCGCTCGCCTCTTTGGTTCCCCAGCACTCCCACTGCCCCCATTCGCCTCCCACCGCTCCCAGCCACCTCCCTGAGCCGCCAATGGAAGCCCCGCCGCCCGTAGCTCCGCCAGTGCCGTCCTGTGAGCCGGCGACACCTCGGAGCCGAACTCCCTCTCCCCTCCCTTATTCTTCAATTGCTTCTTCCCAAAGTAGCTCCCTGGTGTACTAATCGCATTGGTGGGTTTCTTTGGGCAGGTGATCGCCTGTGGAGCACCGCTGTCGAGTCTCCCTGCCGGCCGAACCACCCTTTCCGTGGCCAGCTCACCCCGAAGCCCTCCAGCTAACGCCATCACCGCCATCGTGAGCTCTTCACTTCCCTGAGCGTGTAGCCGCCGCCGTTTTGGCCCATTTGCCCCGGTGATCCCTCTTCGCCGCCGGGAAGCCGAACACCCCCCGTGTGCCTCCCGCCTCCTCCATTGGTTCCCCCACCTCCTACAACCCCAAAATGGGTTCCCCGAGTCAAACCCTACCCGGTGGTGTCCTCTGTCGCCGCCGGGAACCCCTTGCCGTCGCCGGAGAGCAGAGGCGCCGCCCCTCTGCTCCTCTGCCATGCGCGCGCAGCGGAAGGAAGACGAAGACCGGCGTGGCTCCATCCCGACCGTCTCCTCCCATCCGCGCCATCTAACCTCGTTCGTCAGATGTTGCGTCTCCTCGGCCGTCCGATGATCATAAACACCGCCCCTCTCCTCCGTCCGATCCACCTCGTACCGCTTCGCCCACCCTCGTCGTTTCCCCACCGTCAGATCTCCACACCGCCGCATCTCATCCACCCGTTCCGTCCCATCTCGGCTGCCCGCCTGCGCCACGCGTCGGTCATCCCGACCCGGAGAGCGCGCCGCGCGAGTGGGCCGCGCCTGGCCTGCTCGGCCGCGTTGCGCGCGCGCCGCGCGTGGGCCGCGCTGGCCGTCGGCCGCGTGGGCCGTTTCACCGGCCGAGCTGCACTGTAGCCTCGGGCCGGCCTTCTACTGTTCACCGATTTTCCAGATGATTTATCAATTTCTAAAATCACAGAAAATCCAAATAAATCCTAGAAAATCACAGAAAATCCCAAAAATTTCCAAATTTCACCACTTTACTCCAAATAATACCCTGGACCCATTTTTGGCCTCCACTTCCATAGGTTCATCCCAGATAAATTCCTAAAATTCCCATTTGGAGATTTATGCATTTTATTCCTTTTTAATTAGTTTAGTTTGCCTTGCTTGATTAGTCTTAAGCTGGATTTAATTATTTTATGTGTTTTGCGCTAGTGTCGGAGATTCCGGAGGTTCAAGAGCAGGCTCAGGATCCAGGTGTTTCTTCGTTCGAGCTAGCTGAGATCATTCGGATTGACGGCAAGTCCCAAATCCTTTGATCATGTTGCAACCCATGTTATTTAATTATGTTATTATGCTATTTGCATTATGCTAGTTGTGAAATGTTAGTTTAAAGTAAAACAAAATGTTTAGAATGACATGTGATATAGTTAGACCTACCACCGATAAATGCCATGTTTAATTTGTAGCCATGCCATTGAAACCCTAGAAATAATTACCTGTTAATCTAGATAACTGTAGGTTATTATTATCATGCAAAGTCTTTACACTGATAAGGTTGTGGCTGCGGGCCAATAGAATTTGGAAAACCCAACTCTAAGGTAGGGTGGTATGGGACACCGTATCTTAGAGTGGAGAGTGCCGGCGTGCACAAGGTAGGGTAAGGGTTGGGGAGGAGCCGCGAGACGGTCTTCGCCCGTCGTTTACCCTAGAATTGAAGTTAGGGTAAGGGTGTTGTGGGAAACCGCGAGACGGTCTACGCCCACCGCTTACCCTGGGTTGGGTCGCGGGCCTGGCGAGGTTGCGGACCATGTGAAAAATATAAGGACTAAACCTTTACGCTGAGCAAATGTCATAGTGATCGCTCAACCACAGGAGTTGACTTGTCAACACTGGTCTAGTAGCTGCTCAACTCAATTGAAACTCTATAGGTGCGGAGGAGGAGGAGGTTGAGAAGTGAGGTTAGGTAGGCCGTGCTACGGAGGCCTAACAACGGTAGAGTTCACTCGAAGCGGACGTTTGTTTTCTTGTGCCAGACCCGAGTGAATTCTACCGGGTAGAGCCTATATAAAGAATTGAGTAGTGAAACGACCTGGCTTTCTTAACTCTTTAGCGGGAGTTAAGGGATCGTGTGGGTAAAGCTGAGCAAACTCTGCAGAGTCAAATAAATGGTATTCGAATACGCCGTGCTCCCGATTATTGGAGATGTGTCACTTGGGTGATTCCAGCAGCGAAGTTTAAGTAGTTTTGTACATACTTTAACTTGATTAGTTGGTTAATTAACTCTTCATGAAAACCCCCTGAGATCTTAAGAAGTAGTTTTGGGTCCGTTTTACCAAAATGTTTACAAATAAAACTGCATCCACTCAAAGTAATAAACCAAGTATACTCCCTTCCATTGTTAATCCGTGCATGTAGTAAGATAGAGTCCCTTTGGGGCTTGCTGAGCCGGTTGTTTGGCTCACGGCTTGCTTAATCCCCTCTTTAGAGGATCAAGACGCTGGTGAAGGTCTCCCCGTCGAGGACGTCCCTGGATTTCTTCGTCGACGAGGACCCGTGGCTTTAGGTCTTCGCCGCGCTCGAAGTAGTTCCTGGAAGTCTTTTGTGATGTAATATACTTTGGGCTTGCACGCCCCGCTGTTAAAAACTGGATGTTAATCCTTATGTGAAATATATGCTGGACTTTTGTTGTAAGCATGCAATGGTATACTCTTACGCGACACTCCATAACTGTTCATGCGTGAATAGTTGCGGAATGCTGTGTCGTACGCGCCCCTGGAAACGGGGGTGTTACATTAATAATCTGAAAAAAATTCCCCCTCTCCAAATAGGGCCTTGACTAGCTGTTCCGTAAGGTAAGGAATGAGTTTTTTTACAGGAAGGTAAGGAATGAGTTGAGGCTTTGATACTCGACCTACTGGGTGAAATTCTCCTGAATGTGCTGGCTTGTCAGACTTACAAATTGTCCACCTTCAGCAACTAATTGGTTGATTTGTCAGGAGTCAGGACCGTTCTACACGACACTGACCAGTGAGCAGCGCCCAGAGGTCTACGCAGAGCACACTGCGATCCTGCAGCCTTTCGTTCAGGAGACAGAACCCTTTAGGTTGACGCTTGGGGCATTACGTCCCAAGGAACCAAGCTAGCAGTCATGCCGAGAGCCAGGCCCGGAACTTAAATATCCAAATTATTTTATGGAATACTTAGTATTTAGTAGGTATATTATATATATATATATATTAATAATTAGGCCAAATCTTTCACATTTATACCCTAATAGAATTTAGCCCACTCTCACACCTTTCTCTCATAAATTCGTCTCACTTAACCCAGTACATTTGAGCCCATCCGAGTCCTCCTCTTTCTCAGGCGGCGTTACCTGGGGCAGCCGGCGAGGAGGGAGCACAGGCAATGTGCAACACACGAGCATTGCCTGTGCATTTTTTAACCGAACCGAAAAAACCGAGCCAAAAAACCGAACCGAACCGGTCAACTCGGTTAGACCGGTTTTTGGTATTTGGTTCGGTTTTCAAATTTTGGATTTTTTTGATATTTGGTGTTTTCGGGAAAAACCGGTTAAAAACCGAAAAAACCGATCTACCGAAAACAGTGGGCCGTGCAAAATGGAAAGTCCAGGTGCTCGCGCCACGCGGCCCGGATTTCTACCACCCGCGCGCGCGTGGCTTTTCCGCGGTGCGTGCCGGGCTTTCCTCGCGCGAGTGCGCGTCGACGTACGCGCGGTCCAGTTGGCGAGTACCAGGAAGCTGATTCTCTCTTCGGACTGTGCCACTGCCAAGGGGCGCTAACGCTAAGGCAGTCTGGCGGTCTGGCCGGCCGGGGCCTTCCGTCCGCCCTTGGGTGTAATGCATTGCATGCCATCACTGCCAAGCGTAACATCTTTCTTCTGGTAACTATTGTTTTTATTTCTGACAACTAATTTTCAAAGTGTTACTAGCTAGCCCGATCTTTGGTGGTCTTTTGCTTGCCACGTACTGACGTACGTAGAAATCTTGTACGTGGATTGCCGAGCATGGGAAGGTTTGCACATTCCTTAATTAAGTTAGCAAAATGGAAAGTTCTTTGTGGCGTCTAGTCCATGCGATATTATCGTCTACTCGTCTTGCTAATCGCTATATCGTTTACAATTCGCGTCAACTTTGGTAAATATGGTATTTACCGATACCGCGCCGAAATAAATTGGGATTTACCGATACCGAACCATACTTCAAAAAATACCGTATATTACCGAACTACAAATACCGTATTTACCGAACCGATTAAACCGATTGCACAGTCCTAGGCAGCATGCAACGGCTGAGGGAAGCACAACAAGCCAGTAGCATGCGGCGACCGGGGAGTTGGGGAGGCCGTGTGGGCGCGAGATCTCTGCGCTTGGCGGTGGCTAGGTCATCGGGCCGGTGGATCGACGAGATGGCAAGGCAGACCCAGACCTCTCGCACAATGCATGATATAACACAGATGCATTCTCAATTCCCAAGTCTTAAATCTCAAATTCCATTAAACAGTATTTTTATCAAACTTTGAACATCCATTCTAAAACACTGGTCCGCCGCTGCCGACAGCTGTCCATGCATGGGGACATGCAGCACGGGAAAGCTGAAGATTGATCACGAACTAGCTAGGCATGGTAGTGGATGGTACCATGTGTAACATGGATGTCGTTTCAACGCCAGTTGTGCGTACCCTGCAGGCTGCAGCAGCAGCATCATTCCAGACGCCAAGTCCGTCGCGCAAGGGACAAACCGCCGTGAATTAACCCCACAGCAAGCTCGGCATGCAGCCCGCCGTCGGTCCCCCTGTGGCAGCCGGCCAGTTTCCGTCTCTGGCTTGGCCACGCCATTGGAGGCGCTGCTATGAGCAAGAGCAAATGCAGTGCGTGCCAGGCAGGCTCTACTGCTTGTCTTTTCGTCAATGGCCGCCGGTGTCAGTGGCAGAGAACGTATCTGTGGTCTATCTTCTTGGTGGTTTGGGATGCCCGTCGTTCAGGCCACCGTAGGACGGTCCGGCGCAGACCAGTGCACAGTCCAAGTACCTAGCTATAAGATTCCTCCTAACCAACTTGTGTTTGTTTTTCATGTTGTCCGCATCGGGAAGGCATACTGCAATGGGGCCGATTCCCTTAAAGCTCCATGGGCTATTACGCAATAATCAATAATACATTTGGACTATGTCGCAAAAACAAACTTGATTTTAGGGGAAAACACCTTCAAAAGCTTTGGTCCACCGCTGAACGACTGAATCTCTACACTTGCTTTTCCTTTCAAACTTTACTCTTGAAATCAAGGACGGAAGTAGAATAAAAATAATCAGGGTTCATTTTTCTACACATATAATAATATATATAATTTTTTAGCAATATTAGTAATATGTCTGCTAATTTTTAGTATCAATACTTCAACATATCCAGTGACAGTGTATGCTGATAAAGAAATAATGATCGAAATACTTACCAATATGAAGAAGGTTGATAATAATAGTAGTTAGTTACAGCAACTAAAGGAACTAAGGGTGAAATCGAAGACAAAAATTGGTCAACATCGGTAAAATATATCATTCGACCTCAATGGCTGTTAAAATAGAATAAAATTACTTAAAATTTTTAAGTAAAAAACAATAAAACGATCAAATGTAAGTTAATGCAATACTTTTTAGTATTTACATTCTTTCATGTTTATCAAGCGACGAACCATAACATGGTAATTTTCATCAATTGTTGTTTCTCCATATAACAAATACGTATATCATTCATTAAATCACTATCAATTAATTGAAAAGGTCAATTAGATATTTGTATGTTCAACAGTTTAAGAACAGTATAATAGAAAAATGCGTCCAATGGCTTACTTAACATTTTGATTAAATACTACAATTTTACCTCTGATTTGCAATGAGCTAGGCCGTTATTCCAAAAATCAAAATTGGAACTCTAATTCTTAACTCTACCATTCGTTCAAAAATAATCAACAATCATCACATTAAAATCTTAACTCACAAATTTAGCACATATTCTTGAAACAAATTGAAAGAACTGAGAGAAGTTTAGAGCATAGTGTATACTGATCGGAAGGATATAAACTTTCTTTGGCCGGTGAGGGCGTGAGGCAACAGGGACTACGCGGCACCTCGCAGACGAGGGCGGCCGATGGTTCCGATTTCTCCCATCCTCTTACGACTGGTTGCTACTTGACTGGGTGCGGCTGTGTGACAGATGTGGTGCATATTTTCTGGCCGACCATGCGAGACAAACATGCATCGAGGGCTGCTGCAAGGTGGCACGCTTCGGGATCGATCAAATGGACATCGTGGACTGTTGCGATCCTATCTATTGGGCTGGCTCAGCCTACTTAATTGCCTCATGAGCTGAGGGAAGTGAAGGCTCCTCGTGAACTGCTGCTAGCTACTAGAAATTTGGACTGCTAATGATCCCTTCGTTGGGCTTCAATGAAAGAACCGGGTGCACTAAATTTGGGTTAGGGGATTCACACATAGGCTAGAGGCACTGATTCCTGTTAAAAAAAATTTTGGACCCGGTGTCCTGTGACATCGGGTCCTATGACCTAGTTCCGCTCATGCTTGAAATTGTGGCCATAACTAGTTGCTCCTTCCGTCTTTTTTACTTGATATTTTTTATTTTTCACGGTTTCTACGATACAATTTTGACTGTTAATTATTATAATTTTATAGTAAGATACACTAATAAAATTATAATATTATAAAAATATTTTTAACGATAAATTTAATGATATAATTTTTATATAGCCGATCTAGATTTTAATTTTTTATATAGCCGATCTAGATAGTTTTAAATCTATTAACATTTTAAAAGTTTAAGGACAAATTTTAGGACACCAAGTAAAAAGAACGGATCGGACCGATGAATCGGGTAGCTCACCGGTGAACTATCGGCACGTTCAATGATGTTAGCTGAAATGATCAAATCGGTGTGATTTACGTAAACCTTGCTTCGAGTTGATATGCAACGTCCTTTTCCATTTCAAGAAAATTTCAACAAAGGTGCCTTTTCCTTCCTGTGAAACAATAGTGTGAGCTTACATAGTCCAAGAACCATCTTTTAGTAGGCATGCAGGACAAACCAATCCACAGCCGTTTGTGCGATAGCCAGTGACGAGGCGTACGCACCAAAGTGGACGACAAGTTCAGTGGTTGGTTGAATCACCATCCTCCTCTAGTGATGCTCAGAGTCTGACCCAACTTGATCCATGAGGCTAAAACTCCAGAGCTTTTGGTGGGATATGTAGAAGAACTTGTCGCTATTTGAGCCCATCCTCTGCTGCAACATCTCCCGTTCTGAGAATCTATGCGTAACTGAAACAGCGGCACAACTGTTGGAAAGGAGGTTATGCACCGAATTGGTTGGACGTCAAGGCGAGGCTGTCCCTGTACGAGATCACGCGAAATGACGCAAGGAAATCTTCTCCTTTTTGCTACTGTTTCTTGGACCGGGACTCTGAAAGAATTTTTAATAGGAAAAATGTCTATTTTTAATCATTAACTATCGCCTGAGTCCAAATTTCAACATGTAACTTCAAAATTATT
Source organism: Dendrocalamus latiflorus (assembly GCA_017311315.1). Taxonomy (NCBI): domain Eukaryota; kingdom Viridiplantae; phylum Streptophyta; class Magnoliopsida; order Poales; family Poaceae; genus Dendrocalamus; species Dendrocalamus latiflorus. Next base: position 7,233,493 of record CM029666.1, on the reverse strand, counting down.
TAACACATAACCCTTAACTATTAAAATTACCTAAAACAAACCTCATTTTAGGATGGTTTTACCCCGACACGTACCCGGTTGGATCCAAGTTGACAAGGGTTTTCTAACACGGCACATTCATCAAAAAGAAATAAAATGATGGTGAGGCCTACATGTTAGCCCCGAAAAGCATCTTCATCCCCTATCTCTTCCCATCCATATCCAGCGAACTCACTCACCCCGTCAAACCACAATTGAACTATTGGGCATGCTGATGACGGTAGAGCTTGCTTCCACACACTGTTGAGGTTGGATTGCCAGGGAGAGAGGCCAGAGATCTGGCTAGGGAGCCGTCCTCGTGGTCACCCGTGTCTTTATCTGACTAGGGGAGTTGGAAAGAGGTAGCCATGACGATTGGGAAGGAGAGGGGGGAGGAGAGGAAGCGAAGAGGTAGGGGTTGACAGGTGGACCTCTCTACCTTTCTTTAATTATTTTTTGGTTGACTAGTTGAGTGTCCGTGCGTTGCTACGGAACAAAAACATTCAATAGACATGGATATATAGAAGAAATACATGTCTAACAGTTCATGAAATATTAACAAAGGAAAACATTTGATGATGGACCAATTTTTTAAGAAATGAAAACAACATTGTTTTAGCCTCCCAATTTTTTTATTAAAAGAAGATAGAGGTAAGTCATCACTTCAGTATGTTCATCCTAACTCTTTTAACACGTATGCCTTACTCTAAAAATACCAATTCACAACATACTCTAGAGGAAACAAAACAAATATAGATAGCTACAACAGCAGCAGCAAAAAAGTCAATGGAACTGGAGGTGCTCAGCATATTATGATACAAATAAACATCATATCACCATCATACGTAGCAATATTCGCTTAACAGGAAGCTATCATTGCCAATACTGAGATTTTGAGTACTCGAGTGTATGTGTATATGCATGCATGTGTGAGAGCAATATATCGCCTCCCACATAAACTAATGGAGAGAAAGAGACAGTCCTTGTAAAAGTACTCAGATTTGATAGAATCATCACAACAGCCTCCAGTTCCTATGTGTGCACATATGAATGTATGAATAGATGTACTGTTTCCTAGCAGACCAGTGGAAATCGCATCAAGAAACAAAAAAACATTGTTGTAGCCTAGGCTACGACTACTATCTTCGACCACTAGCTACGATCACAGTCTACAACGACGAGCTACGACCACGCGCTACGACCACAGGCTACAACCATGTGCTATGACCAAGCGCTACGACCACTGGTTATGACTACGGGCTACAACCACAGGCTACGACCACGCGCTACAACCACAGGCTACGACCACGCGTTACGACCACAGTGTTCGACCACGCGCTACGACCACTGGCTACGACCACAGTGTTCAACCACGAGCTACGACCACGTGCTACAACCACTGGCTAAGACCACGGGATACGACCACGAGCTACGACCACGCACTACGACCACAGTGTTCAACCATGCGCTAGACCACTGGTTACGATCACACGCTACGACCATAGGCTGCGACCACAGTGTTCGACCATGCGCTACGACCACAGACTACGACCATGTGCTACGACCATGAGTTACGACCACTTGCTATGACCACGGGCTACGACCACTGGCTACAACCACCGGCTACGACCACGCGCTACGACCACTTGCTATGACCACGGACTATGACCACCGTCTTCGACCACGCGCTACGACCACTCGCTACGACCACGCGCTATGACCACAGGCAACGACCACAGGCTACGACCACGGGCTACGACCATGCGCTACGACCACCGGTTACGACCACAGGCTATGACCATGAGCTACGACCATGCGTTACGACCAAGAGCTATGACCACCGGCTACGACCACGCGCTATGACCAATTGCTACGACCACGGACTACGACTACGAGCTATGTCCACCGGCTATGACCACGTGCTACGATCGCATGCTACGACCACTCGCTACAACCACATGCTACAACCACGGTCTACGACCACCGTCTTCAACCACGCCCTACAACCACTGGCTACGACCGCAGGCTACGATCACGTGCTACGACCACAGGCTACGACCATGCGCTATGACCACGAGCTACGACCACAGGCTACGATCATGTGCTATGACCAAGCACTACGACCACTGGTTATGACCACGGGCTATGACCACATGCTACGACCACGCACTACGATCACAGGCTACGACCACGCGTTACGACCACAGTGTTCGACCATGCGCTACGACCACTGGCTATGACCACAGTGTTCAACCACGAGCTACGACCACTAGCTACAACCACATGCTACAACCACTGACTAAGACCACGGGATACGGCCACGAGCTACGACCACGCACTACAACCAATGGCTACGATCACAGTGTTCGACCACTAGTTACGATCACACGCTACGACCATAGGCTGCGATCACAGTGTTCGACCACGCGCTACAACCACAGGCTACGACCATGTGCTACGACCATATGCTACGACCATGAGTTACGACCACCGACTACGACCACTTGCTATGACCACGGGCTACGACCACGGGTTACGACCACTTGCTACGACCACAGCCTACGACCACCGTCTTCCCCCACGCACTATGACCACTGGTTACGGCCACGGGCTACGACCACAGGCTATGACCATGAGCTACGACCACGCGCTACAACCACACGCTACGACCACGAGCTACGACCACCGACTACAACCACGCGCTACGACCACTTGCTACGACCACGGACTATGACCACCGTCTTCGACCACGCGCTACGACCACTTGCTACGGCCACTCGCTACGACCACAGGCTATGACCATTTGCTACGACCACGGGCTATGACCACAGGCTACGACCACGGACTACGACCACCGTCTTCGACCACGCGCTATGACCACTGGCTACGACCAGGGGTTACGACCACAGGCTACGACCATGAGCTATGACCACCGGCTACGACCACACGCTACGACCATAGACTATGACCACTGTCTTCAACCACGCCCTACGACCACCGGCTACGACCACCGTCTTCAACCACGCCTTACAACCACTGGCTACGACCACGTGCTACGACCACGCCTACAACCACTGGCTACGACCACCGTCTTCAACCACGCCCTACGACCACGGGCTACGACCACCGTCTTCGACCATGCCCTACGACCACTGGCTATGACCACTAGCTACAACCACTGGCTACAACCACGGGCTATGACCATAGGCTAGGGACACAGGCTACGACCACGTGCTATGACCACTTGCTACGACCACGGCCTATGACCACTCGCTACGACCACGCGCTACGACCACATGCTACGACCACTCGCTACGACCATAGGCTACGACCACCATCTTTGACCACGTGCTACGACCACCGTCTTTGACCACATGCTACAACCACGCGCTACGACCATGGACGATGATCACCGTCTTCGACCATAGGCTACAACCATGTGCTACGACCACGCGCTACAACCACTAGCTATGACCGTAGTGTTCGACCACGGGCTACGACCATTAGCTATGACCACAGGCTACAACCACTAGCTACGACCACAGTCTTCGACCACTGGCTACGACTACCGATTTTGACCATAGGCTACAACCACTATGGCTACGACCACTGGCTTCGACCACAGGCTACGACCACTGGCTACGATCGTAGTGTTTGATCACTAGGTACGACCACAGTGTACGACCACGGCCTACGACCACTGGCTATGACATCAGTGTTCCACCATTGGCCACGACCACCATCTATGGCCATAGGCTACGACCACCGTCTTCGACCACGGCTACGACCACAAACTACGACCACTCGCTACAACCATTGGCTACGACCATGGGCTACGACCAGGAGCTACGACCACGCGCTACAATCACTTACTAGGACCACAGACTACGACAATGCGCTACGACCACAACCTATGATCACGCGCTACAACCACAGGCTATGACCACTCGCTACAACCACGAGCTACGACCACGCGCTACGACCACGTGCTACAAGCACTGGCTACAAGCACTGTCTTCGACTACACGCTACGACCACAGGCTACGACCACCGTCTTCGACCACTCGCTACGACCACAGGCTATGACCATGTCCTACGACCACTGGCTACGACCACGCGCTACAAGCACTGGCTACGATCACAGTGTTCGACCACGGGTTATGATCATTAGCTACGACAACCGTCTTCGACCACAGGCTACGACCATAGGCTACAACCACTATGGCTACGACCACTGACTTCGACCATAGGATACCACCATAGGCTACGACCACGGGCTACGACCACGAGCTACGACCACTGGCTATGATCACAGGTTACGACCACGAGCTACGACCACTGGCTACGACCACGGGCTATGACCACTGGTTAGGACCACGGGCTACGACCATTGGTTAGGACCACAGTGTTTGACCATAGGCTACAACCATGGGTTATGACCACGGGCTATGACCATGGGCTACGACCGCAGTGTTCGACCACTGGCTACGACCGTGGGCTATGACCACAGGCTACAACCACAGGCTACGACCACGGTGTTCGACCACAGACTACGACCGTAATGTTCGACCACGGGCTATGACCACTGGGTACAACCATAGTCTACGACCACTTGCTACGACCGCAGTGTTCAACCACTGGCCATGACCACCATCTACGACCACTAGCTATGACCACATGCTACGACCACTGGCCACGACCACAAGCTACAACCACTGGCTACAACCACAGTCTTCGACCACTGCCTATGACCACAGTCTTCGACCACTGGCTACGTCCACAGTCTTCGTCCATTGGCTACGACAACCACCTTCGACTACTGGCTACGACCACTGGCTATGGCCACACACATCATAACACATAATGATATGCTTGCTACATGGTGCACAAGCTAACAAGCATATTGACACACGTACACTAAAGAACCAAAATAGGGGATAATGATGCTTGCAAAAATTGCACAATAGATGTTATTAGCCGTTATTTATGTTTCATCACTGAAAGCCATTATTTATGCCAAATACTCAGTAATACTATTGTAGAATTGGTAATCATTTCACTGGTGGGTGATAGCAATCGAGTGTAGCTAATGTCTATACTGTATAGCTATCAGTAGCATAAAACATTTGGTAATGACTAATGCGGTAGGTAAATTGTTTCAAGTAAGTTGTAGGAAGGCTTCCTTTTACCAAAAAATTGTGATTTGATGGTGGCAATAATGTACGTATTCAATCACCCCCTCTAGTACTAGGAAAGTATGAAGCCTCACGATACACAAAAGGGATAAAGGGGAAGGTTGTGAGATCGGAGCTGAACTCTGCAAAGCGGGCGGGGGAACGTGAAATCGAAGGCCTCACCTTCTTCGGTGGCATCGCCATGGCGCGGGTGGAGAAGTCGTGCCTAACCGTCCACCCGATTGAGGTGGACGAGGAGGAGGATGACAAGGCCCAGAGGAAGTCGGCGACGAAGATGACACCGAGAAGGATGACAGCGGCGAGCACCAGTAGGTGCTTTGCCGATAGCACATTCACAGCGGATGATGGCCCCAGCATGTGGGTGATCCACAACGTAATGCAGGAAGGGTAGTGTTGCAGGGCATAGAGGCACCGGTAGCGGCATCAAGGTGGACCAGGTATAACAGATTTCAAGAACCGACATTGGAGAGACAGCATGGATAAGGGATGGGGATAGGAGAGACTATGCATCATGGGGAGGGGAGCCGCTAGAGAAGGAGGTGGCATCGAGGGGAAGGGGAGCCTAGCCCGAGGAAAACAGTGGCGTGGGGGAGGGTGAGGCATCGGTGTGAAGGAGGAGGGGATGACTCGGGGGAAGGGGCGAGGCATCGGTGCGGAGGAGGAGGGGACGGCACGGGGGAAAGAATCGTAACTGAAGTTGGAAATGGAGGGGAGGGGCAGTTATGCAAGAGAGATGGTGGTGGGGAGAATGGCGAGACGGATGGTCAAGATCTTATTATTTAGATCGGACTGCTGTAAAGAGAGGAAGAACGGATCGATGACCACCAACTCAAACTTATTAAGTAGTAAAGATTTTACTGATTGTGCCGTATTGGCTGAATGGATGTGCATGTATCAGCCATGTTCGCGAAATAGTTCTACGTAGATACCACATCCCCACAGTGGTTTTAGATGAGGGGGTCGTTTTAATTGGTTTTGAGAGATTAAGATTACAAAAGTGAACGGCTGTGGGTTGAAAATCGGACTGTGATCATACCTAAAAGTTGAAGAAAAAAAAGCTCTTTTCCATTTTATTATGACCTAGTCCGCACACAAATACTTGAATTTGACTCAACTAGGCTATGTTTTTTTTTTCAAATCCATCACCATCAGGCAAGGAAATCAAGCATATCAAAGCTAAGGGTCAAATTTAAAGCACAAGATTAGCTTGATCAACACTGGGATGCGGAGATTAGCTCGACAATGCTGTCACTAGCTGTGACCATGTAAAATGCAATCAAACCATTCCTGAAGTCAGCTCCTCCATTTCCAGCAGTGAATAGAACAGGCTAACAAAGTTACTGCTAGTATTACTGTCGCGTGACTGCGCCACAGGAAGGTGTTACTGCTTGATCAAGCAAGGATAAGGCATGATAGATGTTATCCTATCTCCACTGACAATTATATATGTAAAATTTATAACGACGTATTTGTGTCTACCAACAATCCTTCCAAGACCTTTTCTTGCAACAGTTACTTGGCAAGAATATCAAAGAAAACGAAAAAAAAGATAAACACTAAAAAAAAGATAAATACCCTTGCTTGATCAACACTGGATGCCGAGATTAATTAGCTCGGCATTGCTGTCACTAGCTGTGACGGTGTAAATGTAATCAAACCATTCCTAAACGTCCTGATCAATATGGCTTCAGCTTATTTTTGCACTATTCATAAATTTCGTCTTTTTCCGAACTTTTGGCTTTTTTTGAGTTTTTTTACCGGCTCTTTTTTTCCTCGTATTTGTTTACATTATACGTGATGGGCTAATATGTTTTTTCTATTTTTAAATTTTTTTAAATTTAATTACGATAAATAAGCCTCTGTCAGCTACACTGCTTTTTTCAACCAGCTACAGTGTTTTCAGCCATAAGCCATAAGGCTTTCAGCCGAACCGATCACCACCAAAGTCAGCCCCTCTCAATGTCTGGCAACGAATAGAACACGACAGCAAAATTTCATCGGTCTTAGTTACTGCTAGCGTTACTGCTGAGTGACAGATACGTACGGCCAAAAATCGAGAGAGAGAGAGTATTACTACTCGTCTACTCTCACTCGCACACAGATGCAGATATACGCGCGCGCATGTATATATGCGCCCGCGCGCCCGTCCTCTCCTCCTCGCCGTACTCGTCACACCGCAGCAGACGCCTCCATTGCTCGCTCTCCCCTATGCGCCCGTACGCGCCCGTGCCTAGCCTAGGTGTTTGGACACAGGGCGAGAGAGAGAGGGCGCCCCACTCGCGCCGCGGTTTGTCCGTTGCTGCGGCGCGCGAGCCGTAGTCCGATCCGGCGGCGACACCATCGCCTGAGGTGCGTGCGTGCTCGGGCCTCGCGGTTTTCTCTTCGCTGCTGTTGTCTTGCTCTGCTTCTTGCTGTGTTATTGGGCTCCCCGCGCTTGACCTCGAGGGAGAGAAGAGAGCCATGGAGAGAAGGATTGTTGGGTCTTTGCGTCTGGATTGAAATTGAACTAATTTAGCAAATTTCGAGGCTTTTTTTTTGCATTTCAGTTCTTTTCTTCTCTGTTCCTTTTGTTTTCCATCGATAGTTTGAGTAGTTTAGCTTCACGGGAAGCGAAAAGTGCACCTGTGGCTGTTGTTCTCTATTGTTCCATTGATCTGTTCTCATTTGCCTCCTCGGTGTTTTGTTTTGTCCAAGAAGCAAAAAAGAAAGAAAGAAAGAAAGAAAAGAGTCCTGGTCTATACATACGCAGTAGTAGTACTAGTCTGCTGCTTCTTGATTTTGCCCTCTTGAGCTTTTTATCCAAATAGGCGCACTGTTCGACGCAAAATTGCAAGGTGGAACATGCACTGAAATCTCATTGCTTGCGTCATCTCGAGTTATCCCCATGCTTGTAGTTTCAAGACTTCAACCACCGGCATGGCATGTTCTTGAATTGAATCCAGTTAGCTCTTCTTCTTGTGGCTTCTTGCAGGGCGCAGCGGATTGAAGCAGCAAGATGTTGGAGAAGAAGACCGGCGAGTTCAGCGGGGAGAAGGTGGTCTCTGAGTTCGAGCGGCTGACGCGGGACGCCGCCATTGTGCAGCGGGCGACGCTGCGGCGGATACTCACCGAGAATGGCTCCGCCGAGTACCTGCTGGGGCTGGGCCTTGCCGGCCGCACCGACCCCGACAGCTTCCGGGCCTGCGCGCCGCTCGCCACGCACGCCGACCTCGAGCCCTACATTGAGCGCATCATCGACGGCGACACCTCCCCCGTCCTCACCGCCAAGCCCGTCACCTCCATCTCCCTAAGGTTGGTTGGTTACTAGCTAGGTTGCTGCCACTTAACTCTTCTCAGCTAGCTCAAGAACTGATCATGGCGATGCGCGTGCGCGCACGTACGTGCAGCTCCGGCACAACGCAGGGGAAGCGCAAGTACCTGCTGTTCAACGAGGAGCTCGTCAAGTCGACGATGCAGATATACAGGACCTCCTACGCTTTCAGGAACAGGTGCGCCATCGCCGGCCGGCACTGCTCGGCTCGATCGCTCTTAGGTTGTTTGCGTCGCGTCGCTCCCTCTCATCGTTGTTTTCGCCGCACTAAATCGCCAGAAAGCAAATCTTGTCAAGATTTCTGTTTCTCCTGCCCGGCCTCTGGGGAGTCGCTGTCCGCCATTACTCGGCTGCTCTCCCAGCTATGCGCAACACAAAAAAATTTCATACCCCATACGTACAAGAACAACAGTGTTGATCTGATCGATGGGTTTGAAACATATGGAGTTAATTATTAGCTGATTAAACTAAATCTGCGATCGATCAAGGCAATAAGCTTAACTTATCTGATTGATGCTAGAGCGTACGTACGTACGACTGCAACCTCTTTTCGTTCATCTTGTGTCCTGTCATTTCCGTACTCGTTTGGCCTTGGCCTCCATTAAATGAGGGCAATTCTTGTGCAAGTGCTAACGCAACTACTGCTTAATGGCGCTGCCACCATCTTGTGTGTGTGTGTCTCTATGCAACAGGGAATTCCCGGTGGAGAACGGCAAGGCGCTGCAGTTCATCTACAGCAGCCGGCAGTTCACGACCAAGGGCGGGCTCACGGCGACGACGGCGACGACCAACGTGTACCGCAGCGAGGAGTTCAAGGCGACGATGCGCGACATCCAGTCGCAGTGCTGCAGCCCCGACGAGGTGATCTTCGGCCCGGACTTCGCGCAGTCGCTCTACTGCCACCTCCTCTGCGGCCTGCTCTTCGCTGACGAGGTGCAGATCGTGTCCGCCACGTTCGCGCACAGCGTCGTGCTCGCGTTCCAGACGTTCGAGCGGGTGTGGGAGGAGCTCTGCGCGGACATCCGCCGCGGCTCCCTGTCGCCGACCCGGGTCACCGCGCCCGCCGTCCGGCAGGCCGTGTCGGTCCTCCTCGCTGCGCCGAACCCCGCGCTCGCCGACGCTGTGGCGCGCAAGTGCGCCGGCCTGAGCAACTGGTACGGCGTGATCCCGGCGCTGTGGCCCAACGCCAAGTACGTGTACGGCATCATGACGGGGTCCATGGAGCACTACGTCAAGAAGCTCCGGCACTACGCGGGCGGCCTGCCGCTGGTCGCCGCCGAGTACGGCTCGTCCGAGGGGTGGATCGGCGCTAACGTCGAGCCAGGGGTGCCACCGGAGTCCGCCACGTTCACCGTGCTGCCCGACATCGCCTTCTTCGAGTTCATCCCTCTCAAGCCCAGCTGCACCGCCGGCGGCCCCCCCGGCCCCAGCGCATGCTACGCCCAGGCGGAGCCCGTCGGCCTCACGGACGTCGCCCTCGGCGAGCACTACGAGGTCGTCATGACCACCTTCGCAGGTACGCACCACCGGAGAATAGGTATTAGAGGCTACGTGGCAGCATCTAGAAATCGGTACAGGGGCTACGTGGCAGCATCTAGGAGACCTTACATGAGGCCCTTCCCTATAGAAATCCCTTCCCGCACCACTACTAGTCTACTATCCTACGCTTTCTTTGCCTCTTTCACGTTCGCTTTCATGCATGACGTATACGATTATTAATTTTCCAATAATGACCCACCAAGCCGGCTTAGCTTAGCTAGAACCATATATTTACCTGCACCAGCACACTGGCTGTTGCTTTCTTCAGTAACTGGATCGAGAGGCAGGTTGCAAAGACCATTGCAGCCTTGCTTTGTGCTGTCCTGACCTGGTAGCAATACTAATCGATGGTCACAGTGACAGTACAGAGAGCTTTCGTCTCATGCTTTCCTCTTTGTTGACTTCGCCTCTTGACTGCTGCGAGGGGCCATTGACTTTGTCTGTCGCCTCCCAATCCCAAACCCTTGAGCTCTGCGATCACTCTGGTCTTGAACATTTTTGAAGTCCTCTTTTGAAAGAAATGTAGTAGCTAGATTGCTAGCTTTTAGTTAAATATAAGACGGTCATTAATGGAGGATTCGTGTTGAAACACAAGGGATTTGAAGTGGACGCTAGTTTCTGTTTGGTCACTTGTGGTTAGTGGGTCAATTAGGTAATCAAAACCATCTAATGATTTGGACCTCGGTTGCGACGTGTATTTGTCGATCGAGTTGCTTGGAGAGTAGCTAGGTTGTGAGCAATTTTGGAGGCCTCGGAAATGAATAAAATACTGTGGACGCTAGTTTTTCTGTTTGGTCACCTGTGGTTAGTGGGTCAATTAGGTCATCAAAACCATCTAATGATTTGGACCTTGGTTGCGACGTGTATTTGTCGATCGAGTTGCTTGCAGAGTAGCTAGGTTGTGAGCAATTTTGGAGACCTCGGAAATGAAAAATATATCTTCTCTATTCTTTTTTACTTGATGTTTTTATTTTCTTACGGTCTTTGAGATACAATTTTAATCGTTATTTTTTATAACTTTATACTAAAATATACTAATAAAATTATAATATTATAAAAATATTTTTAATAAAAATCTAATGATTTAACTTTTGTATAGTTAATCTAGATAGTTTTGAGTCTATTAACAGTTAAGTAAAAAACAACGGAGTGGACAACTAATTAAATAGAAGTCTCGAACGATTTCTGGACCTCACTAATTAAATAGTAGTTTTGAGTCTATTAACGCATTTCATTAGTTGTAGCGTTACTGTCACACCTCACAAGTTAACAAGGATGATGCAAAGTCCAAGGACTTATTCAGCAAGGTCTGAAATGAATATAGCCATTCAATATACAGACCTTGTCTCTGCAAATGCTCCTTGGTTTTCCAAAAAAAAAAAAAAAACTGATAGGTTACATGACTTGCATGAGAGAGCTAGTTATTAACATCTACTAGCAAATTACACACAACGATGTGTAAACTATGGATTAGGTGTGTGTAAACAATGGATTAGGTGTTGAACTGGGGAGCCAACAATATATTACTAAGACAAAAGTGGCTCCTACAAATGGTGATTTGTCGGTTTGTCTTTACTCGTTGTCCCTGGCCCTTAGAGCATCTCCAATAGTGACTTATGAGCTAACTCTAAGCATATTATTTCATATTTTAATAGAAGAGAGAGAAAAGCTATCTCTTGATCAAGAGCTAGTCTCATACACACATTCCAAGATTATGTGAGAGTGTTATGTGAGGCTATTTATGTTATGAGTTATGTGCTAAAAGTTAGTACTATTGGGGAAGTTGTCTTAGAGCTAGTAACTAGCTCATACTGTTGGAGATGCTCAGCTGCTTGTAAATTAACCGTAGTTAATTTTGACTAGCCAGCTCGCATGCATTCAAATGTGAGTGCAACAGCTGCTGCAACTGTCAAACGAACACCCCAGTCCAGGTTCTTTGCCTCTTTCTAGTTTCTAGTATCTGAATTTTCAGGTTGTCTTACTAGTGATCCGACCCAACCTAGCTTTCTCTTTCGTCATTCATTTGCAGCTGAATTTTTCAGTATCTACCAGCATTTTGTTTTTATTTATTTGTTTTTCAGTACGTAAATTCGTAGCCTTTAAGACTTTAATTCACTGCCTTTATGGGCAGCACATAAAGGCCTACAGGAGACGGTGGCCACGCTCCAGCTTCTGGCTTTGAACTTCTGCTTTATGATTTTTTTTTCTGATTTTTTAACTTTGTAGGTCTTTTTATTTTTTATTCTTTTGCATTGTTTTTTATTTTTTATATTTAATTATGTAGAATAAGTCAACAATAATTATAGTATAAAATAAGCTATAAACTTTGGATTATAAGCCACCTTGAACAGCTGATGTGTCAGATAATCGGATAAGAATTGGTCACATCACAAGTGGGCGCAACACATACATGACTAGTCTGTGAACACAAAGCAGCACCTAGAGGGGCCCCGTACTAGAGTTATCTGTATCTATATGACTAATATATTTTTGTTTGCATGATTGTCTTATCTTAGTGGTGATTATTTGGGCTGATTTTTGGTGACTTATGACTGAAAAGCACTGTAACTGACTGAAAAAAATACTGTAGCTGATAGAGGCTTATTTAGCATAATTAAATTTTAAAAAATTAAAAAATATATTAGCCCATTACATATAATACAAACAAATACGGGAAAAAAAGAACCGGCAAAAAACTCAATAAAAAGCCAAAAGTTCAGAAAAAGACGAAATTTATGAACAGTAAAAAATAAGCTGGAAGCTAAAAACTGAAGCCCAACCGATCACCCCTTAGAGCCTATCAGTATATGCGGTTTTAGGTTTTTAGCATGTCCTTGTACTTGCTTTAACGTGCTATTCAGTCGGGAAATCACAAAAAAAATCTCCCGATCGAGCTGCTAATTAATCTTAGTTAATCAAATGTGGTATCTTGTGGAGTGGTTTGTTGTTAATGGCTTTATATTGGCGATGTAATTAAGTGAGTGGGTTTTAATTTTGAAATTGATGGCAGGATTGTACCGGTACCGGCTGGGAGACGTCGTGCAGGTGGCCGGGTTCTACAACGCCTCGCCCAAGCTCAAGTTCGTGTGCCGGAGGAACCTCATGCTGTCCATCAACATCGACAAGAACAGCGAGCAGGACCTGCAGATCGCCGTCGACAGCGCCGCAACCAAGGTCCTCGCCGCCGAGAAGCTCGAGGTCGTCGACTACACCAGCCACGCAGACATGTCGTCGGACCCGGGCCACTACGTCATCTTCTGGGAGCTCAACGCCGACGCCAGCGACGACGTGCTGCAGGGCTGCTGCGACGAGCTGGACCGGGCCTTTGCCGACGCCGGGTACGTCGGCTCGAGGAAAGCGCGCGCCATCGGGCCGCTGGAGCTGCGGGTGCTGCAGAGGGGCACCTTCCAGAAGGTGTTCCGCCACTACCTCTCCCTGGGCGCCCCGGTGAGCCAGTTCAAGTCGCCGCGGTGCGTCGCCCGGTCCAACACTAGCGTCCTCCAGATCCTCTCCGGCAACGCCGTGAAGGTCTTCTTCAGCACTGCCTACGACTGACGCGCGCCGCCAAGAGGAGAACTCATGCCGTGACAGATCGACGACTGTAAGATATCTGAACCGTGCAGGGAAGTGAAAGTGTGACAGATCAGGTAGTTACAGCATGCATGCAGTAGTTGCAATTCATGCAAGCAGTACTCAAGTGGCCACCGGCCAAAGTGTCCGTATCTACCAGTTCCGTCTCGTGCATGTGTCCTGTTTGCTGCTGGTATCAAATAAACTAGCACGGTGATCCGTGTATTTATATAGCTAGATTTATTTTAAAGTTTTTAGTATGAAATGGTATAACTTAGATGTTTAAAAATATATTTACGTATCTCGTAGATTATTTAGAATTTTAAGACATCATAAATATTGAAAATGGCAATAGAAGTTTGAAAGAAAATATAGCATGAGAAATATAATTAACATATGCGTTTGATGGAAGAAAATCATTGAGCATACTAAGTTACCGAGATTCTTAAAAACGTAAGCACTCTCTATTATGCACGGATCATATAGCTGTACGCCCTCATTCTTCATCTATTAGTTACTCTTTTTCGAAAATGTATGCATGCATATGTATCTCTATTTAATCACAAAGCCATATATTGATTATATGTGCAGCAAATTATGTCATTAGTTCACATGGTATTAGAATATATTGCTTACATATACCCTAATGCACCATGGGCGACCTATCTTAAACTTATAATCCCTTACACGTTAGCTGCCCTACTGAACCATGTGTCTTCTATCACTTCTTGCCACTATAATTTTTCTACTTCAACATTCAACAATATGCCAAATTCTTGATCGATCCCACTTAGCTGTTACCCAATCTGATACAATATCTTTACTGTTACCCATTGTAACACAATACTCCACCACATAGTTATCCTCTACTTTTCATCAATTGTTACTTAATACTGACCGTTGTAACATCAAACATTCATACATATGTAACCTTCATTGATCTCTGCCGAGGACACATGTCACGTTCTTTTAGGGGGCCCTAAACCTATTCCCATTTCCCTATAACTACTCCATCTCTGCTTCTGTATGTCCATGCTTCTATTTGTACAGATGCATGCATGATGTTATACATGCTCAATGTTTCTCTTCTCCCGTATCAACCACTTCTCTTCTTTGACATTGGTCATATCAATGTTATGGTTTCCTTACTAACCGCAGTGACTTTGTATCTTCACTGATGCCAGTATGTTTGTTTTAGTCGCTATCTAATGATATGAAGAATCTTTTCGCCATCGTCGGTGATGTCGTCTCCCTCACCAGTGATGGCATATTTCTAGCTACCTGATAACCCCATATCATTATAGCTCATCTTTAATACAAAGTTTTATCTCTTCTCTACCGAAACTTTCCTATTATCGCGCTTATTTAGACATTGACTTCTTCAATAATGCTAATGCTAATAACTCATTGTCACAGTCTTTGGCTCCTTTAACTCTGACCTTTCTCTTCAACTACTTTGGCGATTAGCATGACATTGCCATTGTCGAATGGCTAAGGTGGGCAGCATGATAATGTCCTTATCTTCCCTATCATCACCTCGACTCTTCGCTTTATGGTGGATTAATGTCTTCTTGTTGGACAAATCGACACTATTGCACTCTTTCGTGGTCTCCTCCGATACTATTTATGTTATTCTTGTCATAACCTTTTATTTTCATTAAAATTTTCATTTATTTTTTATTGGAGGTTTGTATACAAATCAAATTGTTAATTTTATTTAATTCATTTCGAATTTTACTTATTTATGATTTTTTTACTTTGCAATTGCATGGGAATCAAAATGAAATTTTCTTTGTTTTTTTACTTCAGACATCAAATTTTTTGCTACAATTTTATACAAATGTAACTGCCAATTTTTTGTTTATTTTTATTTGAAATTATAGATATTTAGGGATTTTAGTTTGGAATTCATACGAATTCAAATTGCTAATTTTAATTTGTTTGAATATTTGTTTAATTTTTATTTTAAATTATATTTATTTAGAGATTTTACTTAGGAATTCTTACGAAAAACCAAATTGCTATTTTATTTAATTTATTCTAAATTTTTGTTATTTAAGTATTTTACTTCAAATTTGTATGAAAATTAAATTACAAATTTTCATTTTTATTTCAAGTTTCAATTTTTTGTTGGAATTCATATGCAGATCTAATTGCTATTTTTAACCAAACTGCTAATTTTATTTAATTTATTTTGAATTTAATTATTTATGGATTTTACTTCAAAATTATATGAAAATTAAATTGCATTTTTCTATTTTAGATTTTAACTTTTTGGTTAGAATTCATATGAAATCCAATCGTTAAATTTTTTAATATTTATTCTGATTTATAGTTATTTAGATATTTTATTTTGGAATTAATATTGGGGGTCAAATTACTTGTTCTATTTTAATTTTTATTCTGAATTTTAGTTTTTTGTTGGAATTCATACACAAATCGAATTATTAATTTTTGTTTAATTTTTTTATTATGAATTATTGTATGTAGGGATTTTACTTAGGAATTAGTATGGAAATTAAATTATTAATTTTATTTATTTTTATTCTAAATTTTCATTATTTTTTGAATTGTACTTGACATTGATTTTTCGTTTAATCTTGATTATTATAATCAGGACCTACCACTATCAATGATGTGGATATTTTTTTTCATAGATTAATATGAGAATTTTTACTTGTAGATAGACTTGCTAATTTGTCCGTGCGTGCATGTGCGTACATATCTCTGAATTTAGGTTTCCTGTACACAAGTATATTCTCCAAGATCCGCTCTTGTCATGGACGATCAAACTGGATCATTATATGCTTAATTAACCACACCAACTACGACCATGCAATTCCGACATGATTTCTCCGGCTAGCCATAGCAGTGCGTGACAGCGCTAGGGGACAGGCTATCGGGGCCGGGTGATCGTAGGATTTCTACTTGCTGCAAGTCATGTGCGAAGAAGGCTCGGCGCAAGAGACAATGGGGACACCCTTTCTGCTTGCAGTTGGGAGAGTATTCTACCACCCCAGGCACATGGCTACAGAGCCACTGGTAAGCAGCGGCAATCGAGACGGTACACCTCTGTTCTGGTTGGCTTTTCTTTGATTTTGGGTTTTGACTAGAAGCTAAAATAAATAGAATTTTTTTTAAAGTTAGTTCTTCGAACGATTTTTCGAGGCTAAAACTATTTTCATCGTTCGTGTCTACATCTCCATTATTTATCAACATATCGAAAAATATAAACAAAAATCAATAACTACGACTAAAAATTATCAACTGCAGTATCAAAAGGACAATACTATGGTGACTGGAGGCCAGCCGGGGCCAAGAGCTCCGTGGACATGCTCGCTGATGCCAAGTACCTACGAGGCAGTAGCCAGTGGCACGGCGTGCGTGGACGTGCGCGGTGGCGAACGTGCCGGCCACTGCCACTGTGCGCGGGACGTGAAAGATGGATGTGTTTTGATCGGGCCAGTCGCACCGCGCGCCGTTGGGTCCTGACCCCGAGCGGTGTGTGGCCTTGCGCGGCAGTGGCACATGCAGATGCCAGATGGGGCATTTGATTTGAGGCGAGCAGCTGGATATTTGTGGATAATCTCATCTCAGGGAGTCACGGACCCTGAAATGAAACTTGATAAATGACTAGTTACTTACTTGTACGTTGTAACAAAATTTATTAAATATATAGAGAATTATACTATGGAAGATAGCTACTATGATCAGTTGAAAAGTGAAGAGTAATGAAAAGTTAAGAATGAGGCGGTTAAAGAAGAAGGGACGTCGGTGAGGCGGGCGGCGTCGGCGACTCTAGTCGCCTCCTTGGAGACGTCGCCTCGGAGGTCCATCTTCACGCAAAGCAGACCGTAGTTTGGATGGCACAGTCGGATGAGGATAGGGACTTGTTGAAAGCAAGGACGGAGAAAAAGTGCTAAAGCTTAGTCTTTCTAGTTTTTTTCATAGTCCTTAAGCTATCATTTCTGTTGTTTTATGTCCCTCAGTTTTGAGGCTTTGAGTCTAAGAGCTCGTGTAACTGTTGGCTGTATATATCCCACGTGGATATAGAGGCCGGATTTTATATCCTTTATCTAAAAAAGAAGAAGGGACGTACGACCACCAACTCGTTCTTTTATAATAGTAATAATATAGTACAAGTATACAACAGTACCTTACAGCGCTGGTCTCTATCCACGGTCGAATTCGCATGATACATTCAGCTTCTAGCAAAGCATTTTTCACATCAGTAAGTAGTAATGTACATCACATTTGATCGATAATTTACATCTTTAACACCACCATCACCACCACCACCTATGTATTGTTCATATATACATGTGGCAAAAGTTAACGGTACAGGCCGACATAGCACGACGTTGATCGACGGTGCCTACGGTTCTTTGTCTGCTACCGTGTCAAGCTGCGGCTGGTTGCTGTGGCCTCTGTTGCGGGAAGGGAGGGGTTGGAGCCCTTGACGGCCCACCCGATGGCAAAGAACACGGCACCAGCGAAGATGACGGCGTCCTAGGCATGTGAGCACCAGCAGTTGTACTGTAACATACATATTTTTTTGGAACAGAGTTGTTGTACGTCTCGAAATAGTTCAGAAGTTCAGTTGCGGGTATAAAGAGTGTCATACCTGCTCATGAATATTTAAAATAAGTTAACTTGATTAAAATAAAACTTAACGGCCAACTTTAACAATTTTACGGGCGTCCAAGCCCCAAGGCTTAACTTACACTCAGAAGAACCGAGAAAATCTCCACAGGAATGTTTAAGTATGGTCGTAACCGTAACACAAAAGTTTGAAACATCCTTTCTTTATCAGGTATCTGTTTTGATGGAAATAAGTAGGATTGAGTATATTAGGTACTTAGTAAGCCACATGAGGAAATGCTATTTAACTAGTTACCAGTATTTCAAGAGATGAATAGGTTGGATTTATTATTATTATATTTGTGGATGCAAGTTTGTTCGTAAAGAACTTTATATTTAAAACAACAAAATAATTCTTAATTTAATAGTAGGTGGGTTTTGTTGTTCACAATTTTCATATCAAAATCCTTTAAATTCTACTTATGCCTTATTGTTGGAGTCATCTATAAAACACAGCTTTATTTACCGGAAGCACAACATATTTAAATACCATTTGTCATACTCTGTAGAGTTGCCCAGATTTATCCACAACATTTCTCAAACTCTCAATGTCCAGATATGTAGCAGATAACGTGCGATTGAGTTGAGAAAATAAGGTTTTTCACTACTATCCTCTTTCTAGTTTCTACCCAATAGGTTATATATCACACATTGTTGGGTATCCATTGGCCAATGCAAAACGGTATCACCCAATTCCGAGTGAACCTACCGTTGTTAAGTATGATTTTACCATTCTCATACCACCCCCTTAGGGCATTCCCTTTTTGGAACAGTGTACCCTCCAGTAGATATTCAATTGATTTGAGCAGTTACTAGATCAGGTTTGACAAGTCAAAACTTGTGGTTGAGAAATTTCTGTATTCTTTACTTAGCATAAGGTTCTAATCCTTACTTTTCATCGAGACAACCATCTATAAACTAATAACCCAAGGCACTACGACACTACTACCAATCTAACTCAAGCATAAATAAATAAATAAATAACATTGCATAAATAAAGAATAATAAAAGTAATAATAATTAAAGAATGTAGATTCAACATGATCAAAACAGGTGACTTGCCTCTTTATCTATAATCTCTGATTATTTTATTGTAGGCTCTAGGTTTGCATCAACTGCTTTAGTTGCTCCTATAGCTTTTCTGTTGACCAGCTAGTTGAATTTGGATGCTAACACAAAAGAACAAATTCAAATAAGTTTCTGCTTTGCAAAATACAAGCTAAGAACATAATATAGTAAAATAACGAGAAAATATATAAAAGAAAATGAGTTTGGGTGGTCGAGGTTTAGGCGGTACTTGTTTTGGCTGAATTGAGTTGAAAAATGGCTAGGTAGGTTCGAGACGATCGAAATGGGTATATATATATGTGTGTGTGTTAAACGGGTTTCTGTGAATAGTAACAGATCTAGGACGGTATCGGTTTTGGATTGGAATAAAATTGGCTCGAGTTGTGATTAGGGTTAGGTTACGTGACGAGCTCAGCTTGGTTTGGGTTTTAACAGAGTTTAGTTTGGCAAAATGGAACTGAAATGGCAAAGACAGGCAAAGTGGTCCCGTTTGCATCTCTAAGCTAATGATAGCTCCACAAGGCGAGGTTGATGGCACATCGTCAACTACTGGTCCACTCTAGTAAGGATGATTTGCCCTTGCGATCTTGATGTGTCCCCTACCGTGCTCAAACGGCGCCAAGCGCCTTTGGTACCTGGTCACTTATGATGGCTGGCTATGCTTCAATGTCGTCGGTTGTTCATCATACTCGGACGTCGCAGACCATCCTCAATACCTGGCCGTTTGCGACCGCTTGCCATACACGAGCGTCGTCGACCGCTTGTCAGAGTTGGACGCCTCTGGCCCCTTGTTGAAGTCGAGCGTCTCTGACCCTTGTCAAAGTTGGACGTCTCCGACCCCTTGTTGAACTCGGACGCCTCCGACCACTTATTAAAGACAGATGCCTTTGACTGCTTGTCAAAGTTGAGCACTTGCCTCCGACCGCTTGTTGAAGACAGATGCCTCTGACCGCTTGTCGAAGTGGACGCCTTTGACCGCTTGTCGAGCTCAGACGCTTCCGATTGCTTGTCGTACCTAGACATCCTCGATCGACTTCAATAATCGGTCGCTCATGAATGCTTACCATACTCGAGCATCTTCGACCCCCTTTCATACTCGGATGACTCCAACCACTCATTGTACTCGAGTGGCATCGACCGTCTTTGGTACTTGACTGCCTTCGACCACTTGTTGTACTCATACATCTTCGACTGCCAAATTGCCAGTAAGCTCGTCGATCATCCATGGTACTCGGGTGAGGAGTGCTATAGCCACCAGCCTTATTACAGTAATCGGTTGAGCGATGGTCGATGGCTTTTTGACTTATGACCACGAGTGATGGTCGATAGCTCCCAACTTTCGACCATGATGGTGTTTAACCATGATGGCTTTCAACCACAATGGCTTTTGACCTACGACCATGAGCGATAGTCGATGGCTTCTGACTTTCAACCATGATGACATTTGACCAAGATGGCTTTTGACTATGTTGACTTTCGACCATGACAGCTTTCGTCCACGTTGGCTTTCAACCACGATGGTTTTTGACCATGTTGGCTTTTGACCACGATGGCATTCGACCAGGATGGCTTTTGACCACATTGGCTTTCGATCACGGATGACTTCCGGTGGATTTCGACCATGATGGTTTTCAACTACTGATAACTTCTGATGGATTTCAACCACTGAGAACTTTCGATGGCTTTCGTCCATGATGGCTTTTAACCACGGACGACTTCCAATGGATTTCGACCATGGAGGACTTCCGATGGCTTTCGACCATGATGGCTTTCGACCACGGATGACTTCTGGTGGATTTCAACCACGATGAATTTCGACCACAGACAACTTCTAATGGATTTCAACCATGATGGCTTTCGACCACAGATGATTTTTGATGGATTTCGACCATGGAGGACTTTCGATGGGTTTCGACCACGATGGTTTTCGGCAACGGATACCTTCCGATGGATTTTGACCATGAAGGATGTCGACCATGGAGGACTTCCGATGGGTTTCGAGCATGGACGACCTTTAATGGCTTTCGATCACAGTTGACTTCTGATGGATTTCAACCACGATGGATTTTGACCGTGGAGAACTTTTGATGGATTTTGACCACGGACGGCTTCCAATGGTTTTCAATCACGATGGATTTTGACCACGGACAACTTCCAATGACTTCTGATAGTTGATCACTTTCGATTACCGACGACTCCCGATGACTTCTAGCTTTCGAGTCATTCCTAGCAGTTACTTTCGACCACGTCGATACTCGATCATGGTGTCTTGCTCCGCTAACTCCACTATCTGGATTACGTCTACTACCCCGATTCTGCCACTGCGTCATAAATTGGTCAAGCTTGGTGTGAACTATGTCTAATGGGTTTTAGATGAAAGCGACAGGCTAGGTTGAACAGTAACGGTTTCATACTGTTTACATTGGGTCGGATTCAGGAACCGTGATGGGTTTGAAATTGTGTAGGGTCGGGTTGAAGGAAATGGATCGGGTCAGTTTTGCACTGTGGGCTAATTGGGTTTTAAATGATCGGGCCTAGTCAAATGCCTCGGAAGAACTGGGCCAGACGGCCGGGCCCACGGCAGCACAATGTGGCTTCTTCAACCGGTCGACGCCGGGAGCCATGGCGGAGGTAGCGATTGCACGCCGACGAGGCTCTCCGACGGCAACCAAGGGCACAAAAGGACTCTAATAGATGCGGTGTTTCTATTTTTGTGCCTTTTTGTTTCTTGGGGGTCGACAGCCATGGCCGGCGGCGAGAGAGGTTCTTTCGGGTCCTACCACGGCACAGGGCAGCTCCGGTGGTCCTCCGGCGAAACGCATGGGCGTGCGAGAATCTAAGGTGAATGGGTAGGTTGGTATTAGCGGATTTTTAGGCTCGGGTGGCTCCAGTTGGGCTGTCCACGGAGAAGGTGGTTCGGCCGGTGATGGTTCACGGTGCTGGCAGAGCTACGGCCAGGGAAAAGCTTGGCGAGTTTGGATAAAAGTTAGTGGTGGTCTGGGGACTCTTTGGTCGCAAGCAATCAATTTCTGTGGACTGAGGCAGGAAACGGTCGAGTGGCCATACCGGCGTAGGGGAGGTCGGTAATGGAGATGCGGTGTGAGAGAGGACAAGGGAGTGCTTTGGTTGGGCAATAGGTGGTCTTGTGGAGTGATCCGGGCGGTCCAATGGGCTTTAAAGGCATGGCAAGGCTGTGGGAGCAGGAAACCGGGCTCAGCGGCGCTGACGCATGGAGGTGGCGAGGACGGCTAGTTGCATCGAGGGGTGAAGCTGGCGAGTGAGTTGGCAAGGCAGCTCCACGGCCTCTGGCACGAAGACGTGGGCTGACGGGGTGGAACAACACGGGAGCACCCGCGTTGGCCGCGAGCCGCGTAGAGTTACGGCGGCCTTGGATGTCAGCTCGCGGCATGCGTCGCGAGACAGCGAGGGCAGAGGGCAGTAAAGGCTCAATGTTGGGCTGGCGGCAGTGGCGGAGCTAGGATTTGATTATGCTTCGGGCTCAATGGTGGAATGATCTAGGCTATTTGGGTTGGATCATGAAAATGTTATCCAGACTGAACTGAATTTACCCAGGCTGTACACTAGATATTGTTCCACACCCCGAACTAAAGCCTATCATGCCCGGGGTGTGGCTCCGCCCTTGGCTGGCGGAGTCGAGGGATGGAAAGCGTGAACGTCAAAGTGGTTCTGCTAGAAACGGCGGCACGAGGAAAGCCAGGCGGGCACGGCGCTACCGGGAAAAGGCAGAAACAAGTTAGGCGCCAAAGGGAGGAGATAGCGGAACAATCGAAAAAGGAAAGCGGTAAATGGCCGAGAAGTCCAAATTAGGAAATAATTCAAACTCAAAGAAAATGAAAAATTCATTTTGAATATTTGAGGTGTTTCATGCATCGGCTTGTGGCGAAGAGCCATTGCTCCTGCAGCATGGCAGGGTCTGGGTTGGCCGGCTCTGGCGGGTTCGGGTGCTCTGGCCCTCGCAGCCTAGCACTGCCCCCGGCCCCGGTGGCCGCAACGTCGTTCTTGGCTTGTACCTCGGACGTGTCTGGCAGTCGGTGGCAGGGCGGTGGCTGCTCCGCCATGGTCGTCGCGTGCGGATTCTTTGGCAGCTGGATCGTTTTGCTGTTGGTTTGCTTCGTTTGGCCGGACACGGGATCGTTTCTGGTCCTGTTCTTTTCAGCTTCTAAAAGCTGCTTTTCGGTTTTTCTATAGTAACTAGCTTTTAAACAAAGTATCTTTTCAAGATAGGGTCTACTAGTTAATTGTAGTACATATTGTACTGACTTCATTTTATATTGGCAAAAATCGCACGTGAGTTTCTGTTACTCTGTAATCTCTCGTATGAACAGCTCAAAAGTCACAAGCCATAGCCAAAAGCTAAAAGCCACAGTAAAAAAGAACAGGCATAAGATGGCTTGCTTCATTGCTTGTTTCGTGGAAGATGCTGATGTTCGCGGGACAAGGGAAGCCAGAAAGCTGTGCTCGAT
Organism: Dendrocalamus latiflorus; assembly: GCA_017311315.1. Classification (NCBI taxonomy): domain Eukaryota; kingdom Viridiplantae; phylum Streptophyta; class Magnoliopsida; order Poales; family Poaceae; genus Dendrocalamus; species Dendrocalamus latiflorus. The sequence continues at coordinate 7,209,668 of CM029666.1, read as the reverse complement.
CCCTTCCCGGCGAAAGTAGAAGCAGATTGAAAGAAACTCAGAAGTCCAGGGTCATCTCTAGAATGGGCTCGAGTTTGATGGGCTGCACATGTACTCGTGGGAAAGGAATCAAGCTGCCGTTGTTTTCTGAGATGCAGGAGGTGCTTTCGGTTACCACCGGAAAAATTAGCCGCCGTTTTTAGCCTACTGTTCCACTGGTTACGCGCTCTGGGCCCTAGCCTAGCACAGGAGTTTAAAGCCACACTTGACTTCTTTTCTGAGGTCCATTATGGTTGTATTGGGCCTAAGCCGTTCCTCCGTCGGGCCGTCGATCTCGACTTCCAAACAGTGTAAGCAAATATCGACCTTTGCACTAAAAACGTATGTAAGCTCGATTGTTCACAAAAACAATATTGTAAGTTGACCTTCATCTAAACCGTCATCTTATATCGTGCCAATAAACAAAGCATATCACTTTATCCAATACGTAAACCGTTGCTCGTGCGAGCACGTATGCGCCGGCCACATGCACGTAAGATTTCCCAACTCTTTGATCACTTGCTTCTGGTTAACGTGTTGACGATGGCCTCCAGGGCCCTGATGCGCGCGTCCTTGGCCTTGAGCTCCTTGTCCAGCACTCGGAGCTTCTCCTCGTGCATCTCGTTCGTTCTCACGGCGGCGTCGAGCTCCACCGCCGCCTGCCGCTCGCGCCTCTCCGCGTGCCGCGTGGCGAGCTCGACCGCCTCGGTCTCGCCGATCACCTCGTCGAGCTTGCGCTGCAGCGCGTCCGCGCGGTCCCTGAGCCGCTCCCGCTCGATGGTCACGCGGTTCGACGCGGCAGCCTCGCCCCGCGCCAGCAGCTGCTCCTTCAGCGACGCCTCCCGCGACCTGGGGCTCGTCGACGACAGGGCCGACCTGATTGACTCCCAGCACGACGACGACGACATCGCGATCGTGCTTACCGTGCCGGTGTTTTCGTGCGTACGTACGTTCCGATCGATCTACGCGCTGCCGACGATCCTGGAGGTTGATGAGCTACGTGATTATGTCGCTCGCAAACGTGTTTGTACATATATATTGATTGAAGTGGGTTCTTGCGGACGCTGACCGGTTTGATATCCGAACCGTATGCGGGACGGTCACTCCGTCCTACTTGAGCCCGGAAAACAGGTGAAGATCCGACAGAGCTGCGTTCCTAGTTCAAGAAGGCAAGTCCATGCAACGTAAGACGTGTTGGAGACTTGGTCGACGGCCCACCGTGCTGTAGCAAGAGCGCGGCTACAGCGCGTTAGATGTATGACGTATCTTCGGGCGTGGGCCTGGCTCAAACTATTCCGGTTGCACTAGGCCTGGTACGGTCTGGCCCAGCTCAACCATAGGCAGGTTCGGCCCGCGATCTGTTACGTGTAATGGTGTAAGACTCTTGGGCCTTGACGTCTCTGGCCGAACGTGACTGGGCCGTCCTCCTCCGGTCCTCCCCTCGATCAAACCCTGCCTAGTCCGCGATCGCCGCGCTCCAGCCAACACGGCGCCTTCGCCGAAGGAAACTTGCCGTCCGCCGTTCGAATCTCCCCGCCGTGGATGGGCTGCACCACGACCACTCAATACGCGCAGCGCACGGTTGCCCGGGCCGTCTCGTCCCTCGGCTACCGGTGCCGACCGCCGAGGGGAATGGCCCGCCTCGCAGCCGCGGCATCGATTTTGCTCGGGCCGAGAGAAAAATTTCTGGTCCGAAGAGCGTATTTCTCGATCGGCCGCCTTGCTAACCGGCGCGTTCCTCGGCCTCTTCCGCGCTCCTAGCCGCCGCGCGGGGTTGCCGGCTAGGCGCCTAGGCCACTACCCCTCAACTCAACTTCACCCCAGGCCGTCGGACGCAGAGTTGAACCTCGTGGATCCATGTCCAGCAGTCCAGGCACTACCCAGTACCCACCATGGCACCATGCTATGCAATCATAATTGCGTAACACTACACAAGCTATTTTTTTCATCACTCACATAAGCATTTTAATTTGGACACAAATTAGATCAAGAAAACGGTGGTGTCTAGGCAAAACTTAAGTTTTATTTTTATTAAGAGTACTTCAATTTTAAATCATTGGATCTAAATTTTGCGGACTTCATCCTCCTCAATTATATAAATATCTCACCTCACTCTACCCCCAAACCCTACCATCTAAGCTACAGCTGCCAACCTACTGGCCATCTCACCCATCAACACCTCCAATCAGTGGCAAATTCAGCAGGGGGGCTTAGAGCAACTCCAAGAGATTAGCCAAAAGAAGTATCTAAATTTAGTGATTTAGCTATTCTCTAAAATGAATCTCACCCAAAAAAACAAGACTACTCCAACAGGCTATCTAAACTAGAGGGCGCGCGGTGGGTCGCGTACGCGCGGGAATGGGGCGCAGCGTGCGGGAAGGAAACGCCGACCGCGCCAAGAGGCTGGATGGTGAGCGAGGTAGGCTATCCAAAAATAGAGAGCAAAGGAGGAGGGATGGAGAGCTACTAAATTTGGAGAGTCATTTACAGAGTCTATTGGAGACGTTTTTTCTCCAATAATAGCCAAATTTACCTTTAGAAAATGATTTAGCTCTTCTCTTGGAGTTGCTCTTAGTAGGGCTCAAGCCCACCCTCTACCGGTGGCCCGGCGCCCACATCTAGAATGCTTGCTAGGCTTGAGGAAGATTAGAATTGGGAAAGAAGCTGCGGCTGTCAATCTACTAGCTTGCTCTTTGATTATCTTTCTCTTTACTTATTTTGCACAATGAGAAAACTTGTGTGGAGTCAGAGAATTAAAGACACACAGCCGCTAGCTGTGAAAATGAAGTGTTAATGGGAGAACTAGAAACCACAAAAAGTAGTATGTTTGCTATGATTAATCCTTTTATGCATGCTAACAACTTCAAACCAATCAATATATCAATTTATTTTATGCTTTCTTAAATTCAAACATTTGTTCACTAATAATAGTATGAATTTTGATTGCATAAAATTATATTTGATGCATTTATCTCAAGTTAGCTTAACTCTACTAGCTCTTTCTCTATTTTTATTTTGGTATGTAGATAACTGATCTCTACTCACAGGAAGCATATTTATATATTTTTGCGATATGCTTTCTATTACTAAGGTACTTTCATTGTATTTTTTCTCTTTTGTTTTGTTTCTCTTCTATTTATGTATAAATTTGAATTACACAAGAGTAAAATACTATATTTGTGACAATCTAGTTTAGCCCACCCTTGATTTTATCTCTGGATTCGCCACTGCCTCCAATCCTACGCCACGACATCCCCTCTAGACCTTGACCCCCAACCCCACCGACGTGCTGCCTCTCCTTCCATGCCATTGCTGTCCTCGGCACAATTGTGGCCCACCGGTGGGTCCTACTCGTCACCTCTTTTGCCTCCCGCCATGGCACTTGGCACCACCTCTTCTGTCATCATGCTTCCCCATCTAACCTAACTTGACTCTTCGCTCGAGCACCGTTCTACCTATTGGCCGTTGCCCACCGCCCTTCTTCGACCGATGGCACCATCGCCACTTCGCCACGCGGAGCTTGAGTATGTGTGAAGGTTGAGTTTGGTTTTTGAGGATTTTGCAAAGGTTTGCTTTCTGGTTGTCGACTTCATGGCCTACGACTACTGGTGTCATCTCGCTGTTTATGACTTTGTGGTCAGTCGGTCCGATTGGCAGAACGACCACGAGGTAGCGATAGCTTTTGCAATCTGGTTGATGGTCATAGCTTTTGCTAGTCGTGATTGGTAATCGTAAGACATGACGATCGATAGTCGTAGCGATTGGTTGTGGAAGTTGTAGCCTGGTGATCGATGGTCTAGGCTACTGGTTTATCTCAGTGGGTTGAGTTTGTTCTCTGGAGTTCTTGGGTTCTGATCAGGGTTGTTTGGAGTGTCTGTTGCTAATGTGCACATGAGTTCATTGCTTGGTTCTAGGATTAGGATCAATATTTTGGGTGCATACTTTTTGCATTGCGCATTGTATGGATAAATTGCGCAAATTGATGATCTTTATGTATTGTGCGATGCTACATGATTGTTTGCTTATTGATGTTGGTTGCAGGACTTCGGAGCTAGGTCATAGTGAGGTGTAGGAGGACCGGGACTAGGTACAGGGAGGTGTTGAGGTTCAGAACGGTCAGGAAGACGCTGAAAATGATCGAGGTTGGTGAGGTGGTTACAAACTGGGATGATGAGAAACCAGAGCGGGAGCTACTGGAGGTGGACATGACGGGCAACGATGAGATGGACTGGGAATAGGCTCAGGGAGGAGTCGAGGTCCATACGGTTAAGGAAGCCGGGTACCATCATGCACGAGAAGAAGCATGCAGTGTGCCAAGTGACTTGGGTCGTTTGCAAGCGAGGATGATTCAGTGGGATCCGGATGCGTGAGAGGCTTGACGACAAGTCATTGGGGCCACAAAGAAGATGGTGAAGTATGGGTGAAGCTTTGTGGCAATGGAAGCGGGAAGCTTCGAGGAAGATAATAGAGAGGCATTTTGGTAAATTGCCCAATATAGGAAAGTGGCGGTGTGTGAAACCGCGGCGTTGGCCTAAGTGGTTTCGGTCTTGTATGTGTTAAAATTGTGAAGTGGATCAAGTGGTGTGATTCACTAATGGGTTAATGGATGTAAGCCGCTTTGAGAAGCGTGTGTGAATAAAACCCGGTGTTAGGTGGGGTTAATGAGTTATCCCCGGTTTGGATTAATGGGAGAATCCATTAGGCCTTGGGTTCATTGGTGAGCCTATAAAATGGGAGGAGAGGCAAAATTTACGGTTGAGAAGGTTGGCTAAGCCTTGTGGTGGCTAGCTCCTCCTCCCTCCCATGGGAGTTAGGTTAGAGAGTGAGTGTGGGATCTAGGGTTAGAGCTTGGTCCTCCCAAGAGTAGTGGCTGTGAAACCAATCATCTGAGGAATACATTAATCTTCGATCTACATCTTATGTATCTTTTGTCTGGTTGAGTTGGCTCAGCTTTGATTTGGTTCTTTCTCTGTTTTCTTCCTCTATTCTTCGGTTGTTCCTTCCCTTTCTTGATCTAAGAGGAAGTTCTTGCTTGTCTTTGTGATGATCTGATGTGCTGTATTGTGTGGAATCATACTCAAAGCCATCTTGGCTATTCTCTTCCCACAAGCACGATCTGTTCATTTCTTCAATATGGAAGTCTTGGTTTTGTGCGCGCTCAGTTGAATCGTAAAAAGGTCTCAACTTATTTACTAAGTTTAAATCGAAGATTGGATTAGCTTTCTGAAACCTTAAGAAATTTGTGTGAAAAATTTCACGACCATTTGACCTTTTAATCAAAAGATTTGATGTTTTTAGATCTGGTGGTCGTGCGCCTTAGCTTCTTCTAGTCATTTACGACTGCACCTATTTTTGATTTCTCGATGGTCATAGATCATGTGGTCATGCACCTCCACTGTCTTTTGAGTTGTTTACGACCGCAGTTGGTTACGAGTGCTCGATGGTCTTCAACCACGTCATATGATTGCTCCGTTTTGAGTTTGTTCTTCTCTCTCTCTCGATCTTGTCTTGATCCAAGAGTTTTGATCTGATTTCCTCGATATAGCTGCTTGCTGTGACATGTGGGGTTGTGCTCAAAGCCACTTTTGCTACTTTCTTCCCACGAGCAAAGATCTGCTCATCGATTCTTGTTTTTAGATCTCGGTTAGTGTACACTACTTTAATTTACAAAATTGTTTCAAATTTGTCATAGATTTTTCAATCCTGGAATGGAATAGCTTCCTGGGACATTAAGAAACAGGCGCACACTAGTTTCATGGCTTTTGGATCTTTCAATCAAAAGTTGCATGAGTTTTGGTTCTGGCGGTCGGGCTGAGAAACTCTGTTCCCCTGTTCTTCCTTTGGAAATGGTGGTACCGCAAGCCTCGTAGTGGTAGTATCATAGTTCCTGTTCTTTGACCACTTTGATTCCAACCATTCATTAATCGACGACCTCACTGGTCGAAGTTCGGCTTGGTTCGACCTCTCTGGTTTCGATCACTCAATGGTTATTGATGTCTCAGTCACATTCTGAACTGTTATGACCACACATTGGTTTTTGACTGCCCGTGTTTTCTGTCCACACTATTGTCATCGACTACGGTGGTGTTGACCTTTCATTAGCCTTCGACCACGTAGTTTACGATCGCGTCGGTTGTTGACAGCGCTGGTTTTCGACCACTCGTTGGTCCTGAACTACACTGACCTTTCGACAGCGCATTGCACATCGACAACATTGATATCAACCACGTCGGTCTTCGATAACATTGGCGTTTGACCACGTTGGTTACGACCACGATGGTTATGACCACGATGGTTACAACCATGTTGGTTTCGATCACGCTGGTTTCGACCACGGTGGTTTTGACCATGCTGGTCATGATCATGATAGTTTTGACCACATTGGTTATGACTACGTTAGTTTCGACCACGCTGGTTTTGACCATATTGGTTTCAACCACGTTGGTTACGACCACATTGGTTACGACCACGTTGGTTTCGACCATGCTAGTTTTGACCACGTTGATTTCAATCACATTGGTTTCGACCACGTCGGTTATGACCTCATTGGTTATGACCACAGTGGCTTCGATCACGTTGTCAGTCTTTTGACCATGTTGTTTTCTTTGCTAGCCGGTGGTGTTCAATTTGACTGACCGGGGTTTTCCGACCACGTAATAGTCTGCTCTGGTCATACTGAGCTCTGTGTTCCTCTGTTTTCAAGTAGATCTCATATCCTAATCTTCATAGCTTTGTAGCTATTGAAGAAAAGGAATATGTGAATATTTGGAGAAAAAAAATTTCTAGGCACCATTCACCCCCTGTTGCCTATCCGGTCCTACAGTATTGTCGGAAATATTGCTCCCTGCACTATTCAAGAATCACATCAAGTAGATGCAAAATATTATTTCCCAGTTGAAGATTCTGATTGGCAACTAGGGCGAACAAAGCCAGCAGCTGATATCTTGATCGCACCAGGCTCTTCATCGTCCCATGAGGTGAAGCAGCTCCTTACGCCCTGCTCTTCCACTGGTGTAAAGAATCCCTCCATTCAAAGTCATAAGAACAACAGTCATAATTGGATATCTTGGGCCGCCGGTCATGAGGATAAGCCTTCATCCTCCAGGGAGACAACCAACTCTGCGAGACGAGGTGCCTTTGCTTCTACAGCCACTCCGTTGCTGCTGAAAGCAAGGATCCCTGCGACAACGCCAATTACGTTGAGGTCTGCTAAGAAACCTCTGATAAAGCTTATGACTTCTTCACTGGGAAAATTGTCATGCCCTATGACGCCTTTAGAACATGATCCTCTAACTGTTAAAAGTGTTGTAGGTGATGGAGGCCGCGAATTGCCCATGACTAGCAACGATGCACCGCCCATGATTACGCTACGGGCACGTAGGAATCCAAAATTGGAGGCCACGCCCATTTTTAGTAAATCAATTAAAAGAAGAGCAGTGGAGGTAGAAGAGGTAACAAAGGGTGGTTGTGATGTACAGCCCCCATCACTCTGCATATCAGTGATTACTCCACTAGAAGTTTGGGCCATTCCAAGCTTCTCTAGTTGCATTCTTCCAACTATTTTCTACAAAGTTCCTCAAGCATAACAATGTGAAGCTATATTTGAATTTCCTACCCCCTGCTTTGATGCAGAGGAAGTAATGTCAACAATGAAGCTATAGGATGGCTCAGATTTTATAGAAGGCCGGATTCACACTCCGACGGAATCAAAGAATGCCACCACCGCTAGTTGTATGTGAGGAATGGTGATATCAAATAGAGAATTTTATCAGAAGGAAATGCAAGTCCCAGCCAAAGTATGGGATTGGCTACAACAGACATCACTTCTCTAATGAAGAAGATGGAGAGTTCAATAGACATAGTCAAGCTTTTTGCGACACTTTATCCATCACAACGAGGGATGACATTGAAGGTCGACCCTCTCGAAGGGCATTGTCACTTAGTATCCTTACTAATGAACAAGAAGAAATGCTTGACATTGTCCCCGCTCCTCAGCAACTTGAGGATGGAGGGCAACCTACTATTGATGATCTAGTGGAGATCAACCTAGGGACTGATGATGATCCACGACCCACCTTTGTTAGTGCTACCCTAACAATCAGAGAACAGGAGGACTACCGAAGCTTCTTGATGGAATACCAAGATTGCTTCACTTGAACTTACAAAGAAATGCCAGGGCTTGATCCTCATGTTGCTACACATAAGCTGGCGATTGACCCATGTGTCCGATCGGTTAAACAACCACCACACCATTTATGGCCAGAATATCAAGACCAAGTCATTGCTGAGGTGGATAAGCTTATCACTACAGGCTTTATCAAGGAGGTACAATACCCTCGCTGGCTCGCCAATATTGTCCCAGTCAAAAAAAAGAATGGACAAGTGTGCGTGTGTGTAGATTTTCATGATCTAAACCATGCCTGTCCTAAAGATGATTTCCCTCTTCCTATCATAGAAGTCGTTATTGATTCGACCATAGGCCATGGCGCCTTGTACTTTACGGATGGGTCATCAGGTTATAATCAAATAAAGATGGATGTGGCGGATGCTATCGATGCGACGTTTAGAACACCAAAAGGCAATTTCTACTACATGGTGATGCCACTTGGCCTAAAGAGCGCTGGCGCTACCTATCAACGTGCCATGGCATACATTTTTGATGATCTAATACATCGCTCAGTGGAATGTTCTGTTGATGATCTGGTCATGAAAACTAAAGACTGCAAGCATCACTACGAAGATCTCTGAGTGGTCTTTGAAAGCTTGCACCGCCACCAGCTTAAGATGAATTCACTTAAGTATTCCTTTGCTATTCAATTTAGCGTTTTCCTCGGCTTTGTGGTGCAACACCGTGGCATAGAGATCCTTTTGAAAAAATCAAGGCGATTCTTGAAATGCCCCCTCTAGATAATTTAACGAAGTTGAAGTCATTGCAAGGAAAATTGGCATACATACGGTGTTTCATAGCTAATCTCTCAGAGCACATCCAACCATTCGCAAAACTCATGAAGAAGGGTGCACCATTCATATGGGATGAAGAGTGTTAAAATGAGCTCGATAGCATCAATAGATATTTGCTTAATCCTCTCATGCTGGCAGCTCCTATAAAAGGGCGCCCTCTTATCCTCTATATTGCAACGCAGCCTGCCTCATTAGGCACTTTGCTAGCTCAACACAATGATGATGGAAAAGAAGTGGCATGCTACTACTTAAGCCACATGCTGGTTAGTACTGAGCATCATTACTCGCCCATAGAAAAACTTTTCTTGGCCCTGGTATTTTCTTTGAAGAAACTGAGACATTATATACTAACACATGAAGTCTAGCTCGTGGCCAGAGTGGATCCTATAAGATACATGTTAAGCTGGCCGATGCTTGCAAGGTGATTGGGTAAATGGGCCCTGCTCATGATGGAATATGACATTACTTACGTACCCCAGAAAGCAATAAAGGGCCAAGCTTTAGTAGAGTTTCTGGCAGCACACCCTATGCTAGATAACTCTCCCCTCATCACCGATTTTGCTAAATGAGGAAGTGTTCGCTACTAAGGTTGAAGCACCTTGGGACCTCTACTTCAATGGGGCCTCTCAGGTAGAGAATGATCCTGATGGTACTCCAAGGCAGAGAGCTAGCATGGGGTTGGTATTTAAAACCCCCCACGGAGGGGTGATACATCATTCATTCTCACTCCTTAAAGAGGAATGCTCTAACAATGAAGCAGAGTACGAGGCACTTATTTTTGGTCTGTTATTAGCACACTCCATAGAGATACGTTCTCTACGGGCTCATGGCGACTCACAACTCATTGTTTGACAAGTAAATGATATCTATGAAGTTCGCAAGCCAGAGCTCATGCCATATTATAATGCAGCTCGAAGGCTTATGAAGAAGTTCGATCATATCGAAGTCTTGCATGTACTGCATAGTAGGAATGCACCAACAGATGCTTTGGCTATGATCGCGGCAGCACTTGTCCTCCCGGAAGGCGAACCTACATGGATAACTATTGAAGAGAGATGGCTTCTCCTGACCGTCCTCGAACTTATTCCGGTGAACACTTCAAACATGGGAGTTTGCCTGATGATTCAGTACAAAGGTGACAGCTTCAACGTCACCTTCCTTCTTACATTTACAAGGTGGGCGTCCTTTACAAACGATCTTATGGGCAAGAGGTCCTTCTCCGATGTGTCGATCGTAGAGAAACTGATCAAGTCTTACGGGAAGTGCATCACAGAGTCTGTGGTAGGCACCAAAGTGGGCCAAAAATGTATCACAGCATCAGGCTAGTAGGATATTATTGGCCCGGTATCATGGATGATTGCCTCAAAGTGGCCAAATCATGTCATGGCTGCCAGATCTATGGCGATTTCAAGCACATGCCACCTGCTCTTCTTCACCCCATTGTTCCCTCTTGGCCTTTCAATTTCTGGGGAATAGAAATTATTGGGCTCATTGACCCGCCATCGTCCAGGTGGCAACATTTCATTTTAGCCATAACTGACTATTTCTCCAAATGGGCAGAAGTTGTGCCCTTGTGAGAAGTAAAAAGTGACATGTGATAAATTTCCTGGAGAGGCACATTATATACTGCTTTGGGGTTCCGCATCGTATAACCTCTGACAATGGTAAAGCCTTTACGTCCCATAAGATGCAAAGATTTATGGCCAAGTACCAAATTAAGTGAAATTAGTCTACTGGCTATTACCCTCAAGGCAATGGAATGGTCGAAGCATTTAATAAAACTTTTGGCAAGATACTAAAAAAACTATCAATAGGCATCGAAGGGATTGGCACGATCGTCTCTTTGAAGCTCTATGTGCATATCGTGTCACTGTCCGTACCCCAACACAATGCACCCCATATGCTCTTGTTTATGGGAGTGAAGCTGTCTTTCTACTTGAAATATAGGTTTCCTCTTTACGAATGGCTATCTGTGATGAACTCACTCAAGATGAGCATATCCAACTGCGATTCTAGGAGCTTGACACTCTGGAGGAGGAGCGACTTCAAGCTATTCATAACATGGAGTTGTATGAACAAAACATGGTGAGAGCCTATGACAAGCTAGTTAATCCACGTGTTTTCAGGAAAGGCGAATTAGTGCTCGTACTGCGATGCCCCATTGTGGTCACTCATAAGACAAAGGGGAAGTTTGAGCCAAAATGGGAAGGGCCATATGTTGTCGAGTGAGTTTACGAGGGTGGCGCCTATCAACTGATTGATCATCAAAGAGTGAGGTTGATGCCTCCCGTCAATGGGAGGTTCTTAAAGAAATACTTTGTTTAAAAGTGTTTGCCTTTCTCTTCTTTCTAAAAAAAATATACATAAAAAAGGGAAAGGGTGGCTGGTGACTTCAATACCTTTCCCCTAACCTTGTGTTTTCTCTTTTTGAACAACAATGTCCCATAACAAACGATTTCCCCCACAATACGTCAAACTAATGGGTTTCCCACGTTGGATTTCGATAATGGACATCTTTCGCTGGGTTTCGACCACGGGGGATTTTGACCACAGACATCTTCCGATGGGTTTTGACTATGATGAATTTTGACCATGGATGTCTTCTAATGGGTTTCGACGACGGTGGATTTTGATGACAGACATCTTCTGATGGGCTTCGACCATGGTGGATTTCGACCACGAACATCTTCTGATGGGTTTCGACTATGGTGGATTTTGATCACTGACATCTTCCGATGGATTTCGACCATGGTGGATTCGATCATGGACATCTTCTGATGGGTTTCAACCATAGACATCTACCGGTGGGCTTCGACCATGATGACTTTTGACCATAGACATCTTCCGATAGGTTTCAACTATAGTGACTGTCGACCACAGACATCCTCCGATGAGTTTGACCACAGTGACTTTCAACCACAAAGCGCTCCTAGTGGGCACATCCGTTGAATCCTAACCATTGTGGATTTCGACCACTAGCATTTCTCAATGGGTTCTGACTATGATGACCTTCGACCACGTGCGACATCTGATGGATTTCAACCATGTGATCCTTGACTACTGATATGTCCTCGGCACCGATTCTTTCTGCCATTATTGTCAGATTGGTCATGCTAGACGTTAATCATGCTACTTTAAATCACTTCCGTTGTGTCCGTTTGACACTGACGAGGTCAAATGGCACAGGCGGGCATGGTCAGTGTGACGACCACGCTATCAACGACCCCATAGACTGACGATGCTATGGATAATGCCAACGCCCACACCTTTGTTAACCATTCATCCCTTGCATAGAGAACATAAAGCGAAGGCTGAAGACGATGACCAATGCACAGCTTAATTGGAGGTATTCTACAGGTTTACCCTTTGGATGTAATTAACCGAGAACCTTCCGAGGCCCCAGGAACCAGTACACTACATCGTCTATGTCAGATCTGCTACATAAAGCAGGCTACGGAGCGTATATATAAAGGAAACTTGTAATTTTGTTCTTCTCAAATGAATGAATAAATACATATTTTCCCTATCTTTTGTTGTGTTTATCTATATTTGTGTACTTTAGTACACTGGCATGCTCGCATCTTATACCCCGGGGCCAGAAATCTATGAGCGATTTCTCGCGTCAAACAGATATACACCACGGTCGTCACGGTCTCACCCCAGAACATGCCAGGCATGTTCATGCTATTCATCATGCTGCACACCTATTGGATCGAGGAGACCGACTAGAGGGTGGTGAATAGGTGGTCTAAAAATTCTTTTCTAATTAATTAATCATCAATTTCTATTTGGTTAAACCAAGCAAATAATGTGGAATTTTAACTCAAAAAGGTTTAGCACAAATAACACCTAAAACAACCGGGTTCACCTATGTGCACTAACAAGATAAGCCTATGTCAAGGTTAGTAATTCTATATGACACGCAATCAATTTAATTATATGAATACAAATTGCTTGAATGTAAATTGAGCACAAGAAAACAAACCACAATTGACATTGTTGCTTTTTAACATAGTGATTAGAGACTTGCTAGTCTCCCCTAGTCCACATTGAGGTTAGCCTAAACGAATTGGACCAGCTCCATGAATTAAACCAAAACACCTTAATCCACTAGTGGTAGCTCTTTTCCGCTCCGGGTAGGTGAGCTCCAATCTTCACAACTTTGGTAGGTCTTCTCACAATCTCCTTTGAGAAGATCACCGCGTACGATGCCTCCAACACCGTCTAGTTTCTTCACTCGACCACCCCATTTTGCTGCGGAGAGTACAAGGCAATCAAGTATCTTCTTATGCCATCTCCTCACAATAGGCTATGAATTCTTTTGACTTGAATTGACCTCCATGATCTACACGAAGTGCTTTTAATTTTGCCTCCGCTCCAACCTCAGCCGCTGCCTTGATCTTCTTGAAGGCTTGGAAGGCTTCATCCCTTGATTTCAATAACACAATCCACATGTATCTACTACAATAATTGACTATCAGTACAAAATACTTGTTACCGGCTAGGGATGCGGGAGATGGGCCTGCACAAGTCGCCATGCATGAGTTCCAGAACTTTGCTTGCCCTGAACTTTACCTCCTGTAGGAACGATGTGCTACGCTGCTTATCAATGAGACAGCTGTTGAAAAATTGCTCTACATGACTCACCAGTGGGAGTCCTTCGACTAGGCCTTCTTGGCATAGTTTACGCAATGCCTGGAAGTTCAAATGTACATAACGCATGTACCATCTCCATGCATCGTCATCGAGATGTGCCATCAAATACACCGGCTGCACGAGGTCAAGATTGATGATGTACAACTTGTTCCTCACTCTCTTGACCTGAACCAAGAGATGTCCCTGGTGATCAAACACGTGTAGGTGACCATCTTCCAACACGACCTTGCAGCCGTGCTTCTCGAGCTGACCCAAGTTGATTATGTTGCTAGTTAGCTCTAGAATGTAGTACACAACTGTCAACGCCTTGTGCTCACTCATGCATCCTCCGATCATCACCATGCCTTGGCCGCCTATGGTTACCGCCGAACCATCATCAAATTTCACTGTGCCTCCAACTGATGTGTCAAGCTCAGTGAACTACTTCCTGCAAATAATCATATGATTGCTAGCTCCCGTGTTGAGGTACCAAACATATTAGTTCTTTTGAGGGTTTACAGGTTTGCCTCCTAGACACGTTCATGCCCCATATGCATCATCTTGATCGTGTCCCACGTCACTTCGCCGAGTCCTTTTCGGCATGGGATGGCATGAGACTCTCCAGGATTGCTTGATAAATCCCGAACAATGCCAGGCGATCCTTGCAAAATTTTGCGTTGCCCTTCTTGTATGTGTCGCTAGCAGATTCTACAGCCTCTCACACCTTCTAGGCTTGTAACACAACACGCATCTTCATAGCCCAGATGGTGTAGTTGTTGCGTGTGAGCTGTGAATAAGCTATCAGTACTAGGCTCTCTTTCTTCGCCTCCGGCGCCTCTCCATGCTCAGCCACAAGTCTTCCTCCTGCCATGATCTTCAAACGTGAAGAACACTAGTGCTCTGATACCAATTGTTAGATCAGACCCTGGCCATATGCCTAGGTCTAATCGGGTTTACTCCTCAGGTCCCAGGTCCAAACGGACTGAATACAACTAAGCCCATAGGCTGCCGCATACAAGTTCTAAAACAACAGCCTTATAAGTGGTATTAGGTATTTTCTCTAAAAGACTAGTCTAATAGGTGATGTCTCTCTCATACATATAAGTTATGCTTTTTGTTTCACACAATTAATGTAGAAATATTCTCAACAGTTGCAAGTACAAATCTTCTATCATAATTGCTTGTACCTAGCTAATTGCCTAATTAACAAGTTCGCTAGCTGTTCTTGTATGATATTGTAGTATGAGCTGGCGGCTTTTGGCTTTTGCTACAGTATCTAACTTTTAAACGGAGTATTTTCCTAAGACATGGTCTACAAGTTAAACGATCTACACGTTAAAATCCCAACATCTATACCAGTCAAAATCGTAAGTGAGTATCTGTCTCTCCATAATCCGTACTGTAAACAGCCAAAATTCAAAATTTTTAGCCAAAAATCATAAGCCGTAACAAAAAATAACAGGCCCTCAGTTCAAGACGGAACCGAGTTGCACTCCGTCCGTCCGAGTGCACGTGCGAATCGGAGCACGAGAGTACGTACGTGCCTAACTGGTGGAGTCCTATTGCAGAATGTAAGTTTTGACGGGACACGAATCACACGATGCTTGTGCCGTACATAGTACTAACCAATGACTCAGCCAAACCATCCCATCTGTGCAAGATTGAAGGGTTGCTACAAATGCACAGGCATCACAAAGTGCTCTTGAGCTTTTCCTGCTCACAATCTTTTAACCGATCGATCTCAGCCCAGTCAAGCTTTTACGCCCACCAAGCAACGGTGTTTTGGAATTTTCGCAGTAGAACACTCACGAGTGATGCAAACTTTTCTTTCCAACACATGATTGGTACTCGACAACGAATAGGGATTAGTCGAATTGCACTCAAACAACACCATTATGGCTGAAAAGTTGGCTATTACTGGTAGCTGTAGGCAGTACTTTTTTAAGAACATTTTTTTAGAACTAGCTGTAGGCAATACTGATTTTTATGTCATAGCCCAATATCAGCAAGAGATCGAATCAACTAGCTAGTAAGTTCATTTGCAATGCATTAATCAGAAAAGTGAGATCCAGCATCGTTCCACTTGCACAGCCCCATTGCTCTTTAGCTAACTAGTTTTGCCCACAGTTGTAGTGACTGAAGAAAGATAGTAACTTGCTTTCTATCTTCATTTTAAGAAGTCATGGTGCTTGCGTGACTATGTACACTTTCGATGGCCGGTTCGATTTTCGACTCATCTTGCTTACAAATTAGACCCCAATGCATCTTTAGATCATAGGATGGCACCACCACTTGTAACGACTAAACAATGTGCATAATGCACAGCGCAACACAACGTGCGTCTAAGTGCTGAATAGCTTTATCCCAATGACCAACCATTCTAATCCTGAAACCACAGACCGATCCTTCGTGGCACCACCTGGGATTTTGTGGCATTATTTGGTGACTTATCCTTAAGGAAGTGGCCTGATGTGGGTTCAGAGTAGTCGACCTGTGACACGACCCGCGTTATTACCATAGGGTAATAATGCTAGTCAACAGATTATTATTCATTTTAGCTGATAAAACATCACTTTAACGAATAATAAGCCTATCAGAGTGTTATAGCAGAACAATCATTAGAGATAGAAGATTACATACATTCACATTGCCACGCAGGGCTAAAGATCATACAACTTATTCAGTTAAGATATTACAATACCAGAAAAGAGTCTAGTTTAGAACTCTAATTATACAATAGAAAGAATACAACTACATTAATAACACAAATACCCTAGTGGTAGAGTCCGAGCTGCTCCTATGACTCTAGTCATCCCAGTCCTCATATACGGTATGACCCTCATACGGCTCGATCTCAGTACAACCTCCCTCCTACTGGGAATAAGACTCCTCTGCGTAGGCCTCATCCCTGCCAGTTTCCAACTAGCTATCCTCTAAACAAAGAAAATAATAGCAAGGATGAGTACAGAGTACTCAGCAAGCTTATATAACAAATACGCACTATATGCTCCTATTCTATCTCTATTGCTATCTCCCATTTTATACTCAATCTCATTCTCTGATTCATAGAAAATATTGGTTTTATGTTGTAAAAGATTTTGGATTCATTATTTTGGCAAAACTACTAAACATTCATATGAACAACTAAAACCCCCATAAGTTTTCGGAATTCTCCTTTCCTGGAGACAGGCATGAATCATGATTTGTATAGCATTGCGCAAGCTTGTATCATTTTACCCATCATCACTTTGATCCTGGTAGCTCTTGGGCCCCCGCATTTCCTATGATGCGTGCCCAGATCAGAGTACAAAATTTTTATATCTATCTTAGCATATTATATCTCCACCTAATGAATTGGCAGTCTGGGGCGGTGTACCAAACTCACCAATAGCAACTATTGGCTGGGGTGGTTTCCGACCCTCACCCAACACCCAATTACGTAATATATCGCCTTTGCGTACCCCTCTTCTGGTATTCTGACCAGTCCTGGGTTCTTGCGATCCGCATCCCCTACTTTTGGCCTACTTACCAGTTCCGGGTTCTTACGGCTGTGGAATCCCCCACTCTGGTTTTGGTCTGGTTGATCTTGTGGGTTCCTTCCCTAATTAATACTTACCCACATGGAGAATATAATAACCTTGATAGAATTACTAATTCTGTCTATCCTTAGATGAAATGTTGGTTGATCAGTCTTAGTACGGTTCGTTCACATAGATGAAGTTTGTAACACCTTATATTATATTCTTATGCAGAGGTCCCAACCTGCCTCTGTTAGACCATGTGGCTAGGTCTAGAATATTTTGGTGTTGAATAATTGATAATGGTTAATTTGTGATGAATAATTGATGATGTTGCTTACCGTTACTTGAGGTGAGTGGCGTGTGTGTGGACTGATATTGGTCAAGTTAGGATGAACTTGTATAGAAAAAAATATTCTTTCGTCTTTGCATGTGCAGGTTGAGCATGGAGGTGATCATAGTCGGGGATGAAGTGGACTAGAACTAGGATGGGAGATCCGAGGTAACAAGATGTTCGGCGTTGCACACTAACTATAAGACTTCCACATCATTTATATAGTACACACTAAAGCTAGCATTCTAAAGAACTATCTATAAGGATAGCTATTTGATGCTTACATGCACACACAGAATCTATAGAGACTGCCTCGTTTGGCGTTATAGATTAGTGCTTAAGGAAGAGCTGGCTCGATTTTTTTTGCATACTCTCTTTCCTCCACATAGGATATATGCTGATGTGTATATGCATATAACTAGCTGACTCAGACCATTGAAGATGCCCTTAGGACACATCCACGCATCGTCTCATCTTGGTCAGTGCATCAAAACTTCGGTCCAGTGCATGGTATGAAGTATTGAGTCAGAAAAGTCTTTGGTTCGTGTAGACGTCAGCGGAGCGAGAAGCCATTGCCATGTTTCCCTCGATCGTCGTGCGGAGAGGCAGTGCTACGTCTTGCGTGTCTGTGCCCGGTCTCGGTCTTCGTTCGTCGGTTCAAGCCAACACAGTCATCCTCGGTACTTCCCAACGGAAACCAGCAGCAAGTGCACGACGTCTTCATGATCTTTTGCCTTGGGGCTGCGTGCGGGAGATGGAGAATGTTGATCGCCGTGCACATGCACAAAAACTTTGTTTCGTTGTTGATCGGTCTGCATGCATTCTACACAGTCGATCAAAGCCAGCTTCAATGCAGTGCCATGAGAAAGCAACAGTAGCATATGAAGGGGTGGCTTCAGTTTTAGCTTCCAGTTTATTTTTCATTATTCATAAATTTCATCTTTTTCTAAACTTTTGTCTTTTTGTTGAGCTTTTTTGCTGGTTCTTTTTTCCTGTATTTATTTGTATTATATGTAATGGGCTAACATATTTTTATATTTTTTAATTTTTTTAAAATTTAATTATGCTAAATAAGCCTCTGTCAGCTACAGTGTTTTTTTCAGCCAGCTACCGTGCTTTTCAACCATAAACCATAAAAAATAAGCCCAAATGATCACCACAAGCAATCAAAAGCCATCACGTAAAGCAAGTAGCACAAGGTACTTTAGCTTTTAGTATTATTTTCTTTGTTGTTTCTTTTTCTTGCTGCCATTAGTAGGTTAGACAGTCAGCAAATAATCGTGAAGGAAAAAGCTTCTGCTAGGCGTTGCAATCATTCACCTCTCTGATTGCTATCGACGATTCTACAAGTGGTATCAGAGCAGATTGCAATGGCATCAGATCGGGACTAGTTTTCAAGTAAGCTACCGTTTTTTGATGGATCAGGTTATCTCTATTGGAAAACCCTCATTGAGGTTTTTCTTCAAATACAAGGTAATTCTATCAGGCAAAAAGTTGAAAAATACATATGAAGTGCCTCCTGCTGTTACAATTGAGAATTCCTCTGTTGTTGAAGCTAATGCTAAGGCTAGAAATATCTTATTGAAATGTTTATGTAGAAATGAGTTTGTCAGAATTGCTTACCTTAAATATGCAAATAAAATTTGGATCACTCTAGCGGATTATCATGAAGGATCTAAATCTGTTAAAGGTATGCATTAGAATCAATTCAAAAAGGAGTATTCTAAATTAAGATGAAACCTAGAGAATCAGTAGATGCACTTTTGGATTGCTTCAATAAAATTGTTAGTGATTTGCAATCTGTAGATGTCACATATTCTGATTCTGACAATGCCCATCAAATTTTAAATGCTTTGGATATGTCTGTTTAGAATGTGTTAGCCACTACTATTAATCATTTTGTTAATATAAAACACTCATTTTAAATAATCTTTATTCAAGATGAAAACACATGAGATTGTTGTTTTGGCCAGGATAAGCAAGACTAATTTTTTGGGCTAATCCAAAAATCCAAATGGGAAAATTCCCAAAATACTCTCAGCGGCAACAATTCTGTGCCATGCTGCCATCCAACTGAATTTCATGCAGGCCGGCTGGCCTTTTGCTTCTTGTGCTTTACCCACTCATTGTGCATTTGAGTTATGCTTCCATCCACTTCAGAGGCACAAGCTCGTGATTGATTCATTACCAAAATACAACCCTTCTCCATTTGAAGACTGAAACCTTCAGTGCACAGTAAGAATGGTTTCCAACACAGTTCGTGTAATAGTCGGAATTCTAGGTATTTATTTCTCATCTACATGCATGTTCTTTAAGTCAATTTGATTCATCATTGTAAAACCAGGCGTAATGTTTCTGTCTTGCAGGAAATGCTGCTTCTATGCTCCTCTATGCAGCACCTATGTAAACATCATACCCAAGACTACTATGCATGATCAGAAATTAATACAACATATGCGATCTCGCTTATCAGTTACCACTATGCTTTGCAACTTATGTTTCACAGATTGACATTTAGAAGGGTGATAAAGAAGTCCAATGTAGAGGAGTTCTCGTGTGTTCCATACATATTAGCTTTGTTCAACTGCCTCTTCTACACTTGGTATGGCCTTCCTGTGGTGAGCTCTGGATGGGAGAACTTTCCAGTGTCTACAATCAATGGATTGGGCATACTGCTTGAGATCACATTCATCAGCATATACGTATGGTTTGCACCAAGAGAGAAAAAGGCAAGTTTTTATAAGGAAACTATTCATATATGAACTGTTTAATGACGTTAACAGATTATCGTTTTTGCAGAAGTTTGTCTTGCAAATGGTGCTTCCTGTTCTGACATTCTTTGGCTTGACGGCGCTTTTCTCAAGCTTTATATTCCATACGCACCGTATGCGCAAAGTTTTTATCGGTAGTATTGGTCTAGTGGCTTCCATATCGATGTACAGCTCGCCAATGGTAGCTGCAGTGAGTATCTGTCATATATACTGTCTTCACAACCATGAATTGCATAGACCAAAGGTCCAAATAGCACTTCATGATGAATAAACCTTGTAATAATCTAACAATGATTCAGTAAATAAGATACCTCAAGTACACATGCTTCACAAGATACCCGATAAAAATGAGACAATGACAACTGCTCATATCAAAACTAGTATAGAAACACATCAGATCCAGTCATCCAGATGTTGGAACCGTGTACTAGTAGCACTGTTTTTGAACAACATAGTTCAGTAATCTAAGAATTTCTTGAATGGAACTTGCAATTGCAGAAGCAAGTTATAACGACGAAAAGCGTGGAGTTCATGCCTTTCTACCTGTCATTGTTTTCCTTCCTGTCCAGTGCTCTCTGGATGATATATGGGCTCCTTGGGAGGGATCTTTTCATCGCAGTTAGTACCGGATTTGATTTTGTCAATAAAATGGAACTGTAGATTACATGCTAGCTAATCTTTTTTTTTTTGTCTGTTTTACTCAGTCACCAAACTTCATCGGTTGTCCAATGGGTATGCTACAGTTCGTTCTGTACTGCATTTACAGGAAAAGCGATGAAGCAACTGAAAAGTTTCATGACATTGATCAGGAAAATGGTCTGGAAGTAATAACCACGCATCAGACGATCCCAGGAAAGAAGTGAGTGTGGGACACACTGTGTCATTACCCTGAGGGTAGCCATACTTAAGCAACGGATTATTATTCGTTCACCAAGTAGAATACTGCTTTAACGAATAATAAGTTTTTACTAAGTTACATAGCAGAACAATAATATAGATATTGTCTCTTTATTACAACAATTGCCACGTATGACTATGGTCTTTAATACAATTATCTGAATAGAAAAGGTGTGGGACATATACCCTATCACTCGTTTCTCGGCACAGTGGGATGCCTACTCGTCCCAACCACCATATAGGGTGTCCACCTCACACTGGTCCTTGTAACCATCTCGCTCATCCCCTGCGGCCTTATCGGTGCCTGCGATCCCTTCATCCCACTCAGGATAATCCCCAGTTAGACTAGGGTCTACCAAAGAAAAATAATAGCAAAAGTGAGTACTACTGTACTCAGCAAGCATTAATAGCAAAATGCACTGTATGACGCTTCTCTGTACGTTATCACATTTTCTACTCATTTGACTCTGGAAATTAATTTATCAAATTAAGGGGCATGTTTTACTTTATGAAAACACTACTTGTCACTCAGGAGAAGAAAGATCCATAGTAATCTCCGTAGCCTCCAATCCAGAAGACATATATGAATTCATGATTTTCTTGTGCACTGAGTAGACTTGTGCCACTGGACTCATAGTTACTCTGAGCCCTTATGAAATTAGGTATCCCACACTTGCTTTTATGCTGTGCCAAGTTCAAAATACATAACGTTTTCTGAGTTACATTATTTAAATCTCCACCCATCTATTCTCTATCGGTGTCCTGAGACACTCACCCGACATCTACCGACTTTAAATATCATTGGTTGGGGTCAGCTGTGCCGCCACCCAACACTCCACCTGTGCTAATGTAACATCCCAAATTTTCTTTGGAATTTTAAAAATTATTTAAAGGTTAAAAGTATTTTAAAAAGGAAAGTCAAAAACTAAATTTCAATGCAATGATGTGTTGGAAATATTTTATTTGGGTTCCAAATAATCTCAGAAGCTTCTGTGAATTTTTCTGGAATTTTTGGAATTTATTTCATATTTTTCTGAGCTTTATCGAATTTTCTGGCAATTTCTGAAAACCTGAAAACAAAATTAGAAAATAAAACCCTCTCCTCTTTCCTCCGGCCGCCACGTGGACGGCCAGATTGCCGCCCACGTCGTCGCCTCCATCCCGCCTTCACTGCCTCCCCGTTCGCCACGTGTACGGGCTCGTTCCGGGCCACGTCGCCCCTCGGCCCATCTGGCCATCCGCCCCCACTCCCATCCCCTACCGCCGGATCTCCATCCGACGCACGCTCGCCCCGCTCTCTCTCTCCCCGCACGCCCCGGCCCACCTGTCGGCGCCCTCTTCCCTCCCTCCGCCTCTCTCTGCCCGCGGACCCCACCCGGCAGCCTCCCTCTCCCCGCTCTCGCTGACCGCCCGGGCGCGTCTTCTTCCCCACGCCGCCTTCCTTTTCCTCCCTTCCCCCTTTCCTTCTTTGCTCCGGCCGACGAATCCGCGCAGTACCCGGCCTCGCCTCACCGCCTCCTCTCCAGATTTGGCACCCAATCGCCGCCGCGGCCAATTTGTCCCTAATCCCGCACCCCGCCTTCCTTCTGCGCCCCCCCTC
This sequence comes from Dendrocalamus latiflorus, assembly GCA_017311315.1. Lineage (NCBI taxonomy): Eukaryota > Viridiplantae > Streptophyta > Magnoliopsida > Poales > Poaceae > Dendrocalamus > Dendrocalamus latiflorus. Next base: position 7,186,934 of record CM029666.1, on the reverse strand, counting down.
TTTCCTTCTTCCCCTCTCTTTCCTTTCCGCCGCCACCATCTCCGGCGAGGAATCCTCGCCTGCTCCCTCTCCCCGGCCCCTATAAAAGCCGCTCCCCGGCCTCCCCTCTCCACACACCACCTCCCTCCGCTCCCTTCTCCCCTCCCCGGGCACCGCAGCGCCCTCGAGCCGTGCGCCCAAGCTTCCGAGCGCCGGAGCTACTTCGGCGAGGGATTGCGGCCGCCTCCGGCGTCCTCGTGCCCCGCCGCCACCTCCCTCGGCCTCCCCGCGCTCGTGCGAAGAGCCCCCGCCCCTCGGTCGCGCCTCTCCGCCACTGGAACCCCGGCGCCGCCGTAGCCCGAGCCAAGCCACCGCCTCTCCTCGTCGCCGGCGTGCCTCCGGTTGCCCACGGTGAGACCGCACCCCCCCGAGATCCCCGCACGCCCCTCTCCCTCCTGCGCCCCTCGCCGCTGGTCGCCGCTCGCCGGAGCGCCGGCGAGCCCGCCACCCCGTACGCCCCGGCTGGCCCCGCCACCCGTGCCCGCGTGGCAGGTGAGTGGCGCCATGTCAGCGCCACGTCTTCGGCCACGTCGGCCTCCTGCCCTCGTCAGCGCCACGCCAGCCCGGCCCCGCTACCCGTGCCACCTCACCACCCCCTCTCCTCCATGGGCTCGGTCCATGGACCCATGGCCCACCTGTCAGTGGGATTTATCCCGTGCTGACGTCATGCTGATGCATTAAACCCAGAATTTTCCGTTGAAAAATATTTCGGCTGAAAATGAAAATCCCTGGCTGACGCAATGCTGACGCCATAAATTCTTTTCCTTTAGAAAAATAATTCCAGAAATTCCTCTTTTTCTATTTTCTCTCTTTTCAAACTTCTCGGAGCCCGTTCTCCCTCGTTTTAACTCCGATTTGGCCCTTTCAAATTTCTAAATTCATCAAAAATTCCCCTCTATCCATTTATGGCCTCAATTCAAATTTTTGAAGTCAATTTGAATTTATTTGAATTTATTTGGTTTTATTTGAGTTATTTTCACGTGTAGACTGCGACGATTCCGGAGAATTCTTCGACGACGATTTACACCCACTTGAGGAGCAAGGCAAGTCACACTCCTTGATCATGTTGATCCCAGATTGCAAATAAAATTATGTTGATTTAAATTATATTGCATGCATAATTTTATTCAACGTATTTCAATTCAGTTTTAACTTTAGTTAATACCTGTTTGTTATTACCTCCTTTGACATTGCAAATCCTTATACCTTGTCACCTTAGAATCAAACTCTAGTTGGTACACTAGTATGGGCTAGAGAATTTTAAATCAAATGCTTAGTCATGCTCAGATATAACCTTGGTTTTGGGTTATCCTTTTTACATAAAATGTTAAGCTTTTGAACTGTATTCTTGACTTCGGTGAGTCAAGAAGGTTTATGAAACATTTCAAAATAAAATATAAAATCTGGTTTAGACTTAGGCTAATGGTTAGGTGGTGGGTGCAGGCATGCACTGTTGTTCGGAGACACAGTGTTGATTGTCGTGCACAGGGGATATGTGGTTGAGCCTAAGTCAATTAAGGACCGGTCTGTGAGCTACTGTTGCAAAGCCCTAGCGTACTACCACAAGGCTAGTATGGGACAGCCCTGGCTGAATAATTTGCGTGTCCCAGCCTGGGCCATGCCGTAGGATGAAAGTGAGCGTGGCGTAGGCCATGAGAAGTCTCACTCGGCTCAAGAGGGGGTCCCGGTCTGGTGGAGTCCTTACTGGGGTGAAACCTTAGAGTTGGCATGGTCAGGTTGACGACTTTGCATTGTAAAGGCCTTGTCACGACTCCTAACCGCACACCTAAGGAAGTGTGTAATCTAGTGGTAAAACGGGATGATCGTGTCTTGTGCGTAAAGCTGTACAACCTCTGTAGAGTGTATAATCTATCCTGGATAGCCGTGCCCACGGTCATGGGCATGCTGAGTAAAGTTTTTCATGGATTAGACTTTGGTTTTTAAAATGATTTATAAAACCTTGTGGTCGGAGCCACGTGAAAGCTTTTGGAAAAATTGGACTGGGTGGGATGCCCGAGAATAGGTTAGTGTTTGGTCGGAGCCTGCACTAACGGTATTAATTTTAATTGCAGTTATTGTTTTACTTATTGTATTAAATTCAGCAGTTTCAATCTATTTATTGTATTCCTAGAAATGCTGTTTTCCGCACAATTAACCCTATATGCCTTCCTTTGTGGCCTTAAGCATTATATTGCATTTTTCCCGTGTGGCTTGCGGAGTACATGTTTGTACTCATTCTTGCTGTCTCATCACAGAAGAGGACTACGTCGACTACGGTGAGGACCAGGACGAGTAGGACACGTCTTGCCGTCGTTTGCCTGTGGGCAGACTTGGGCTTCGTTTTGATTCCAGCTTGCTTCCGCAGTATTCCTTTGCTTTGAATAATGTTTGCCAATGGGCGATGATGTAAACGCTGGCCATAAGGCCTTACTATTTTTAATTGAAATAATATTGTCATGTTGCTTGATATTTATCTTTGTTATCCGCTGTGTGCACTAGCTGATCCTGGACTAGTGCGATTTACACAGAGGATCCTGGAGTTGTCACTCCGGGTTCCGACAAAGATGGTATCAGAGCCCTAATGACCCCAAGACGTGACCGTAGATAGAATAGAACTGGATCATCCTAAGGAACTATTTTTACAAACTTAATTTTCAAAGGCTCTCGTAATTTCTTAACTTATTTCTGTCATTTTCTTCAAAAGTGTTTTTTCTAACTTTTACCTTCTTCAAAAATTGTAGATGGCCGAGACCCCTACCCACTCCACCTTCGGCACTCAAGCCGGGTACTTGGTCAACTGCCTTTGGAACCTCCTGCAAAAGCTAGGATTCGAGGCACGACCAGTTTACCATGGTTATCTGCATAACATCGGGGAACAAGAGTCTTGGAGAGTAGAAGTTCGGATCTACGCCAGGATCGGAGACACAGCTGCTTTCCACATCTTCGACGCTCCGCAGAGACGGGATACCTTTTTCACCGGTATTCAAGATGCTGCACGCGAGGCCATTCGTCAGCTAAGGGAGCTCTACGCCCGAGAGCTTCGGAATACCGAGTTCCGGTATTACCCCTGGAGATACCCTGCAAGCCACACCAGCATCTTTGCATCCATAGAGATGGAAGATAATCCTCGGCTCAAGCAACAGGTGGAGTTGACGCGATCTTTGGACTACGCCTATCAAGCCGCTTTGGATGAGCTAAGCTACACCACATTCAAACTTCAGCGAGCTGAGGCAGAATTAGCTGTATTACGGGCGAGTGATGAGGGTTCTTCAACCACTGGATCCAATTTTGAGACTCCACCCAAGAAGCGTCGCACCGGGGACAAGACCAAGTACTTAGCCCAGTTTCAGCCAGCCCCCTAGGATGCCTTAGAGTTATAATAATACTGTAATAATTTAGCGTTGTTGGTGAGCTGCGAATCCTATGTCGTCAGTCCCAACCTTAGTTTATCGTTACTCGAAGTTGCTTAATAATATTCGGAGTTGCCTTTGTTTATCGTTATCTTTGTGGTGTTCTTTGGTTGTTTTGGGATGGGCATACAAACCCCTCTTAGCAAATCTATCCCTAACTCTCCTAAAGCATCAAGCAGATGGTTAACACCCGGAACAACGGCAATGGTGCTCAAAACAACGAACTTCCCCCGCCTCCTCCCACCAACGGACCTGATTGGGCCCAGATGATGGCAAATCAAAATCAACTCATTCAGCTGCTGGTCCAGACCATAAATAACCCTGCTCCATCAAACCCCGCCGCAAACATTCAATCACCTGCACCCCGCCTTTCGGAGTTTATGAGAATGCGTCCTCCAACTTTCAGTAGCAGTGCCGACCCAATGGACGCGGATGACTGGCTGCGAGCTATCAGCAAGAAGCTAGACATCCTTCAGTGCAGCGATAGGGAACGAGTTCTGTTCGCCTCTCATCAATTGAATGGGCATGCTTCAGAGTGGTGGGATACTTTCACCGCCGCTCATGGTAACGCACAGGCTATTACTTGGGAGGAGTTTAGGCGCAATTTCCGCAAAGCTCACATCCCGACTGGCACCATCACACTTAAGAAGAAGGAGTTCAGGGCACTTCGTCAAGGAGGACGTACCGTGAGCGAGTATCTACAGAAATTCAACCATTTGGCCCGGTACGCTCCTGAGGATGTGGCCACAGATGAGGCTAAGCAGGAAAGGTTTCTCGAAGGTCTCAATGACACCATAGCTGTGCAGTTGATCTCCCATGATTACGCCGATTTCCACCAGCTTGTTAGCAAGGCTATTCGCCAGGAGGGCAAGCAAGTGGAGATTGAAAGTAGGAAAAGAAAAATGGTTGCTCAAAGGATTAATCCTGGTGGTTTCCCCAAGGCCCGCAACACTCCACCCCAGTCAAGTAACTTCAGGACCCCGATGAATCGGGCGCCACAGCAACTCAACCGCCCTACTCCACCGCTTCCTCGTGGGACACCTGCTGGAGGTCAAGTAACCAAGAATTCTACAACTGCTGATGGAGTGACTTGTTTCTACTGCAAGGAAGCTGGACACTTCGCCAAGGCCTGTCCCAAGAAGTTGCAAGCCATGGCCAACACGGGAGGACAAAACTCGGGGCAAGTCTCCAAAAAGCCCCAGACTTTCATGAAGGGACGTGTGAATCACATCACGGCCGAAGAAGCTGTCAACGCACCGGACGTCGTTTTGGGTACGTTTTTGGCTAACTCAGTACCAGCTTCAGTTTTATTTGATTCCGGAGCATCGCATTTCTTCATTTCTAAAGCCTTTGTAGAGAAGAATGGGATGGGTTCGGTTCCTCTTAGTTTTCCCATGCTAGTTCAATCCCCTGGAGCTGAGATGAAAGCTAAAACCTTATGCCCAAAGGTGAACCTGTTCATAGAGGGAATACCATTCATCGCCGACCTGATAATTTTAGAATCCCAAGGGCTGGATATTATTCTTGGAATGAACTGGCTTTCTGCAAATAAAGGGCATATTGAATGTGCCACCCGATCCATCACCCTTACCAATGGACAAGGAGTAGAAGTAACTTTCACCGCAGCCGCTCCAAGAGTTGAGGAGTGTACACTTAACCAACTTCAAGGAGTAGAGGCAGTACCCATTGTTAGCGAATACCCTGATGTATTTCCAGAAGACCTTTCGGGAATGCCTCCCGACAGGGACATTGAGTTCCAGATTGACTTAGTCCCGGGTACCGCACCTATTTCCAAGAGACCATATAGGATGCCCGCTAACGAGCTAGCCGAACTGAAAAAGCAAATACAAGAGCTAGAGGATAAAGGCTATGTTCGCCCAAGTTCATCCCCTTGGGGAGCACCCGTTCTTTTTGTCAAGAAGAAATATGGCAGTATGAGGATGTGTGTCGACTATCGAGCACTCAATGAAGCCACCATCAAAAACAAATATCCTTTGCCTAGAATCGACGACCTGTTCGATCAGTTGAAAGGAGCCAAGGTGTTTTCTAAGATAGACCTCAGATCAGGATATCATCAGCTAAAGATTAGGGAGGAGGATATACCCAAGACTGCCTTCTCCACTCGTTATGGCCAATATGAATTCACAGTCATGTCCTTTGGATTGACGAATGCACCTGCTTACTTCATGAGTTTAATGAATAAGGTGTTCATGGAATTTTTGGATAAATTCGTAGTAGTCTTTATTGATGACATTCTCATATACTCTAAGGATGAGAAAGAGCATGAGGAACATCTCCAAATGGTTCTAGAAAAATTGAGAGAACATCAACTCTACGCCAAGTTCAGCAAGTGCGAATTTTGGCTAAGTGAAGTAGCCTTTTTAGGACACGTAATATCTGCTGAAGGAGTTGCAGTAGATCCTTCAAAAATTGAGGCGGTAGTAGATTGGAAGCAACCTACCTTAGTGACAGAAGTTAGAAGTTTTCTCGGACTCGCTGGATATTATCGCCGTTTCATAGCAGGATTCAGCGAAATAGCCAAGCCTATGACCCAGCTCCTGAAGAAAGATAAGAAGTTCGAATGGACAAAAGCTTGTGAACAAAGTTTTCAGACCCTCAAGAAGAGATTGGTGTCTACCCCAGTACTTGTTTTGCCTGACATCCGCAAGGACTTTGAGGTATTTTGTGACGCCTCCCGGCAAGGACTAGGATGTGTCTTGATGCAAGAAGGCAAAGTGGTAGCCTATGCGTCTCGCCAGCTAAGGCCACACGAGTGCAATTATCCTACCCATGATTTAGAATTGGCAGCCGTGGTCCATGCCTTGAAGATTTGGCGACACTATCTCTTAGGTAACCGTTGTGAGATCTATACAGACCATAAAAGCCTAAAATACATTTTCACCCAGGCAGAGCTCAACCTAAGGCAACGCCGATGGATGGAGTTGATCAAAGACTATAATATCGGGATACATTATCACCCGGGCAAGGCGAATGTTGTAGCAGATGCGTTAAGCAGGAAGGCCTATCCATTGCCAGATGAAGTCCAAACTCAACTTCAGGAAGAAGTGGCCCGTCTAAATTTAAACCCAGCCTCAAGAAGCATACTTTCTGTCCTAGAAGTCCAACCAACCTTGGCAGACCAAATTCATGAAGCACAAAAAGTAGACGAAGATATCCAAGAAATCAGAAAGAACATGAGACGGGGTAAAGCTATAGGATTCAGTGAGGATGAACGTGGAACGGTTTGGTATGAAAACCGTATCTGTGTACCCAGCAATCAACAAATCAAAGAGATGATTCTGCGAGAAGCCCACGAGACCCCTTACTCCATTCACCCGGGACGTACAAAAATGTATCAAGATCTTAGAGAAAGGTATTGGTGGGTTAGCATGAAAAGGGAGATTGCTGAGTTCATAGAAGCCTGTGACACCTGCCAGAAGGTCAAGGCAGATCATCAGAAACCTGCAGGATTGTTGCAACCTTTGCCGATTCTAGATTGGAAGTGGGAAGATATAGGCATGGACTTCATTACTGGACTACCCAGAACACAGTCCGGCTACGACTCCATCTGGGTCATCATAGACCGATTAACCAAAGTAGCACATTTCATACCGGTCAAAACTACCTATTCTGGAAGTAAGTTAGCAGAAATATATATGGCTAGAATCGTATGTCTGCATGGAGTTCCCAAGAGGATTGTGTCAGATCGAGGAAGCCAGTTCACCTCTAGGTTCTGGCAGAAGCTGCATGAGGAACTTGGTAGCCGACTTAATTTCAGCACAGCCTATCACCCCCAGACCGACGGCCAGACAGAACGAGTTAATCAGATATTGGAGGATATGCTGAGAGCTTGTGCGTTGGACTTTGGCACTAGCTGGGATCACACCCTGCCTTACGCTGAGTTCTCTTACAACAACAGCTATCAGTCTAGCCTACAAATGGCGCCGTTTGAAGCACTATATGGAAGAAAGTGCCGAACCCCGCTTCTGTGGGAACAACCCGAAGAAACCCAAGACCCTACCCCAAGCCTACTCCAAGACTCGGAGGAAAAGGTGAGAAAAATTAAGGAACGACTCCGAATAGCCCAGTCCCGTCAAAAGAGCTATGCTGACAACCGACGGCGTGATTTGGCTTTTGAGGTAGGCGATTTAGTCTATCTAAGAGTGTCCCCGCTTCGTGGAGTAAAGAGGTTTCAAACGAAAGGAAAGCTCGCGCCAAGGTTTGTGGGGCCATTCAAGATTTTGGAGCGTAAAGGAGAAGTTGCTTACCAGTTGGAATTGCCATCAACCTTGTCAGGGGTACACAACGTCTTTCATGTCTCGCAACTCAAGAAGTGCCTTCGAGTACCCACAGAGCAGGCAGAACTCGAAACTCTTGATCTACAAGAAGACCTCACCTATAGAGAGCATCCTATCAAGATCCTTGAGACATCAGAGCGCCAAACCAGAAGGAAGTCAATTCGTTTCTGTCGAGTGCAATGGAGTAATCATACCGAGGATGAAGCCACTTGGGAAAGAGAAGAGGACCTGAAAGCCAACCATCCCCATCTCTTCTACTAGCCTGTTCGAATCTCGAGGTCGAGATTCTGTTAAGGGGGGTAGGTTTGTAACATCCCAAATTTTCTTTGGAATTTTAAAAATTATTTAAAGGTTAAAAGTATTTTAAAAAGGAAAGTCAAAAACTAAATTTCAATGCAATGATGTGTTGGAAATATTTTATTTGGGTTCCAAATAATCTCAGAAGCTTCTGTGAATTTTTCTGGAATTTTTGGAATTTATTTCATATTTTTCTGAGCTTTATCGAATTTTCTGGCAATTTCTGAAAACCTGAAAACAAAATTAGAAAATAAAACCCTCTCCTCTCTCCTCCGGCCGCCACGTGGACGGCCAGATTGCCGCCCACGTCGTCGCCTCCATCCCGCCTTCACTGCCTCCCCGTTCGCCACGTGTACGGGCTCGATCCGGGCCACGTCGCCCCTCGGCCCATCTGGCCATCCGCCCCCACTCCCATCCCCTACCGCCGGATCTCCATCCGACGCACGCTCGCCCCGCTCTCTCTCTCCCCGCACGCCCCGGCCCACCTGTCGGCGCCCTCTTCCCTCCCTCCGCCTCTCTCTGCCCGCGGACCCCACCCGGCAGCCTCCCTCTCCCCGCTCTCGCTGACCGCCCGGGCCCATCTGTCGGGCGCGTCTGCTTCCCCGCGCCACCTTCCTTTTCCTCCCTTCCCCCTTTCCTTCTTTGCTCCGGCCGACGAATCCGCGCAGTACCCGGCCTCGCCTCACCGCCTCCTCTCCAGATTTGGCACCCAATCGCCGCCGCGGCCAATTTGTCCCTAATCCCGCACCCCGCCTTCCTTCTGCGCCCCCCTCTTTCCTTCTTCCCCTCTCTTTCCTTTCCGCCGCCACCATCTCCGGCGAGGAATCCTCGCCTGCTCCCTCTCCCCGACCCCTATAAAAGCCGCTCCCCGGCCTCCCCTCTCCACACACCACCTCCCTCCGCTCCCTTCTCCCCTCCCCGGGCACCGCAGCGCCCTCGAGCCGTGCGCCCAAGCTTCCGAGCGCCGGAGCTACTTCGGCGAGGGATTGCGGCCGCCTCCGGCGTCCTCGTGCCCCGCCGCCACCTCCCTCGGCCTCCCCGCGCTCGTGCGAAGAGCCCCCGCCCCTCGGTCGCGCCTCTCCGCCACTGGAACCCCGTCGCCGCCGTAGCCCGAGCCAAGCCACCGCCTCTCCTCGTCGCCGGCGTGCCTCCGGTTGCCCACGGTGAGACCGCACCCCCCCCCGAGATCCCCGCACGCCCCTCTCCCTCCTGCGCCCCTCGCCGCTGGTCGCCGCTCGCCGGAGCGCCGGCGAGCTCGCCACCCCGTACGCCCCGGCTGGCCCCGCCACCCGTGCCCGCGTGGCAGGTGAGTGGCGCCATGTCAGCGCCACGTCTTCGGCCACGTCGGCCTCCCGCCCTCGTCAGCGCCACGCCAGCCCGGCCCCGCTACCCGTGCCACCTCACCACCCCTCTCCTCCGTGGGCTCGGTCCATGGACCCATGGCCCACCTGTCAGTGGGATTTATCCCGTGCTGACGTCATGCTGATGCATTAAACCCAGAATTTTCCGTTTAAAAATATTTCGGCTGAAAATGAAAATCCCTGGCTGACGCAATGCTGACGCCATAAATTCTTTTCCTTTAGAAAAATAATTCCAGAAATTCCTCTTTTTCTATTTTCTCTCTTTTCAAACTTCTCGGAGCCCGTTCTCCCTCGTTTTAACTCCGATTTGGCCCTTTCAAATTTCTAAATTCATCAAAAATTCCCCTCTATCCATTTATGGCCTCAATTCAAATTTTTGAAGTCAATTTGAATTTATTTGAATTTATTTGGTTTTATTTGAGTTATTTTCACGTGTAGACTGCGACGATTCCGGAGAATTCTTCGACGACGATTTACACCCACTTGAGGAGCAAGGCAAGTCACACTCCTTGATCATGTTGATCCCAGATTGCAAATAAAATTATGTTGATTTAAATTATATTGCATGCATAATTTTATTCAACGTATTTCAATTCAGTTTTAACTTTAGTTAATACCTGTTTGTTATTACCTCCTTTGACATTGCAAATCCTTATACCTTGTCACCTTAGAATCAAACTCTAGTTGGTACACTAGTATGGGCTAGAGAATTTTAAATCAAATGCTTAGTCATGCTCAGATATAACCTTGGTTTTGGGTTATCCTTTTTACATAAAATGTTAAGCTTTTGAACTGTATTCTTGACTTCGGTGAGTCAAGAAGGTTTATGAAACATTTCAAAATAAAATATAAAATCTGGTTTAGACTTAGGCTAATGGTTAGGTGGTGGGTGCAGGCATGCACTGTTGTTCGGAGACACAGTGTTGATTGTCGTGCACAGGGGATATGTGGTTGAGCCTAAGTCAATTAAGGACCGGTCTGTGAGCTACTGTTACAAAGCCCTAGCGTACTACCACAAGGCTGGTATGGGACAGCCCTGGCTGAATAATTTGCGTGTCCCAGCCTGGGCCATGCCGTAGGATGAAAGTGAGCGTGGCGTAGGCCATGAGAAGTCTCACTCGGCTCAAGAGGGGGTCCCGGTCTGGTGGAGTCCTTACTGGGGTGAAACCTTAGAGTTGGCATGGTCAGGTTGACGACTTTGCATTGTAAAGGCCTTGTCACGACTCCTAACCGCACACCTAAGGAAGTGTGTAATCTAGTGGTAAAACGGGATGATCGTGTCTTGTGGGTAAAGCTGTACAACCTCTGTAGAGTGTATAATCTATCCTGGATAGCCGTGCCCACGGTCATGGGCATGCTGAGTAAAGTTTTTCATGGATTAGACTTTGGTTTTTAAAATGATTTATAAAACCTTGTGGTCGGAGCCACGTGAAAGCTTTTGGAAAAATTGGACCGGGTGGGATGCCCGAGAATAGGTTAGTGTTTGGTCGGAGCCTGCACTAACGGTATTAATTTTAATTGCAGTTATTGTTTTACTTATTGTATTAAATTCAGCAGTTTCAATCTATTTATTGTATTCCTAGAAATGCTGTTTTCCGCACAATTAACCCTATATGCCTTCCTTTGTGGCCTTAAGCATTATATTGCATTTTTCCCGTGTGGCTTGCGGAGTACATGTTTGTACTCATTCTTGCTGTCTCATCACAGAAGAGGACTACGTCGACTACGGTGAGGACCAGGACGAGTAGGACACGTCTTGCCGTCGTTTGCCTGTGGGCAGACTTGGGCTTCGTTTTGATTCCAGCTTGCTTCCGCAGTATTCCTTTGCTTTGAATAATGTTTGCCAATGGGCGATGATGTAAACGCTGGCCATAAGGCCTTACTATTTTTAATTGAAATAATATTGTCATGTTGCTTGATATTTATCTTTGTTATCCGCTGTGTGCACTAGCTGATCCTGGACTAGTGCGATTTACACAGAGGATCCTGGAGTTGTCACTCCGGGTTCCGACAGCTAATATATGCGCTTGGGAATCACTCACATTTGGACTTGCAGTACCGATCCTAAGCTTCTCCATCACCACTTACTCTTATAATACTTACCCTTTGTGGAGAGGATAATAACGTAACAGGTAGCATTCTCTGCCCATTAAAAAGGGAAAATGGCTAGCACTTAATTACAACCCCTTTCCGAGTGAGAGTTTTGTTGGTTCTTATGTTCTATCCATATGTAAAAGGGTCCTGCCTGCCCTTTCTTTCCTATCCAGGGTCCCTTTTACCATCCTATTACATACTCTTGCAGCCCAGCTACTCCTCTCAGTTGGGCTACTCTCTTTTCTCATATCTTATCTCTTTTATCCGATTTGGCTTTAAAATAAAGTTTTAATGCAAGTATATAATAAATGGTACAGAGTGTAGTTTGTACATTTAATATAACTATATTTGTGATGAAAGGACAAGCTTGCCTATGTAGTAGAAAGCATTGGCGTCAATTGCGACTTGGTCTGCAATCTCAGCCTAAGCCAACTCGCCTTCTGCATTTAACAAGCAGACACATGATTTGAGAAAATATTTATTTAGGACATTTATAGATTTTTAAAAAGTCGTTTTCCCCCATTTTGGAACATTTCTAGCCGATTTTATCTACCACACATCTTTCGGGTCTACCAAGGAAGTCAGCACTCCTAGGGTTTTCCCCTTCTCTTTCTCTTTGGCTTACTATTCCCATGGCCTATTCTGCCTATACTTGCTAGCCCACTTACTATGCATGGCCTGCTCACACCTGGCCCAACGCACTCATGCCATCCTCATGCGTGGCCCAACACATGGCCCAACCCACCCATGGCTTAATGCACTCTCACGTGTAGCCCACGCACTCATGGCCCAATCATGCGGGGCCCAACCCACGCATGCACGGCCCGCACACACGTGTGGCCCAATTGCATGCACACATGGCCTGGCCACTCCATGGCCTAGCCACACACGCATGGCACAAAACATGCCGCACACACTCAGCTCACACACGCATTTGGCACTCAACACTGCATGCACTCAGCCCCCACACACACTCCACGCTAAAGCCGCCCCTTCGCATCTCCTCTTCCTCCTGGTGCTCCTTGCTCACCTCACCATCTAGGCCGTCGTTGCTCGCCTCTTCTTTTCCTTCCCCGTGGTCTAGTGCCTCTCCAGCACCTTCCCTCACCAAATCTATGGCTTTCACCTCTTCTCCTTCACTAGATCTGTGGGCTTCATCGATCTCCTCCTCACGGGATCTATGGGATTGGCCGGCCTCCTCCTCACTGGATCTATAGGCACTATCGGTCTCCTCCTCACTGGATCTATGGGATCCGCTAGATCTATAGGCTCCACCGGTCTCCTCCTCACAGGATCTTTAGCTCTATCAGTCTCCTCCTCACCAGATCTATGTGCTCCGTTGGTCTCCTCTTCGCTGGATCTATGGGCTCTGCTGGTCTTATGGGCTTCATCGGTCTCTTTCTCACCGGATCTATGGGTTTTGTTGATCTTTTCCTCACCAGATCTAGGGGTTCTATTGGTCTGTAGGCTCCCTCGACCCCGTGGCTCCCTCGGCTTCTTCACCCTCAAGGAGGCCACCGTCGGTTGGTGGTGGCTCTAAGGTGGGTTCGGTGGTGTTGGCTATGGTTCGGTGGCTCATCTTGACTCGGCTTCCTCCTTGGGATGGTTCAACCCTTTCTTTTTCGCTTTTTACATTTATGCATCTTTGCTTTAGTTACTATTTTTTGTCATGCTTCTATCTTTTACCACACCCAATTTTGGGAGGGCCTAAGAATGCTATGATGATGGGACTTGGGTAAGGGAAGCTTTTGCACCTAGGAGCATGCTTCCTTGCCTGAGGGTGCGCGTGGCATCTATGGCTTGCTGGTGGTGGTTGTGGTAGCCACCGATCGGGTGAGGTGGCTCCCTTCTTCCTCTCGACCACCTTGGTCAGTCGGCCATGCTGAGGTGTGGTGCGTGCCATGTGTAGTGCTTTTACTGTGGGACCAAAAAGGGATAGGGAATGTGGGCCTACTTGTGTCGGGTTGGAAGTGGCAAAGGTTCTAGAGATGGTCACGATGTGGACTTCACATGGACAAAGAAGTGGGCGATGTCCCCTTGTCATCGTCAAAGACATCACCTTGTGGTCCTCATGGTCGGCCCACTGGGTCCCTAGTGGTCCACGTTCTCATTTAGCTTCCACTACGTTCTTGCCTCCTCTCCTCTGGCTCTCCTCTCCTTACCTCTCTATGTGTAGGCTACTGGTTTTTGGGAAGTGGCTATCTGACTTTTGGCCGAAAGGAGCAATGTTGGGGCTTTCTCTGCTCTTGCTTGGTTGTGTGGTGTGCTGGTGGTTTTCTCTGGTTGGGTTTGGGTGCTCTTCTCGGTTGTGAGTGAAATGCAGTGGGCAATGGCAGAGGGAAATGAGCTAGGGTGCTTAAGAAAGCAGGGCGCTCAACTGCCTCTCTGTCTCCCTGTCCTATTTATGGTTGTGCTGCCCTCTCCTTATCCTCGCCTGTGTCTTGGGTTAATGTGGGGCTTATGGACCATTGGTCCAAAATGTGGGTTGTGCATTGTGTTGGATCCTTTGTGGCTGAGGTAAGTCTATAAAAATATAGGCGTTGGATTTTCTGGGTGTTGGATGATGAAGCCCACTTATGGTGAGAGGCGCCAACTGGCCTGGGACGATCTGGAAACCTCGATGAACGCCACTCTAGTTAACTTATAATAGTCGGAGGCTATTGACTATGACTTTCTTATTCTTTTTATATTATTCCTTGGATTGTTCTTTTTACCCGCTCTCCTATCGCAAAAGAAAAAGCATGAGTTGGTGGTTGTGGCCGGTTTTAGGATGCTAAGCATCGATTAATACACGAGAATACAATACAAGGAAAGGGATGCAATGTTATTTATTTAATGTTGCTTTAATGTAGATTTTGTCCATGCACTTAATTATGCTTTCATATTTGTTTAGAATTCTTGTAATTAGCAAGCATTGTAATAACGTCTTTACTTTCTTTAGGAAGGCCCAGAGCCAATTGTTGTAATTCATTCTTGTAATTAAATATGATGTAATTCATTCTTGTAATTAAATATGATGTAATTCATTCTTGTAATCAGAAAGATTGATGTGTTTTTGTGAATTCAGTTGGATCTTTCCCCTTTTTGCTATCTCAGTAAGCCATGTTGCCTTCAAAATATGTTAACAAGATCCTGTGATATTGATGGGTCATGGATCACAATTTTTTAGATCACCGGCAAATCTCTCTCTATCTTCTCTGAGAGATCACATAAAGGTCTATAATATGTCTGTGATGCATAATTGGCATTTGAGTTGCTGTCTATCAAGGGCGGTCTGACCGCTAGTCCGGTGTGACTGGACTCTAGTCGGCGGTCAGATCGCTGGTGTGGTGTGATCAGATCAGTTGGTGGCTGCTTCTTTCAGAGAGTGGATTTTGGAATTGGGCACATGTGATCCGACCAGCCATTGTTGGTGGTTGGACCAGAATCGAGTTGGGCAGTGTGACCGGCATTGCAGGTGCGGTTACACTGATGGGCTGATCAGACTGGATGTTGGTTGGCAGTCTAACCAGTGCGGTGCAATCATCATAGGAAGAAGGGTCAGACTAGTAGGTGCGGCCAGGGAGTAGTGAAAATGGTTTTTGAGTCAGATGAGTGTGTGCATGACATATGTGCCATTTATTGGTTGTGTTGTATTGCATGATGCATGGTTTTGAATAACATGAGTCAAGCGTATGGGACTTATGCTCGAGATGGTTTATTGGTCTTTGGATATGCAGGTGGCTGGGAGAACGTTAGTGGTCGATGGCAATGGACCAGGACTAGGAGGGGAGCTGAGGTCCAAGCAATTGTGTAAGTTGGATGAGGCTATGTGGCTCAATGGAAAGCGCATAGAAGACAAGGATCGTGAATAAGCGAGTTGGTGTATGTGGTGCACCAAGTAACAAGGCTGATGAACGTAGAGATGGTTCAGGTGAGACTAAATGCTTGAAAACATGATGGCTAGTCATTGGACACTATGGGATATATGTCAAAGTATATAGAGATGCTTTGAGATGAAGGTGAAGACAAAGTATGCTTTGAGATGAAGGTGAAGACAAAGTCAAGGGAACATGTCTAGAAACTTTATCGAGGGTATTTTGGTAATTGGCCAAATACCGGGTTGGTGCGTTGATCAAAACTATGGCATAGAGAGGAGCAAAGGAGAAGTGGTTTATGTCAAGAAGAGTTGGAATTATCAAGTGGATCAATCACTAAAGGGTTAGCGAGTTGAGTCTTTAAATACTTTGAGAAGCATACATAAGTGTGTAAAGCCCATGTTAGAAGGGTTAACGGGTTTCCTTGGTAGGCTTAATGAATTGGACCAATTAGGGTTGTTGCTGGTTATTTATGGGGAGGAGAGGAGGTGGTAGATCCAAGGATTCTAGGGTTTAGATTTTTGTTCTACCACCTTGTCTCTAAGCATGGTTGTGAGAGGAAAGAGTGGTGCTTTGGCCATACCTTATAATCATCTATGAGTATGTAAACTTTATTATCTACTGGAAATAGATCAAAGCTCCATCTCAATCATGTTCTTGTTTGCATTCTTGCTTGGTTTTACTTGTTCTTGAGCTACATTTGTGATTTTGTGTTCATGAGAGTTCTAGCCCAATCTCTTGCTTAAATTATCTTAATAGGATATGTGAGAATAGATCTAGAAAACTCCATTCCTTATATCCTTATGAGTAAGAAGTAATTTGAGTTTTAGTGTTTTTGGTGTTCTTATAACCTAGATTTGTTTCTCTCCAATTTAGTGAACTTGCACCAAAAAAATCTTATGATTCTTGATTGGTTCAGGTTCCTGATGCCTTGAACAAGTCTTATGCAAAACTTAAAAGTGTTGGATGAGAACTGAACAAGTTCTTCAGATTTGAGTTTTGTTCTGAGAGGCTTTTAGGTCTAAGAATAGGAGACTGGTCTGACCAGCCCCACTAATCAGATTGGCCTTGTGCTTGTGATCAGACCATCCATGGTGATCATACTAGCCTTGTGCTTGCGGTCAGACTGGCCCATCCATGGGTTGCTGATTTTGTTGTCTTAGGTCTCTAGCCTTATTTTGTAAAGCATATTTGGTGCAATCTAAACTTGGTGACTCTCATAGTTACTTAGGTGAAGATTTTGAATACTATTGGGGAAAAGCTTGAACAATTATTCACTCTCCTTTTATTGCTGGCATCAGTCCTACAAGTGGTATCAAAGACTGATTAAGCTCTTCCTCGTAGATTGTAACTTGTCTTAAGAGCTATGGTATTAGATAAGTATTCCACCACACAACTTGTCTTCGATGGGGTCGACTTTCCATATTGAAAGGCGATGATGGCTACATACATTCAGGCTCAAGGCTATACAAGTTGGGAAAAGGTCAAGAGTTCCTATGTTGTCCCTACCGATGATCAGATCACTTGGGCAAATCTTCTGGATGTAGAGGCAAACAACAAGACTATAAATGTCCCAATTTAGGGACTTAGTAGAAATGAGTTTGACCGTGTGTCTCATCTCACTTCGACGTACGATATCAGGCAAACTCTCACTAATTACCATGAGGGCTCTATAGCTATCAAGGAGGTGCGTCAGAACCAATTGAAGAAAGAATACCAAAAGTTTGAGATGAGACCTGGAGAGTCTTTCGATGAAGTTTTTTTGCTTGCTTTCGCAAGATCCTCAGTAACTTGTGTGGTGTCAGTGTGGTCTATCCTGACTATGAAAATACACGTCAATTTATTGGAGCCTTGGAGGTCAGTTTGGAAGATGAAAGTCACTTCCATTAATAACATTGTTGTCATGAGCGAGCTGACCTTGGATAAGTTTTTTTCAAAGTTGAAGTCTCATGAGATCAACTCCCTCACAAGAACAAGTCACAGTTGATGACACTTGTGACTGGTCCCACTAAGAATCCTTCTTCTAGCTCAGTTGAATCTGCTTCTTCTGGATTCTCTTTGTTTTCCTTGTATGCTATGAGTGATGATTAGTTTAAGCAGATTTCTAAGAATGACCTAGCCCTCCTATCCACCAAGTTCACTAGAGCCTTAAACATTATGGGGATGAGAAAGAGATGAAGAGGAGGTCCGATATGGTGCTTCGAGTGTGGTGATCGCAACAACATTAGAGCGTACTGCCCTAAACTTAAGGGCAAGGAGGAGTGCCACAAGCGTCCACCACCTCGGGATATGAAGCCAAAGAAGCACAACTACCATAAGGTAGTCCACCGAGTTCTGTCTACTTTCAAGCAGTGCAACTACCATAAGGTAGTCCACCAAGTTCTGTCTGCTCTTGAGCAACTTGATTTGAGCTATTAGACTCAGGGATTGAGGAGGAGGACAAGCCACGAGGCAAGAAGAAGGTGGATGACCTCATCGACATGTGTTTCATAGTGAGCACTAATGACATCTCCAGGATGGATGATATCTACAGCGACCCTGATGAGGTAAAACCCACATGCGATGAGATATCTCATGTTGTAGCTCACCTAGATCATGATCTTAGAAAATGCAAAAAGAATAAATAATCATGACTTCTGTAGTATGGGCTTGAATGCTGAAATTGCTAGATTTAGATCCTTAATTCCTGATGATGATAATTATAAATCTTGCCTAGTTCTTCACTCTGAGTTAGACAAACT
This sequence comes from Dendrocalamus latiflorus, assembly GCA_017311315.1. Taxonomy (NCBI): domain Eukaryota; kingdom Viridiplantae; phylum Streptophyta; class Magnoliopsida; order Poales; family Poaceae; genus Dendrocalamus; species Dendrocalamus latiflorus. Next base: position 7,168,837 of record CM029666.1, on the reverse strand, counting down.
AAGGACCATTGATTCTGATATTGCTAGTCAGCTTAGAGTAGCACTTGACAAAATTGAGAAGATGGAAACTTATTTTTCTCTTGACACTATAGTGCATGTTTATGCTGTCGATGAGTTGTTTGTCACTAGGAAAAATCTTGCTAAAATAAAAGCTATTTTTATTATTGGTTCCTTAGTGTACTCATCTTATGCTAAACAACTAAAACATACAAATGGTGAACTTTCTCAACTCAAGTCTAGCAAACCTCTTGTATGCTTAGGAGCTAGAGGCATGAATGCTAGTACTTTATCTTGCTCTAAGTGTGCTTTGCTATATTTAAAACTTAAAAGTACCATAGGTAAAATTGTTGAATTAACTGGTGAGATGATTCACTCTAGGACTCTCTCATGCTCAAATTATCCTAAGTTAACTGCTAAAATTGATACATTAACTAGAACTCTAAATGATCACAACGCTAAAGAAAAAACATGCTTCATTTTTTGCATTAAATAAATCTAATACTATTGCATCCACTACATTTGCATTTTCATTTGAAATAAGTCAGGATGTAGATGATATGCATGAGGCAATTAGAGTAAAGTTTGATCACCTGCTTAGGAAAATTATGATTGTATCCTGTATCTCTTGTGAGTTTCTTAGGCTTTAGGAAGATATTCATAAGGATATACATATAATAGGGCGGTGAAGAAGAGTGAGTGTAGTTCATATGTCACCCTATCTAAGGAAAATAACTAACTCAAGAAAATCTTAGAGCAATTTTCTACTCGCAAAAAACCTCAACATGATCCTAGATCAGTCTAAGGTGAGTGTTAAGAATGGAGATCTAGATTTCAATGCCTTAGAGTACTTTAAGAAAAATCCACCTAAGGTGGTGAGAGTTCTGAAGAGTGGCTTGATTGAGTAAGGGACTAAACAAAGCAAGATTGTTTTCAAGTCTGCTGGTTTTGCACAATCTCCCTCTTATACAGTAGGTGCTCCTTCTTTTGGAGGTTAGACTCCTCATTGAGTCAAGTACCATTACAGCTAGTGTGAGAGGGATGACCACTTGGTTTAGTTTTGCTTTAGGCAAGCCAAATAAGAGAAGAAAAATAGAGAGAGATTCTTGAGAGCTAGATGAGTGCCTATAGCCCAAAGTATCCCTAGAGCGAGCTTCTGGTGTAGATATGTTGAGGACTTCTTTGATGACTTTAGGTTGGCTTCTTGTCTAGGCATAGGTTACCCTGAGGGTAGGATAGGTTCATGAGTACCTACTAGACAGGATGGGTGCTAGGCTTTTGTTAGACCTAGATGAGAGTTCAGAAGGAGTCTGGGTAGATATCATTTAGGGATGCATTCTCATGGTGTCCATGTTGTGCCTTATTGTGCATCGTCTTCAGCTTATGCTTCATCTAATTCTGCTTCTACTCTTTGTGTGTCTTGATACTAGATTCCCAAGTCTTTTAGTACTAACCCCCAGTACTGAGACCTCGAGGTTTTCTATTTCTGTGATGTAGGTCCAGTAGGGAGGAGTGAGAACCTATGGCTAGCAGACTCTGGATATTCTCAACACATGACCAGAAATTCAAGATGGTTTGCCTCTCTCATTTGATCATCTAGTGATGAGTTGATCATGTTTGAGGATGCTTTTACCAGGACCATGATGGCCAAGGACACAGTCCGTGTCAACGACAACTTTATACTCAAGGATGTAGCCCTAGTAAGCAAGCTCAAGTACAATTTGCTTCCGGTCTTGCAGTTAATTGATGATGGTCTCGAGGTGAGCTTTAGGAGGAGTGCTTGTAGAGTTCTAGATCAGTGTGGGTATTTGGTCTTTGGGATTTCTCGTCTTGAGAGAGTTTTTAGTGCTGATTTTGCTGAGTATTCCTTTTCTGAGTTTAGGTGTCATGTTGCTTCAGAGTCTAGAGATCTAGTTTTCTAGCACTGCAGACTTGGACATATTGGTTTTGGTCACTTAACTTGGGTTAGTAGCATGTATTTGATTAGGGGATTACTAAGCTCAAAGGTGGGAAGGGTTTAGTTTGCTCTCCTTGTAGGCATGGTAAGATGGTTGTTGTTTTACATCCACCTCTTATCATGTCCATGACATATGGCCCAGAACAACTCTTGCATATGGACACTACAAGTCCTTCTAAAGTTCAGTAAGTAGGAGGGAAGTGGTATGTCATAGTCATTATTGATCATTACTCCAGATACTCATAAGTTTACTTCCTGACATCTAAGGATGAGTCATTTGGCCATTTTAGAGAGTTCACCCTTAGATTGTGAATTGATCTTCTGGGAGCCCTTAGGATCATTAGGAGTAATAATGGGACTGAGTTCAAGAACTCATCTCTCTTCCTTTTGTACTAAGTATGGTCTAGAGCATTACTTCTCCCCTCCTAGAGTTTCTTAGCAGAATGGTATAGTTGAGAGGAAGAACATGACCTTAGTCGAGGGAAAAAAGTTAGAATAATCACTCACCCCTTCTGATTGTCAACACCGATTCTACGTTCTCTGTAGATGCATGATCATACCTAGTCAAATAGACTTAAATTTGTGCAAACTTGTGAAAAGAGAGTGTAACAAGGTAGCTCATGAATTAGCTCAATTAGCTGGGAGGAACATGCATTGTACTATTTGATAGACACATGAACCAACTTGTATTAGGCAACTACTCCTACATGATTGTAATGACTTTCATATTTAAGCATAGGAGTAGTTGATCTTGTGGGTCCCACCCCTTTTACTCTTGTAGGACTAAATATGGCTACTATAGGAGGGTGAATAGGAGCTGACCAGATTACAAGACTTTTAAAATATTTTCTCAAAGTGGAAGCACGACTCCAAGTTCTTCACTCCAATAACTATGAGAAGTTATGAAGTTCAGAGACCAATCACACACACAAAAAGATCCAAACAAACTGTGCAAAAATGGGTAGCACTGTTACAGTAAAATAGGTAGTACTGCTACATTAACTAACAGTACCACTACAATAATCATTAGTATCGGGCTATAGTAAAATTAGAGTAGGAATAGTAAAATCATCACCTTCATGCACCTTCATTAGAATGTCAAGAACCTATTCCAATCAACGATCAAGAGAATTGTTGCTAAAGTTTTGACCTATTTCCGTTTGAGTGAAGGGAGCACTAAAACTGGGCAAAAATAGGAAATCTCGATCTACTCTTGCTCGTGAGTCCTAGTTGATCTAGGTGATCTTAGATGGGTTCTCACATGTCATAGAAAGGAAAATCATAGTATGGATTTGATCTAAATCATTCACGATGCATCTTCCTATTTTCTCATTGCTAGCCATCAACATGTCCAAGGAAGATAATTCAACATCAGAAACCATGGTGAGTGGCTCTGATACCAAATGTTGTGGTGAGTGGTGGTTGTCGGGCCCCCGGATTATCAAACCCGGACCCTCTGTGTATTACAGCACTAGTCCCAGATCAAAGCTAGTGCACACAGTCAAACAGAATAGAAAACATCACCAACAACGATTTATTACAGTAAATAAGAGTACTGACCACAGGGTCTCATTATTACAATGGAGGTTTAAGACCTCGCACACAAGAAATAAAGCGGAAGCAAATAAAACTCGAGGACGACCCATCAATTCGCCACAGGCAACTGACTGGGGAAGCGCGACCTAGTCCTCCGGGAAGAATCCATCACAGCCACACGCGAAGCAGTAGTCGTAGTCACCTTCTTGAGCTTCAACTTCCTCTGAGATGTTATTTTTAAGTGTAGCATGTGAGTACATAAAGTACTCCGCAAGTCTTGGGAAAAATGCATAGATGCAAGGCTTAACAAAGGAGGGCCATATGGTTCTTTTGCACAAAGCAATATTTGAAATCTCACTTACTACTAGTTATTTTCGAAGGCAACAATTAATGAAGTAAATGTTTTTACCGAATTAACTTTCTAGTGAAGGTTCCAACTACCAGCACTAGCTAACCAATTACCATTGGTCAAGTTTTGAACTGCGGGTTCCATCCACCCTCTCTGGCTCCATCCGCCAGGATTCCCTTCCGAGAGTTCCCTCCACCCTCGGAATACAAAACTTTTGATTTTAAAACCAAAGCCAGAAATCTACCATGTGAATGCATTCCTTGCCCGCCCTTGACCGTGGGCACGGCTATTCGAATAGTTTTACACCCTGCAGAGGTTGTACAACTTTACCCACAAGAGATAAATTATCCTAAAAGTCAACACGCTTCCTTTGGCATGAGACCCAGATAAAATACCACAAAGCCTTTACCTTACTCTAATCTAGCTAGATACCACCCGCTGAGGTTTCACCGCAGAAGGGTTAAATCCGCCCAATCTGAAGCCCCCTCTTGCGCCATATGAGTACAGTAAATCCCTGTCCCTCACTGTGAATAACCAGTCCATCCCTGGCATCCACTTTCCACTGGTGGCACCTATACTAGACTATCATAAGTTAGTCAGCTAGGTCGTACCCATATAGACTTGTGGTTGTACGGTTAATGCTCAGTTTGGACAAACACAAGCGTCGGTCCTTAATTGACTAGGGTGGAACATACACTTAACAAGTTCTCGTGCTTACTGCACCAACCCAAACAGCCATCCACCCTAATCTAAACCAACTTTCACATTTTTATTTTATTTTAAAAATCACAGTGACAACTCCAATTGCCACTTCACTTTCAAACACAAGGGTTCAATAATAAATCATAATTTCCCATTTTCAAGATTTTCCAAAGTTATTAGATAGCAAGACTAAGCATTAACCTACCATTCTAATATTCACAAAGATTAATAGTAATCTCATTATTGAGACAAAGGAAGTTCTAGGGTGACAAGGTACATGGCAATCAAAGTCAAATGAGGGCATAACAAAGTTGGAATAACTAATTCCTAAAGATTTGAACTAGAGATTTTATGTAAATAGCAATGCACATAATTTAAAATATTTTAAAACATTTCAAAAGCATAGGTTCAAGATGATCAAAGGAGACTTGCCTTCTTGCAGGGTTTCTGGGTCTTCTTGCTGCTGTGAAGAGGGATCGTCGACAACGTTGGAATCTACGCGAGGAAAGACGAAGCAACAAAACAATTAAATACAAACGAAAATTCAAATAAAATCCAAAAATTCAACAGAGGCCATAGCTGGATAGATTATTATTTTAGATGAATTTAGAAATTTGAATGGCTGGATTTGGAGCTAAAATGAGAAAGTTATGCTCATTTGAAAATCTCATATTTGAATAAATCGAGAAATTCGGAAATTTCTGACAGGTGGGACCCACTGGAGAATTAAATTTTAATTTCTATTTTTATTTTGAGAGACTGACAGGTGGGGCCCACTGAACAGTAACCACTGGCGGTCACTGACATGTGGGACCCACTGGACAGTGAGCCCACGGCTCAGCCTCTGACACATGGGACCCACTGGACTCCGGGCCCACTTGTCAGAGATAGCACAGAGAGGTGGGGCCCAGGCGGCAGTGGCCAGCGCAGACCGGCGGCCGCTGACGGGTGGGACCCACTTGTCAGCCCGGAAAATAAACGAAAAACTCAACCTCCGCGCGCGGAACCGAGGGCTCGAACGCGCGCCGAGGGAGTCGGGGGAGGGGAGAGCGAGCGGTGATAGCCAAGTGAGCGGGGAGGCTTTGCCTACCCATATAGGGCAATCAAACCTTTTGAGTTACCTGCCAGAGGGGAGGCCGGGGAAGGTGACCGGAGGCAGGGTCGTCGGCGGCGAGGGAGGGTCGGAGGGGTTCGGGTGACGCGTGAAATGCAATCCTTGAGCGAAGGGGGTTCGGTTGGAGGGGTCGACGAGGTGCGGCGACGAGCGGAGAAGGCCGGCGACGAGGAGGTGGCGGAGCTGGCTCGAGTCCTCCGGCGCGACGGCGCTCCGGCGGCGGGGAGGGGCGGCTGAGGTGTCGGGGAGGTTCGCCCGGGCGCGAGGAAGCTCGAGGTGGCGACGGCGGGCTCCGGAGACGACCGAGGCGGCGGCGAAGGCTCGCCGGAGTACCTACCGTGGGCGCACGGGAAACTCGCGGTGCGACGGCGCTCGGGGCTTAGGGTGAGAGGTGGAGTGCTCTGGGAGGTGGTGCGGGAGGAGGCGGAGCCGAGGGAGCTATTTATAGGGGCGGAGGAGGGGACACGTGCGCGCAATTGCTCACCGGTGTGTCGGCCGGAAAAAAGGAAGGAAAGGGGAGAAACGGGAAAGAGGGGGCGCCGATGGAAGGGGAGCCCGGGAGATCGGGGATTCGGTCGCGGTGGCGTCCGGGACTTCCAAAACCGAGGGGGGTCGGGTAAGGCAAGGCGGGATCCGGCGCGGTCTCGGTCGGCCGGCGAAAAAGGAAAGAGGGGAAAGGAAAAGGAAGGCGCCGGCTCCGCGGGGACGACGGATCCGACAGGTGGGCCCCGCGTGCAGTGAGAGAGAGGAGAGAGCGGGCGGGCAGTGCGGATGGCTGCCACGCGGCTCGGGGAAATGATCGGGCGGTGGATTGAGGCCGGGCGCGAAGACGCGGCTCCTCCGAGCCGTCCACGCGTCGGGCGAGGAGGAGGGGAAGGCGAGGCCGCCGGCTGACGGGCCGGGCTCGCTGGACAGCGAGGGGGAGGGAGGTGCGGCCGGGATCAGGCCGAGCGGCGACGTGGGCGGATCTGGGCCGTCCACGCGTCGGCTGGAGGAAAAAGGGAGGGATTTTATTTTCAGAATTTGATTTTGATTTTCAGAAAAGGCTAGAAAATTATTTAGGCCTCAGAAAAATAAGAAAATACCTCCAAAAATTCCAGAAAAATTCACAGAAGCTCCTGGAGATATTTTGGATTTAATAAAATTATTTCCAACTATTGTTGATATTTAATTTTCATATTTTGAATTACTTTTTAAACTCTAAAAATAGTTTTTTTAAATTCCAGAAAATCCAGAAAGGCAAATAAAAGCCAAGTAAAATCCAATTACCTTAAAATAATTAATTTGAATTTAAATTTTTCAAAAAGCCAAATTTTGGGATGTGACAAACCTACCCCCCTTAGAAAGAATCTCGACCCCGAGATTCGGATGGACTGGGAAAAAGATCGGGGAACTCTTCTCTTAGATCCTCTTCACGCTCCCAAGTTGCTTCCGATTCTGAATGGTTGCTCCACTGCACTTTACAGAACTTGATAACCTTGCTGCGCGTACGGCGCTCTGCTTCCTCCAATATCTTGACTGGATATTCTGGATAGGTGAGGTCCTCCTTTACATTTATTTCATCTAGAGGCATCTGCTCTTCTGGAACTCTAAGACACCTTCTTAGCTGAGACACATGGAAGACGTCATGCACCTTTGACAGCTGAGGTGGAAGCTCCAACTGGTAAGCAACTTCTCCTCGTTTCGCCACAACAGGAAAAGGTCCAATGAATCTGGGAGCTAGCTTTCCACTGACTCCAAAACGTCTCATTCCTTTGAGAGGTGACACCTTCAAATAAACATGATCCCCAGGTACGAATTCTAAGCTTCTACGACGATTGTCCGCATAGCTCTTCTGTCTGGTTTGTGCTGTTTTTAATCTGTCTTCGATTAGACGAACCTGTTCTTCTGCTTGCTTCAGCACATCTGGTCCAAACACTTGTCCTTCTCCTGTTTCCTTCCAATACAATGGAGTCCTACACTTCCTGCCGTATAGGGCTTCGAACGGAGACATTTGCAAACTGGATTGATAACTATTGTTGTAGGAGAACTCTGCATAGGGCAAACTCTGATCCCAATTACTCTTGTTTGCCAGTACACAAGCTCTCAACATGTCTTCCAGGATTTGATTTACTCTTTCTGTTTGACCATCTGTCTGTGGATGATAAGCTGTACTGAAGTTTAAGTTTGTGCCCAAAAGTTCATGTAGCTTTTGCCAAAATCTCGAAGTGAACTGGGTTCCTCGATCTGACACAATCTTCTTTGGAATCCCATGCAAGCACACAATTCTTGACATGTACAACTCTGCAAGTCTATCCCCGGAGTATGTGGTCTTTACTGGAATGAAATGGGCGACTTTTGTCAAACGATCCACTATAACCCAAATTGAATCGTGCCCTGTTTTGGTTCTTGGTAATCCAGTTATAAAATCCATACCAATTTCTTCCCATTTCCACTCAGGGATCTGCAATGGCTGCAGAAGTCCAGCAGGTCTCTGGTGTTCAGCTTTAATCCGTTGGCATACATCGCACAAGGCTACGTATTCTGCAATTTCTCGTTTCATACTTGACCACCAATACCTCTCCTTGAGATCTTGGTACATCTTGGTACTCCCAGGATGAATTGAATATCCAGATTCATGGGCTTCCTTCAATATTAACTCCTTTACCTCTTTCTTTTCAGGTACAATAATTCTTTTCCCAAACCAAAGGGTACCTTCTTCATCCTCTGAAAATCCCGAGGCTTTCCCTTTCTTCATATTATCCTTGATCTCCTGGACATACTTGTCCTCCTTTTGAGCTGCTCTGATTTGATCTTCTAAGGTTGGTTGAACTTCCAAAGTGGCTAGAAATCCTTCCTCCACTACTTCTAGGTTGAGCCGTTGGAACTCTTCTTGAAGGGCAGGCATACTGTCCTTAATCCTCAGCTTGGCACAATAACTCTTTCTGCTCAAGGCATCTGCTATCACATTAGCCTTTCCTGGGTGATAATGTATTCCAATATCATAATCCTTTATTAACTCAAGCCATCTCCTTTGCCTCATGTTGAGATCGGGTTGAGTGAATATATATTTCAAACTCTTGTGATCCGTGTAAATTTCACAACGGTTACCAACCAAGTAATGCCTCCATATTTTCAGTGCATGCACTACGGCAGCGAGCTCTAAATCATGCGTTGGGTAATTTCCTTCATGGGGTCACAGCTGCCTTGAGGCATATGCTACTACCTTTCTTTCTTGCATCAGTACACAGCCTAGTCCCTGCCTTGACGCATCACAGAAGACTTCGAAATCCTTCGTAATGTCCGGAAGCGTCAACACTGGTGCAGAAGTTAACCTCTTCTTCAGCTCTTGGAAACTATCCTCGCATGGTTTACTCCATTCAAACTTCTTTTCCTTCTTCAGCAACTGGGTGAGAGGTCTTGCAAGCTTGGAGAAACCTTCAATAAATCGACGATAGTAACCAGCCAATCCAAGAAAACTTCTGATCTCGGATACTGACTTTGGTTGTGTCCAATTGAGCACATCATTAACTTTCTCCGGGTCTACGGATACTCCTCCTGCCGAAATCACATGGCCCAAGAAAGCTACTTTCTTCAACCAAAACTCACACTTACTGAACTTGGCATACAACTGATTTTCTCGGAGCTTTTCCAAAACTATCCTCAAATGTTCGGCATGTTCTTCCTCATTCTTGGAATATATCAAAATATCGTCGATGAATACAACCACAAACTTATCCAAATATTCCATGAACACCTTATTCATCAGATTCATGAAGTATGCTGGGGCATTGGTTAGACCGAAAGACATCACTGTATACTCATACAATCCATAACGGGTGGAAAATGCGATCTTGGGTATGTCCTCTGGTCTTAACTTCAATTGGTGATATCCTGATCGAAGGTCAATCTTAGAGAATACACATGATCCTTTCAACTTATCAAACAGATCATCTATTCTGGGTAAAGGGTACTTGTTCTTAATAGTCACATCATTCAATGATCGATAGTCCACACACATGCGAAGACTACCATCTTTCTTCTTTACTAGCAGTACTGGTGCTCCCCAAGGTGACGAGCTTGGCCTTACAAATCCTTTATCCTGTAGCTCTTCAATTTGTTTCTTAACTTCCGCCAAATCATTTGCAGACATCCGATAAGGTCTCTTGGAAATTGGAGCTGTTCCAGGTACTAGGTTGATGACAAATTCTACTTCCCTGTCTGGCGGCATTCCAGGCAAATCTTCAGGGAATACATCTGGGTACTCACTCACTATAGGTACTTTTTCCAGAGTTACTCCCTTTACGCTGTTCAAACTACACCTGCTCTAGGTAAGGGAGTTTGACTTATACCTTACTTGAATCCCATCAGAGTTAGTGATTGTAACAGCTCGGTCAGCACAATCTATCTGTCCTTTATACTTGGTTAACCAATCCATTCCAAGTATTACATCTAAACCCTTGGAGTCTATTATAATAAGATTCGCTAAGAACTTAACTCCATTTATATCCACAGTTGCGTCAAGGCAAACTGTGTTAGTCCTCATTTCCTTTCCAGGGGACTGGACTAGCATGGGGTTCTGTAGTTTACTCACATCCCAATTATACCTTTCCACCACATCTTTTGACACAAAAGAATGCGAAGCTCCAGAATCAAATAATGCTGATGCAATTACTGAGTTGACAAGAAACTTACCCAGAACTACGTCGGGTGCATCCTGGGATGCTTCCGCGGTCACATGGTTGAGATGCCCTCTGCTCACCACTTGTGGAGTCCTTGGGGTCTGTGGTGCCCCACGGCCTTGACCTGCAGTCGGAGCTCTTGCTGGTGTAGTCCCCAGATTGAAACGAACTGGAGTCATTGCTGGGCGTTTCTGGGGACAGTTGCTGGCATAGTGCCCCATGTTCTTGCAGTTAAAGCACTGCACTCCTGCTGCTGAAGTCTTGTTCTGCGGGGGTTGGCCACCATTGTTTGCCCGGGGAGTTTGTGGATTTGGGCGGGGTCCTAAAAAGGGAGTCCTCGGCACGCTTGACTCTGAGAGCTTGTGATAGTGAGGTGCGTTGGGGCGGAATCGAGAGTTGCTTGCTCCTTGCTGTGCTTGAAACTTCCTCTTCCGATTTTCGTACAGCTGGCGCTGAGCATCTTCTTGGACAAAGGCCTTGTTCACTAGGTGCTGGAAGGTTGGGAAGTCATTGGATACCAGCTGCACCTTAAGGTTGGGGTCAAGTCCCTGCGTGAACCTCCAAATCTTGGTCGCATCCGATGTGACCTCTTCAGATGCATACCTGGACAGTTGGGTGAACTTGTTCAGGTATTCGGAAACACTGAGGTTTCCCTGATGTAGTTGGTAGAATTCTCTCTTCTTCATTTCCATTATTCCCGTAGGAATATGGGCAGTGCGGAAAGCTTCGACAAACTCCTCCCAAGTGATGGCTTGTGCATTTTGATGGGCGGCGTGGTAGTTTTCCCACCAGTTGGCAGCCATTCCCTTGAGCTGGTGAGCAGCATACAACACCTTTTCATTATCGTTGCACTGAGCTAGGACCAATTTTCTTTCCACATCCTTGATCCAATCATCTGCCTCCAGGGGATCCACTGATCCAGCAAAAGTGGGAGGCCTTGTCCTCATGAATTCTCCCAACTTAGACTGAGGTGCCTGGTTGGGTGCATGCTGGGCTGGCTGCACTTGGTTCTGGGCGAGAGCTTGAAGTAACTGCAGCTGCATAGCCATCATTTGCTCCAAGTTGGGGGCCTGAGCGGGAGGTGGTGGAATGTTGTCTTCTGGCTGATTGTTGGCGTCACGGCTGCTGCCAGGGTTGCTCCTCGTGTTCACCATCTGAAGCGGTTTAGGTTAGCAGAAGGTAAGAGGGAATTAGCATAGGTAAGAGATTAGGGGAACTAAATCACATCCCAAGCCAACACACAAGAAAGAACTAGCAACCACTTAGGGGGAAACTTTTATTAAAATCAAGATAACTCCAAGGATGGCTGCACCACAAGTGCACATAGGCCTGGTACAGTCCATCTAGCACACCAAAACATAACAATAAGCGTTCTAAGGACGCGGACATTTTATTTGGGTACTACTGACTCAAAAGACTACTAATCCTCTCCAAAGACGCGCTCCTCAGGGTCTTCTTCCGGGTCCTCTTCTGGATCCTCCTCCGGGTCTTCCTGGCGCTCTCTCACGTGGTGACGTGAACAGTCACACTCGGCTGAGGCACGGTTACGACTAAAGGCAGTCGACCGAGAATGCGAAGGAGAAGGCTTGCGCTTCTTGAGAGTGATGACAGGTGGCGGACTGGGGCGTCGCACCTTCTTACGTGCGGTAAGTCTGATGTGGAGTCCTGAAAGTCGAGCTGGTGCCGGGTTGTTGGGGATGACAGCTGGTACTGGGGAAGACGGCGTGTAATCAACTATGGGTGAAGACGGCGCGTAGTCGGCTGCGGCCCGGAGACGTCCCAACTCAAACTCAGCTGCCTGGCTCTGGAGAAGCTCCGCGCGAAGCGTGTCTGAATGCTGGTAGCTGGAAGTGAGAAGCATCCGAAGTTGTCCAATCTCCTCCTGAGCTCTAGCATAAGTGACTGCCATCGCCTGGGTGAGCTGCACCTGATGTGACAGTCGAGGATCGTCAGCTGGAATATCAAAGGGATCTGGATACCTCTGTCCTACCCTGGGGTTGATGAAGAAGCAAAAAGGGGACTGATGTACAGCATCCTTGTGCAGGTGGCACAACTCGTCAATGGCGAGGCGTGCTGCGTCCTGGACAGCGTTGAAACAGCGGGACCGAGGGTGCTTGATGGGGTAGGTGTGGGACTTGAATTCCTCTTCCCGTGCATACAGGAATACCTCCATCGTCCAAGAGTCTCGATCCAGGATCCGCGTCTTCCGACCCCTGAAGATGGGCGGCTGACGGTACTCCAAACACTGCATCAGCTGCCGGAGAAGGCTAGCGAATGCTCCAGCATCCTCTCCATGTGAGTAGTAGTCCCACGGGGCAGCGGAGGATGAACCAGCCATCTACAAAGTTGAGTGAAAGAAAAGATTAGTAAAAGTTTTAACAAATGGAGTTGGAGACAAGAACGAGATTCTAAGTAGGAAGAGAGTAGAAGCAAAGAAGCTTACACATTTTTTTAATATACTCTTTTTATAAATATAAGTCCTTATGGTTTGCCATTCCTAATCTAGGTCACGTCCTACAGTCAAATTGGCTCTGATACCATCTCTGTCGGGCCCCCGGATTATCAAACCCGGACCCTCTGTGTATTACAGCACTAGTCCCAGATCAAAGCTAGTGCACACAGTCAAACAGAATGGAAAACATCACCAACAACGATTTATTACAGTAAATAAGAGTACTGACCACAAGGTCTCATTATTACAATGGAGGTTTAAGACCTCGCACACAAGAAATAAAGCGGAAGCAAATAAAACTCGAGGACGACCCATCAATTCGCCACAGGCAACTGACTGGGGAAGCGCGACCTAGTCCTCCGGGAAGAATCCATCACAGCCACACGCGAAGCAGTAGTCGTAGTCACCTTCTTGAGCTTCAACTTCCTCTGAGATGTTATTTTTAAGTGTAGCATGTGAGTACATAAAGTACTCCGCAAGTCTTGGGAAAAATGCATAGATGCAAGGCTTAACAAAGGAGGGCCATATGGTTCTTTTGCACAAAGCAATATTTGAAATCTCACTTACTACTAGTTATTTTCGAAGGCAACAATTAATGAAGTAAATGTTTTTACCGAATTAACTTTCTAGTGAAGGTTCCAACTACCAGCACTAGCTAACCAATTACCATTGGTCAAGTTTTGAACTGCGGGTTCCATCCACCCTCTCTGGCTCCATCCGCCAGGATTCCCTTCCGAGAGTTCCCTCCACCCTCGGAATACAAAACTTTTGATTTTAAAACCAAAGCCAGAAATCTACCATGTGAATGCATTCCTTGCCCGCCCTTGACCGTGGGCACGGCTATTCGAATAGTTTTACACCTTGCAGAGGTTGTACAACTTTACCCACAAGAGATAAATTATCCTAAAAGTCAACACGCTTCCTTTGGCATGAGACCCAGATAAAATACCACAAAGCCTTTACCTTACTCTAATCTAGCTAGATACCACCCGCTGAGGTTTCACCGCAGAAGGGTTAAATCCGTCCAATCTGAAGCCCCCTCTTGCGCCATATGAGTACAGTAAATCCCTGTCCCTCACTGTGAATAACCAGTCCATCCCTGGCATCCACTTTCCACTGGTGGCACCTATACTAGACTATCATAAGTTAGTCAGCTAGGTCGTACCCATATAGACTTGTGGTTGTACGGTTAATGCTCAGTTTGGACAAACACAAGCGTCGGTCCTTAATTGACTAGGGTGGAACATACACTTAACAAGTTCTCGTGCTTACTGCACCAACCCAAACAGCCATCCACCCTAATCTAAACCAACTTTCACATTTTTATTTTATTTTAAAAATCACAGTGACAACTCCAATTGCCACTTCACTTTCAAACACAAGGGTTCAATAATAAATCATAATTTCCCATTTTCAAGATTTTCCAAAGTTATTAGATAGCAAGACTAAGCATTAACCTACCATTCTAATATTCACAAAGATTAATAGTAATCTCATTATTGAGACAAAGGAAGTTCTAGGGTGACAAGGTACATGGCAATCAAAGTCAAATGAGGGCATAACAAAGTTGGAATAACTAATTCCTAAAGATTTGAACTAGAGATTTTATGTAAATAGCAATGCACATAATTTAAAATATTTTAAAACATTTCAAAAGCATAGGTTCAAGATGATCAAAGGAGACTTGCCTTCTTGCAGGGTTTCTGGGTCTTCTTGCTGCTGTGAAGAGGGATCGTCGACAACGTTGGAATCTACGCGAGGAAAGACGAAGCAACAAAACAATTAAATACAAACGAAAATTCAAATAAAATCCAAAAATTCAACAGAGGCCATAGCTGGATAGATTATTATTTTAGATGAATTTAGAAATTTGAATGGCTGGATTTGGAGCTAAAATGAGAAAGTTATGCTCATTTGAAAATCTCATATTTGAATAAATCGAGAAATTCGGAAATTTCTGACAGGTGGGACCCACTGGAGAATTAAATTTTAATTTCTATTTTTATTTTGAGAGACTGACAGGTGGGGCCCACTGAACAGTAACCACTGGCGGTCACTGACATGTGGGACCCACTGGACAGTGAGCCCACGGCTCAGCCTCTGACACATGGGACCCACTGGACTCCGGGCCCACTTGTCAGAGATAGCACAGAGAGGTGGGGCCCAGGCGGCAGTGGCCAGCGCAGACCGGCGGCCGCTGACGGGTGGGACCCACTTGTCAGCCCGGAAAATAAACGAAAAACTCAACCTCCGCGCGCGGAACCGAGGGCTCGAACGCGCGCCGAGGGAGTCGGGGGAGGGGAGAGCGAGCGGTGATAGCCAAGTGAGCGGGGAGGCTTTGCCTACCCATATAGGGCAATCAAACCTTTTGAGTTACCTGCCAGAGGGGAGGCCGGGGAAGGTGACCGGAGGCAGGGTCGTCGGCGGCGAGGGAGGGTCGGAGGGGTTCGGGTGACGCGTGAAATGCAATCCTTGAGCGAAGGGGGTTCGGTTGGAGGGGTCGACGAGGTGCGGCGACGAGCGGAGAAGGCCGGCGACGAGGAGGTGGCGGAGCTGGCTCGAGTCCTCCGGCGCGACGGCGCTCCGGCGGCGGGGAGGGGCGGCTGAGGTGTCGGGGAGGTTCGCCCGGGCGCGAGGAAGCTCGAGGTGGCGACGGCGGGCTCCGGAGACGACCGAGGCGGCGGCGAAGGCTCGCCGGAGTACCTACCGTGGGCGCACGGGAAACTCGCGGTGCGACGGCGCTCGGGGCTTAGGGTGAGAGGTGGAGTGCTCTGGGAGGTGGTGCGGGAGGAGGCGGAGCCGAGGGAGCTATTTATAGGGGCGGAGGAGGGGACACGTGCGCGCAATTGCTCACCGGTGTGTCGGCCGGAAAAAAGGAAGGAAAGGGGAGAAACGGGAAAGAGGGGGCGCCGATGGAAGGGGAGCCCGGGAGATCGGGGATTCGGTCGCGGTGGCGTCCGGGACTTCCAAAACCGAGGGGGGCCGGGTAAGGCAAGGCGGGATCCGGCGCGGTCTCGGTCGGCCGGCGAAAAAGGAAAGAGGGGAAAGGAAAAGGAAGGCGCCGGCTCCGCGGGGACGACGGATCCGACAGGTGGGCCCCGCGTGCAGTGAGAGAGAGGAGAGAGCGGGCGGGCAGTGCGGATGGCTGCCACGCGGCTCGGGGAAAAGATCGGGCGGTGGATTGAGGCCGGGCGCGAAGACGCGGCTCCTCCGAGCCGTCCACGCGTCGGGCGAGGAGGAGGGGAAGGCGAGGCCGCCGGCTGACGGGCCGGGCTCGCTGGACAGCGAGGGGGAGGGAGGTGCGGCCGGGATCAGGCCGAGCGGCGACGTGGGCGGATCTGGGCCGTCCACGCGTCGGCTGGAGGAAAAAGGGAGGGATTTTATTTTCAGAATTTGATTTTGATTTTCAGAAAAGGCTAGAAAATTATTTAGGCCTCAGAAAAATAAGAAAATACCTCCAAAAATTCCAGAAAAATTCACAGAAGCTCCTGGAGATATTTTGGATTTAATAAAATTATTTCCAACTATTGTTGATATTTAATTTTCATATTTTGAATTACTTTTTAAACTCTAAAAATAGTTTTTTTAAATTCCAGAAAATCCAGAAAGGCAAATAAAAGCCAAGTAAAATCCAATTACCTTAAAATAATTAATTTGAATTTAAATTTTTCAAAAAGCCAAATTTTGGGATGTGACAAACCTACCCCCCTTAGAAAGAATCTCGACCCCGAGATTCGGATGGACTGGGAAAAAGATCGGGGAACTCTTCTCTTAGATCCTCTTCACGCTCCCAAGTTGCTTCCGATTCTGAATGGTTGCTCCACTGCACTTTACAGAACTTGATAACCTTGCTGCGCGTACGGCGCTCTGCTTCCTCCAATATCTTGACTGGATATTCTGGATAGGTGAGGTCCTCCTTTACATTTATTTCATCTAGAGGCATCTGCTCTTCTGGAACTCTAAGACACCTTCTTAGCTGAGACACATGGAAGACGTCATGCACCTTTGACAGCTGAGGTGGAAGCTCCAACTGGTAAGCAACTTCTCCTCGTTTCGCCACAACAGGAAAAGGTCCAATGAATCTGGGAGCTAGCTTTCCACTGACTCCAAAACGTCTCATTCCTTTGAGAGGTGACACCTTCAAATAAACATGATCCCCAGGTACGAATTCTAAGCTTCTACGACGATTGTCCGCATAGCTCTTCTGTCTGGTTTGTGCTGTTTTTAATCTGTCTTCGATTAGACGAACCTGTTCTTCTGCTTGCTTCAGCACATCTGGTCCAAACACTTGTCCTTCTCCTGTTTCCTTCCAATACAATGGAGTCCTACACTTCCTGCCGTATAGGGCTTCGAACGGAGACATTTGCAAACTGGATTGATAACTATTGTTGTAGGAGAACTCTGCATAGGGCAAACTCTGATCCCAATTACTCTTGTTTGCCAGTACACAAGCTCTCAACATGTCTTCCAGGATTTGATTTACTCTTTCTGTTTGACCATCTGTCTGTGGATGATAAGCTGTACTGAAGTTTAAGTTTGTGCCCAAAAGTTCATGTAGCTTTTGCCAAAATCTCGAAGTGAACTGGGTTCCTCGATCTGACACAATCTTCTTTGGAATCCCATGCAAGCACACAATTCTTGACATGTACAACTCTGCAAGTCTATCCCCGGAGTATGTGGTCTTTACTGGAATGAAATGGGCGACTTTTGTCAAACGATCCACTATAACCCAAATTGAATCGTGCCCTGTTTTGGTTCTTGGTAATCCAGTTATAAAATCCATACCAATTTCTTCCCATTTCCACTCAGGGATCTGCAATGGCTGCAGAAGTCCAGCAGGTCTCTGGTGTTCAGCTTTAATCCGTTGGCATACATCGCACAAGGCTACGTATTCTGCAATTTCTCGTTTCATACTTGACCACCAATACCTCTCCTTGAGATCTTGGTACATCTTGGTACTCCCAGGATGAATTGAATATCCAGATTCATGGGCTTCCTTCAATATTAACTCCTTTACCTCTTTCTTTTCAGGTACAATAATTCTTTTCCCAAACCAAAGGGTACCTTCTTCATCCTCTGAAAATCCCGAGGCTTTCCCTTTCTTCATATTATCCTTGATCTCCTGGACATACTTGTCCTCCTTTTGAGCTGCTCTGATTTGATCTTCTAAGGTTGGTTGAACTTCCAAAGTGGCTAGAAATCCTTCCTCCACTACTTCTAGGTTGAGCCGTTGGAACTCTTCTTGAAGGGCAGGCATACTGTCCTTAATCCTCAGCTTGGCACAATCCTCCGAGCCGTCCACGCGTCGGGCGAGGAGGAGGGGAAGGCGGGGCCGCCGGCTGACGGGCCGGGCCCGCTGGACAGCGAGGGGGAGGGAGGTGCGGCCGGGATCAGGCCGAGCGGCGACGTGGGCGGATCTGGGCCGTCCACGCGTCGGCTGGAGGAAAAAGGGAGGGATTTTATTTTCAGAATTTGATTTTGATTTTCAGAAAAGGCTAGAAAATTATTTAGGCCTCAGAAAAATAAGAAAATACCTCCAAAAATTCCAGAAAAATTCACAGAAGCTCCTGGAGATATTTTGGATTTAATAAAATTATTTCCAACTATTGTTGATATTTAATTTTCATATTTTGAATTACTTTTTAAACTCTAAAAATAGTTTTTTTAAATTCCAGAAAATCCAGAAAGGCAAATAAAAGCCAAGTAAAATCCAATTACCTTAAAATAATTAATTTGAATTTAAATTTTTCAAAAAGCCAAATTTTGGGATGTGACAGTGGTTGGGTACGGATCCCAAAACCGAGGGTAGGACACTTGCCCTTGATCGGCTGGCTATGCCACCGCCAAAGCTCTGAGGCCCGTTGAAGAAGAAAGGAAGACTAGAGAACTTTATTTATTTCTTTGCTTTTTGATAACGATACAATACTGTCTCTTTTATAGAGATGACTAAACTTGACCCCTAAGAAACATATCTCTATATTAAGAAAACTAATACTTAATAATAGAAAACTTATCACTAATACATAGAAATAATCTAAAAAAATAAGTCTAAATAATAAGAAAATTAATTATTATATTCTTAATCCACGATATACCGGCGAACCACCCAATTTCAATCGTGCTACAGTACCCGTGGGTACTGTTCATGCATGTTCATGGTTGCTGCCGTGCTCACGGTACTGTTCATTTGTCTACTGCATGTACGCCGGGATCCTAAGCCGTAACACTAGGTAGGGCAACTCCATGCTTCATTTCTTATTTTTGAACACTCTATTCTAGGTGTAATGGCGCTTGATGATCTTACTGTTAATGTCAGTCTTTCAGAGTCTTTGACTGCCAATGATTTATTCGTTTAGCACTGCATCATATATTCATATGGCCCAGTTGTTAATTGTTAGAAAGCAAAGAAATGCACGCACATGCTTATAAGGCAAAACTAGCTATTATCCAAGATGCCTCTTTATTATGTAGTGACCCTTTTTTAAATGTTCAGAAAATTGGATCGATGATGAGCTAACACAGATTTGTTTTTTACCATGACTACATTGCAGAGTTATTCATACCTTTATATGCAGCAGGACAGGAATAGAGCTATCAGAACAATCAAATTTTCCAGGTAATTACATGAATTATCTAAAGTATTTCACTATTTGAAGAACTACTGCCTGTTTGTGAGATTGTGTTATGTGCATGCTTGCCACACATGCGAGTGAGCTATTGTTAGATTCACTCAAATTGTCAAGTTAATGCTGCTTGTCTTAGATGTTGAGTAATCGAACTGCCGACTGCTTGTCTTGGATGCAAGTAATTGAGCTATAGTTAGATTCATTCACATTGTCGAGTTACAAGCTGACATTAATAAAGATGGAATGGTTCCCTCTTATAGCGAAATTATCGAAGTTACTTAAGTCTTTCTGGTTCATTCAACATCCATGGACATATATCAATTCCAAAATAGCAAACAACATTATTTTCTGTGTTATCCTCCATTTCTTGAGCAGAATGAATGGTAGGACATTTTCTAAGGATGCAAGGTTGTTAATGTTTATCCAACAGCACACAAAAATATATCTAATAAACCTTTTTCCTTGCTGTGCTGAATTATGCTTGTTTTAGCAAAAGCTATTTTATGATCGAAGTTCTTATATGTACATGGCTCTGGTTAATTCTGGAATGAATTTTCCTCACAATTTCTTTCTGACGGTGAATATTCCTCTGAAAATTAAGTTTTCTTGTGGTATTTGTCCAAGAAGATTATTTCTACCAACGATGATATGTGTAAGAGGAATGGGAAAAGGGAGGACAGATGGTGTTGTTTTTGTGATAATTTTGAAACTATTGATCATTTGATACACTTTCCAGTATAGCATCATTTGATGGTTGTCTAACATTGCATTGTATGCTTTTCACTTTTCCAGGAACGTGTTAAGGTCTTCATTGAAGATACCAGTGATAAAGATATTATACTAAATATTCAGAACTTATTTCAGAGGCTACATTGACAGTGCTGTTGTAGTTTTTTTTTGTTGGATGTTGAAGTATTCATGTCAACTAAGTATTAATGTAATTTGTTCTCAAGCACATCCAAGTGTTGATGTTTTTTTTGTTGAATGTTGAAGTATTTGTGTCAACTAATTATCTGTTAAAATGCTTTTCTTAGTATAAATGCCTTTTTTTTGGGTTTTTTTTAGTTTTTAGTATTATTTTGGGATTTTTCTAAAGCATTAACCACCAAACTGTGTTATACTGCTACTAGTACTGCGTTAGTACTGTTGATGTATTTTTTAGTATCTTTATTATTATATAAATGTGAATTGGTGGTCGTCGGTTCGTTCTTCCTCCTCTCTTCTCAGTCATCCGATCAAAAATCAGTCGTCTAGATCTGCATGTAGGTAGTTTCTTCGCTCCTCGTAGAAAAGATCAGGCCGACGTGTGGGCCGCACTCCTCCTCTTCTCTTCCCCCACATCCTCCGCCTCCCGCAATCACTCCACCTCCCGCAACCACCACCTCCTTCTCTCCCCCGAACCCTCGTGCCGTGCCTACTCCTCCTCAACGCCGCCACCAATTCCTTCCTCGTACGACAACGTCTAGTCGCAGTCCCTCAACTTTCCCTAGCAGCGTCGCATCCCCTCGTCGCCGCTTCCCCAACGCATTTGCCCGCCGCCTCCTCTCCCCATTTGCCTGCTACCACCTCCCCACTATCACCTCCAGCAACCGTCGCCTCCTTCTCCCCCGAACCCTCGTGTCGCGCCTCCTCCTCCTCCTCCTCCTCCTCAGCGCCATGGTCGAAGGGGGCCGTGGTCGGAGGGGGAAGTAGTCAATGTCGAAGGGTCATGGTCGAAGGGGACAGTAGTTGAAGGGGCAGTGGTCGAAGTTGAAAGGGGTAGTGGTCGAAATCGGGGCCGAGCAGGCTAGCGCCGAGAATCAGGGCAACAGGGCACAAGCGCACCAGAGGTCTGCTAACGTACAACCACCAGCGATGGTCGACCACTCCCGACCTACGATCACACACGATGGTCAACGGTTTCTAACTTACGACCACGAGGTGTGATCGACGGCTTCTGATTTACGACCATGAGCACTGGTCGATGTGTTTCGACTTACGACCATGAGGTGTGGTCGATGTCTTCCGACTTACGACTACGAATGCTGATCGATGTGTTCCGACTTACGACCACGAGGTATCCTCGATGGCTTCCGACTTACAACCATGAACGATGATCGTCGGCTTCCGATGTACGACCATGAGCCATTGTCAAATGCTCCCGATTTAGGACCACAATCGAGCATCGACCGTTGCCAACTTAGGACCACCAGCGATGATCGACTGCTCCCGACTTATGATCACGCGCGATGGTTGATGACTTCTGACTTACAATGACAAGGTGTGCTCGAGGACTCCCGACCTATGACCATGAGGTGTGGTTGATGTCTTCTGACTTATAACCATGAGGTGTGATCGACGGTTTCCGACTTACTTGACGGATTTAAAAACTTTTCGAACATGTTTTTATGCATATTCTAAAATTTTTTACTACCCGTGAGTTTTAAAACATGTAGTATGATAAATTTTAAAAATTCGTAGCAATTCACGAGCATTCAACTAGTAAATATACTAATCAGGAGTTGATGGGTATGATGCAGGCCAACCTTCAAACCCATTGAACTGCAAAATTTTTTAAATAATTAATTTTTATTTGGAATTACAAAAATATACACACTTGGGCTAGTCATCCAATGATTGGGCGACTTGACCACGTCGCCCAATGGTTGGGCGATTAGTCCTCTAGTCGCCCAACCGTTAGGCGACTACTCCATTCATTTCTCTTTGACCTGACACCATCACGGACTCTCCTCATTTCTCTCACAAGAAGAATGAGATGAACTTGAGAGAGGCGAAAAAAGAGAAGAAGCAGAGAAGCTCGGGAGAGGGACAGGCCGAGATGGGGAGAAGTGGTCCTTGTTGCATGACACGGACGGTGTAAGGTATGGCATAATGACTACTAACCTTGCCGAGGTGTACAACTGGGTTCTTAGGGGCGTTTGTTCTCAGCCCCTCGTCGCCATCGTCGAAGTCATTCTGTAAGGTACAGTCGGATAATTTAGGGAAAGATATGCAAATGCAGCACTTCATGCAGTCAACTTACATATACCGTACTACTCGAAAATCACAACATACATGCAGGCCAAGATTGAGAAGGGTAAGTCACATATGGTCGATATGATGGGTAATACGAAGCATCATTTTGATGTGCTTCTTCAAGACAGATCTAGATTTGGGACTACTCGCTCTCTTTTTACCCACAAGGTGTGCCTTAGAGATCATGTGAATGAACCTAGTTATACATGCAATAAGCTAATGAATGAACCTAGTTATACATGCAATAAGCCAAGTTCTTTCACAAGCCATACTCTCATGTCCTCGTCACATATGGGACTATGACCATGGACCCATCAAACTTCATGTTGAATTACTTCACAAAGGAGAGGGTGTTGCAGGTGTGGTGCGGCGAGCTAAGAGCTTCAGGGTTGCGGGCAACTTTGCCACGTCGGATATTGCACAGAGGGTTTGGATTCCAAATCTTAACCTATTGAAGGGTAGGAAGGGCCGTCGGCAGAGTTATCGCATTAGGAACGATATGGACAGAGGGGAAGTTTGATTAGCGAGTAGACGTTGTGGGCATTGTGGCCAAGAAGGCTACACTGCAAGACATTGAGAGGGGCCTGCTGACGAGTAGGAACACCGACATGAAGTGTCGTGTACCTTATTGTGATGCGTGTACTGGTATTTTGATTACAAATACTATCATGGTGTAATTTTATTTGCAAACTTTAACATCATTTGTACTGTAAATCTGTGAAGTACTGTGCACCTTGTTGTTCTATGTGTACTGGTACTAACAGTACAAATGTTATCAGGTTGCAACTTTATTTGCGTCACGTTGTTACCTACACTCTTTTGTACGATGTACATATGTATAATGCATATCCACGCCATCTTGTGCATATAAATGCGTACAACAGGAGATAGTATCGTGGTACAAGCATCTTTGGGCGTGGTTACTGGTAAAAGGTGCCTCGAGCTACTCACATAGAGTGTTGCAGAGGTGGTGCCTTGGACGTGGTTGGCCGTCATTATAGTGGCATGCACATATGCAACTAGGGTTTGTGCAACAGTATGTGGGATCATAGAAACTTCCTATCTTGACGATATCCTCGTAGCTCCTCTCGCACAACATCTATTGGTGGATATCATCATTCTTCTCATTGAAATTGTCAATCCATGCCTCCAACTCTAAGATTCGGTTCCACAATGTATCCACGTATGTCACAACATGGCGTTCATGAAGAGAATCGATTCAGCGGACAAAGTCGTATTTTGCCATCTGCTAGAAAAAGGGTTAACATGGAAGCTCTATTAGCAATAACAGAAAATAAACTATTGGCTACTTGTACCCCAGAGTGTACACATCGGAAGAAATGTCATCCACCATTGAAATGGCCATCCACGACCTGCACGACCGCGTCCTCCCTGTATCTACATTTTGGCCATACCGGTTGAGCACATTTGTTTGGCATCAAGCGGTCGTTAGGGCCAAAGTTCTCCCTCTTTTCCAAGAGACGGTCTTGCGTTGGCAACCCTAGTTGGACTAGGCTCTTGACGTCTGCCATTGTATGTTACTGTAGGACGAAGAAGGTTCTTTTTCCACGGTTTGAAGGGTCGAGTGCTCCTACTTTCGGAGCGTGTGGTTTGCATTTTATAGCCCGTGGAGCTGCTTTGTGTAGTGGGTAGATCAAAGGAGACAGTTTTGCAAAGTGACTAGACTAGAGGGCCAACTTTACGCAGTGACAAGACCAAACGGATCAGCTTTCAATAGTGACTACACCAGACAGGCTAGCTTGCGCAGTGACAAGACCATACGGGCTAGCCTTGCGCGGTAAAAATAATTTTGTATTTTTGGAATAAAAATTGATTATTTTTTTAAAAAACTCATGAATTATCTATTGCATCGCAATAGTATTTACCTTTCTA
Organism: Dendrocalamus latiflorus; assembly: GCA_017311315.1. Lineage (NCBI taxonomy): Eukaryota > Viridiplantae > Streptophyta > Magnoliopsida > Poales > Poaceae > Dendrocalamus > Dendrocalamus latiflorus. Next base: position 7,144,535 of record CM029666.1, on the reverse strand, counting down.
CTTACGAATCGTTGGTACCTTAATTGCCTCACAAAAATTTTCAAAAAATTTATCGCACTACTACAACATACGACGATCACAAAATATTATTGTGAGTCTAACAAATTTCGTACCATTCATAATCTACGAAAATCACAAATGAATCAACTGACAATGTCTGCCCTTTTAAAAAACAATAATAACTTACAAACAAGATTTGCTAAATGTTACCTACCTACAGCAATTGTCATCCCCCCAATTATTTTCATCGGATTAATAAATAATTACATATTTTTAACAATCGGCTTACGGTTGAGTGACTAGAGGATTATTACCCAACCGGTGGGCGACATGTGCCAAAGTGACTCGATGGTCAGGTGACATGGTCAAATCGCCCCACGGTTTGGCGACTTGGCCACGTGTCGCCCAACTGTTGGGCGACTAGCCTAAGTCGCCCAATGATTGGGCGACATGAGGTCAAAAATTCAAAAAAATCAATTTGTAGGTATATTTCTATAATTATGAATAAAAATTGATTATTCAAAAAAATTCTTGAACTGCACGTGGCTTTGTTTTGGGGCTACTGTAGCTGCAATAGTCTGGTGGCCTGTGCGGGTGGGCGCGGGCTGTCCGCAGCACGCCCCACTTGCACCACTACCACTGATCCGTTTGCTTCTCACACCGAATTTGCCGCTTCCCCACGGCGGACACAGTCATCTTCTTGACCGTCGCTGGCGCACGTAGATGTACTCATCGCCAACCGCCCGACACTGTGCCCACGACCGGCCGGCGGGACCCCAATCTCCTCGTTGCACCGCCACTGGTCAGCCGCCGCCAAGCTGTAATTCTATGGTTTGCTGCTCCGTGAACCCTAAAAATCAACCTAACTGGAGTACGAATCTTGGGACATGATTAGAAGCTGAAAATTCGACCGATTTTCTGCTAGAAATCAGGCGACTGATTCCCATCAAAACCCAACAAAAGTTTACACTACCGAGGCCCCTCGAGTCCATCAAAAGGGAGGACCAAATCGCACAGCTGCTGGGCTCCAGGAGAAGATGCTTTCCGCCATGTGCACGATCGAATCACCTAACCCCCTACCGATTTATCTTTCTACGTACCTTGTATGATTATGAACAAAAGCCACTTTTGACCGTATTTAATATGAGTCTCAATTATAAAAATGGCACTACCTACCGCTTGATAACGGAGCGACAGGTTACTCGGGACAACACGTAGCATCTGCCACCTGGTCACCAGACGGCAGGTGCCTCAGGCCGATAGTGGCGCACCTGCCGCCCAGTTACCGGCAGTAGGTTCCTCAAGCTGACACATGGCGGAGCTAATGCGCACAGTGAGCTGCCACATGTCAGGCTGAAGCACCTGTCGCTCGATCACCGGATGACAGGTACGCCATGTGTTAACCTGAGACACTTGCTATCTAGTCACCGAGCGACAGATGCCACGTGTCACCCCGTGGAACATGCTGCCCCAATCATCAAGTGGTAGGTAGTGTCATTTTTTGCAATTAAGGCCGAGAGTGTACAATTTTTTACAAATAGCATGTCAAATACGGCTATTTCCGCTAATAACTCCGTGATTATGCCTACGTATATTATTGTCGATCGCTTGCGCGCGCATGGCTTGCCGGCCAATTCATGCACCTAGCCAGCCAGCTTAGTTCTCGCGCGCTGCATGACATCTGCTTCTTGCTTGCATGTCACCCTTCGCGTGCACACACTCCTCCTCCGGTCCTCCCCACCACTAGTGCCATTGTTGACTCTTGCAAGCGCACAACGTGCACATACGCACATGCGCGCATGCACGTTATCCAGAGTACTACCACTACTATAAAAAAAGGCTAATACTAAACGCTTTATCACAGACGATTAACCAAAACCGTTAGTATTAAATACAATCATAGACTGTTTTGGATTAGGGACCGTCTGTGTTGCTGCCAGGACTAAAAACCGTATATGAAGATGTAATATCACAGATGATTCATGGTGAAAACCGTCTGTAATACTTCATAGATGGTTATTAACAAGAACCATATGTGATATTACAAAAATTATAGTCGGTTTTTTATCTGGACAGTTTATGATACTTCATAGACGGTTTGTATTAAAAATTGTGTGTGATAATTAATCATCATATACGGTTTGTATTAAAAACCGTCTGTGATATTTTGCCACCCAATTTGGCCGCCCCCTCTATTCAAACTTTTAATTTGAACCCGAGACAAATTCGAATCCGAGTAGGATTCTATTCCGAAACACCTTCAGTAAAACGGGCATAATTTTTGCATACGGTGTCCGTTTTTGACATTCTTGTACTCATTCAAAAGCTAACGACGGTTGATAGTTAGAATCGTCTATAATGTGTGAGTATCACAGACGGTTTTTGTTAAAGGCATCTATGATAATATCCTTCACAGATTGTTCTTAATACGAACCGTCTGTACTGCAGGTTGTCGGTGATGATCTATGTTATTACTGATCCATAAACTCAGATGGCTCACAAAATCATCTGTAATAATATTTTTAAATCGTATGTGATGATTTTTTTTCATAGTAGTGTACGAACGTTAGATAGGTCATGGTCTCTAGCTATACCTGTACTGTCGCTAGCAAGTTCACTAGCTATACGTGACGGAACAAAACATTCAAACCATGAGCATGCATTTGGGACAAGACGATGGACGAACACACACGTACGTCAGAACCCAAGGAAGCATCCAAAGCTAGCACGTACAGGATAGAGACAAATGCACGTACATGCATGTACGGTCGTTGGTACCTAATCCGCACGTACATGCATGTACAGTCTTTGGTACCTAATCCACATGTGCATGCATGTGTACGGCGGCCGGATGGAGTGGGAGGATATACCCACTAGAAGTAGAATTGCATTTCACTGTGTCTATGGATATGTATAAGATGGGAGTTCTGCTTTAAAAAAACTAATACTAGACGTCTTATTATAGATAACTTATCAAAACCGTTAGTATTAAATATAATCACAAACGATTTTAGTTTAAAGACCGTCTGTGTTTCTGCCAGTACTAAAAACTATATGTGAAGATGAAATATCACAGACGGTTCATGGTGAAAACCGTCTGTAATACCAAATATCACAGACGGTTTTAATGCAAATCGTCTATGATACTTCACAGACGATTTGTATTAAAAACCGTCGGTGATAATTAAGTCATTACAGACGGTTTGTATTAAAAACCGTCTGTGATATTTCGCCGCCCAATTTTGCCGCCCGCATTATTCAAACTTTTAAATTGAAGTGGTGTCACGATCTCTTAACTACTGATTGGTTCCACTACCCAAATACCATTATATATGTTGCCTATACGCCTCCCCCAAACACTCCAAACCGATGCACCGCCTAGCTACCTCCCCAAACCGATCGAAGCGCTACCTCCCCCAATGACACCGACTACCTCCCTGAGCTCCTCTGCCTCCGATTGTGACCCCTCCCCTCTCTTTCTTGATGCTTGAATATGAAGTTTTTTTTAAAGCCATGCTTGAATACCTTAAGCTGGAGGCGGATTTGGTGTTGGACGGGGACAACGGCAAGGAGTGCACCTACTACGGTGGACACCTCAAATGTCAGGTTGTCTTCTCCTACCTCACCTGCCTAGCCGCTAGCCCCACCGAGGTCTGCATCACCTGCAGCCTTGCTTGCCATGACGGCCATGAGGTGACTCGTCTCTATGTTCCAGTGTATTTTGCCTTGTAAATATCTTGTTGCTCTTGTGGTTGAGTGCGTTGGTTCTGGATACAGCTGGAATGCTGGATTAATGTCTATTGGGGTGAGGAAGGGAATAGAGCAACAAACGGCTTACGACCACAGCTTATGACCACGGCATACGACCATGGCTTACGATCACGGCATACGACCGTGGCTTACGACCACGACTTACTACCACGGCGTACCAAAGCAACCAAATAATAGCACATACAACTTGAATAACGAGCCACCAAAGACATGATGCCAATCATAAATAGGCTTGCTCTGGTTCATTTGCATTCTCTGATTGCGTTGTTTTATAGCGTAATTAGAGAATGTTGATGAACTGAAGGAGACCTATTTATGATGTCGCGAGAACCGTCTGTGATAATAGACTATCACAGATAGCTCATAGTAAGAATCATCTGTGATAACTGTTATCACAGATGGTTCTAGTTAAGAAAACCTCATAATAGATTATTACAATTATCACAGTCTGTAATAACTATTATCAAAAACCATCTGTAATGTCCTTAGAGTATTACGGATCCATAAGTACAGACGGTTCAGAAAACCATTTGTAGTAATATTTCTGAACCGTCTATTATGAGTTTTTCTATAATAGTGTTTTAGTATTTCCCCTGTATATATTGGCAAATGAAGAGCACCATGCGTTCCTGTAAGAATCTGAGGGCTCAATTAAGCTCACTGTTATGGATAGGAGCAAAACTGTGTTACCTTTGTGTACCGCTAGTGGCCGTCGCGTTCGTGCATGTCGTGTACTCACTGTTCGCGTAGCCCCGTCTCGTTCCAGGGGCCACGTGGACGCGTAGGCTACTTATGCATGATTGGCTTTGTCCCGTCGCTGCCAAGCGTGCTCCCGCTACATGCACCACCACGTACGTATACGACGAAGTATCAGAACGTGCTACGTTTAACAACCCTTGAGGCCTGGTTTGGATGTGTAGGGGATAAATGGTGTCTTTAAAATTTCTCGTTAGTATTCACTGATACTTTATTTCGATAGTTATAGAGCTATGAAAATTAGGATAGAAAGCCAACATCAAAACTAATAAATCAAAAAACCAAAAATTCGAAACAATCAGTGGTCAGGCGATCAAACTGGTGCCTAGCAGTTGGGCTGCTGGCTAGGTGCCGATTTGACCAACCTCGGATGGTATGACCAGTGGGAGTGTGGTATGACCACTCCCCTATTCCAGAACTGAGAATTTCAACCTGAGTTGGTGCAACTTTTGCTGTAACTCTAAAAATCCAAGTCCAAAAGATATAAATTTTACACACACCTTGTTTAAGGTCTTATGAACATATCCCAACTAAGGATCGTAAGAATCCATGTCAGAATTCATATCTTTTTTAAGAACAAACAAGATCGCATCAAAACCATGCAAAAAATCAAAACCGGGCAAAAACCAAAAATGAGTAATTTGACTTGCTCGTGGATAGAGGATGGCTAAGATGGCTCTAGATGTATTTTCATATGTCACAGTAAGAAGGAACACCAAGAAAATTGAGGCAAAAACAACCGAAACAAGAAGACTCTTGGGGAGGTCAAATCTAAGCAAACTCGAGCAACTTCACAAATTTACCAAACCTGATGCCTAGATGGATAGAAATTAATTTCTATGATACATCTCTATCACTTACTCATCCTTGTCATCTAGCAAAATCAAGAAGAGGAGAGAGAAGATCAAAATCAACTAAAACAATAAGAATCCAAGAGATAAACAAAATTGATATATTGCTACTTGATGATAAATATTTTACAGCCACTTTACTTGGAGGACAAGAGATCACCACAACACTCATCATTCTCAAAATCTAACCCTAGAACACTTGGCTTCCATAAGTAAAGCTAGGATGGTTGCATGATTAACTAGCAAGTCTCCATCCCAACCTATTAAAAACAAATCAACCAGCCCAATCTAACACTAATTAATTGAATCCACTTAGCACAAATGGAGAAATCCATTAACCCCACATAACATAGATTTACTCACACGCTACACTTATACACATGTTTTAAAACATGTAAGCCTGAATTCATAAGTCCCTAGCCTATGATACACCTTGATCTCATTAGCTTCTTCTTAACCTAAACTGCTTTCCCAAGCACTGCTCAAACGCCACGGTATTGATCCAAGATAGTTTCTAGTATTATTAGTCAACTTACTAAAATATCTTTTCTTGACCTGATCTTTATCTTCTCTTAAAGCAATCATTATTCTTACGACATGTAAGTGCATCACTGGCTTGTTACACATTGGTAAGTCTCTCTCATTCTAGTTCCATTGGACCACGCCTTACTTAGACTGACCAAGTCACATGGTGCAACCCATTACTCAAACTTCCCTTCAATATTTCCCGCCTTTCTCATGCCATGCTTGAGCTCAGCCATCTCACCCGACTCTTGATCGTTTTGGGTTTCAACTCCTCTATGAGCATAGCCCAATTCTCACCGTTGATCATGGTTGACACCAAGCCTCCTTGCACATCCAAAGACAAAAAAATTATTTTCAGACACAAGTTCTTCATAACTTGATCTATGTTAGCTGAAATATGCATTATGCAACACATATACATTGACCTAGGTCAAATCAAATCAAACCATGACTAAAATTCCCAAAATCTCAAATTTCACCCAAAGAAACCTCTCCTATTGGTCAGACCGCTGGAGGTGGCTAGTTTGGCCACTGTCTCTGGCCGATCAAACCACCAGAACTGCAATCAGTCCAGTAAAACTGAAAAACTGCAAAATTCAAATGACGTGAGGTCGTCCAAACAAGGCGTGAAGTGAAGGTTCCAAACTAGTCATATCTAGTATACGTATCAACGGGTGGCCTTAATTACAAGACACGCCGAACTGCAACTTGATTCTTCGGAAGAATTAAGACAAACCAAAGGATGTCTACTAAAAAGAGATCTTGCCCGTGCATGACGCCCATACATGAATGCATGAGTTGGCTCAAAAATGATGAAGAATTCTTTGGTGGTGCACGGTGATTGATCCTACACACCGAAAGATAGACAAAAATGAAAAATTAGTGCGGTGAAGAAGTATCATCAAACAGAGCTACATATAGCTCGTGTTTGTCAATTATATGCAGCACCCGCGTCATGCTGGGTGGTTCCATTATGAGTCCTATACTCCTATGTGCCGGTCGGCCCGGTCCTATGTATGCGTGGTTTTTCATGCATGCATGCATAGCCTTTTGCACAGTGATGGCTTATGGAATTTTCGAGCTAGCTAGGGTAGGGAATCTGCAGTGTCACTTCGTGCTTCCACTAGCTACTCTTTCTATCGCACCTTTGGAAATTGCAATTGGTTTGGGAGTTTGATTTGTCCATTGTAAGGAAGAAACTCTGAACTGATGGACTATGAAACCCTCCTTGTACCACTAAATTGTGAGCATGTTCTTTTAAGCTATGACTAATGGTTTTTGCATACGCTTTTCGAGATGATAGTGGACGATGGAGCTGACGATGCACACGGTTTTAGATCCAAAATCCACTTCAAGAAACGGACCCTTATTTTTGACTTTCGGAGAAGTTAAAAGCCAAAAAAAATAGACTAAGACCCACTTCTCACTCTAGTCAAAACCCAGTCAAAGCAAACCCACTACCTTCCACCTCGGTCAACTCGCCACTGACTTCCTCCTACTTGCACCTCTCCCTCTGCACAACTCTTCTGAGCTCAGATGGTGCAATAACTCTCGTGCAAAAGTGCAATAAATATGAATGTTTTGTACAGTAATCTAAAACTTACATCATCAAAATATATTCAATATGGATATCATTTTGTTAAGCTATTTTTTTATAACAACTAGCAGGGTAGCACGTGCAATTACGTAGCTAGATTTATTATAATATAAAATGATACATCTTAGATATTTGAAATCATAAAAAAAAACGTGTAGCCCAAACACATCTTGAAGAGCCAAAGAGAAGAAACCATGAGGTCTTGTGGAATAATCCATTCCATAGGACTTTCAAAAGAATCTTTAGAAGGCATTCTTTTGATCCAAAATCCCTTCATTCTTCTCCCGTTGTTCGAAAACGGACTTTAATGGTCAAAGTTTGTTTTTTAGATGATTTTCTTTCTAACTTTTACGATGAATTGATAAAAATATCTAACTATTCCTTGCAAAAAAAGCGACGAACTATTATCTTACGTTATCCTATAAATCCAACTTTACTAAAATATAGGCGATGTGCTTTAAATAGGATCTCCCCATTTGGTTCTTGTGATGACAAATTCGCTAAGGGCATGTACAATGGTATGAGCTAATTACTAGCTCTAAGCTAACTTCTCTAATGATATTAACTTTTAGCACATAGCTTATAACATGAATAGTCCCACATGACATCCTCATATAATCTTGGAATGTGTGTATGAGACTAGCTCTTGATCAAGAGCTAGCTTTTCTCTCTCTTCTATTAAAATATGAAATAATATGTTTAGAGCTAGCTCATAAATCACCATTGGACATGCCCTAATATTGTTTCATGTGACCAGTCCAACTGAGTCTGTGCATATTCATGGTCAAAGCTTAACAATTTGATTGCACACGTTCCAGAATGGCATTTAGTAATAAAGGAAGGAACTGTTAAATTTAGTCAAACTACTTTGAAACATGACTTTGATGGTTGATGGCTCTGCCACTTATAGCCCATCAATCCATTGTAGTCTCTAAGTTGAACATCCATGATGGCTTATTAAGGTCCGCTTGCACATATGGAAATTTCATGAGAATTCTTTGAGAATTGCACAATTTTATCGCAAAATCCTGTGCTCCGAATAGGTCCTAAAATTTTGGACTCTGAACACCGCCTTCAGTGTTCAAGGTGGATTCAGATGGAAATGAATAAAACCATTTGGAATGTTGTTGTATGCCATCCGGGACCTACCAATTATCAACCCAGACCAGCACCTTATAGGAACAAATATTATCTAGAAGAAACAAAAGCAATAAACTGAAGGGTTTTGTTAAACATCATCCGGATTGTTGAATTCTCCTCCTCCCCCTTGAATTCTACCCTCTTCCCCTTGAAAAAAATCTCCTCCTTTCAAAAATAAAGAGTTTTTTGATCTCTAATCTAAAGGTAACAAATTTAGATAATAGTTAAGAAAAAACATCCGAATGATACTTATACACTCTCCTTCTCTAGCCGCGTCGTCCTGTAGATGATTATCCTCTGAATTCCAGCATTATCTGAGATGACATCTTTTACACGCTGCTTACGCGGCTGCTCCACTCGACCACACGCGCCACAACCTCCGGACAGATGCGAAACATTATGTCCACCCTATCTATGCTCGTCACGAAGTGGACGCTGATGTACGTCGTCTGCTGCCAGGGCTCTGAGCATGGCAGCACGATCTCCGTCTGCAGCATGCGGAGCGTGAACATCGCGAAGCCCGGCTACAGCAAGAGCCAAGAGGAACGCATCTCCCGCCCCTGCACTATGGGCTCCCAAAGCGGCAAAGACACACCTCTGAACGCCGCCAACCTTAAGCAGCAGCCGTCGTCGCCACTTATTCTTCCCACTCTTTAATTTGACGATGGTGGCGTACGTCCCGGCCGATATCCCGGATTCCCGGTGCGGGTCCGACCATGTGAGCGCTATCATCTCCTGCCTCTGTCGTCGTGCGTCCGTACGCTCCCCGGGGGGGGGGGGGGGGGGGTGCGTGCTTCATCTAAACGGCGGGGGTCGCAAGCGCTGCAGCTGTCCACGTGGTCGCCGTTGCTAGCGACACAGCTCGCCTTCCCTGTATGCGTACCTGTTTGTCAGGCTCCGGTTCACGCTGTTCTCGGCCAACACCGTCGCGCTGCTCACCATAGGCCCGTCGGTGCTCGGTTTCGAGCTATCGTCCCGGTCTCCCGGAAGCCTCAAGGATGTACTGTGCCGGCCGGGTTCTGCCTCCGAGGCCTTCATCGTGGCCGCGCTCGTCGGCCTCTGGACCGAACCTGCTTCAAGAGTTCCTACCCAGTACGTCCAAGTGATGCAGAATTGATGATGTAGACCGTGATAGGCGCTCGCCGGCACGATGGTGACGTCTCCGAACTCTTCAACTGAACTTGTGTACGATTTTTCTTTTTTCTTTCCTTTCGCAATCTTAGGTTTATTAGTACCCATGCAGACAATTACAGACATGCATGGAGATAGTAATTAGACTCGGACGCCACAACTCACAGATATTCCATACGTGAAATACCTATGTCTTCTCATTGTTACAATAATCATGTATTAGCACTTCAATATCTTATCCCTACTTGCAACTGAACTTGAACTCGTGTTTTGTACATATTGGAGTTGTATTTGCCATATATTTCTAAATCATCTAATCAATCGCCATGGGATAATCTGGACCAGCAAAAAAAATCGGATCTTTCTTTTTTTTACATATTGATATGGTAATTGCTAGCCTTTCCGAGCGAACATAGTAGCTTTTTCTATAATTTTAATAATATAATAGATGGTCTAAACAGATTGCAAATGAGATAATTAGTTTAGAAGATATATACTTACAAGCTTGCAACAGCACCCCACGTTCCTCTCTTCCTCGCCACTCCACACCCAGACAATGCAGTAAATCTCGATAAAAGATGCAATAAACGCCTATAGAAGGTGCAATAATGCCATTTGCAATAAATGTAAAAGAAGGATGCAGTGATCTCGGTCGTGCAATATATACATAGTAGTCAAACGTCGAATAGAGCAATATATATTGACGTTGCCTTTTGGGACACTAGCTAAGATTTACACTAGGAAAAAACGTGCCTACAGCTGCGTGTGTCTTCACTCTTTAGGCCGTACACATGCATGCTGTGGCCATGCATGCACAGAGTTTGTTGCCTTATTGGCATCCATTGGGACGACGAAGGAAGAAGGCGCCAAGTCTTTCTTTTCGAGGTGCATGCTGGGACCCTGGAAATGACCCTGTAGTTTGGAGCTGGGAAGTGGCCAGCCATATGGAAGGTAGCAAGCGTGTGATGCCCCGGAAGGAAACCAGTCCCCCACATCCCCGACGACGCTTTCATTGGACGGTATCCAACATGTGATCGAGCCTGATCAATCCCCGGGGTCCGGCCCCATGCTTGCCTAATAGCTAGCTAGCTAGCTCGCTCTCTCTCTCTCTCTCACACACACACACAAAGCCAAAAATCCTATATGTCAAGCTATATGCATATCTCTTGCAAAAGCTGGCTAGCTATAGCTTCATGGATCGATCATCGATCGCATATATGCATGTGGTTGAAATACTGAAGGCCTGATCAATGCCATAATATGAGCACTGATCATGTATATGTGAACCCCAGCCCATACATAGGCAGTGGCTAGAGACCACTACTACCTAGACTAAGGGAGGTTATATCCCAGATTTATCAAGGCTTGCACTGATAAAAATCCTACACTCCAAACTGAAGTCGAGGTTGTCATAGGCCTAGATCCACCCTTGTACATAGATAAGTACTGGTGGTGATCGGTTCGGCTGAAAAGCTTGTGGCTTATGGCTGAAAACACTGTAGCTGGCTGAAAAAAGCACTGTAGCTGACAGAGGCTTATTTAGCATAATTAAATTTAAAAAAATTTAAAAATAAAAAAATATGTTAGCCCATTACGTATAATACAAACAAATACGGGAAAAAAAACCGGCAAAAAAGCTCAACAAAAAGCTAAAAGTTCAGAAAAAAGACGAAACTTATGAATAGTGAAAAATAAGCCAGAAGCCGAAGCCGAGTTGATCAGGGCCAGTTATAGCAACGATCTAGCATTACTTGTTGTAAACTAGCTAAGTGTTGGTAGTGTGTGTATATCAGGAAAACTGTATCGCCGGAATTTCACCAGTAACCGGCAGTTATTGGCCTTATCGGTGGGGACGGGTAAAATTTTATACCGAGCAAAAAAATTCGGATTCGTCAAAATTCATCTAAAAATTCAATAAAATAAAAAATTTCAAATTTCAATTCAAAATGTTCGGCTGAAATTTTGCAAAAATTCCGGTAACCGACGGTGATTGATGGTATTGCTGACCTCCGATAAATTTTTTGACTCGATACAATTTTTCCTGCTATATCCTACCGGACATAAGACCGGGGGACTCTCTGCCCCCTCGCGCGCCCACGTCGCCCCCGCCCGCGCGTCCGCCCGGCGCGTGGCGGGGGGTTTCCCGTACGGCCGGGGGAGGCGCTTCCCTCCGGTTTTGCAAAAATTACGTATAGGTCCTTTTTCCTCGCGAAAAGGTCCCTGCAGGTTTTTTTTTGAAAAAAAACCCTGGATAGCGCCCCGCGGGTTCCCGAAAATACGTATAGGTCCTTTTTTACTTACGTACAGGTCCTTACAGGTCCTCGATTTTTACGAAAAAACCCTTTAGCTTTCTCTAAAATACGTATGCACCCTCGATTTTTTTTAAAAAAAACTCCTCACGAATTATCGCCTCTTTTACTTCAGTATACACGGTGACTGGCGCGGCGTGTCGCCGCGCCTATGAGGCTAGTATATAGTACTTTGAGAGCTCAACTCAAGGAGTGATAAGGTCTTGAATTAATGTACAGTTGAATCGATCTCTCTCATACACAGATTGATTCCCAATATCAACGTCAGTATCAGATATCTTTTCTCCCTGCTGTTTCAAGCGTCGTGTCACAAGTACTAAATTGATTTGGCTGTCTCTAATTGATGCAGCACTATGGAACAAAAAAGAATATATAATATGTAGAAGTATTAGTTTCCTATACTCCATGCACATACTGCAATATATGTACAGCAGGAATGCCAGGAAACAAGACGAGCTAGCTAGCTAACACAAAATGCACATTCTAGAGATATCTCTACACAACCGTGCAGATAAGGTATACTTCGTATATTACGAGCCGGGGGAACGCCGCGCGGAGCGCCCCGCCACGTCGCCCCTGCGCGTGCTGCGGCCGGTGCGTGGCGGGGGAAATTTCGGTACGGTCTGGCGCCCCCTTTTGCGAAAAGGCCCCTCTGTTTTTCTGAAATTGCGTAGAGATCCTTGATTCTCGCGAAAAGGCCCCTGCTGGGTTTTTTTTGAAAGCGCTTTTTCTGAAAACACCCCTCCACTTTTGTATACTTTGTAGGATAGCGCCCCATGGTTTTCTAAATTATGTACAGGTCCTCGTTTAGTTACGTACAGGTCCTCAATTTTTTACGAAAAAGACCTTTGACTTTTTTGAAAATACGCATGTGCCCTCGATTTTTTTTAAAAAAACTCCTCACGAATTATCGCCTGTTTTACTTCGGCGCACACGGTGGCTGGCGCGGCGTGGCGTGGCGCCGCGCCTATGAGGCTAGTATATTCATATACATGTATACCTTATCTCGCTTACATACAAAATCTGTTCAACACAAAGATACTACAAAGCATCCTAACTATTGCAACGAAAAAATTGCAACAAAATATATTTCGTTGCAATAGTTAATATTATTGGCATGAATTATTTGTTTGTTGCAATAACTTTGTTTTATTGCCACAAGTCTAAATTATTGTGATAATTTTTATTTTTGTTGCAATAAATCAATTGTATTGCAACAAAAATAAATCGTTGCATTAATAATTACTATTACAGTAATTTCATACTGTTGCGATATGATATTACAACAATTGAAACTCGTGGTAATATAGTATACTTATCACCACGAAAAAATAATTCGTGGCAATAATAATTATTATTGCAACAAATTATATGTCGCTGCAATAGAATATATTACCATGATTTTATATCATTGTGATATTTATATTCTATTGCAACAAATATATATATATAGTTATAATCTCTACTCCTTAAAAATATGAGTTGGTGGTCATCTGTGCATTCTCCCTCAACTCTCCGCAGCACTTGTTCTCCCTCAACTCTCTGCAACAGTCCAATCAAGTGCGTATGTCTCCTCCCAAACTGTAGCTTTCCGGACCGCTCCACACTATGCCCACCACTTTCCTCCTTCGCTCTCTCTCTCTCTCTCTCTCCAAGTTCCCACTCCCCCTCTCTTGCTATGCTATCTCCTCCACATCGTCATTACCTAGCCATTGTCTCGCATCCTCTCTCCTCGCTTGCCCCCATCTACATCGCTGTCGCCCGATCGTCGTCCCACCCGCTATCTCCCCCTTCCACCCCACTGAGCCCTCCCCCTTTCCCTCCACCTCCACCTCGAACCGCCGCTGCCCCGAGTGAGCCACCTCATTGCCATTCCCTGACCGGATCTGGTCGTTGTTGTCGTCCTTGATCGGAGTCATCCTTTAGAACTTGCGATCGCCCGACATCGAGTGGGATGAGGGGTGGGAGCAGAGGGCTAGAGCGTCCTTCCCCCTAATTGACATGCGTCATTTTTACATATATTTTCCTCTCATTTACCCCATATATTTTTCATAATTTGAGATCATTTATCATCATTTACACGCTTTTATACAATTAATGGTCTAAATTGGACCATTTTACATTTTTGTAATTTTTTCGCAAGTCAGCCTGTCAAGGTGCATAATTTTCAAAATTGGCTTGCTAGGGCTACTCCATACAGATGTACGCATCACCACGAATGTGTAGGATAAAACCACAATGAAATCAGAGCTTCTGAAGGCCAGAACGAAAGAAATCCAAACAGAAAAGGACTTTATTGCAATTAAAAATAACTTCGAGGGCTAAATTGCAAAAGTGCAATTCCCGCAATCTTCCCCTAAATCCCAAGTAGCCAACTGAACAAAGGGAGGCTGGCTTCTTCTATCCCTAGCCTTCTTGCTTCTCCTCGACCCCCAATCTCCTCTACCTTAGGCCGCCGGTGAGACCAGGCCATCTCACCGGCGCGCCACCACGCTGCCCCATCAGTGACTATCCCCTTCGCCTCTCCCTCCACCAAGCGCCGCCCCTACCACCAGCATCTCCCTGCGCCGACACCACCCGCCACCAACCTCTCTCCGTCGCCTTCCCCTTCCTCTTGCTGCTCCCTTCACCGGTGTGGCACCGCAGCCATCCGCCGCTCCCTCCGGTGCGCCACCATGTCCGCGGCAGCCTCCTCTTCGGATTTTACTGCTCCAGCCGACCAACTCCTGCTCCTTCCACCAGCCGCGCACCACCATAGCTTTCCCCCACCTCGGCTTCTTCTTCCTCGACCGCAAGCTGCTGCTACTCCTCTGGTTCTTCTGCAACACCAACACCGATGGCGACCTCCACTTGTTTTATATTTTATATGATGTGATCCAGTGGCGGATCCAGGAAAAATTTTAGGAGGGGCTGAACAAAAGCGCTACAGCGACATAACTCCACTATGACCCCCCACAAAAGACAAATATAATAGTTTTAAGTAGTCTTATATCAAAACATCGATGAACGATGACAATCACAAAATACATCATGAAAAATAAAGGATGCAGTTTATCCATACTGAAAGCAATAAGCAATAAGCTGCATCCTTGGACTCACTATACTCTAGCCAATCAAATTCATCAAACCAAGTCTTTTGAAATGATCTCCATTCACCACTCGTCCATTTACGAGGAAATAGAAAATCACGAGGTTGGGTTGGACCACTCAAAGCATATGCTCTCTTTACTTGGTCTCTAATTTCAGGTTCATAATCATCAATTTTTTGGCGGTTTCCAGGGTCCCCAATTATGTCCGATTGACTAAACTCTGCTCTAGGTTTCTTTGGTTGACTTGTGCTCTCATTAGTATGTGGAGTTGAACCACTAGAACTTGAAAAGTAATTGCGCAAAGTTCTTTTCGACATTCTGAAATCTGACATGCACATGCCAACACATATTCAGTTCAATCATTCAATCACAGACAAATAAGGATTTAAGTTCCAAAGTTCAGTAGTTCACCTAATCAGTAATCGACCTTGCCTAGTTGCCTGTGGAGTGCAGACTGCGGTCTTGCTGTTGGCGGTTGGCCTGGCCAGCTGGCCTCTGGCCCACGCGGCCGCGCCCCCGCCCCCGCCCGGCGCCTGCGGCCTGCCTACGCGGCTACGCGCCTGGCCGGCTGGCCACCGCCCGCCTGCAGCGCCGCGGCCCCGCGCCTGGCCGCCCGCAGGGCCCGCGCGCAGCCGCCCGCCGCCTCGTGCTCGCGAGTCGCGTGGCCGCGTCCGCCCGCTGCTCGACTACTGCGTTCTCGCGAGCCGCCGCCACTGCAGAGTTGCGCCCGATGGGAATTGGGGTGGCCAGATACTAGGGCTTGCCTTGGGCTTTGGCTTGGCTGGAAGCTCCACTATGGGCTTTGTTAATGTGATTATTTCGTGGGCCGGCCAGATGAATTGTTGGCCCAATTCGCGAGGAAGGTCATCTCCTACCTTCAGCTCGATCTCATCCCCTCCTACACCATACATCTATGGCTAAAAATTTATGGGGGGCTCCAAGGGTCCGGTAGCGGTAGGGGGGCTCGAGCCCCCCCCCCCCCCCCCCCCGCCCCACCGCTGGATCCGCCCCTGATTGTGATCTAGACGTTTGCCAGTTATGCTTCGGCTCAACATTAGAAAATAGTGTCCTTAACATCCGTCATATCATTTCTTACCTTCACATCTGCTATATTTTTTTACTTCTGTTTTTTTTTGAGTATTTTGGCTAACATAGGCATTTTTTTAAGAAACGGATACGAATTGGTAGAGGGCTACTAGAAGCCAAAAGAATTGAGGAGGAAAATGAAAGAAAATGGTTGGTTCTTTGTTTCTTTTTTATTTTACTATACTTTTACCAATAATATCATGTTCTCCATCCCATTTTAATACTTTTTTCCCACCATGTGCAGCATTATAAAATTGCGAAGACTTGAGAAAACGGAGGAGAAAAGAACTAGAGAAAAGATCCACCAGAAACTGGAAGAGGATAAGGTTTCTAGTTTTTCCACCTCGTTCTAAGGGATTGTCTTGTTTTGCTTGTTTGGTTGAGTCACTAATAATTTCCTCCGTTGTTTTGCATAGGAACTGTAGGAAGTACAATATTTACTTTCATGTAACCTAGAGATATTCAACTACATGCGTTGCCATCTAAGTTTCTAGCTAATGAAATGTTGTACCCCATATACCGATGTGAGATACTACTATAGAACGTCATCGTCAAAGGGAAGAATGAATAATAAAAGCAATAGTAGAAATCACGAGTAAATAAACTTTAAAAATACTTTAATAAAGAACTAACGAAAGCTAAAATAAATGTTTGAAACATAAGACCAGTCCACTTCTAACCAAACAAAGAACAAATAAAACAACAAATAGTGGCAAACCATGGTGCTGAAAACTCAAGTGTTCCCACCCATACATAATGCTATCACTCCACTGACTTTTTACCTAAGAATGAAAAGAGCAAGCGTGAGATTTGGAAATCTCAACAAGTACCCAACAACGGTCACAACACGGTGAGTAAAGGACAGGTAAAGCAAGTAAGATATGTATAGGACAAGCAAAGGAAGCAAGCAATCGACACAGGTTAAGTGCAATAAAACTAGGTTATCGAAAACATTGATATTGATATGGATCAGTGGCATTAAAAGAAATGTTAGTTAGCAAGTTATGGCAATGACGCTGGCGATTACTCCCCACATACCCGATTATACGAGAATAGTCAGGAACAATGCTTTCCTCGACTATATAACCGCAAACAGGGTGTAATGTCCTAAGTAACGAGAGCGTACGACCCACCGTACGTTACCAGGTGGGTGAAAATCTCCCCTATATGTGGATAATCCTAGGCCAGGTAACAGTTATATTATTAACATGTTATATGGTGTGAATTTAAGGAACTAATAGAAAGTTAAGATAAAATTTGGAAAAGTGAAAGGATTTGCTAAGGTTGAAAATGAAGACACATAACTCCCGATATGAGGATGATAGGGGATGATAATATGGTGATAAGGTAACTGATACAACATGAACAAATTACATAGTATGAATTTAAGGAAACTAAGAGATGGCGAGGATAAGGCTACATTAAAGTTATAAGAAGTGAAAAGAAGTGCTAGGGTTGAAAATAGAGAGACATAGTTCCTGACATGAGGGCGAGGTGGAATAATGATAAGGTGATAGTGATGTAGGAATTATCCTAAAGATGTGTTATAATATAGCTCATGAAAGGTTATCAACCAATCAAGTTTTATTATGTGATAAGTGATTATTAGTTAGATTAACAGGTTTAATATATACATCCTTCATGGCTCAAATACAACATCATACAATTAATGGGACATAATATTAGGAAACTAAAACATAGCAGCCCTAATAGCAAAAGAGTGTTAATAATTTAAACCTAAATCAAAACATGTTCATATGCTACCTCCCATTAACGATTTAAGCATAAATTCTAAAACACTAATTAAAAGCATGAACTCTAAAACATTTTAACTGAGCATCCTAATAAACATAAAAACAGGTGAAATAAAATAACATAGAACATCATGGTATGAATATAATATTAAAAGTCTATAACCAGGCAAACATGAACGATGTGATAATAACTAGACAGCATTAGTGATGTGATATTGACCAGATAAGCTTTAGTGATATGTTAATAACCAGGTAACTTTAGATATATAATGTTGGCGAGGTAACCTTAGTGATGTGATTTTAGCGATATGATATTAGCCAAGCGATATGATATGAGCCAGGTAATTGTAGTGATGTGATATTAGCTAAGCGATATAATATAAGCCAGGTGACCTTAATGATATGATTTTAGCGATATAATATTAGTCAAGCAAGCATGGGTGACATGATAATTACACTCAATGACAAGATGACAAGTAAACTAGAAACATGTGATTTGCAAAACGGAAACATCACGGCCACGAGGTACTTGCCTTGAGCACGCTCGGCGGAATCGCTGCACAAAGGATCCGAAATGCGCAATAGCCTGAACGCTCCATTATCAGCTGCGAGCGAACCTACACGACGGAACGGAAGTGAATTAGATGGGTGAGAAGATAACATTGTCGAAGGACTACGGGGCATGGCTTGGCCGGCGAAGATCGCATTCGCAAAGATTCACCACGCGAAACATCGTTCGACCGTGTAATTTACCGGTCAGCCAAATGAACCACGACCCACTACACGACCTGGAAAACACCGCACAAAATGCCATTCGGCCACGTGATTCACCAATCAGCCGAACGAACCACAGCCCGCTACATGACCCCGGAAAACACCGCGCGAAACGCTATTCGGCCGTGTGACTTGCTGTTCAGCCGTGTGAAATGCCGCCCACAACGTAGCCCACAAAACAGCATGCGAATCGTGATTCAACCGTGCTCCCGGCCAACTGGAACCCACCGTGGAAGCCGGCCACCCAGACACTGCCGCCGCCGTTGGCCACCGCCAGTTGCCGCCATCAGCCACCCAGGTCCTATGGCCGCGGTGCCTGCACCGCTGGCTGCCACCGCCATCACCAGCCGTGCCCCCTGCCAACGGAGCACTGCCGAGCCACCGCCTCGCGCTACGCTGCCGGGCCGCCACCACAATTGCGCCGAGCTGCCGCTGCGCGCTGCACCGCTGGGCCACCACCGCGCGCCACGCCGCCGCCGCGTGCCACAGCCGCGCGAGCACGTGTGCATCACCGCCTCGTCCACGGCTGAAAGGAGAAGGAAACTTAGATTGCTGCCTGAAGATCCATCTGCTGCCAAACCAAGCGCACCACCTTTTGTTGAAGAGAAGAAGGCATTTTCTTTTGAATTGGAATTTTCTAACCATAATAACCAACTGGTCTACATCTGGATCATCAATTGTCAATTTTAATAGCACAATGTACCGTTTTGAGCATCCGAGTTACCTGACCAGAAATAGAACAGCTGAGATGAAAGTGGGCAATTTTCTAGTACTTGAACTTCTCACTTCTTAGGAGAAATAAAGAACTTCTCTTCCATGTCAATCCTACTTCATTTGTTGGGCAACTTATGCAGGTGCCTTTACAAATGAACTGAATAGGCCAGAGGATACAAATATTGTCTGTTGCATTAAGATATTGCTATGAGATCTAAGTCTATTGTATGAAGTTATTGCCATGAAATTTGGTGCGTTGCAATACGCTATTGCCATGAAATTTGGTGTGTTCCAATAAGCTATTGCTACGTAATCCAACGTGTTGCATTAAGCCATTGCCATAAAATTTGGTGCATCGCATTAAGCTATTGCCACGAAATCCAGCACGTCGCATTACACTATTGCCATGATATTTGGTGCGTTGTATTAAGCTATTGCTATGAAATGTAAATCATGGCAATATGTATGTGTTACAACATGTTCTGTTTGTGGTGATAGAATGCTATCGCAACAGTACAATCATTGCGATATGATAATTTATCACCATGATTTGTTTTTTATTGCAATGAGCTATTACCACAGGGTTTATTGCAATGCCTAGCAATGATGTTAATTTTGTTACAAAATATGCATATTGCAATGATTTTAGTTTTAATGTAACTATGTTGTAGTGTGGCGCTCAATTCCTTGTATCTCCCCCTAGCAACATAGATGTTGAATGACATATGTGATTCTAAAAAGTTATCTTCAACCATTGCAAACGAATAGAAGACTACAATAGAGTTATTTATGGAGGAAATGAGTTTATCTATCAAATATTTGTTGCACAAAGGTGAAGTCATGGTCGTTCTTGAGTAGGGAATTAATGTATATTATATTGTTCTACTTTGATACAATGACCATAAGGATCCAGTGCCACCTACTCATGTATATCGCCATAGTTATTAAACCTAAGTTCGTGTTGCATATAAAGTACAAATAAAATTTGTATAGCAAATAGTAAAGTATTTACCACTAGTTGTATGGCACAATTATGTAGTCCTTGTTGCCCTGAGCAAGCGATCCTGCCGTTGTGTAATACTCAACGTAGAATACGTCTTAGGTGATGCATTGCTCAGAGATCAACGTGGGTCGAGAAAACCCACCGGTTCTTAGGATCACTGGGCTTCTTGCATCATGTATATATACATAAGCAATGATTTATGACATTTATCGGTATTACATGAATGTAGAACTTGATTATACACACTTATAGTATCCAACATTATAGAAGTGAGGCATCGAGAATGTTGAGGTTGAATAGTTCAAATAAGTCATCGAAACCCATGATAAAAAAGCCCCAGTTGTGGAGGAAATGCCTCTTTGTGTATCCGATGGTGAATCCAGTAGGCCAGTTTGTCCTCCGCTCGTTGGTCCTCCGCATGTACCAGGCATACAAACATTCACAACCCATTCCAAGCGGGGTAATAGTGTGTCAGGGACCAATGGCACCACAAGAGAGAACGTCCAGGGCTCACAAGGCATCTTAATCTTCTTCAATTTGACCTTAGTGCCTTGCCTATGTGTGCTCTTCCCAGGAGACGACTTTGTATACTTTTCTTGTTTCTTCGGCGTTGTCACTACGGGAGCCGATACAGTGGCCTTCTGAAGCAAAGGTTGAGGTGGACTCATTGAGGGTTCTATTGGAGAGGCATTTTCATGTGCAGATTGCGGTGCTGTAGGGTCCAGGGCGATGTCCCTCTTGGGCCACTGGACAAAAGTGTGCACGGCATCCCCTAGTGTTATGATGTCTTCGTTCGGGGGCTTCTCCAGCAGGACAGCCATGAAATGGATATATACCATATCCACCTGAACCTTGGCGTAACCCTACGCTAGCTAGGCACTGTGCAGCATAGTCCCTTCTTGGCATGGAAACGCCATTCCCTGCCTAGCCTCAATAGTAATGTACCCAACCAGCCTCACTTGGAGCTTGCAGGGCGTGGGCTCCTACAAAACGATACACAATTAGCTACACATCCTATAGGTCTATCTTTGGAGCATTCTAGAGATATACATTACCTAGATTTTATTGATCGAAAGTCGGGCGTCGCTTTGGTTAGATTGGTGTGTGGATACGTAGCTACTCCACTGTGATGTAGATTTGCTTCCACAATAACGGGGGCGGCCTATGACTGGTTGAGCACTTGCTCCAACCTCTCCTCTAAATGTGCTAGCTTCCTACAAAATTCTATATGAATCTCCTCTTTTACGCACTTCTCATGCTCAGCCTTCGATCTCTTCTAACTCCTATACAAGTTGGAGTCATCTAGGAATTCCTGCCTCTAGGGAATGTAAACCCCAAGGCTTCACATGCTTTAGGAAATGCTACCTATACCCTCTAAAAACAAACAAGCAGATTAATGATAAATGACAGATAAGTGAATTACAAGTCAAAGTGATTTACAGCTCAAAGTGAATTACAACTGTAGGGTCCAGGGCATTGTCCCTCTTGGGCCACTAGACAAAAATGTGCACGACATCCCCTTCACAGTTTTAGGAAACAACATGAATAATTTAGAAATAGATGTACATACCAAGTTTCCTAATTCTACTTATCTATTTCCTTTTAAAATATCCCTTCATGATGATCAATGCGCATATAGCTAGCTTTCCCACTAGGTTCTTCCTCAGGCCTGATGCCGTCTCTGAATCGAGGCAACTCATCAAATTAATTATACTCTTCCTCATCCACGACATTCTCAACTCCAACAATCTTTATTTTTTCATGAAGAACTACTTGGCAGTTCTTATTGGCTGGATTTGTTACATAAAAAACCTGACCAACTTGTTTATCAAGTATGAATGGTTTATCTTTGTATTTGACACGTTCGTGGTCCATAATAGTGACACCGTACTTATTGGCCTTTACACCCTGTGGAAGTTTTACCCAACGGCACTGAAAAAAGGGGATCTTGAAAAGTACATAGTTGAGCTTCTAAATCTTCTCTATGAACCCATAGTAGGAGCTGAACCCACATTTCATTATGTTTGGCCCAGTGATATTGAACTGCTCATGAAATTTATCTATATGGACACCATAGTGTATGATTGTGCTCTTCGTATCCTGATCTATCATATAAAATGTGTACTCATTTATGTAGTATCCTTGCCATACCACAATTGTAAATTTTGGCCCTTTTGCTAACCATCGTAGTATATCATCACCTAATGACCTCATAGTGAATCGCACATTTAACCATTCATTGAACTGATAGTTGTGCTATCTCATGACACAAACCTTTGACTGGCCTGGATTCTCTCGGCATACCATGTCTTTGTACTCATCGATGTACATGGACACTATGATCATGTGTTGCAAGATCATGAAATGGGCTTGAGCGTACGTGTTTGATGAATTTTTGTGCAAAACAGCCGACTACGACCACACTGCATCAACTAGATTGATACAACCATGTTTAGTCAGTACGACCACATTTGCGATCACATGGGATATCGAGTACTACTTTCGATCACACATATTGACCACGTTGCATCGATCAGACCAGTACGACTACATTCCGATCAGTGGGGGATCGAGCAGTTGTTTTTTTATCACGTTGAGTTGACCGGCTGATATGACCATATTGTGGAACACTGTGTCGACCAGTTGTTACGACCACGCCTGCTCAAGCACCTGCTACGACCACGTTCTTGTGACCATGTCTTCGACTGCCTAGGTGTCGAGCATGTTCTTCAGTCATGATTACGATGTGTCGATCAGATCGATACAACCACGTTGTGCAGTTTGATCGTGGTTGCAGATCATCAATAGCAAGGCATGGTCACACTGTATCCTCATTCAATTGGCTATAGTGCTCAACAAACCTCTGAGATGAAAGCAAAGCCCTGGAAGGTAACTAATCTGTAGCCAATCAAGAATCTTATCTCAATTGGAATCTTATCTTTGATTTAAATGACACAACCGACACTAGGAGAGGCAGGGGCGTACAGAGGAGGGAGGAGATCCTCGAACGCAGATGCAGAGGCGCATGTGGAGGAGAATCGCAAGGAGCAAAAGCACACCCCAGACGTAGACGCAGAGGTGGACACAGAGGCAATCGCAAGGACAAACACCCTGGACGCAGAGGCAGAGACGAAGAGAAAGACCGAAATAGAGAAGGAGCTGGAGAGAGGCCTGAGGTGGCAATCATGGCCTCCTATGTCAAGAACGGTAAAAACAACATTTCCTATCTTTCTTTTGTAGCTAGTTAAGATGCATACAACGAGTGGCGACTATGATGGCAATGTCACCAAGTAACCACGACTGCTACCGATTGTTGCTAAAGTCGTGAGCTCCCAATCACTGGCCGAAGTCAGCACTTCTGATTGCTTAGTAGAGTCAGAGTCCCCTGTCACCGCCAATCGATTACGAAGCCGTGCATATCTCCGATCGCTTTGCAACACTGAGGTCCTCGACCGTTGATGATCGCTTTCGAAGCTTGATATCCCTGATTGCTTCCCAAGTCAGGCCCTTTGACTACTCGCAAAGCTGAATGCCTCAGATTGTTTCTGTGAGTAGGTGTCTCCGATCGCTTGCCGAAGTCAGGCCTCCGATCACTTCACAAGGTCGAAGTTCCCGTCCACTGTTGATCAATTCCATAGTTAGGTGTGTCTCTGATCACTTTACAAAGTTGAAGTCCACGGCCGCTGTCGACCGCTTGCTAAAGTTAGGATCCTCCGATCACTCTCCAAAGATGGACGCCTACGACCATCAACCATCTACAATCGCTTTTCAAAGACGAAGCCTACGATTGCTTCCAAGGATGCCTACGACCATTAGCCATCTACAATCGCTTGCTGGAGCCAGATGCTTCCAACCGCTTCCAAGGACGAATACGACTGTCGACCGTTACGACCACTTGCTGGAGCCGAAGACTCCAATTTCTTTCAAAGACGGAAGCCTACAACCACCTCTTGAGGACGGACACATATGGCACGTGCCAGAGTCGAGCCTCTTTGACCACCTATCATACGCATACTTCTTCAGCTATAGATCTATGATCATGGTGCTTTAGTACTTTTATGAGTACTCCCTTTGACCACGTGGATTTTGACCACAGACGTTTTCGATGGGTTTCAACCACAGTGGGTTTTGACTACTGTGACTATTCGACCATGGATGTTTCCGATGGGTTTTGACCACAACAGTCTCCCGATGAGTTTTGACTACTGTGATTGTTCGACCACGAACATTTTCGATGGGTTTCGACCATGGTGGGTTTTGACCACAGACGTTTTCCGATGGGTTTCGACCACGGCGGATTTTGACCACGGTTATTTTCTGATGGCTTTCGACCACATTGAGTTTCAACCATGACAGTCTTCTAATGGGTTTCGACTAATGTGACTATTTGACCACGGACGTTTCCAATGGGTTTTGACCACGGTGGGTTTCGACCATGGCAGTCCTCCGATGGGTTTTGACTACTATGACTATTTGACCACGGATGTTTCTGATGGGTTTTGACCATGGTGGGTTTCGACCACGATAGTCTTCCGATGGGTTTTGACTACTGTGACTGTTTGACCATGAACGTTTTCCGATGGGTTTCGACCACGGCTGTCTTCCGATGGGTTTTGACCACAATGGATTTCGACCACGACTATTTTTTGATGGGTTTTGACTACTGTGACTATTCGACCACAGACGACTTCTGGTGATTTTCGATCACAGCTGTCTACTGATGGGTTTCAACTATTGTGATTATCGACCACGACTGTTTTCTGATGGGTTTTGACCACGGTGTGTTGCCGACCCCAGATGTCTTCCTATGGGTTTTCATCATGTGACTTCCGACCATGGAGATTTCCCGACGAATTCAATCACAGTGGTGCTCGACCGCCAAGCTCTTTTGATGGGTTTCGACCACCATGGATTTCGACCATGGTTGTTTTCTGATGGATTTCAACCACAATGGATTTTGACCACAGATGTTTCTTGGCGTGTTTTGACTCTGATGAATCTCAACCACGGATGGTTTTCGATGGCTGTCGATCACATTGGTACTCGACCTCTGTGACCTGCTTTGCTAATTCTTCAACTCAGGCTATACCTACGATACTGATTTTAGCCACCATTGTTGTCAGATTGGTCATACTAGACGTTAATCATGCTACTTCAAATCTCTTCCATTGTGTCTGTCGATGCCGGCAAGGTCGAATGGCATGGGCGGGCGCGGTCAAGTGTGACAAACACGTTATCAACAGCCCCACAGACTGATGAAGCTATGGATAATACAAATGCCCATACCTTCATCAATCATTCATCCCTTGCATGAGGAACATAAAGCGAAGATTGAAGACAACGACTAATGCACAGCTTAATCGGAGGTTTTCCATGTGTTACCCTGCGGATGTAATTAACCAGGAGGCCTTTCGAGGCCCTAGGAACTAGGACACCATATCGTTTATGTCAGATCTGCTATGCAAAGCAAGCTACAGAGCGCGCGCGCGCGCGCACACACACACACACACACACACACACATATATATAAAGGGATTTGTAATTTTGTTCTTCTCAAATGAATGAATAAAATACATATTTTTCCTATCTTTTGCTGTGTTTATTTATTTTTGTGTATTTTAGTACACAGGCACGCCCGCATCTTATAACCCCAGGGCCAGAAATCTGGGAGCGATTTCTCGCATCAAACAGTACGCATCCAGATTGGGAGTGATTGCTTTTCTTCTGATGGTTCTGATACTCTCCAGCCTTCCCTCATGATGAGATAGAGGTACACTTATCGGTTCCACCTGAACCATGTAGTTGACGTAGAACTCAATAACCTCTTCAGTTACATAACCTTCGATGATGCTACCCTCTAGCCAAGATCGATTCCATACATGTGACTTGAGAATTCCCATATACCTTTCAAACATGTACATATGACATAGAAACACATGGCTATATATCTTTATCTCTTTCACAAGGTGAGCAATAAGATAGACCATGATATCCAAAAATAATGGAGAAAAATACATCTCAAGATGACATAGAGTTGTTACCACCTCGGCCTACAGAGCATCTAGTCCATCGAGATTGATAACCTTCTAAGCAATTAGTTAAATAAATAACACAGCCTCATGATTGTTACTCGGACCTTGTTCAACAAAATTCTTCTAATTGCAATAGAAAGCATTTGTGTCATCAGCATATGACAAGCATGAGACCTCATAACAATTAATTTTAAATCTCCTATAAAAATATGTTTCTTCATGCTGGCAGAGTAACCGGACAAAACTTTCACAACATACAAGCTCTAGTACAATTCATTTCTCTTGGCCTTAGATAGGGTGTAACAAGCTAGGGGAAGGTACACTCAACCTTTATCGGTCCCTTTCGATGCTAACTCGGTCCTTATGTTCATATCAACCAAGTCATGGCGTGTGTTGGCACCATCCTTTGTTTTGTTGTGAATGTTCAGTAAGATACCAATTAGCTATCACATACATTCTTCTCTACGTGCATGATGTTGATGTAGTTCTAAGTTTTCCCAATAAGATAAGTCTAAAAAAATTGATCTCTTTTTCCAGATGTTCTTCTGACGAGTTCTCAAATTACATCCTTTCCAAGCACAGCATCGATATTCTTAACCATATCATAGATCCCTTCCCCCTAAAAGGTCTTGGAGCTGAACTATCCTTTTTCTATTGAATTGTTTCTTCATCTTGTGGTATGAGTGATACTTAGGAAGGAACCCTACAGTGATGCGTGTTTACAGTTTTATGTGAGTTGTTCAGCCACACACTCTTGGTATATCTAAGTAGTGAGGATAGGCTCTGATTCCATTTGTACTCAAGCCTGACAGGCTACCAATGGCAAAAAAAATTATTGATGGTGCAGAACAACATGGCGCACAGAGTGAAGTTTTCTCATTTATCTGCATCCCATACCTGCGCCCTTTCCTTCTACAGTGTTACAAGATCTTTTCAGGAATGGTGCTAGGTATACATCAATATCATTTCGATGTTATTTCAACACTTTGATAAGTAGTGACATCAAAAATACATCCGTTTCATACACAGCCAAGGAGGAATATTGTAGAAACATAGATTCATGGGCCAAATACTATGTCGACTACACATGTTATCAAAAGAATTCATTCTATCTGTATTCAACCCAAACCTTATATCCCTCAGTTTCATATCGAAGTCTACAAACATCCTATCGAAGTTCCTCCACTGGCCAGAATCAGCAAGGTGTCTTAGCTTTCCATCTTTCTTACATTCATTCAAGTGACAATGCAATAATGTTGCCTCCTTTCAGTTCATAAATAAATGCTTCAAACAGCGAATTACAGGCAAATATCACAGCACCTTAGTAGGAGGTCTTTGCTTTACCTCGATGCCCTCGCCATTAATAGAGTGATTCTTACGCTTGTATTAGGATGCTTTGCACACCAATATCATACATACATATTTGCATACTCTTTATGATACAGGATACAATCTTTCGGACATGCATGTATTCTTTCTGCTTCCATTCCCAAGGGACAAAGAACCTTCTTGACTTGGCATGTGGTTTTGGGCGACACGTTTTCCTCTAGAGGCATGTCTGCTGAGAGACCTAACAATGTCATTATACTCTTGTCAGACTAACCATTGCTTACCTTCAAGTTTAGCAGTTCAAGCACGGGTGACAATCTTGTGTATTTTGGGTTGCAGCCCAGGAACAATGGTTTCTCCGAGTGCTCCATCAAGCTCTTGAATTTACCAAACTCTCTCTCGCACTATAGTTCCCTTCTGGATTGCGCAACATTTGATCTAGATTACCATCGTGCAACCTATCCTTATCGAAAGAACAATCTACATCCAGTATATCGCTGTCTCCCTCGATGATGTTACTACCCACCTGTATATTCTTCTCTTAACCATGACTGCTCCAACATATATACCTCTTTTTAGAACCCCTTCGAATCAAGTGTGTTTCTATCTGCGCTGCATTGGTAAACTTCTAAAGATTCTTGCAATTAATGCATGGACAATACATAAATTTTATCCTTCTCTTCAACATATCCTACTCGGTAGCTATTCTAAAAGTAAACATTCCATTGATGTACTCTTCACTCACACGGTTCCCAACATACATCCAGTTTCGGTCCATCTCCACTCACATAAAACAAATTAATGTTAAATTAGATTAATGCTCCCTTAGGTAGTCATTACATGTAGGTACACTCTTACACATAATTATCATTCATCATAATTTTTTCATCTAAAATAGCTAGCTATGATTCATGAACAAATTCAATAAGAATTAAAATAGATAGGAGTGAGATCCACTCTTAAATTGGAGCAAAAAGTACCAAGCTAGATCTCTCTTTCCTTGTAACTAAAAAGTGCATAGATCTAGTTAGAATATAATACATTTTATTATATATAGTATCGATTACCAACCTTAGGTTACAAAGAATAAATGGATACACAAGCCCCCTTTCAAATCTCTGGTTTCCTTTCACCAAATCGTCTCAAAGCTGTCGCCTAACAGACAAAATATATGTCGGCATGAGAGTATTTAATAATACAGTGAATATCACATACGCTTCTATTCACAATCCATCTATGATAATTAGGTCATCACAGATGATTTTTTGTAAAAAAAACCATTTCTGATGTATCACTGGCAGCTTTTCATAAAACCATCTATGATAAATAGGTCATCACTGGCAGTTCTTATTATTGATTGCAACATATACGGTCACACTAGTAAAACTGTCTGAGATAACTATACTACAGCTTAATACTAATGGATTCTGTAGAAATGTCTGTGATGAAACGTCTAGTGTGATTTTTTCTATAATAACAGTAGAAGAAGCACTAGTACACTATTTACCCAAAAAGGGTTGTCACTAAAAGCTATGCATATATGGTTATACATACATGGCACGGCATGCGTGCTCCCTCTCTCGCCGAGATCCTCCCCGGCCGTCCCGCTCGGCCGGCCCATGCCGTCCTTGTTGGGAACCCGCCGTCCTTGCGCTGGACCCTATCCGATGGGGATCCGTCCGGGCCCTCTAGCTCTGGCCATGCATGCGCGCAGCGCGCGCAGTGTACTAGCTGCGCGCATCTGCGTATGCATGCGACTGCGAGCCCATCGCATCCCATCAGCTGCATTATCTGATCCAGCTGATCGATCAGCTAGCCTCCAGCCTATATCTGGCTAGCGCAGATCTCTCTCTCTCTCTCTCTCTCTCTCTCTCTCTCTCTCTCTCTCTCTCTCTCTCTCTCTCTCTCTCTCTGGTGCAGTGCAGAGATCTCGAGTCGTAGACCTCTTCCCGCCCTGTGCAAGATTCCACTGCGTCCTCGTTGCCATTGCATCCCATGCCTCTCCGGCCGATCCATCGATCACACACATTCGCACAAACATTCTTTTCGGTAATTTCTCTGGAACCATGCATGCATATCTCTTCTGCAGCTACTGCTACCCACATATATTTTTATTTCTCAAGATTTATATGCCCACCTCGCTAGATATGTATCTTTATCTTTACTATTATGAAAGAACCGAAGAACCACTTGGTGGTCATAGCCTCATAGGCCTTTCTCCCCTTCTCACAAAAAAGGCCGTGCCGATGTGTGGGTCTTCCGTGCTCTCCTCTTCTCTGCACGAGTTTGTCCGTCGTCCGTCTCCTATGCGCATCCCGGTTCCTCCCACTGTTCCACTCACGTCTCCACTCCATTTCCCTAAATCCAATCCATTTCCCCCAAATCCACCAAGCCAACAAAAAGGAAGGAGGCGATCAGGAGCTCGACAGCAAGACCAGAGAGGGAGGGGCCAGGGAGAAGGAGACATCTAGAGGAGTTGGGAAAGACTGAAGGGAAAGGACTGTGACCATAACAGCCTAGGAGCTAAGAACTGCCCAGAACTAGCCAAGGTTGATCAAAACTAGAGCGGACCAGAGAAGAAGAAGGCCGACTAGCCGGGAGCACACGGAGAGCACCACTTCCACCACTGTCATTGTCATCACCGTTCTATTTTCAACATGACCAAGCTAAGTAGGTCATCCAACCCATCTTTTTTGTCCCCCAAGTCACCGGTCGAGTAGAATCAATAAATAGAAGAGGGGAAGCCAACTCTCATCTCGGTCGGATAGGGCCGCTATGGTCAACATCGCTGTCTCACAGTAGCAGCTCGCAGATGGCCACCGGTGCGTCCTTGGCAAGCCGCATACTCCCCGGTGCATGCGAGCTCTCAAGTCCCATCACGGCAGTGCAACCACTGACTTTTCACCACCACTGTGTGCACCATGTGTAGAGTAAATCAAAAAGTAAAATCAAACTTAAAAATAGGAGGAAACTGACTAGATTGAAGCTAGCCTGGGGTAGAAATAGGGAAGAGAGGAGGCGTGGGGACTAATAGGGGGAGCCCAGGGGCGGATCCAGCGGTGGGGCGGGGGGGGGGGGCTCGAGCCCCCCTACTGCTACCGGACCCTTGGAGCCCCCCCTAAATTTTTAGTTATGGATGTATAATGTAGAAGGGGCTGAGATCGAGCTGAAGGTACTTTAGCCCCTCCAAAAAAAATTTCCTGGATCCGCCACTGGGGGAGCCAACGAGTGGGCGGTGGCACCTCCCAAGAACCGGCTCCAAAACACCATAGCCATGCCATAGCAACCACCAGCTGGGGCCATGGGACCCAAGGGACGAGTGAGTAGCACGGGGAATCGACGGAGGAGGTGGCCGACAGCGAGCAGGTGGCCAGTGGTGAGCAAATTGGCAAGAGAAATCGGGGGAACTGGAAAAGGGATCAACACCAGATAGGACCAGAGGAGAGGTAGAGAGAGAGTGTGTGTGTGGCATGTCATACGGTGTTGTGTTATGTGTGTACGTGTAGGTGTAGGTGCAGTGTGTGTGGTGCCATGTTGTGTGTGTGCTGGGCGTGCAGTGCTACGTGTGTGTGGTGTTAGTGCACTGCGTGTATGTTGCTATGTGCGTGCTGTGCGGAGTGGGTGTGTGCGTGTTGTGCTGAGTGCATGTGCGCTGTGTTGTGTTGGTGTGTAGTGCTTGGAAGATGAGTATTCTGGCTATTGGGATTTGGAATGAATGCAAAATGACATGAAGCTTTAACTTTCGTTATAACATACAGGCACTTGACTATGTACAGTTTGCAACAAGCTTTAGTGTGTGCGTGTTGTGCTGAGTGCATGTGCGCTGTGTTGTGTTGTGTTAGTGTGTAGTACTTGGAAGATGAGTATTTTGGCTATTGTGATTTGGAATGAGTGCAAAATGACAAGTTTTAACTTTTGTTATAACATACAAGCACTTGACTATGTACGATTTGCAATAAGCTTTATATGTGTGTAAGATAAAATTGATATTCATTATACGATTTGATATCACATTCTATTATATGTACCATCCTCTTTTTAGATTATGTTGCAGCGCACCAGCACTCTAACAAATAAGGAAGCAAGTAGCTAGCTCGACGCATGTGCGAGTGATTTATTATATTCGAGATGCCCTTGACCGAATCAACACTCGCATGGATGCATGTTTTGTTGGTTGCGTGCTTTTGTTTGATTAATAATCACTCTAGATCTAGGCTAATCTGGGTACAGTTAAGAAATCTTGCAAGTACACGCAGGGGTGGAGCTACATTGATGCATGGGTGCAGTCGTACTCTAAAATTTTTGCACAAAAATCTAGTATATATCCTCCTTAATACATAGAGTATACACTAGAAATACTTACAAGTATGAAGGAATTTCTGGTAGCTCAGCCGGCTAGCCCCGCCCAATAGACGTCACAGCAAAATCAAGCCTAGTCGAGCAAACCCAAGACCCCAAGACCCAAGTGAACATTCAGCTAGCCATTCCAATGACCAACAGCCCATCCAGCCATTAAGCCATCCCCAATTCCATCATCTCCTGATTCTCCTCAACCACCACAATGCAAAACTAGAGACCAGACCAAGAGACATTTCAAATGGTACCAGCTCCTAAGCTTGGAGCTCCGCGTCGCGCCCGTGCATCGCACGACCACCAGCTCCGCGCCTCCGCCACGTGCATGGCGGCTCCTCCGCTCCGGCTTGGCTTGGGCTCCACGGGCCACGACGTCCGCATGACAGCCGGTGTCCATGTGACTAGGCCTCATCTCCCCAGCGCATCACGGCATGGTAGATCACTAGATCTGAATTTCTCTACTGTATTCTCTAGTCCCTCTAGTTGTTTTCCTTTTAGTTTGAGCTCGCAAGCGGCAAGCATAGATTTGTTCTATTGTTCTCTAGTGATGACTGATGCGATATTGGGATATTTACTTATTTAGTTGCTTTGAGCAGTTAAATTAGCCTTCATTTATTTTGATTAGGTAATCTGAGCTGATTTAAGCTACTTGCTCTGATTGGTCTTGCCGTGATGCCAGCTTGGTCTATTGGTCAACTTGATTCATTTGCAATGTTGTTACAGATAACTAGATATTCTAATTTTCTTTCCTTGGTAATCGGTATGAGTACAAGAAAGGGAATGATAATTTTTTTGTTGCAATATTATTATTATAGCGAACTAAAATATGAAGAAGAATAAAGATCTAGCCTCTTTATGGAGTGGTCATTCTGCTCAAGCTAAAAAGGCATAGAAGATATCTCCTTCAACTCCATGCTCAAACAGAGAAAGCAGTACTAATAGTATTGGCCTTCAATTGTTGAGGCTCAAACAAACATTAACAGTGAGGAGCCTGAGGAGATATGATGTTGATCTTCTTCCATATGATCCAGGAAAGATAATCCCTATCACTCTTTATTCTATAAATGAGCAAGATACAGTGAGAAGAGGATACATTGCAAAAGGGCCATCTCAGCCAAGGACACATAATTTTCCACAAAGACAAATTGGAGGTATGCAAGTGTAGGTATTTTCGGCAATGAATCTTGTGAAGAACAAGCTAAGAAACAGTATGGATAAACAATACTTGAATTATTGTTTAGTTACATACATTGAGCGTGAGTTTTTTTCTATAAGTTAGTGATGATGCTATCATCAATCGCTTTCAAAGTATGAAGGAACATTATATCAAGTAGTAATTTTCTAAAAATATTTTGTGATGTTAATTGTAGTGTGAATATATAATTTGTTATATTTGAATTTGTGTTAGAGCGGATGTATTTTAAATCCGCATCTCTATCATTAAAATCTTAGCTCTACCACTGCGTACACGAGAAAGAGGAAGACCTCGGTGCGGGGGGCCCTTCCCCTTCCCCC
Organism: Dendrocalamus latiflorus; assembly: GCA_017311315.1. Lineage (NCBI taxonomy): Eukaryota > Viridiplantae > Streptophyta > Magnoliopsida > Poales > Poaceae > Dendrocalamus > Dendrocalamus latiflorus. The sequence continues at coordinate 7,110,806 of CM029666.1, read as the reverse complement.
AACCCTTCCCCTCCCAGCGCCCCAGCGCCGACTCCCACCCTTCCTCTCCCCTTCGCCTTGCCGCCGCTGGAGCACGCCGCCGGAGCTTGTGCGGGTGCGAGGAAGGCGGCGGCGGGGCTCTCTCGCCTGAATTTGGACGGCGGAGTTCAGATCTGGGCTTTGGTTTCGGGGCGGTAGGGCTCCTGTGGAGGTGGCTGGCGGAGGTCGAGCGGCGGGAGCGGCGGCCGGGGTTAGAGCACGCATTCGGGCGTGCGGGGTCCTGGTGGTGGTGTCACGCTCGCGTGGAGCTGTGTCGAGAAGGTGCGGTGGCGCTCTGTAGCCCGGCGGCGGCGGTGCGGGTAGCCGGATCCTGGCTTGGGTCTTGGCGGGAGGCTAGGTTCTTGCGGCTGGAGGCGGTGGAGGAGGATGGCGAGAGGGAGGTGGGGTCGGAGGAGCTCTCGGCGGCCAGCAGCGTCGAGGAGGCGGAGGCCGGTGGCGGCTCGGGATGAAGGAGGCGAGGAGGTTGGTTTGTTCGCCGGACTCGGTGAGCTGCTGGAGTGCGCCTTGGTGTGTCGGCACAGCAGTTGCTTCGCGGGAGGGCGCCGAGTGGCGGCAACAGAGCAGTCGGGCGGAGAGGGTGGGCGCACTGGAAAGGGCCGTTCGGTGGGTGGAGGCTGTTCGGCGCTGGAGGCTAAGTCCGGGAGGCGGCAGTTGTCCAGGGTTCTTGGCGTGTCGTTGCTCGAGCGGGAAGCGGCTTGTGGTGGGTTCAATGGATGGCTATGCCATGGCTTTGAGGCGTGCAGAACTCCGGTGTGCTGGTGGTGGTCTTTTTGTGTGTGGGTGTGCGTGGTTTGCTGTGGTTGTGCTGGCGAAAGCTTTGCCGGTGTTCCTACCGGTCTCGACAACTATGACGCCTATGGACGCCATTTTCCTTCTTGAAGGGTTGTCATGGCACTCCATAGCCATCATGTACTCTGTTCTCCAGGTGAAAGCCTTGTCTCGGTGAGACGGGCGGCGTCGGCGACCCTCGTCGCCTCTTTGAAGACGTCGCTTCGGAGGTTCATCTTCACACAGGATAGACCGGAGTTTGGGTGGCTCAATTGGAGAAGGTTAGGGGCTTGGTTGAAAGCAAGGACGGAGAAGAAGTTCTGAAGCTTAGTCTTTTTAGCTTTTTCATAGTCCTTTAGATTTATTTCTTGCTGTTGTGTACTCCTCAGTGTTGAGGTTTTGGGCCTAAGAGCTCGTGTAACCTTTGGCTGTGTATATCCCTTGTGGATATAGAGGCCGGATTTTATATCCTTTATCTAAAAAAACCACTGCGTACACGCTCACAAGTCCCATCTCCTCTCCACCGGCTATAAATAGCGGCCCATTGCAATGATATGGAACCAACCAACCCAAGAGCTAGCACTTGCTCCTTAGGCTCACTACTCTCTAGTACTGCTATACATTTGTGGAGAAATTAGCCGTGTGTGTATCCTCTTCTCCCATAGGAGAGCACGAACAAGAAGAAGAGGTGCCGATCGAGCTAGAGCAATGGCGAAGCCACAGCAGGAGGTGTACTTCGTGTTCATGAACTTTGATCCTGTGTACGAGCGAATAAGAGCCGATCGGTCTGTAAGACTGTAACTATACATACAGAGACGACATAACACTCCCACTGATCATCAGTAGCTAGCCTAGCTACCATCTTCGATTCTACGTGATTTATGCGGTTTTGTTTCTTGGCTGCGTTCTGCAGGTCGAAGGAGGGGTCGGCGACGCTGGACGCGTACCTGAGCGACAAGCACGACAAGCTGCTCGCCAAGCTCCTCCAGCCGGACACCTACCGGAAGAAGTCCTCCCTCGCCATCGTCGACGGCTTCGCCGTGGAGATAACCGATGCTCAGGTGATGTTACACGTACACATACATGATACATCCATCCATCCATCCATTCTGATTGTGTATTTGTGTATGAGTTCAGTGCATTCTCTCTTATCAGCTGTGGATGTATATGGTAATGCAGGCGTGCGTACTGAGATCGGCGAAGGAGGTGAGGGTGGTGGAGAAGAACCAGGAGCTTGCTTGACTGGTCAAATAGCGAGCAGAGAGATTAATTATGTATACATGCCACTTAATCAATTAGATGCCTTGGCATCAGCTAGCTATATGCCTATATATATATGTGCTTGTAGTTTACTAGTCCAAAGGAGCTAAGACTCGTTGTTCCTAGCTAGTCTATTGCCTCAGCGCGTGTGTCGGTGTCAGAGCTCCCATGGCTTTGTTGACTGTAATGTCAAGCTTAGCTGATATATACTACTACTTAGCAGTAGCAGTAATATTATATATAGTTCTTAGGGTCTAATGATATTCAGAGGATGACTTTGAAGATTGAACCCTGCAATGTAATGGTTATGATTAGTACAAATGCTATGTGTATTATAAATTATAACTACGTATATGCGCTGCGCGCGGCTCTCTGTCAAACATGGCAGTGTGTGTGCGTGCGTGAGTTTCGGGTGTTGTATCTGTATTCTATATACGTGCATGGATACTACATGGCTTACCTGCTTTGGGCGCGTAATGTGAGTGGTTTAAGGTCTTGGTTGACTCGTTAAAACTACAAGACAAGAGGAGCTAGGAGGCCAGCTTTGAAGAGTGGACCTCTTGAATTGGTGATCGATCAGATATGATTCCTAATTAGCACTTGCAAGTTTCCAAGATCTAGATGGCAAAACTCGATGTGTTTGGGATGAAGAAACCTTGCATGGGAATTGGAAAGAGCTAGCACATCTGAATGCATATCTTTGGGTGTATGTATGTGTGTCTAGAGATGATCGAAGCAATACGTAGTAGAAACACGTGGAAGCAGTCTAAGCTTGAGCGCCGCCCGTATCATTTGGTGACACGCGTCTCTCTCCTTGACAAACGTACTGTCAATGTACAATGGTCCAGTAAAAGAATATTTCACACTAGTACACGGGCATATGGTGCCGGAGCAAACTGCTACCCGACACTGGACGCATGGGGACACGTGCATAGACCAAACACAGTCAGACTCACTATTGATGCTAGCTAGGGTGACATCTCCCAGTATCGAATTCTTGACTCATCTAGACCCCTAATGATCCGAAATTTCATTTTTGGCCTCCAAATCAAAAAAATTCCCGATTTGGACCCCTCCCCACTGCGCGTTTACGAGAGGCTGACGCGTGTCCCGGTCGTGCGGTCAAAAAATCGGTCGTGCGCTCAAAAAACCGAGTCGTGCGGTCAAAAAATCGGTCGTGCGCTCAAAAAACCGAGTCGTGCGGTCAAAAAATCGGTTATGCGCTCAAAAAGGCGGTCGTGCGGTGTGGTACCGCACGACCCATGAACAGTGCGGTCGTGCGGTACCACACCGCATGACCGGGACACGTGTCGGCCTCTCGTAAATGCGCGGTGGGGAGGGGTCCAAATAGGGAATTTTTTCGTTTGGGGTCTACTTTTGGAATTTCGGGTGATTGGGGGTATAAATGTGTCCAAAATTCCCCAGTATCAAGTAAGCAATCATTAAACATATTTGGAATGTAACAATTTCACACTACGCTGTATATATCTCGTAGAAATATTATTGTGGAAGCCTGACTGCAAGACTATGTGATGGTAGTTCTATGATTATGAGAGTATTTGACTGTGTTTCTATTTTGATATCAAAGTTTGAGTTTATTTTGTGTCATTTGCTCTTCTAGTTTTGCTATCAGGTAGACAGTGGTCTGACCATTGGGCAAGAGCGGTCTAACCGGACTTGGGTGGCAGTTTGACCGATTAACAGTCGATTGGTCGTGGTGGCGGTCTGATCAGTCTCATGGTAGTACTGGCCCATAGTTGCCGGTACCTATTTTCTAGAGAGGTGCAAGTTGAGTTGTGAGGAGCTGCCTAACCAGCCGTGGAATGGTAATCTGACCGGTCTGATCGGCATAGGTGCCACGGTTAGACTAGTCCCCTGTTACCGAGAGGGTGTTTGAGTTGAGTTGTTTTTAGTTGTGTTAGTTATGGCGCAAGTCTATTCATGTGTTGTTTTGCTAATGAGAGTCAAGTGCATGTCATTTGTGTTTAGATCAGCTGCTTGGTCTTTGATGTGTAGGGCACATGGTGATTGTTATGGTCAAGGGCAAGACTGAGGCTAGGGAAGAGGTCCTGAGGCTGTGGCATGTCACGTAAATCCTAGTGGAGCAAATCTCAAGAGAAAAAGCTTGGGAGAAAGAAAAGGATCATAATGAGGCAAATGTCTGCATATGGTGTGCCATTTGGACTTGTGCGTTTCAAGTGGTGGCGGTCCTCGGAGCAGGTGTATGATCTTGGTGTAATGCCCTAGGGTCCAAACCGGCTTGGACCTAACCCCATTCTGGATAAGCCACGCACACGTAGCAACCCGCTTGCACTTTCGCCCTCGCTTCGTACAAAACAATTAACCGGAGGTTGCTACCATTGGAAGCCTTAGGCGTATATGTTAGCGCTTCTCAAGCTAAACTAGCAAGGTGGAACTAATCCACCCTCATGTGCACACACACATATGGGCCATCATGGGCCTAATTCTACAGAGGTCGAGGTGTCACATACACCCCCCTCAAAGGACCCGACGTCCTTGTCGGTTCAACATACCCACATTGGGGCAAATGATCAGGATCTCCCCTCTTGGCACATGTCCGTGCGTTCAGTGCCAGCACATATGCCATGCCGAGTGTCCACTCCGGGCCCACACGCACCATGCACCATATGCCTGCGCCACTAACCCGCACGCGCTCATGTAACCGCGAGGGTCGGCTCTAATACCATTTGTAACGCCCTAGGGTCCAAACAGCTTAGGCCTAATCCCATTCTGGATAAGCCACGCACACGTAGCAACCCGCTTGCACTTTCGTCCTTGCTTCGCGCAAAATGATTAACCGAAGGTTGCTACCATTGGAAGCCCTAGGCTTATATGTTAGTGCTTCTCAAGCTAAACTAGCAAGGTGGGACTAATCCACACCCTCATGTGCACACACATATGGGCCGTCATGGGCCTAATTCTACAGGGGCCGAAGTGTCACACTTGGCGACATGTAATTGAGCATCACGGACTGTGATGTGTTGTGTTGTGCCATGGGACTTGGTCGTTTCAAGTAGTGACGGCTTTAGGGCAAGCATACAACCTTGGCGACAAGTCATGGGCATCACATCTTCGTGTGGAGTCTGGTGGGTGGTAATCGTGGAAATTGTCCAATAGCGGTTAGAGTAACGGTTTGCAAAACTGTGGTGGCAGCCTATGTGGTTTAGGTCACGTCTTGGAGGATAAGGCGTATTATCAGGCTATTAGAACGTATTATTCGGTTTTGGAGAGATTAGGGTTTCTCTTGTGTGGAGCCTTGTGTGTGTGCTCTAGGCTTAGAATTCTATTCTCCTGAGTGAGTGTCTATAAGATATTCCTCTCCAAGTAAAATGAACATCCAAGTTTACCCAAGTGAGTTGTGCCATGGATCCTTCCTTGTGCTTTTGCTTTGCTTGGTTTTCTTGTTTGGATTCCTCTCTTCTTGATCTTTTCTAGTGCCATGGACATGTAAAAGGTAGAGATATCTCTTAAAAATTTGATCCTATCCATTTAGTCACTTCCTAGAGAGAGTTCTTGTGTTTTCCTGGTTTTCCTTGAGAGAGGTGATTTTTAGGTTTTTGATCTTATGGACATTTTGGGTTGTGTTCTTGTTGTGATCTAACTTGTTATAATATGTGAGAATCTATCCAAGGTCATCTAGATCATCAAGAACTCATGAGCAAATGTAGATCAAGATTTTACTCTTTTGCCCAGTTAGTGTAACATTTCTTGTTTTGAATAAATGTCAGAACTTTGGCATTGATCTTTACAATCCATAATTAAAATAGGTACTAACATTCTAGAGAGGACATGTGCCAAGTTTTACCACGTTTGGATCAATGGTTTGAAAGTTAGCTCTTCTCTTAGGATCATGTGCAGAGCTGTTCTTGCACAGCCTCAACGAGTAGTCAAATTGCAGGGACCCGAGAGGTCCAACTGGCATCCTGGTCTGATGTACGCTTGCAGTTCGATTGGCGAACACACAACAGTTAGACTGGCCCATGGTTGAACGGTAGTTTGGTCGGCGGTCTGACCATAGAGCCAAGGAGCCTCGAGTATTATTTGTCTCTTGGCTTTGATGAGCTTATAAATTTGTGTTTCCCCTATATGTCATTGATAATACTTGGGAGAAGATTTTGAACAGTCATTCACCCCTTCTCTAACTCAACACACCCCATCCTACAATTGGTATTAGAGCCCATAGATCCTAACCAGTCTTTTAAGTAACGGCGTCAGAGAGGTATTACAACAAACCTCCTGTCTTAGATGGGGTCGACTATCCCTATTAGAAGACAAGGATGGTGATGTACATTCAGGCTCAAGGCCTAGCCATTTAAAAGAAAATGAGAAGTCCCTTTATTGTGCCTACCGATGATATGATCCTCAATGTTGTCCTATCAGCTGAGGTTGAGGCAAATGCTAAGGCACGCAACTTCTTATCCAAGACCTAGGGAGAAATATGTTCAATAGAGTGGCACATTTTGTATCCGCATATGAGATCTAGACAATCCTCTCAGACTACCATAATAGAACATTGGAAATCAATAAAGTACGTGAGACCCAGTTCAAGAAGGATCGCCAGAAGTTGGAGATGGAACCTGGAGAGTCCATCGATTCCTTTTTTGGTAGATTCCATTAGATCTTGAGTGATCTAAGGTCTATGTGAGTCACTTACTCAGATGCTGACAATGTGGCACATGCTCTTAGTGCTCTTGACATGAATGTTTGGAAAATTAGTAACATCCATCAGTGACAAGGCAAACTTTCCAACTATGACTGTCGATAAGCTGTATTCATGGCTTAAGACTCATGAGATGGGCATCATAGCCAATAATTCCAAGGCTCCACAGATGGTGGCTCTTGTGAGAGTGCATCTTCTAGCTTTTTTCTTGTCCTATTTTCAAGCCATGAGTGACGAGAAACTTGAGTCTTCCTATAGATGATCTAGTCCTCATCACTAATAGATTCACCCATGTCTACCACAAAGAAATAGAATGTAGGAGAGGTGGCCTAGTCGTTTGCTTTGAGTGTGGTGAGATGGGTCATTTTTATGCTAGTTGTCCTAACCTTTTAAACAGGGGAAGAGATAATCGTGGGAAGAAGGACTACAACAAGAAGCCTCAACGATTCATCAAGCAAGATATCACACTCAAGAAAGTAGCTCTTGCGATGCTCTCATCCCTCACCGATTGAGACCTGAGCGATATTGATCCTTCAACTTTGAGTGTTGAGAAGGAATAAAGGAGAAGAACAAGTCTATTAGCTTCACTGGCATGTGCTTTATCGCTGCAAGTCAGAATGATCTTGATAGTAAGCATAACGAGGATATCCCTACATCGAGCATGATGAGGTAGGTCCCTATGAAGCACTTATGCTTAGATATGACAGAGTTGTGGAGGATCACTTTGTCGGACCTCAGGTTAGCAAACCCAGATCCTCTGTGATTCCACCGCACTATTCCCTGGATCAGTAGATAGTGCTCACAGATACATTACTGTATATCAAACACATATCATGCGAAAGCGTAATTAATACAGTAATACTTACTCATGGGCCGGTTAAGCCGAAAACAAAAAAATGCAGCAGCGGAAACTTCACACAGGTGGGACCCGCAGGACTTGCCCACAGGCAGCCAACTGGGGTTCGCGACCTAGTCCATGGCATCATCGTCTTCCAGCTCTGTCGACCCTTTTTGGGCATCGCAGGGCTTGACTTTATTTCCTTTCTGACTGAATGATGGCAATTAAGCCAGAATGAGTACGATGATACTCAGCAAGCCACCACACAGGATGCAGTAATAATAGATGCAAAGCTGTCAAGGGAGGCTTGAGTTTCTTTTATTTGCTAAAAGTATTGTTTTGGAATTACAATAAGTAAGAAAAATCTCCTGAGACGTAGCAGTTTTAACTGAAACATGTTTTATGAAATTGATTGTGAGAATGCGATAATAATTGTAGTGTAGGTTACATCCACCTTTTTACAGTGCATGGTTACCTCAACCAATGCTAGTTTTCGCCGCTGGAGTACATCTCTCCAGGAAAAGTTCAAGGTCAGAGTACATCTCTCTGATAGGTTTTATCCCACCCACAAATGTTTTTGAAAATAGAACTAACTTGAGTAGGTTCCCATGTCCGCCCTTGACCGTGGGCACGGCTATTCGAATAGTTTACACTCTGCAGAGGTTGTACACTTTCACCACAAGAGATAAGCCATCTTAATAGCCAACATGCTTCCTTAGGCATGAGACCCAGATGGTTTATCACAAAGCCTTTACCTTACTCCAATTTAGCTAGATACCACCCCGCTGAGGTTTCACTGCTGAAGGGTTACATCTGCCACAGTCAGAAGCCCCCTCTTGCGCCGTATGAGTAAACCAGTGCTCTGGCACCCATCTTCCGTGATGATATCTAAACTAAACCTTTGCAAGTTAATCAGCTAGGTCGTACCCATATAGACTTGTGGTTGTACTGTTTTACACCAGGAGGTCAGTACAAGATTCAGTCCTTAATTTGTCCAAGCGGTTCTTACCACAAACCACAGGTTCTCGTGCGACATCAGCACCATCCACTCCCACCAACCGCCCAGACAGGTAAAGCAGATTTTTAGGGTTTTGAGAAGCATAAAATAGTTGTAGCGAAATACTCAGCCACGTACATCCCATAACTGTCCCAAATCAAATTCTTATGTTTTAAAGATTGATGATCAGGGCAACTAGTGCCCTGGACTTGACAAGACTAGCATGGCATTTAATATGACTTATAGCTAGTAAAGTTATCATTAATATCTATGGTGACAAGGATCAGGTGATTCCAGTATCAAAGGATGGCATAATAAATTTAATACAACATCAAGTGGGCATGTAGCTACCTTAAGCTTTAACATATATTTGCATAATCAATTAGGCATGCAAATTGATAGTTTAAAAGAACATAATTTTGCATAAAATGTAGGGTTAATATGATCAAAGTGATGACTTGCCTTGCTTGTTATACCACGGCCTTGATTGCTCTAATTCAAAGCCTTCTCAGTCATTGATCTTAATTTTTACTAGTCCTCGCTTTTGCCCGAGTCTTGATCTTGTTCGAATCCGTCGCCTTGTCGAGTCTTCGGATTCTAATATGCAGCAAAGAAAAGAAAGACCAAATAAATCCAAACACTTGAAATGCCCGATTAAATTTAGATCATAAATTCATTACGATTTGGGAATAGAAGGACGATTCGGATTAGTGTGCTGTAAGCATAGCGGTAGATGAACTGGGCAAAGGAATGAGGTGGCTGAGTAGCTTTACCGTGAGGAAAAATTAGGATAAGAAGGGATCCGAGGTGCATGAGTAATTTACAGGAATTACCTGCTTTAGGGAAGGAAGTGGCCAAACATAGCCGATTGGGAAAATGGCGAGGCTCGATTGCATCGATTCCTATTTATCAAGAAAGTTCCATGAGCCAGGCAAGGCTTATGGACAGATAAAAGAGAGTATCGATGGTAGTGAAGAGGAACATGATTTCAGGATGCGAAAGCTTTATAGGAGAAGAGTATTATTTTATGCACCCGATGAAGTCTTAATATTTCATGAGGCCAATCCTATTTGAGATTGCAACTGTCAATTCTAAAGTCAATTATTCTGCTTGATCACTAACTTTATTCGATAGGATCAACGGTTGTGATTTGTCAAAAAGGAGAGTTAGGATTCTTACAAGGATCTTCTTAGTAAAACTATTTCTATTATTATTATCTATTTTCGATCATTAAAGTTAAATCCCGATATAATGATTGGGGATCTGGGTGCGAGACAACGACTAAGGATTGCTCTTTCTTGTTTAAGACTTTCTTAATCGTATTTTATTTGTTATCTTGATCCCAGTATTTTAAGATAATGTTAAAATCTTTACATCATATATTTTAAGCATTGTTTTGGAAAGATAGCTCCCATGATTTTAGAGACGAGTAAGCCACACTTGATATTTTATGTGGCTTGCCAATGATTACTTCAAGCACTAATAAGAGAGATGATATGATTTTGGACAAGAGAAATCTATGGTCTATATTTCATGTGGCCGAATCTTGCTAAATTAATTTATTTAGTTTGCATTAATAGATTTAGATTGGCGGATGAAAGATAGTGTCTAGATCACTCGAGATAGGATTAAAGTTGTTATTCAGATTTCTGGAGTAAAGTTTAAAAGCATTGAATATATATATATTATTTCTTTAAGGCTTTATGCATGCATCTTTAGTTATCTAGGATTAACTTCTAGCACCTTTGATTTGTAAAAGATGATCTCTTAATTATTCTCACACACAATGTGTCTTTACATGCAATTAATCAAACTTAAAATTTTAAATTTCATTTCATAACCCCCTTTTTTTGTTGAATATCACAATTAAATTTCTATTCTCCTTTCTATTCACCATTCATAGTTTACAACATTGCTCCTTTGATTATATACAGTATTAGTTTCCAAATGAGTCGTACACCAAAGAATATTGAGACATGAGGCAAGGTTTTGGGGGCTGCTTGATCGGCTGGGCCCACCTGTCATACCAGAGAGAGGGAGACAGAAACAGGGACACTGTCTTCGGGTGGAAACTAGAGCAGAGCACGGCCAAACCGCGAAACAGGGGAGCTGGGTGCTGCAGGGCCGTGCGGCGTCACCGGCGAGGAGCGGCCGGGGAGGCGACGACGACCTGCAAAACAAAACCCCCGCATGGCGAGGAAGCTCCGAGAAGTAGTGGCTTCAGCCGGGAGACGCCAAGGTGAGCTGACGGCGGTGTTAGGCGGCCGGCGGTGAGGAGGAAACGGGGCGCCGACGGCCGGAGGAGAAAAGGGGAAAAGTGAGGCGCGTAGGAGTGGAGTATAGGTAACTCACCGGAGCAATCGAAGCGGCTGGGGTGGTCTGGCGTCGTGCGCGGGCGGCGGCGCAATCGGGTCGCCGTGGCGGGGAGGCTCAGACGGTGGAGGGCGTTGGCCGGCAGTCGGAGGAGCTCCGGTGCATCGAGTAGATGCCCTCACCGCGAGGAATCGGCCGGGGGCTGACCGACGGGGAGACGGCGGCGAAGATGGCGACGGCCGGCCGGAAAGGGGGAAGGAGCTAGCGCGGTGTGCTCGGGCGGCCGTTTTGCAATTAACCGTGTGGGGAGGCGGCGGGCGGCAGGGGTACACCGCGACGGGGTCGGCTTGTGGAGGGGAGGGCCGAAGCGGCAGAATCGGCGCGAAATAGCGGCGGCCGACGTGAGCTCGGGTAAAGGTGGAAGAAAAGGGGAGCAGGGAATGGGGAGGAGGCGGAACCGAGCTACTTATAGGCGAGGGAGGGGAGCAGTGCCGGCATGGGTGGCGCGTCCGGAGGTATGGGCGGGGCGTACCGCCGGCATGGCTGCAGGAGTACTTCGGCATGGGCGGCGCGTCCGGTGGCATGGAGTAGGGGGATGGCGCCGGGGTAGGCCGGTGGTAGGGTCGCTGGCGCAGACATGACCGGGGGGGCAACCGGGGGCGGCACGAACCGGGGCGGGGCGAGCTGCGCAGGTTGGGCCGTCGGCCTGGGCGGCGAGCACCATGAACAGAGGGAGGAGGAGGAAGAACCGGGGGAGGAAGAAGGGAACAGGCGTCGGCTGTGGGTGGGCCGGCTGGGTCACGCAAGGGGAAAAAGAAAGCAGGCCGGACGGCCGAAGAAGAAAAGGAATTGGCCCGGAAAAAGAAGAAAAAGGGAGCGGGCCGGGAGAGGGAAGGAAATGGGTTGGCCCAAAGGGATTTTTGGTGACTTTAGAATTTCTAATTTTAAATTTGCGATTAGATTTTGAATTTGGGATCTGGGTTCAACAAGTTTAAGATCATCAAGTTCTAGAGAATAAACTTTAATTTTCCGAATTTGAATTTCCGGATACGAAAATTGGATGGAAGGATTTTATATCAATTTTTAATTTCCGTTCTTGGCTTTGAATCTCCAGACTTGACATTAATACTTCCATTGAGATTCGGACTTTCCAATTTTAAACTTTAGATTTTGGTTCTTGATTCCGAAGTTTGTATTTTTACTATCTGGGCGTTTCGACAAGAAACCAACTCGAGAAATTCAAATAACATCGAAGATTTTTGAGATACACTAGAGAAACGATTAAAAGATTTTAAAATTTTGAAATTACACTGGCTCCCTAATTGGGATGTTACACACTTGAAGTAAATTAAGTGCGTGAAACATGTCATGAGAATAAATGATAAGCTTAAATATGAAAATAGGATCTTGAATATTGAAAATGATTGGCTTAGGTCTTTTATTTCCGATGATGGCAATTGTGATTCTTGCCTTACTTTGCACGATAAAATTCACAAATTGAGATCTTTTGCGTCATTTTTGCTTGAACAATTAGAAAATGCTTTAGCTAAACTTGTTAACATCAAGGCTAGTCCATGTTCTGGTTGCTTAAGAGTTGGTGACACATCTAGAGTTAGTGCTTTTCCATGCTATAACTATGATGAATTAGAAAAGAAACTTGCTATTGAAACTAAAAAAATTGCTCCAATTCAGTCCTAAATATTGTTGTGCATTGTGAGTTTAGGGAAGAAAATTTTAAAGAGTTAACTAACAAACTTAATCAAAGCTGAATCTTGTGAAACTTACCATAAGCTCACTTCTGAAATTGAAGCACTCACTAAAACTTTGCAAGAAAATATGATAAAGAGACTCCTACTTCTATTCATACATCTAAAGTTGATTCTATTACTCTCATAGCTTATGCATTTTGTGATAAAATTGGACAAGATCTGGATGATATATATATATATATATATATATATATATGAGGCTTTTAAAGTAAAATTTGATGAGTAGTTACGTAGAGTCAAGAATGCTTTATGCGTGTCTTGTGAGGCTTTAAAGCTAGAGGCAGCTGTGTATAAGAAGAGATATGCTATGGAAGTTAAGAGCCAAGCCTGTGAGTCTTGTGCCACTATAGCTAAGAAAAATGATTATTTGCATAAAACCCACAAGAAATTCTCTAATGGCAAACAGAATCTAAAGATGATTTTAGATCAATCCAAGGTTAGTAAAGCCAATAAAGGTTTAGGGTTCAATCACTATGAACAGAATTTTTATGCTTTCTTTTGTATCATGCATACATGACATTACATTATGAGATATGCATTTAGATATGAGCTTTAACTATTATTCAGTAGTGATATATTTCTAATTTGATATTGATTATTATCATGTTATACCTACTTAACTAGGTTTGTCATGTTTTTGTATGCATGATTAAATCTTTGCCATGCTAGCTTAATTTGCCAAGTTGAACTTTATCTTACAATTAGTATCTTTAAAGTTTGCAAGGATTGATCTTTTGATTAGTTTGCTCGGAGTGATCCTTTATGATATGTGCCACATAAAAAAATGCTCCGTTGAATCTGGAGTCTAAAATTGAGCTTTATTTAGTGCTATGCTAGTCCTTTGGTAAATCATAGAATTGCCCAATGAACTAGTGCTTAACTTAATTAAATTAATCTCTTTTGTATTGAATCTTGAATCTCTACTATTCTTCTTCATGAGACAACTTGTCATTGCACTTGGTATGAATTCAAGGGAAGTTTTGTATGACCAAAACTATTCTTTTAAGTGTAATTATTGAGATGGTTGGCAATAGCTTGAGATCAATGGAAATGAAAATAATTCAATTGGTTGAAGCTCAAGCGGCAATTGTAGATGGCTCCTAGTCTAGTACTTGCTTTATTGAGATAAATCATAAAATTATGATCAATGGTTGAAGCTTAGGAGGCAGTTGTACATGGATCTTAGTCCAGAACTTGCTTTGTTAAGATAAGGCCTAAAATGATCTTTAAAATATTAAGTATAGGTTTTATCTAGTGCTTGACAATACTTGGTTAAAATAGATTCAATTTGAACCTCTTGGTCCGATGTAGCCTTCTTGACATGGCTTAACTCATATTTAGATACCTTGAGATAAACTTGTCATTTTGAAGCCTGCAAAGTCGAGGAGGCCGACTAGAGGGGAGTGAATAGGTGTTTTAAAATTACTCTTTGGCTAAACCTAAGTTTGTAATATAGAAGCGTAAATCAAATTGGTTTTTGCACAAATAAGGCCTAAATCGTCTAGGTTCACCTAAGTGCACCTACACTATAAGTCTATATCAAGGTTTGCAATCCTAGGGTGACAAGCAATCAATTCAATTTCTACGAATATAAATTGCAAGTATGTAAATTGAGCTCAAGAAACCAAACCACAAGTGACACACGATATTTACCGTGGTATTCAAAAACTTGCTGGTTTTCCCTAATCCATATTGAGGTAAACCCAAATGAATTATATTGGCTTCACGAATTAAGCTAAATAGTGGTAGCCCTTTCTCCCTCTAGGTAGGTGAGCTCCAACCTTCACAACACGTTGAACCTCTTCACGAACTTCTTTGAAGAGATCATTGTGCACAATGCCTCCACGCTATCTAAGAGTTAGCAAACTCCAACAGTAATAAGTTAAGCCCTTACTTGACTCTCATCACGTGCAATGAATGCACAAGCTCAAGTAGATACGAAATCAACCTTTAGTTCCAACACATACAACTAAAGACCTCTCCTCTTGCTTCCAAGGTGCAACACATACACAATTGAGTGGAGAGCCTCACGCTTGCTCAAGAATGTAGAATAAGGTATCAACAACATTCTCCCAACCAGCCGTAAGGGGGTATTTATACCTCACACCAAGAAACTAACTATTGGGGGCAAAAACCAGGAAATGCAATAGTACCACAGGCAAAGGACCGATAATACCGCTCTCCTCATAACAGCTAAAAAACTAGTTATTATCAGTAGCTAAAAAACTAGTTATTATCAGTCACAGATATCTGATTGCCCCCACAAGGGCCATTCAGACTACTCGCCAGTTGGACTGCCACATAGGCCAATCTACCGCTCCGAGCATGGCTGAGAAAATGGTGCTCTCTGAAAAAACCTACCGACAACAAATACTCCATAGTACCACAAGCCCAATAGTACCACATCAGTCTAACTACTTGCCTTAGCTCGGTCTAACCACCAACTACTAGCTAGTCGGACCACCGGTTGGTCAGGCTGCCCATACAAGGCTGGTTAGACTGCCAGTTGGTTAGACCGCTTTGGTCATACCACCATTCTTAGTGTGGTCATATCGCAACGCATTTTCTAGCAGAGAGTGCATGTATCTCAACAAATTTATAAAACACATTTGCAAATTATAGTACTATGCATACAAGGATCAAATCATGATTATCAACATGATGCAAAACACATCCACACATTTTTAGAATCATGATATAAGGTTTAGATCAATAAACTCAACCCATTTGCACAACACATTCGCAAGCCTAAGTCACATGTCACAAAGATCATACAAGAGCTTCAACTATTTGCGAAACACATTTGCAAATCTAAGCATCATATCACAAGGAGTAGGTTTATGGAGTTCAACCATGTGCAAAACACAATTATAAACTCTAGTCGCATGCTACAAGGATTATGCATGAGTTACAACAATTTGCAAAATACATTCGTAAATCTAAGCCTCATACCACAAGGAGTAGGGAATATGGAGTTTAACCATTTGTAAAACACATTTGCAAATCTAAGTCACATACTATAAGGATTATGCATGAGCTACAACTATTTGCAAAACACATTCTTAAATATAGGCCTCATGCCAAAGAGAGTTAGCGTAAGTGAAATTGAGCTATCAACACATGCTGAGCCTTAAGCTACTGAAATGACCCCTCTTAATAGTATGACAAAACTATACTAGCAATCTGGTCTTCCAAATAAATATCAAAATCAGTAAAAGACTAGAAACACATCCTTAGTGCAAACTAGTTATATCTTTGTCTTGTGCATCCTCTTAAAATTTGATGACGCACATCTTCACTTCAAGTCTAGATACTTGTTTTTATATGCATCAACCCATGATGTATTCTTCATTTGCCCTCCATCAACACATGATGGATCTTCTCTTGACTTTATAATCAACTCATGATCATCTCTTCTTTGGTATCTTGATCAACTCATGATCATCTTCTCTTTGAGATCTTAATGTGCATCAACACATGATGTATCATCTTCTTGATGACCTTCAACTCACGAAACCATCCTTCATCCCGAATCTTGACTTGATGGTTTTCAATATATTAAGTCATCCCAAGTCTTCCATCACCCTGGAACCTAAACTATTTTACAAACTCAATGCAAAATGTTAGTTTCACAAATGATTATCGTCAATTGCCAATGCTTACCATTAACACATATTGGTAGGACTAGATTCTTCAATCTTTCCCTTTTTGGTAATTGATGGTAATACACAAATCCATTTGTTACTCATCACCAAAATATGCTATTAACACATAATGGAGGGTCTAGATCCTTCAATCTCCCCCTTTTTGGTGATTGGTGACAAACCAATTCAACACAATTGCAAATAATCGAATTTAAATGCAACATGAGTATATATGAGCTACACAAGCTTTACATACTCAAGCGATACATTTCAAAGTAAGAATCCTCAAAATGTATGGATGGAGAATAAGGATCAATACAAATGAAACCTCAAAATATAGAATGAACTCTCCCCTAAATATGTACATATATATATATGAGATGGAACATAAGCACGCATCCAAGTTTAACTTGAGATGAAGTTCAACCTATATTTTAGATCCAAGGAATGCAATAATAGAATAAATGAAAATTAAGCATATGAGAATGTAAAACATGCATTTATAATATCCATAAATCATTTTGGGCAATTTTGTAAAATAGTTTTTCTAATACTAATACTTTACCCCTTTTCAAGTAAGCCCAAAATATTTAATAAGTTTTTCACTAAAAAAACTCCCCCTAAGTCTAATGCCAACTTGCAATTGTATATTTCTCTCCCTCTTTGTTGAATTTGGATTTTTAGATTCCTCTCTCCCCTTTGAGGTCAATTCGCAATTGCTTTCCCGCTTTCTCCTTTGAGGTCAATTTGCAATTGCTTTGCTTTCTCTCCCCCTTTGTCATCAAGCACCAAAACTTTGACATCAAATATTCTTTCCTTTATAATAGGTGCCTTTAACGTTTTGTGGTTGTTTTGTCTTTCCATGAAGAGTACGCACCACTTGAATTTTTATGCCACTTATGATAATATTTGATATCACTTGTGATAATAATTGATACCAATAATAATTGATTCCATTTGTACAAACTTGATACCACTTGTACGGATAACTAAATCCCTTGTAAACACAAAGTTGATGTTAGCACTTGAGCTTCTCTTGAAGGATTGAAATCCACTTGTGAACACTAATTGAAGATGTCACTAAGATAATAAAGGTTTCACATGTAGATCACTTGCAATCCACTTGATACAACTTGAGAGATCTTCACTCGTTGCCACTTGAGATTAAGCAACCACTTAGGAGTGATCAAATCTAGGAGATATCACTGGTAGAGGATACCACTTATTTTTCACTTGTAAGAGATACCGCATATAGGAGAGAGCTTGGTCAAAGAAAGATTTTGTTTAGCAAGAAAATAAGTTAGATACCATTTGGAAAAAAAAAGATGATATCACTTGCCAAGAAGATGAGTCTCATGCCAAGGTTAAGATGATCAAATGTGTTACCATTGTTTATAGAGAGAATACCATTTTTATGATAAAAGTATCACAATATGATGAAAATGGTATATGGAGTCAAGCAAGTACTTGAAGGTAGCTAGCAAGGATCAACTTGAGTTTTGGGGAGCAAAGAAAATGGCTGAAGAATTCGGAGATCAACAAATTTGACAAGGTTAACCGAACTCCTTGGGTTTCGGTCAGATCGGTAGCAAAGATGTGGTCAGACCACTAGAAGGGACTAGTTAGATCGCTTGGAGTAATTGGTCAGACCACTGAGGCAGCTCGGTCAGACTGAAATGCAACTGAATGCACGCCGAAGACTAAAACTTGAGGAGAAGTTAGATACCATATTGTAATTTTCTCTAAAATTTTTCACAAAGAAATATAAACCACTTTTGGAGCATTTCCAACTATATGCCAAGGTTAAAACTCTTTTGAAGATAATTTTTACCAAATTAAGCCTTTTGTTTTCAAAACCAGCTCATTCAATAAGATTCTTCAAAATTTGCCAAAATGAGCGAGTGAGGGTATCTTAAGAATCCAATTACATGTATGAGTTATAAATACCCTTGTGAGAAAATATATTTCAATATTGTTGGCTCAAATGGCAAAACTCACTTAAATACTAGATTGTGACCACTTGGGTCAAAATAAGATTTTGGATGAATTTCAAAACCAAATAGCTTTTAATTGGTTGGCTTTTTGTAAAACTTTTGTATACCAATAATGTTTAAATAGCCAACTCTAGGTTCTTAGTATTGTACACTTTTTCAAATTCCTTTGAGAATTGATTTTGGCCAATTTTTGAGTTTAAAGCTAAAACAAGGTATTAGATTGCTAGTTTTGGGTTAGAAACTCTTTTTTAGTTGAAAATAGTTTTTCTAGAGCCAAAACCTTTGAAAAGTATTTGTACATATTTTTCAACTAGTTTTTCAAAGATATACTAATAACTTTAAAATTTTGACTTTTGGCTAAAAGGCTCAATTTTGCAAAACATTTCTAGCACTTAACTACTTTGGGCATACTTAAGGATGTGATTTACTTAATTATGATTTAACACCCCTCCTTAATGTGCCACTACATCTTGCTCAAGATTGCAATAATGAAGTTTTTGGACAAGAGCAAGAACACACTTTTGAAATTGATTTTCATGCAATGCTACCTACACAAGGCTAGAATCTAGAATCTTCAATGTAAGCGCTTGATGTGACAAGGTCATCTTCATGCTTGACTCCAAATTTGGTACAAGGTGGAATCCACCTCTTTATGAATGAGCCAAGCTTTCAATTCCTCCCCAAGTACCTATTAAGCATTTAAGCACTTTTTAGTAACCAAGCTCGGTTGGGTCCATGAATATTAGTAACAAGTGATTTGGACACCTAGATTGTCCTAGCAATAGTCTTAGTTGAACTAACACTTTTAGCAAACACATTGTAACTTTTATCCTTCCTAAGCAAATAATTATTATTGAAAGGAGTTGGCTTAGGAGTGATACCTATGGGACAATCCTTACTAAAATATTCCTTCTTTCGATAATTACAACAAGTTTGACATTTGCTTCCATCCTTTGTCTTCTTATCTTGCTTATTATCGGTTTGCCTTATTTTTGATAACTTTATCTTGTCATCCATCTTGTTATGGCACACCAAGTTGAATGATCCTTCTTGTGACAATCAAAGCACATGATGTCCTTGAAGTGTTTTCCATTTTACTTTGGATTGCTCTTCACCTTCTTCTTGGAGATGAAACTGATTCCTCTCTTGTCATTTAACTTTCTTTAATTGCTCAATAGTTTATCAAGAGAGAACTTCCCTTTATAGCATTTTTCTATGTAATTGTTCAAATTCTTAACTTGGGCTTGAGCTCTTTATTTTCCTATACGAGGTTAGTATCGCAAAACATAGAGGAAATAGAAGTATCTAATTGAGGGCAACAAGGCATGTCAATTAAATCCTCATAAGAGGTGGATATGCTAACCTTAAATGAAATACAAAGGCTAGGAGATATGCATAGTATATTATCTAATAAATTACATGTGATGCCTATATCCACTTTGGACTTGATGAGGTCCCTGAGAAGGAGAGGCCACGACAACCTCACCTTGTGCCCATAGCATGCTGGATTTAGTCAGGATCCAAGTGGATCTGGCCACCTCCCTCCGTCTTGTATGGCCATGCTAACTCCATCCACACTCTCACGGGAGCACCGACCCTCTCTGTGCTTGGTCACTGGCCTGTTTCTAGCCCAAATCGCCTCGCACTACCCTTGCTTTTTCAACCCTCCTCCCTAGCCCCTGCGCTTCACCGCCACTACCACTGGTTCACCTACTCCGACCCTGATCACCCATCCCATGGAGGCCAACAAAGTAGGGGCCATGCGAAGAGGATGAGGAGGGCTAAGTACATAGCGGGATAGGAAGAGATGGGTGTGATAGGAGGGGATGGTGCAGGATGAGGAAGCAACAAGGAAGCACGGAGAGGAGGTGGGACTGGCGCAGCGCAGTGGCACTAGGAAGGGATGGCATGAAGAGGAGGTGCCAGTGGTGCGAGATGGGGTGAGGTGGTTGGGGAGGAGGTGAGGATGGAGGAGGGTGGGAAGAGGGAGAGGAGAGGGAAGATGTTCCAGTGTGGGGATCCACCAACGAAGGCTCAATGGGCACGCAGGGAGAGGCGGAGGCAACGGATCATGTGGTGAGGAGAGCAGGGCAATGGGAGAGGGGAGGGAGAGAGGAGGAGGCGGCGTCTAGTGGGAGAGAGGGAAGTTGGGGCTCATTTTTTTATTTAGCTAGGGCAGGCACATCCACCCAACATATTCGTCTGCCCAATCCAAATCCTACCACCAAAAAAAGGTGATATGTACAGTCTGGCCTTTGAGGCTTTTTGCCTCCTTTTATCCAGGAGGATTACTACTTTTCAAGGATCACACTGACTGAACTACAGCTGTAGAGGGGACACAAAAGGTTAAAGAGACCATGTCATCAGATCAAATAGTTGATAGCTGAGAATCTGGTGCTACTGTTTCATATCCACCGTAGCTAGTAACCCTATTTGTAGTTTTGAAGGACACTACACCATGGCATAGTATTAAGGGCAATCAAACTGCCAGAGAAAACTGCTTTGGAAAGCAAATCATTTGCCAAGAATGTGTTTCCCGGCACTTATTGCCTGCCTGGTAAAGTGCTACCGGGAAAGACATTCTCTGACAGATATGTGGATTCCTGATAGTTAACTGACATAGATAAGTTGTTTTTCCTCGGCAGTTATAGTTTCCCCGGCAATTAGAGTTTCCTCAGTAGTTACATATATTGCCAATAGTTAACTACCCTCGATTGTCTGTTTTCCCCAGCAGATATATTGGCAGCATTGGCCTGGTTCCTGGCAGTTTAGGCACCTAGGAATATACATGTAAAATACAAATAAAATTTCATTATACCATCAAGAATAGTGAATTTAATATTTTCCTAATAGTTTGCACCATTCAACTAGAATTTAGAAAACATACAATTTTCTCAATTGTACCACTTAGAAAATGTCATATCAATAATCAAATAGAGCTGCAACATCTAATCTATCCTTGGCACATGTAAATACTCCAACCTTCTACCACAATACTAATCTATCCTTGGCATGTACAAAACATCTACGCAAAATAAGTTGACAATGAAGATGTTCACATAATGAAATTATCATGCTATCACCATTTGCAAAATAAGGGCGATCACTCGATCAGCAAATAATAACTTCAACAGCCCTTATGTTTTGTACCTAAAAAGAAATTCGAGAAGTCAATAACCATAAACCATATATAAAGCCAAACATGATATGAGCGTCAAATAGTTGTAGGGTGACTGAGCGGATCCAAGAGTTGTCATGATAGATAAGAAAGAAAAAAAAGGCAAGGTGCTTAGTGAAGTGGAATTCAGTGTAATATATGTGCTCTTTCATCTCTATGTTATTTTTAACCAGAAAGCAATAAGAAGTGCCAACCATGTCAAAGTTTCATATATGTGAAGCTATCTTGAGCTGTAGAATGAGAATGAGATGTATAAATAAAAATACTAGGTTCTTAGTTCTACTTGTACTATAAGAAAATAGTTAATATTTTCTTTTGTTATGTCAATCAGTAGCAAGGTCTGTTTGTAGCTTTATAAAGGAAACCTTGACCATCCATCATATATTATCAGAAGTTTGAATACAAATGTAGTGAAGAAGCATCAAGTTGCACATCTTCTATTTCTTGTTTCTATTCTGTTCTATTGCTTAAACATTAGAGTGGTTAATCAGTAGCAAGGTTTGTTTGTGTCTTTATAAAGGAAACCTTGGGCACCCTTCATATATTATTAGAAGTTTGAATACAAATGTAGTGAAGAAGCATCAAGTTGCACATCTTTTGTTTCTTGTTTCTATTCTATTCCATTGCTTAAACATTAGAGTGGCTGGAGACAAGAAACATGAGAGTATAGAACTATAGCACAAACTATCTTCTCTACATTGGCATTCAAAATCTGAAGGTCAAAAGCTTAAATTACATAAGATATTACATACATATTCATAGACTTGTACAACCAACTCAAATCAATTACCAATGCAAAGTTACAGTTAAAATTCATCTACTAGATAATTCATACTACAGAACACCTTTCCTTGTAAAACTCATCTATTTTATGTTATTTACCAAGGAACTTAACAGATGGATGGAAAATTGTGATGCAATAAATAGATTATCAGCTTTTGACTCTAAGAATAATGTTCCAGCTAACAAATATTCAAAGACAAAATAGATTCTTATATTGGTAGCTAAATTATTTACTCATTGGAAAATGAATTAGTCCAACTCTAGCACAATGAAAATCCCTGATACTTTCTCTAGAACAACATTAACTATCCACCCAATGGCACTGGCAACCCCAAAAATATCTCAATGCATCCCCCATAGCACAGTGAAGCCACTGCACACCAGGAAGGCAACAGAAGACACAGCAAGCATAGAGAGGTTGAGCATCAACTCTTCCTAAAGCAAGCTGACAATCAACAAATAAGATAGTCGACATCCCCTTCCCATTCATTTTGCCATCATCTTCATGAGACCACACATGTGAACCAACATGCCCAAATGATGCATCCAACAATAGTATAACTGAGCCATCATAGAGCAAGGGAGGAGGGGAGTAGAGAGGGGAGTGGGAAAGGAGTAGAGGGGAAGGACTATACCTAGGTGAGACCTTAGTAGCGATGGCGTGCCATCACCGGTAAGCACGCGCACTCAACAGCTGCCCCGTGCTCCCTGGCATATGAGAAGGCCTCGAGCTCCGTCGTAGCAAACCTCATTGCACACTATCACCACTATCCTTCTGATCACCAAGCAAGCAACAAATCAAATCCACAAATTGAAAATAACTAAAAGTATACCAAGAGCATAAGAAAATAAATGAGTAAAGGGAAATAACCAAGAGGGGTAGGAGTATAGAGAGCAGTAAAGAGCTGAAGTTCAGTGCATAGAGAAGGCGCTGGAGAAGGGAAGCCATGGAGGTCGGCACATGGAGGCTGCGGCGCTAGGGGAGCGCGAGCCGTGGGGCGGCGCAACGGTTGGAGGCTAAGTGAGGCGACACTAGGGAGTCAGCTATTAGAGCCGAGGGCACAGGGGAGGCGTAGGCCAGAGGAGGCCAACGAGCAGGCGGCAGTGGTCAGGACCGAGCCCCAGGATAGTGACACATGGGACCGGAGGTCGGGGGAGGCGCAAGGTGTAGCAGCCGGCGGCATAGAGAGCAGTAGCGCTTGGTGGGAGCCAAGCTAAGAGCCGGATTGAGTAGAGGGATTGGGGAAGTAGAGAAGGGGAATGAATAGAGAAGAGATAAGGCAAGAGAGAAGAAAAGAGAGAAGGTGGGATGGCCGAGGAGGTGAGGCGGCGCTGGGAGGTGAGATGGCTAGGGAGGAGGGTGGTGGGGCGGCCGGGGCGGTGAAGCAACGCTGGGAGGAAGGGGAAGGCGGAGGCATTAGGAAAGGTTTTAGAGGAAGGGGTGGTCGGGAAGAATTGGGGAATTTGGAGGATAAGGTCTTCTTACCTCAGTCATTTTTATTTTCAATTGTGCGCCCAAAGGGATGGCTAATATTCCGGCAGACACAATGACTTGGTTGACTTTTTCTAGGGCACATATATTGTAGCTAACGTTAATACATTGCTGGTAGGTAAATTGTTCTAGACAATTATTTCTTGCAGATAACGGGACCCAATTCTCTGGGAAATGGTGTCACCGATGACGAGGCATCATCCAGTATGATGGTGAAGGAGAGTTCCGCTGTCTCGCTGCATTATCCGATGCTCACGACGAGCAATTATGCAGCCTGGGCAATCAAGATGAAGAAAGTGTTTTTTGCTAAAGCGCTCAGTGATGATGAACCAACATTGCTCTGATGAAGAGTTGAGCCAAGGAAATAGAACGTTGAGGAATTGTTAGAAATAATCTTGACTTAGAGTTCAAGACGTAGTAGGGTCCATCTCCGTGTGTAACTCAAGTTGAAGTTGTGTCCAACTTGAAGTCCGAATACATATACTAGTAGGAGATTATTAGTCTATATATTGAGGAGGCTTGTTGCCAGTTTTGTTAGAAAAGTAAGAGAAGAAAAACAAGAAAAAGGGGGAGCCAATAAGATAATAGAGAAAATCAGAAATTCTCTTGTGTTCTTTCCGTTTATTTGCGATGTTTGCGTTTTCTCCTGGATCAAAATTTTAACAAGTGGTATCAGAGCTAAGGTTTAATTCCGATCTCCGGCGATCAGTGCATCTTGTTCGACAGAAAAGGGACGCAGCCTGAGCAGATCGAAGCAGCAGCACATGGCATCGCGCGTGCGTTGTCTCAGCCAAAGCGCACTTTCAATCGTGCCTCGTACAAAGCAAAAGGAGGTTTTCAGTGTTTTCCTCGTGTCTCCAGTCTTTGGTCGTTGGTCAGAGACATGACAGAGAAGCAAAGCATTGCATCTCAAGACAGAGAAGATGTGTCGCCGTCCAAACTCAAGTAAGATGAAAAGAAATCAGAACGTTGAGGAAATGTGTCACTGTTCTATATTACGTATGAACTTAGTAAGTCGTAGTTGAGACCGACTGTCTTAATGTTTTAGAATCTTTGCATCCAAATGAATCTGTGCTAGCTAAGTTGAGTTCCTACTGTAGCTTGCATGTAGAACGCTTTATGTGGAGGCGTGGCTGGTAGTTCATAATGCATTGAGACTAAAACTAGAGTATGTCAAGTCAAGATTAAGGGGGGGTTGTTAGAAATAATCTTGACTTAGAGTTCAAGACGTAGTAGAGTCTGTTTCCGTGTGTAACTCAAGTTGAAGTTGTGTCCAACTTGAAGTCTGAATACATATACTAGTAGGAGATTATTAGCCTATATATTAAGGAGGCTTGTTGCCAGTTTTGTAAGAAAAGTAAGAGAAGAAAAGCAAGAAAAAGGGGAGCAAATAAGAGAATAAAGAAATTCAGAAATTCTCCTGTGTTCTCTCCGTTTATTTGCGATGTGTGCGTTTTTCTCCTGAATCAAAGTTTTAACACTCAATCTCTTGGATATTGCCAGAACATGTTTTGCCACTAATCCAATTTTTTCCTCACAGATCATTGAACTTAATACTATGCCATGGTGTAGTAGGATTTGAACTGCTTTATATAAAATTCTTACAGAATTATATGAAATTACCATGCATTCCAAACGGTTTAAAATAGACAGCAACAAAAAGGTAAAGTCATTTTTTAACCCTTAAATTCAGTCCAATCTTTCGAAAGTAGCTCAAAAATTAGTGTACATTTTTCTCCTACAGAAGTTAATAATCGAAAGCATAACAATAAGGCAACTGTACTTTAATACATATAAAATCGAACTCGTGTCACAAGGTGGCATTGATGCTTGCCGCCTAGCACAGTAGTTGTTAGTGGTCGCTAAACATGACAATATTGAGGCAGCAATCATATATGCAAGTGCAACTACAGTGCAATGCGAGGACATGAAAGATGGTTGCTAGTTGACGTGTGTGATAGCAGACAGAGATGCCACACATGAGTTGATGTGTGTGACAGTGGAAAGGCATGACAATAATTTGTGCACATGGGCATAAGACTAGTGTAATTAACATACACACTTGCAATAAAATCGATTCAGACATTAGTAGTGGCGTACATAGATATGCAGCACTAATGGCCATTGCACCTATTTATACCTTTTTCGGAATGCGTGCAGTATTTATATCTTGTTACAGTCATGAACGTGAATTATTGTATAATTAGACTGCTAAAAGTATAAGCACAATAATCTTATTTTAAAAAGTTCATCCTGCATACTTCATACAACTCAGAAAAACCAACATGTTATGAAACCGGAGATCAATACTGCATCTCAAGCAAAACATTGTGTACCACCTATTTGGTGCGCCAAGAGATTGTTCTCAGTTACCTATCTCCCCCTCTACCGTAAAATTTTTGCTTTTTAGCCTAAAATTTGAAATTTTTTTACATATGAACCCCTAGAGATAAGTTTTGCAAAAATGGACCCTTCTCTCGGCGCCAAAGCATATGGCGCCCAGGGTACATGGCACGGCGCCATATGCTTTGGCGCCGTGAATTGACACGTCGGAGCCAGGCTGGCATAGCACGGCGCCAAGGCCCACGGCGCCGTGATATGCACCTACGGCGCTAAAGGCTGTGGCGCCGTGCGTCGGGACTTAAGCCCGAGCGCATCCCCAGGCCCCAGCTCCCCCTCACTGCTCCTCTGTTCTAACAGTAAACCGCCGCCGCCCCCCTCTATTCCCCCTCTAAATCCTCTCAAATCCACCGATTAATGTCGCGATTTTGCTTCCAAATCGGGCAAGCAAGGTAAACTCTCTCCCCTCCCTTGATTTTTTTTGCAATAGATATGGATTATTTGAGGTACATTTCGTAGGGCAAGATTTGAATCCCTAGATGAAATTAGTTCAATTATGAGCGATTTTAGGTTATGTTTGCAATGGATTTGCGTAATGTAAGAGAAGTACTGTGTATTTGGATAGGTTTTAGGGTTTGATTATTATTTATACATGGTTGTGTTCGGTTTTAGGTTTTTAGAGTTTCATATACCAAATAGGATGATTTCATGTCAACATGGGCAAGATTGTATGTCCACCTAACCCTTAGTAGCTTTGATTATTGTTTATATTTACAAAATTATATTTTTACCACCACCCCTAATTTAGATTTGCATTCTAATTCAAGTGGCAAAGACAACTTATTGTCAATTACACCAAGTTATATATATATAATGTCTTTGATAAATATATCTCGGTATTTACAGTTAATATTAGTGACCTAATATTTAAATTATTTACCATAATTAACTTACTAATCTTTGTTGACATGTATTTAACCAAGGGTAAATCAATTTGATTCCAATTATTATTCATGTTGATTCCAATTTCATAATTCAATTTGATTATTATTTTTATTTATAAATCATGTTTTATAAATTTCTTATTTGAATATTTCTTAACCATTGAATTCTAAAATTTATCATAGGATGGCGAGATACCGGCTGCTAGACGAGTTCTACGAGAGGGAGCACCGCGGCAGGCTCACAGAGGACGGCCAGGTACGTGTGTGGTCGAAATGTACATGTGTTCAACTTGATGGTCACGCAGCTAACTTTTATAGCAATTTTCAGGAGATACCCATACTTCGTCCTCGAACCCATGATGGGTTCCAGTTGATGCGCTACGACGACCGCTATACCCCACTGCTGCGCCGTGCTGGGCTTCACACGGTCGCTAACCTATTACGGCGGGGCATGCCAGTCTTCAACCCCGCAGCTTTGACCGCACTTGTCGACAGGTGCATTTTCTCTATCGGGTCTATTTGTTTTCGCTTCTATATTCTTGCGTACGTAACTAATTCTTTTCTCCTTGTACTACTAACAGGTGGAGGCCAGAGACACACACGTTCCACCTTCCCTGTGGGGAGATGACCGTCACGCTGCAGGACGTGGCGATGATACTTGGACTTCCCATCAGGGGACAGCCGGTGATCGGTCTGGCGGTGTCTGAGGGCTGGAGGGCACGTGTGGAGGCCTTCCTGGGCACGCCATTGCCTCCTGCCCCAGATAATGCCAGGCGAGGCCGCGTCTCGGGGGTCCACCTTAGATGGTTGCGGAATACCTTTGGCGAATGCCCTCCTGCCGCGGACGACGCCACGGTGACCTACCACTGCCGCGCCTGGGTCCTGCACATGTTCGGGGCAGTGCTGTTCCCGGACGCCACGGGGGATGCCGCTTCGTGGATGTACATCCACTGCCTCCAGGACTGGGGGGACGCTGGACAGTTCAGCTGGGGCTCGGCGGTCCTCGCATTCCTCTACCGCCAGCTTTGCGAGGCCTGCAGACGCAAGGCGCCCACGTCGACGCTCGGTGGCTGCGTCTTCCTTCTGCAGGTGTGGTAATGCATTTATTTTTCCTACAGTTCTTTGTTTTTGTGCATGGCTAATCGTGTGTCTGCCCGTATGTTCGCTTGCTAGGTGTGGATGTGGACACGCATTCCAGTGGGGCGCCCTCGAGTGTTCCAGGCGCAGCCTTGGCATCCACTGGGTGTGGATGATCTCGGCTCCACTGTTGCGTACCTGTGGGATACAGTGTCAGTCCCGTTCGCGACTACTCAGCGGGCGTACGTGGATTTCAGCAACGAGTTTGACACTTTGTCTCCCACGATGGTAAGAAATTGGTACTGCATTTATTTATTCTACAGTTCTTGGTTTTTGTACATGGCTAATCGTGTGTTCGCTTACTAGGTGTCCTGGGAGCCTTACTCTGAGCCACAGGTTCTAGCGCTACCGCTCAGCACCATGTGCCGCAGGGACTCCCATATTTGGAGGATGAGGTGTCCGCTGATCTGCTTCTATGCCGTGGAGATTCACCTCCCCCATAGAGTTGCGCGGTAGTTCGGCCTCGTGCAGTTCTTCCCCCCAAAGGTGATGTCGACTTCTGTTGAGTTGCACAAGTAAGTAACAATTTAAAATTCTTTTGGTTCGTACTAACAACTATTGTTGACATCTGCTATATGTACAGGTTTGACAGGGTCCGCCAACGAAAGGTGACGGACTTCGCTGATCACCACCGACAGTACGTGCAGTGGTGGAGGAAGATGGAGGACAACTGCGAGCCGGACAGTACCCCCCACAGTAACGCCAGCTTCCGGGATTACTTGTCCTGGTACCACACTGCCACGCGCTACAGGCTGAGGCAGCAGTGGACCGATGTCGACTACGCGGACCTCGCTTCGTCCGAGGACGAGGACACTGCGTACGACAGGCGTGCAAGGGAGGGCACTGTGGTCGAGGCCGCTCCGATTCTCGGTCGAGTGGTACGGAAAGCATGATATTTGCAATACTTTGGTTCCATACGTTTATCTCGCACTTATGTTTACTTATTTCTTTAGGAGACTTCTCTCCAAACCTCGGTGCGTGAGATCGACGAGGTTCTCGGCCACCTGGACAGCGAGAGCCACCCCCTGAGGGACTTCCTGCAGGTACGAAGATAATTCGTTAGGTTATATCGATTCAGCATGTATGCAATTATGACATATCATTACTTGCAGAGACTTCGACGTCGCCTCAGTCGGGCGGCTGGTCGGTGTGGTTGCCGTGCACGCTCAGACGTGATCGTACCACTGGCCTCCCAGCGCTCAGCCGATGCAGCGTCGTCATCACACGTCGGCAGGCGCCAGTCCACGAGGAGCTCGTCATGCACTCTGACTTTTAGTCAGGGCGATGACGACGACGACGAGGCGGAGCAGGGTGACGACGTCGAGGAGGAGCAGGGTGACGACGTCGAGGAGGAGCACGAGGACGAGGAGGCATCTACCCACGACGAGATTGGGATGTCGCAGATGTCTGACGCACCGTCTACTCAGGCTTCGCAGCGGCCTCGTTGTTCGGCTCGTCCCCCGAGCACGTATACTCCAGGGAGTGATGCTCTAGCCAAGGGCAAGGGGAAGGCCAAGAGGCAGTGATGTTTTGAGACTTTTTTTATAGACATGTGATATTTTCAGACTTATGTCATATTTTGAGACTTTTATATAGTTATGTGGTATTTTGAAACTTATTGATAGTTATACGATGTTGTTATTTAGGTTTTCAGATGTTTCATGTGTGAATGTATGTGTATGTCTGTATGTGCATATGTTTTACAGAAAAGTTTGCTGTTTTGCTGTTTTTTGTCAGGTGTAGCTTACACGGCGCCATACCCTTTAGCGTCGAGATGTGTATATACGGCGCCAGACTGTTTGGCGCCAAAAAAGGCGCCAAACACCCTGGCGCCGTATATACACATCTCGACGCCAAAGGGTATGGCGTCGTGCTAGCTATGTACGCTCGCATGTTTGGCGCCGCGATAGGTGGACTTGCAGCAAGGCAAGGCGACCACGTTTGACTGGCTAAGTCAGAACACGGCGCCACGGCCTTTAGTGCCGTAGGTGCATATCACGGCGCCGTGGGCCTTGGTGTCGTGCTATGCCACCCTGGCTCCGACGTGTCAATTCACGGCGCCAAAGCATATGGCGCCGTGCCATGTACCCTGGGCGCCATATGCTTTGGCGCCGAGAGAAGGGTCCATTTTTGCAAATCTTTTCGTCAGGAGTCCATGTGTAAAAAACTTTCAAATTTTGGGCTAAAAAGCAAAAATTTTACCCCTCTACCCTGCTCGGTCGTACTCGCTCTCCAGTCGTCTCCCCTCTTGTAACACGGAAACGACAAGGGAGGCTTAGTGATTAATCGAGCGACCTTAAGCGCTGGAATAGTAAGCAAGTCCTACCTAAATAACATACTAATCTCATTTCATTAGCCACCAACCCCGTCCACCCCCACAACAATCGCGCAACCGCGACGCACATATGGTCCGCGCTGGCGCCGCCGTTGTCCTCTTCGCCACCGTCTGCTGCCTCCTCGTGGCCCTTGCCCCAGCGCGCCTCCCCGTTAAGCTCCTACCACAGGTAATACCTGACGCCGTGGACTGCTATGGGGAAGTGGGATTACGACCACTCGAAACACCGATCTCAGTAGTCGTAATCCGTCCACCGTCAACGGTCGTAACTCGTTTACGATTGCTCACCCGAGGTTGACCCTAGCTCTCTTAAAATGTACGTTTTAGCTGTAGACTCTGATACACACGGTCGTAGACTGCTTGTCAGAGATAGAAACGACAAGGTGGAGCTGATAACAGGACTGAACACAAGAACTGAGATACGATTATGCAATGCAAACTGACGCACTTTTCCTATGAGTTTTCTCTGTTATATACTGGCTCAATTTTCTCAACGACTTACAGAGTATATCTAGACACAGTCGGCCACTCACTCACTACGACTCCTCTCGCTGCCGCTCAGCTCAGTCGCCCACGACTACTACAGTGATCGCCACCTGCCCATACTGCTTCGCTCAGCTACCTGAGAGTAGGGATGGCAATTGTGCCCGTTTATCCATATACCTGTGGGTAAATATTCTAATGGAGCCGGGTACGAGATATTTTATTTACCCATGAGTATGAAAATAGGGGGAACACTCTACGCGTCGGGGTAAACGGGCACGGGTATGGGTAAGCTCCACCCGTACCAGCCCCGCCCGTTTACCCGCGATATAGATTGACAAGTGACGCAGTCATAGCAATATCTCTAATTACTATTGATTGTTATAAACTTTTCCATATCTCTAATTGCTATTGATTGTTATAAACTTTTTTTGATAGCTATTATATTTCCTTACAACAGCTGTTGCTTATATGTACCTGTCATTAGTTCAGCTCTCAGATGGTGACTCTCAGTTCGCGGGTAAACGAGTATGCCCACGGGCGACAGGTATGGGCGAGGTTTTTCACCCGTCGTCCTTCGTGGGTATACCCGTGGGCGTAAATCGGGGTCGCGGGTACGGGTATGGGCAAGCACTACCCGTACCCGCCGCGCCCGATTACCATCCCTACCTGAGAGTGCTTCAGTGACCAGCCCATGTCGACCGCTACAGTGTCCAGCCGCTTGCCCATACTGGGCAGTTAGCCGACCGAGGACGACCTATGTCACCCACGTCCACTCGTGCTGACGCCTGCTACCAACTGCTACAGTGATTGACACACGACCACGACCGCTGGCTTCATTCTCGACTTGTCTTCGACCACTGCACTAGAGTTTCAACCACAGACACACAGGAGATACGACCGCAACGCCAACGACTACTACTCTGGTCGTTACAACCACACACAACGTGGTCGTAACCAACCACGCACACAGGCACTACGATGCTGGTCGTTACGAGCACACACAACGTGGTCGTAACTGACCATGCACACAGGCGCCACGACCGCTACGACCACACACAGGCTTCGAGTCCTCCGGATGCTTCAGTACTCTTACGAGTATGGCGTCTACTGTACTCCTTCGAGTATGATGCCCACAGTGCTCCTCCGAGTATGCACTGACGACTACCAACCATCGACTCTCGACTACGAATATCGACAATCGACTATCGACCATGACCATCGACTATTGACTATCGACCACAACCATCGACTACGACCATTGACTATCAACTATCGACTACGACTATTGACTCAGTTACGACCATCGACTATCGATCACGGCGTTACGACCACGGAGTACTCGGAGTTACAATACTCAGTGTAGCTTTAGTACTGGCCGTAACGACGACACAACTACTGGTCGTATCGACCACAGATAGGGAGTACATGAGCAAAACACACATACAACAAGATTAACCCAACAACCACGTGGCCGCCGCCGAGCCGTTTCTGACCAAGCAAATGGCGGACGCCGAGGCAGCGGACCCCACCACCGCCCTTGCCGTGCCGGAGGGGTAGGAGGTGAGGCCCGCCCACCAGCTGTCCTCCCTGTTGTGCCTTGTCTTCCGGTGTGGCAGTGACGCAGTGGCCCTGAGCAACTCCGAGGAGCCGTCGTCGCTAGACGGGTGGGCCAAACTGGCAGGGAAGGAGGACGGGCAAGAAAGGTTGTGCAACCCCAATTCGGACTCGGATTGGGACAACGAGGTCGGGGAGGATGGACAAGAAAGGCCGTGCGACTCTAAATGCGACTCCGATTGGGTCTCGGATTCAGACGACGGAGGTGGGATCATGGGGTGGTTCTGGAGGTTGGCGCGTCGCTTCTGATCAATCCTGGCCGTCCATGGCTCTGTGGTGGTCTGCTACTACGGAATCCCTGGCATATTTGGTATTGTAGCCTTTTTTAAAAAAAATTAGCTTTTGAATATCTTTTTCAAAAATCTAGCTCTCTTCTTAAACTCGACAGCCGCGACAAATGACACATGTGTCATCTACACGTTACAGTAGCTCGATAGGTTCTATAGAACCACCAAAGCTCGGTAGCACCTGCCGAACAACTATGGCTCCGCGGGACAATTTGCCGAGCAACCGCTGAGCTGCAGGAAATTAAGTGATTACCTAAGCATGATTAACACTAATTAAGTATGATTAACACTAATTAATCACTACCGTGAAGGCTGGCTTGGCACGTTGTCCTACCGAGCTTACCGAGCTCCCCTAGCACAACAAGTACCTGCTGAGTTTAAGGAGATAGCTAAGTTTACAAAAACGAGTATTCTGACGCTAAATTTGAAAAAAAAATGATTATAGTGTGAGATATACAAAGGACTCGCTACTACTTTTGTAGTTGCATGTATGTATTTGTTAAGTTTCTACTTTGCACAAGTTATGTTGATGAATAAACGATACTCCTATGTTGTATGTATATACCGCAGCATTTCCCTGTTTTTGCAAAGCACTTTCACATTGGATCTTGTCTTGAGAAAGCAATGAGCCACCACATGAAAAAAAACAAATCAGTAGATGATTTGTTGCTTATTCGCAGCTTACACGTCAAACTACATGCAACATCAGATTTCAAGGTATGCTCCAGGATCTTTTTCGTCAAACAATCAAGTTCATAGGTTCTGCTTGTTGCCCTACATTGTCTTACAATATTCTGAAGACAACATGTTTGTAAGAAAACATATCTGCCAATACTGCAAATGCAAAGATCTTGACACGCGAATCTTCTACTCCTCGACCTCATACTCAACATCATCGTTGTTGTACTCAAATTCATCAGGATCATCGTCATCCGCATCTTCAGTACGAAAGCGGAAATTGTTCATCTCGTTCCTCCCGTCATCCTCATTGATGAACTCCAGACCATACACTGCATCTCGGTGCTTCACCACCAGCCAACGAAGCAGCCTGTCCTCCTTGTTTAGATAGTGGAGTTCTTGAGTAAAGGAAGGTGGAACCATCATGGTCATTTGCATAAGTTGGCCCTGTAAATGCAACCGAAACTTCAGCACATCAAGAAAGCAAGAGCTGGTTCACTTTACATTAATTTGTTTAGACTTTAGATTGCAGTGCTAGTGGCCAACCAAAAAGGAACATGTGTATAGCAATTCTATTCGTCAAAGCAATTGGTGCAAAACAAAATCTGGGTATTGGTTTAAAGCTTAAACTAAAGCAGGAAAACTGGCAATGAAACAAATTGGAACACAAGACTCCTTGTCAAGTAGTTTGGACAGGCTCCAATGCAGGGGAATGCATTCCTTGTGCCTCTCATCTGATTTAGCCGTTTTCTAAAGGTGATGTGTTTAGCTTTTTGTCACTTGTTGGATCGAAGGTTTTGTCAAAGAACCATATATAATAAAAACAAAGGCACACTTACTAATAAGATCTAACAGAATGTCTATCCATTTAGAGCACTGCAGAACATCAAACCTTCATCTAATATTCAGCAAATCCTAACAGGAAAAAGTGGTGAATAACTGAATAAGTAATGCAGCTACGCCAAAATTCTTTCTTAGTGACAAACTATTTGAATCGTTGCAATGTATTCCCATTAATCACGGCATCACGCAGCACCAATATTAGTGATTACTTCTATCTACGTGTCAATACTTAAATTGTGCAATTTAATGATTTAGGGGGTGTTTTTGGTTCACTGCCAAACTTTGCAACAATTATGTTCACACACGGACCATTAGTAGCCAATGAACATTCTTTAATTAGGCTCTGTTGGTAATGTTGCTTCATAAGAAAAATCAAGCCAAAGTCACACGGGCCTGTGTTCAGAAATCCAAAAACATTCAGCTCTGACATTATCTAGAGGTAACAAGAATATGATTTATCATACTTTCCAAATGAACGTAGTTAACAAGTTCCAGCCTTCACTTGTAATCATGTATGCGTGTTTAATGAGAAATGGATCTCAAGTGTCAAGGTTACCAAAAGGACAAGTAAGGATTGTACTGTACAAATGTTCGCACAGACTAAGAGTAAAGTTACTCGTACTGCTATTGCATCCATCACAATTTGATACAGGTAGAAAGGAAGCTACAACCAGTTAATTGATGCAGCACTGCGATCCTTAGTCTGGCTTTGACATGAGACTGTATGGTCGAACTCAACAAGTTATTCAACATACTGCACACTTCAAAAGATAATGGTGTGATAGGACGAGATATCTTCCCTATGTTAAATGACTGGAGCTGTGTATAAACAATCTGTCAAACTTAAATCACTAAGCAACAATCATTTGATCATTCTTGATATGTTGAATATAAATGTCATGTGCATATGGCCGTACGGCCGGCCGTCAACCCATTAGGGCCCATATGAGATGGCGTACATGGCATCATACTTGCAGCCGCAATACTAGGGCCGGCTGCAGTAAATTACTTAGCTATCAAGTTATGGAGTTCAATTAGAGAGAGAGTAGGATCTTATCTAGATGGAAAGTTGCCGTCGATATGAGATCAAACAGCATATTTATATGCACCCTCGGTCAGATTCAAAGACTACCGAAGATGCAAGGGAACAACAAGAATCACACACGAATGAATGGAGGAGTGTATTGCATATGGGTGTCTAGGATTACAAAATGGTCTCATCTTCTCCACTTACAAAGGGGTCCTATTTATAGAGTAGGAGAGGGAGACGAGTGAAGTTATAAGTCTGCTCTCTGAGCCTAAATTACTCCTAAGGGTATTTTTGTTCTTCATGCCAAGTGGGTCCCGCCGCGTCCGAGGGACTCCGAAGCCGGTCTGCGGACCTCGCTTGGGGTTGCTTTCGGACTCTATCCGAGGTTGACCTCCGGACTTTGTCTTGGGTCTCTGCCCGAGGTTGGCCTCCAGACTTCGTCTTAGGTCAGCCCCCAAACCTCGCCCGGGATGGCGCGAACCTCATCGGGGTGGTGCGGACCCCGTCCAGGGAGGGGACTCCAAACATCGTCCGAGGTGGACTCTGGATCTTGGCCAAGGTCCGAACCTCACTCAGGGTGGCGCGAACCCCGCCGGGGTGGACTCCAGATCATGGCCAAGGTCGGTCTTCAAGCTCTGTCTTGGTTTCCTAGACCCCGTTTGGGGTGACGTGGACTCCATCTAGGGCGGACTCCAAACCTTGTCCATGGTAGATTCCCCGATATGTGTCGTTACACCGAAGTCGTCGTGGGCCCAAGGTAGCGCGGGGACCCTCCCTCTGTCCCTCAACAGTAGCCCCTCGCTGATCCAGGTGGTCTTCAACCGCCTGCCCAGGCCGGAGCACTGTCTTGCAAAAGGGGTTGGCGCGCAGCCTTAGGTCAACGATTCCACTGGTAGCCTGCAATGCATCCCAACACATTAAAGTACCTTTGCCCTCATGTGAACACGTTAAAATACCTTAGTACTCGCGTGAACTTCAGACGATAGGTCACGCCTACGCCTCTGAGTTGGGTTCCCTTGGTATTCATTAAAGGGTTGTTGCGCCGCTTGGCCAATTTTAGGTCGTATCAAGGAGTTCACCATCACATTGAAGGACATGGAGTCACGAACAGCTACGGAGTCAAGCGTCCACTGCCTAGGTGTCGAAGTTACGTGGAGGCGCGGAGCAAGGACTTAGCCCAAAGACGTGCCTCGTGAAGTGAGTTCTCAACCCATAGCATTCGAGAAGCGAAGATATGCACAGGAGTGCTAAGCTTGACTCACCTAGGCATGGCCACCAAAGGACGACAGAACCCAGGGGTGCAAAAGGTTGACCCACGTGAACACATAGAAATGAGTGTCCAACTTGTTAGTTCAAGGCGCGCGGGATACATGGGTAATCGGGTCACTATGTGAACTTGTCGAGATGGGCGCGGATGTACCACTAGTTTGAGGTGCGATGGAGCTTTAAGGCACACGAGGCTACTGGGGCGTACGCATCCCTATGCGCAAGCTCAATTGGTAACACTGAACCTGACGACATATCGAGACATGAACGATTGATGCATGCCAACACACTGAGGTGTTCGAGGTTGGTGAGCGTACAGAGGATAGCCTGATGGGGCTTGACCCTCAAGTTGAGGGGATATGTACTAAGCCGTTGTCTGTTCGACCTATCGAGGCACGACGCTAGAAGCTTGGAGGCGTGCCTCGTGTTCAAATTACGGAGGCGTGGCCTATGAAGCATGGGCTGCCCAACACGAAGCTATGTTTTGTCGAGGGATGGCCCTCGAGACTAATTACAACACACCAAGGTGACGCATTGGCACTTGTCGATGTGAAGCGATCA
Organism: Dendrocalamus latiflorus; assembly: GCA_017311315.1. Lineage (NCBI taxonomy): Eukaryota > Viridiplantae > Streptophyta > Magnoliopsida > Poales > Poaceae > Dendrocalamus > Dendrocalamus latiflorus. Next base: position 7,073,529 of record CM029666.1, on the reverse strand, counting down.
ATCCAACGGGCACGCATAACTAAGGAGATGCCGATAGATCGAGATAAGCTTGGTTGAGGGAACGCCCTATATGTCAAGTCGTATCATACGGAGGCGAAGCCATTGTGTAGTGTTGCCCCTTGCTAGGCGAACTAACCCAATGAATAGGAGTGTGCGTTGGGGCGCAAAGTAATAGGGACTGATGAGTTGCCTGTGAGGCGAGGAGGCGCGCACAGAAGCGCCTATTAACCGACTCCTGGAGGGGTTGCCCGCAATGCGAGTAGGTGTGCATCAAAGTGCCAGATACTCAACTCGCCTTAGGTATGACCCCACGAGAAGTTCTCGACTCACTAAGGGCTGGCCTTCAAGGTAAGGAGATATGCACCCGAACACAAGGTGGTCAACATTAGCGCTTAGGACAAAGCTCGCGATCGGCTAGTCTGTCAGGGAGGCAAGAAGGTCGTCACCTCCCATTGAAAAAAAATCTGGCATTCGGGACGAAGCTCATGAGCGGCTGGTCCGTCGGAAAGGCGAGAAAGTCGCCGTCTCTAATCGGAAAAAACCTAGCGCTCGGGATGAAGCTCACGAGCAGTAGGTCCGTCGAGGAGGTGAGAAGGTCACCGTCTCCCATCAGGAAAAACCTAACGCTCGGGACGAAGCTCGCGAGCAGCTGGTTTGTCAGGAAGGTGAAAAGGTCATCATCTGCCATCCGAAAAACCTGGCGCTCGGGGCGAAGTTCGCGAGCGGCTGGTCCATCAAAGAGGCAAGGTCGCCATCTCCCACCAAAAAACTTGGCGCTCGGAACGAAGCTCACGAGCAGCTAGCTGCTGGGAGAGGCGAGAACATCGCCATCTCTCATAAAAAAACCTAGTGCTCAGGGCGAAGCTCGCGAGTGGCTGGTCCGTTGGGGAGGTGAGAAGGTCGCCATGCCCCCATCGGAAAAATCTTGGCACTTGAGATAAGCTCACGTGCAGCTGGTCGCTCGAGAAGGCGAGAATGTCATTGTCTCCTATCGGAGAAAACTTGGCATCCAGGGCGAAGCTCACGAGCGGTGGGTCTGTCAGGGAGGCGAGACGACGCTGCCTCCTATTGGTTAAAACTTGGCGCTCGGGGCGAAGCTCGTGAGCAGTGGGTCCGTTGGGGAGGCGAGAACATCGCCATCTTGCATCGGAAAAACTTGCAATCAGGATGAAGCACACAAGCGGCGGGTCCGTCGGTGAGGCGAGTCGTCTCCCATAAAAAAACTTAGCGCTCGGAACGAAACTCGCGAGCAGCTGGTCGCTTGGGGAGGTGAGAACGTCGTCATCTCCCATCGAAAAAAACATGGCACTCGGGGTGAAGCTCGCGAGCGGCAGGTCCATCGAGGAGATGACAACATCGCCATCTCCCATCGAAAAAACTTGGTGCTCGAGACAACTGGTTGTCTAGCGAGCTGCTGGTTGCTCAGGAGGCAAGAACATCGCCATCTCCCACCAGAAAAAACATGGCACTCGGGGTGAAGCTCGCGAGCAACAGGTTCGTCAGGGAGGCAAGAACGTCGTCGTCTCCCATCAAAAGAACTTGGTGCTCGAGACGAAGCTCGCGAGCGGTTGGTCGCTAAGGGAGGTGAGAACATTGGCGTCTCCATCAGAAAAAACTTGGTGCTCGGGGCGAAGCTCATGAGCAGCGGGTCCGTCAGGGAGGTGAGAACGTCACTGTCTATCATCTGAAAAGAAAAAGTTAGCGCTTGTCAGAGACCTGATCCCGAAGGGTGGGTGTAAAGCAATGTAGACTCGACTCGAAGGGTGAGTCGTCATCAAACCAACCCCGTAGGGTGGGTGTAGATTGGTGAAGACTCGACCCCGAGGGTGAGTGGTCGTCGACCCGACCCTGGTGGGTGAGTTGTCGCGGACCTGACCCCAGAAGGTGAGTGTTAAGCAACTCGACCCCGGAGGGCAAGTTGTCGCAGACCCCACATTAGAGGGTGAGTGTTAGGCGACTCGAACCTGGAGGGCTAGTTGTCGCAGGCACGACCCCGGAGGATGTGTGTGTGTGTCCACGCCGAGGCAAGCTATTGAGGCGTGTTGGAGCTGGCCAAGGTGAATTCATTGAGTTAGGGGGAGCCCCTAGTTGAGGAGACGTCGTCGACGCGAAGCGATGTTCGGCCGAGGCAAAGCCATCAAGGCCGAGTTGAACCACACCGAGGCCAAGCCATTGAGGCGTATTGGATCTCATCGAGTTGAATCCATCAAGCTAGGGGGAGCCCCTAGTCAAGGAGACACCGTCGAGGCGAAGCGATGTTTGGCCGAGGCGAAGCCGTCGAGACCAAGTTGAACCACGCCGAGGCCAAGCCATCAAGACGTGTTGGAGCTCACCGAGGTGACTTCACCAAGCTAAGGGAAACCCCTAGTCGAGGAGACACCATTGAGGCGAAGCTACCGACGCCAAGTTGAACCACGCCGAGGCCAAGCTGAACCACGCCGAGGCCAAGCTATCGAAATGTGTTGGAGCTCGCCAAGGCAAATCCAACAAGCTAGGGGAAGCCCCTAGTCGAGGAGACACCGTCAAAGCATAGCGATGCTTGACCGAGGCAAAGCCATCGAGGCCGAGCCATCGGGGCGTGTTGGAGCTCGCCGAGGCAAATCCATCGAGCTAGGGGGAGCCCCTAGTCGAGGAGACACCGTTGAGGCGTAGGGATGCTCAGCTGAGGCAAAGCCATCGAGGCCGAGCCATTGGGGCGTGTTGGAGCTCGTCGAGGTGAATCCATCGAACTAGGGGGAGCCCCTAGTCGAGGAGAAGCCATCAAGGCAAAGCGATGTTCGCCGAGGCAAAACCGTCGAGACCAAGTTGAACCATGCCAAGGTCGAGCCATCAGGTTGTGTTGGAGCTCACTGAGGTAAATCTATAGAGCTAGAGAGAGCCCCTAGTCGAGGGGACAAAGTCGAGGCGAGGCCGAGTTGAACCACGCTGAGGCCAAGCCATCGAGGCGTGTTGGAGCTTGCTGAGGCAAATCCATCAAGCTAGAGGGAGCTCCTACTCGAGGGGCATTGTCGAGGCGAAGCAATGCTCAACCGAGGCAAAGCCGTCGAGGCCGAGTTGAACCACGCCGAGGCCGAGCCATCAAGACCATGTTGGAGCTACCAAGGTGAATCCATCGAGCTAGGGGAGCCTCTAGTCGAGGAGACACTGTCGAAGCGAAGCGATGTTCGGCTGAGGCAAAGTCGTCGAGGCCAAGTTGTACCACACCAAGGCAGAGCCATCGATGTGTGTTGGAGCTCACCGAGGAGACCCGAAGGGGATCCGAGACGCCAAGCGGAGTCGGCCCAAGGGTGGAGTCCGATCAGGAGCCAAGGTAGAACAGGATGCAAAGCGGAGGCCGGCCGGGGAGTGAGACAATCCGGACCGAGAGAGAGGCCACAGCGTGAGGCGGGGTGAAGGGCCAAAGGTGTTCCAAAGGCGGTCTAGGGCACTCGGCGGAGGTGTTCCAGAGGAAGGCTACGGCGTGACACGGGGCGAAGTCTAGGGCACCCGGAAGCGGTCCAGACCCAGAGGGGGTCCAGGAAGAAGATCTGCGCCGGATCGAGGTCTTGGACCGGAGGGCATTCAGGGGACGGAGCAAGTTCGGACCGGAGGGAGGCTGCAGGGCGAAGTCCAAGGCTCCTGGAGGGGGTCCAAGAAGCAGAGCGACGCTGGCTCAAGGTCCATGACGAGGAAGAGACCCGAAGTGACGACATCAAACAGACGTTATAAGGTTAAGAAATGAAACTGGAGTAAGGATAAAAAATGAGGAAATGGAATCTTTGGCTAGTGAAGGTATTTATAGGGGAGGTTCGGCCCTTGGTGGCCCGAGTCTGCCCAACAATCCTGGAGGAGGTCCGGAAGATCACGGTCCGGACGGAGTCCGGAAGGGGTATGGAGGACCTCGGCTCAGACAGAGTCCGTGGTGGAGTTCGAAGAGGGCGGCGCCTAGACGAAGCCCGGGACAGCACAGACCCGGCCAGCGACCTTCCATGCCTTCATATTCCTAAGCGGCGTGGCTTCTCGCTCAGGTCCCCACGAACGGCGCCAACTGTCGTCGATACGAGAATGGACATCACATTTATATGCACCCCTGGTCAGATTCGAAGACCACCAAGGGTGCGAGGAGACGAGAATCACATACGAATGAATGAAGGAGTGTATTGCATATGGGTGTCCAGGGTTACAAAATGGCTTCCACCTCTCCACTTACAAGGGGTTCTATTTATAGAGTGGGATGAGACGAGTGAAGTTACAATTCTGCCCTTAGGGCCTAGCTTACTCCTAAGGGTATTTTTGTCCTTCACGCCAAGTGGGTCCCGCCGCATCTGAGGAACTCCAGGGCTAACCTGCGGATCTCGCTCAGGGTTGCTCCCAAACTCCGCCTGAAGTTGGCCTCTGTACCCACCTGAGAGTGGCCTCCGAACTTCGTCTTCGGCCTCTGTCCGAGGTTGGCCTCCGGACCCCGCCCAAGGTTGGCCTTCGGATTTTGTCTTGGGTCGGCCCCTGGACCTCGACCGGGGTGGCGCGAACCCCATCCAAGGGGGACTCTGGACATCATTCGGGGTGGACTCTGGATCTTGGCCAAGGTCCGGACCTCGCCCGAAGTGGCGCGGACCTCGTCCGGGGTGGCGCGGACCCCATCTGAGGTGGACTCCAGATCTTGGTCAAGGTCGGTCTTCGGGCTCTGTCTTGGTTTCCCAGACCCTGTCCAGGGTTGACTCCGAACTTCGTCCAGGGTAGATTCCCCAATGTGTGTCATTACGCTGAAGTCGTTGTGGGCCCAAGGTAGCAAAGGGTCCCTCCCTCAATAAAAATAACCATATATTTAGGTGGAAAGTTTAGATTGAAATGTTAGGTGTTGTGTCATGAACCTTAGTTCATAACAGGATAAACATCTGTCGGAGAGAGATCGGACGACGACGACTTGAGGTAGTGCAGCGCTAGGAGAAGGGCACCGATTGAGGGAAAGGAACGGATCTAGAGTAGCCAGTCCAAGGGAGAGACCAAAGCTAAGAATCAGGGACTTGAGAACACTTGTTCATTATTCATTGCTTCATGATAATTGATACATGTTATCCCTTTTATAGTGATAACCTCTAAGAAATAATCTCTATTTTTAAGGAAATCTATCTCTAATAGATGAAATATATCTATAAAGTAATAAACCCATCTAATAAGAAAACTAACTATTATTATCTCTATCCCAACTAATCTAATCTTACCATGCGTAGCTAGCACCGTGGGTTACTGTTCATGGGTAATATTCACGCGCATGAACAATGCACGTGAACAGTATTTTCAGCACATAACAGCTTCTCCCCCTTCGGCGACAGCTTGTCCTCGAGCTATGGTGGCGGCCATGATTGTAGCCCTTGGTAGGCCCAATCAAGCGAGCAATCGCAATGCCTCGTGTGGGAGATCAACAATGTGTTGATGATGATTGATAGCGAAGGCGCAAAGGCCTTAGCGTTGCTCGATGTCAAGGAAGTTGTCGGCGACAAGGGCAGCCAATGTGGAACAGCAATGACGCGCTTCATGATAAGCAGAAGCCGTGAGAATGGATTGACTGCTCTTATACCAATTGTCATAATCTTAGTTCATAACAAGATAAACATCCATCGGAGAGAGGTCGGACGACGACAACTTGAAGTAGAACGGAGCTAGGAGAAGGAGAACACCGATTGAGGGAGAGGAACGGATCTAGAGTAGTCGGTGGGGAGAGACCAGAACTAGGAGTCAGGGACTTGAGAACACTTCTTCATTATTCATTGCTTCATGATAATGGATACATGCTGTCTCTTTTATAGGGATAACTCGACTTGACCTCTAAAAAATAATCTCTATTTTTAAAGAAACCTATCTCTAATAGATGGAATATATCTATAAGGTAGTAAACCATCTAATAAGAAAATTAACTATTCTTATCTCTATCTTAACTAATCTAATCTTACCATGTGCAGCTAGCACCACAGGTTACTGTTCACACACATGAACAGTGTGCTTGAACAGTTTTTTCAAGCACGTAACATGTTGTTGCTATATAAAGGGAGGCGTATTATCATTGAGATCAAGCAAAGAAGATGAATTATTCTAGTCTATCTTCCAAGGTTATTCGCCCTCAACTATAGTCCGATCTCTCGACCTACCAAGCCGACGCCACTTGGCCTTCCTCTTCCTCCCAGATACCTCTAAACTTTTGTTCAAGAACTAGATAATTTAAAATGACTCACCTAGCTCAAATGCAATAGACATACTGTTTTGGACATTTCACAGAACATCCAAGGGCAGTACCAACATATAACTTTAGGGCACAAGAAGAATAGTGCTTAATGTGGCGCTATATATCTTTTGTTTTGTTGGTGGGTGGGTGGGGGTGGTGCTACTAATAGAAACAATTGATTAAATATTCATCGTAGAATTCCAAGCCTGAAAGAATATCCACCATCTGACATATAATATGGTTTTAGGAGCATTGTGGAGGTGTTTTATTCGGGTAGTTCATGCTTCTATTCAATATGCAAAGAAAATAAGCCATTGCATGCTGCATATCTGTTATCTAAGCCACCCTGCCAGCGCAATCTTTTTTTAAGGGTCACCAGAGCAATACTGAGCTCCTGACTCACTTAAAACACTAGATCCAATCGAAATAATGATCACAACACCGCACCAACACATTGGATAGAGCATTCCGTCGAGCACGCCAAGGCCAATGCCCAGTAATACTGTAACAGCCAACGGCCAAACCTATTTGGGCATTTCATCGAGCATGTTAAGTGCACCAACCCGTCGCCAAGAACCAAAAACCCAGACGCTCGTGCCCACTTAGGCATTTCGTACACGCTTCAACCAAACGGATCAACCTAGCCGAACGCGTCCGATCGTCACCGCTCCGCGCGGCCACGAGGCACAACACACGAGGAAGTGAAGACTTCACTAAGAGAGTATGTATGTGTGACGACCCGCCTTATTACCACAAGGTAATAACGCTGGTCAACAGATTATTATTCGTTTTAGCCAATAAAACATTGCTTTAACGAATAATAAGCCATTCAGAGTATTGCACAGAACAATCATTAGAGGTAGAAATTTACATACATTCACAATGCCACGCAGGGCTAATTATTACATAAAAACTGCAGTTCTAAATATTACAGATAGAAAGTAGCTAGACTTCTAATTATACAGAGGTGTTCTAATTATACAGGAGAGAGTACGATACAATACGCTAATAGCACAGATACCCTAGAGGTCGAGTCCGAGCCGCACGCAAATCCCTACGACTCCCAATCGTCGTATGCGGCATAATCCTCAAGCGGCTCATCCTCGAAATAATCTCCCTCTCCGGGAGAGTAATACTCCTCTGTGGAGCCATCCCCAACGCCTGCTTCTAGCTGGCTATCCTCTAAGCAAAGGAAGTAATAGCAAGAGTGAGTACAGAGTACTCAGCAAGTTTATATAACAAAATGCAAGAAATGATTTTTATACAATTCCCAATTAACATCTCTCATCTTCCAAACACCTTGTTCCCAAAATTACGTTTATGGAAATAGGTTTTTAAGTTGTGGCAAAATATCAATTTATTACTTACAAATCTACTGAACACCCGTATGAACAGCAAAAACCCCTATAAGTTTCCGTAGTTCTCCTTTCCCGGAGACAGGCATGAATTCATGATTTTAAATAGCATTGCGCAAGCTTGTATCACTTTACCCACCATCACTCTGTTCGTGTTGGCTCATAGGGTTATCCGCAATTCCTTTGAAGCGGCGCCCAGAACAGAGTACAGTACCATTATCTCTAGTTCAGTAATTATATCTCCACCCGGTTATACACAATCAGCAGCCTGTATCACAGACCCACTGAAAACGACATAACCGTTGGCTGGTAGGGTACTCCGACCTTTCCCCAGCCCCCTGCCTGCGTAATATAACGCCAATGCGTAACCCGCCTGTGGGTTCTTACGCTCCGGTCTTATACCGGTTCCTTTGGGCCTATCCCATAAATAAAATCACTCCTGTGGAGAATATAACACCTCACTAGAGTATCGACTGCCCGTGAAAACGGAACGTTGGTTGATACGAGTTGATACGGTCTGTTCATATGAATGAAGTTGGTAGGACCTTATATTTTATTCTTATGCAGAGGTTCCACGCCTCCCACTCACTCCTGCCCTGGCAACCTCTGCCCACCTTTTTACTACTAATAGGGCCAACTGCTCCATCAGTTGCCATCGCTTCCATTCTTTTGCAATCATCGTATTAATTTAAATCTTCTTTTATTTTTCCATGCAAGATGATATTAGCATACTGTAAAATACTGATTTGTACTGAATCTATTTTGAAGACTTGTTCAAAGGATACTTGCCTGATGTTATATTATCTTGCTGAATATCCTCACTACCCTGGTATGATTCCTTTGGTAGATTCAGCCTCTTTCCTACTATTTAGACTTAAATTAATCTACAGTTCAATTATTTATAAGTCCTGATCAACATAATAATTCTATTAATTACATTCCGGATTCGCTCATTTTTTCTTTCGTTCCTTTATACAGAGTATAATGATTCCCAGTTCATTTTAGTGGTGTCCACAAATTATATGCAAGAAATAAGCAATTACAGATTATTACATTCGAACTAATCATTTTAATTAATGGTGAAATTGGCAATATTAGCTAAATCATATGCATGAGCATGTTTATAATTATTCTATCTCATGGCAATTAATCATGAAATGTATTTATAGTCTACATAATTTCTTACTAAGGTTGCTATTAGTATCATCTTATTTGTGCCCTATTTGGCTCTATGGTTAACTGCCTCCTTGTTTTGGGTTTTCATTGGGCATTCGGCCTCCCCTCACCTGCCGACGCCTCCTCTCCCTCTCTTTTACTCCACCGACGCCCCCTCCTTTTTCCTCTGCCGACGCCTCTCCATCCCCCTCTCCTTTTCTTCCTTTCTCGCTCGGCCTCCCTGCTCTTCTCCTCACGCCGCCTCTCCCCTGCCTCCGTGCCTCAGCGCCGCCGCCCGGTTTGGCTTTCCTCACGTGCCGCCTCTCCCTCGCGCCCGCGCCTCGGCCCCGATGCTCGGCGCCTCTCCTCAGTGCCGCTCCCCCCCCCCCTCGCACCGGCTCCCCCGCCGACTCCTCCGGCCAGCCGTTCCCGCCGGGGTGACCGGCGCCGCTTGGGGATCTCCGGCCAGATCTGACCCACTCAGATGTTCCTCCTCTTTTTCCCCCTTCTTATACTTCCGGTGATATGCTTATGGTTGCTAGCCTATGTTGGATGGATTGAGTAATGGCATTATATGGATGTTGGGATTTTGGGGTTTACCTGTACTGGTGCTTGTGAGGGATGCTAGGGTTTGGGGTTGGGGTGGTGGCCGGTTGGCTGTGGTTGATGCTTGCTGCTGGCTTGCGGTGATGGATGATGGTTGCTGGCTTGCGGTACTCCCGTGGCCGTCAGGTCCCCATCTTCCTTCAGCTTGTCGCTTCTTCACTCCCTGGACCTTCGGCTCCACTCTGCGACGATCGCCTCTGCGGTCTGGGGATTGGCTGGTGGTGGGGAAGTCTACCTTACCTTTCCTTTGTCCCTCTGTGCTCTATTCTCTTGGTTTGACCACTGGTATGCGATGTGGGATATTTGTTGGATGGCTTGCCCGTGAGGCTTGTTGGCTGTGGATGCCCTCTGGGCGTGGCTGCTCTGGCCCGGTGCTATCTGGTTACTGTGATGGATATTTGCATGGTGAGGGCTTTGACAGGTGGTTTCTCTGTTGGGGTGGGCTGGAATAATTTGTGATAGCCTGGTCTTTGCCTTGTTTGGATTCCTATGTTCAGAACAGGTTTGTATATATATCTAACACCGTGTGATGAGTCTATGGTTGTGAGAGGTGCCGACTGGCCCCCGGACGGTCAGGTATCTCCGTGAACGGATTACCCCGCCCGAAGTTAATCCTTAGGGCTCTGACGGCAACACTTACTTTATATTGCCTTATTTTCACTTACTCTTTTGTTCGGTCTTTTTAGGTCTTATAATCTAGTTATTAGTTCATAAATAAAATACTGTTGTATCAGTAGTTGATAGCAATTGAATTCCTATAAGAAATGGTCATGGATGTAAATTTGAAATTGTCTTGTAATATAAACATGTTTCTCCCCTTGTAACCTTTATGTATAAGTTTGAAATGTAATCCAAATGTATGCAATGCAATGCTGTATAATTGTAATAAAGTTTCTGTTTACCTTCATTCCATTTCAATTGTAATTAGCTGAGGAATTGAGCAAATAAAGTAATTAATACTAAATTTTTAATTTAGTTCCAATAATCCCGATTATTAACACTAATGACAACATGAAAATTGATTAATAACCGCGGGGTGATACAGTATGTACATAAAGAGCGGCGAGTCGGGGTGGACCTGGAAGTGGCGGCCGTCGAGCTTCTTGATGCCGTAGCCGAGGTGGATGGTGCCGAAGGACTTGAGGTCGGTGACGACGCCGTTGCGCTGGTACGCGCGCCGCGCCACCCGCGCCACGAGCTCCGCCACGGACTCCTTGGTCACCAGCGGCTTCACCAGCAGCATGCAGTCGTACAGCGGCATCTCTCTTCCGAAGCCCTTCCCCCTCCCAAGCTCTTCTCCCTCCCGCTCCACGCGCCGCTGGCTCTTCTTCTTCTACCTCGCCGCCGCCGACGCCGCCGCTTTTGTGTTCGACGATCTCGGAGAATCGGACTTGGTGGGAGTCGAGGAGAGGCGGTTGCCTGGGCTTTTCCTCCTCCAGCCTAGAGGTGTCAATTGGGTTCGGTCCGCATCGGCGCGGCGCGGACCTGTCAGACTGGAAAATTGATAATTTGTCATCTTCAAGAACGGGTTTCGCACTTTTGCCACTTTCATCGTTGGCTTCGCAAAAATGCCATGTAGTACATTAATCCCTTGATTAGTATGTCATTTCATCCCTTTAATTCATTTCCTTTTTCTTTTCCTAATTTTAGGGACTGGAAAAGACATTTCTACCCTTGGCTAATTTTTGGGTGATTAAACGAGAAGCCGAAGGCTCAAGACCGTTTGCCGCAGGGCCTGCATGACCGACCTACCACAGATTCAACCGCTCGCTGATAGCCTGGCCTACAAGGAGGACCAAAATACGACAAAGTACAACTTTGTATATTACTAGCCTCATAGGCGCGGCGACACGCCGCGCCGGCCACCGTGTGTACCGAAGTAAAAGAGGCGATAATTCGTGAGGAGTTTTTTAAAAAAATCGAGGGCACATACGTATTTTCGAGAAAGCTAAAGGGTTTTTTGGAAAAAATCGAGGACTTGTAAGGACCTGTACGTAAGTAAATAAGGGTCTATACGTAATTTCGGGAATCTGCGGGGCGCTATCCAAAATTTTTTTTGGGAAAAAAACTTGCAGGGACCTTTTCGCGAGGAAAAAGGACCTTTACGTAATTTCCGAAAAAACTGGAGGAAATTACCTCCTCCGGCCGTACAGGAATTGCCCCGCCACGCGCCGGCCGGACACGCGGGCGGGGCGACGTGGACACGCCCAGGGGCCGGGAATCCCCCCGGGTTTAGTATCTGTATGATACATGTTAGAGCTGAAGATATTATTGTCACGTAGGCTCTGAGGATTTGGATTCCCGAATGCCCTGAGATGGCTACTGCAGTCAAGTATCAAGCAAAGAGACCATACAAGATGAACTAACACTTCTCCACAGTGAATTCAGCTTTCTATTCGAGAATAATACAGTTGCCCGAATGGCTCAACTGCAGATGAAATTATTACAAATCTAAAGTCGAGAATAAAAGGAGTTCATCTCACATCCATAGTATGAGAATAAAAAGGAGTTCATCTCTCAAATAGGATACATCTCAAAGCAAATAATTTGTGAGTTCACATCTAACAAAATAAACTTCTTGTGGGTTCACAAAATATCATTCATCCACTTTGTAACTTTCTCTTTGGAGTCACCTTCTTTGGTGCAGCTACAGTAGGCATCCTCTTAGGAGTAGTGGTTGAGGTTTGTGAAGAACTACCATCTCCAAGCAAGAAAGCAAGACGACTGCACACATATGTGTTATGACAATTAATTAATTTTTTTTTCAGATTTGAACATTTATGTACATAGATATGTTTCATTGTTTCTCACCTTCTAGTTACCCTGTCTGGACTATCCTGTAGTATTTGCTCTCTAGTTGGCCTTTGTGGGGTGCTAGGTTCACCTTGCCTAGCTTTTGTAATGTTCTTTCTAGGGTTCCTCTTCCTACAAGAAAACAAAAAAATTAGTTCATTGAAATGACGTGGTAATTCAAGGCATGAATGAAAAAAACAACGCTGACCTCTTTTTTGTCCCGTTGAATGGGCACTTGTAACTGGCTTGCCTGTGACCTTTTTCACCACATCTCTTACAAGTCACTGGACCTCTAATCATTTTCTTCCCCTTAGCATTGGTTGGAGCACCACCATCGCCACCTTCACCATCAATGCCCCCTTCATTGCCGCCATTATTAGCACTTTTCTTTTTCTGATCACCTTCAAGACATCCTTTAATCCTCAGTTTCCTCTGTCTTCCAATATTTCTTTTAGCCAGTGGTGCACCAACAACAAATGGTAGCTGCACTTGTGTCCACTGCGATTTGTCTGTCATTGGCTCAATCTCTCTCCCATAAGCAACCTTGAATCTATCCACCGAGTAGTACTCATGCACAAATTGTTCAATGTCTACTCCCTTTTGTGAAGTTACAAAGGCCAATACATGTTGACATGGCTTACCAGTGTGCTGCCATTCAAGACAAGTACAAGTCTTTTGATTTAACTTCACAATATGCCTCTCACAATTCTTGCTATTGTCCCAAACCTCTGCACTCCAATTAGCAGATTCCACAACTTTCAAGTGGCCCAACCCTCTAGTATTTGCCTTCAGCTGAACCATAATTCCTGGAAGTATCTTTCCAACTGGTAGTCTATCTCCAATCCTTCTTCTCTTCCTCCACAAACACATGATCCTCTCTCTAACCTTATCAGCAAGTTCAGCAACAGGTAAGTCCTTGATGTCTCGGATCCAGTTATTGAAAACCTCTGCTATATTATTAGTGATGTAGTCACACTTGATTTCTTGATTAAAGGTACACCTATACCACTTGAGTTTATGGTGCTCACTTAACCAGATCCATACAGCTTCTGATTCTTCAATAATTTCTGACATATGCTCTATAAATACCTCTTCCCTGTAAGCCCTTGCCGCAGGATACATCTTTCCAAACCCTTGGAACCTTTTCTGAAAATTCTTCATAAGATGGAGAAAACATTCTCTTTGCTCTGCATTTGGAAACACATTCTTCACTGCATTCTCTAAACCTTTGCAGGCATCTGTGCACACTGCAAGGAGTGGAGGATCTCCTATTGCCTTCTTTAGTTGATTCATAAACCAAGTCCAATTGTCTTCTGTCTCGGAAGCTATGAAGCCATAAGCAAGTGGATACATCCAATTGTGACCATCAACTGCTGTAGCTGAGGCTAAATGGCCATTCCACCTTCCATTAAGTGCTGTAGAATCTATACCCAGATAAGGCCTACATCCTTCCAAAAAACCATCAATGCATGGTTTAAGTGCACAGAAAAATCGATGGAAATAAACATTACCATCTACTTCCAATACTTCAATCTCCACAACACTTCCAGGTGATCTCTTCAGTACCACAACCTTCCATCTATATAGCAGCTCAAAACTCTCTTCCCATTTACCGTAAACCTCTGCGAGAGCTTTTTCTCTACCCCTCCAAACCGTGTCATATAAAATTGTGACAGAGTGTTCTTTCTGCAACTTCTCCTGCAATTCTTTAGCACCCGTATTGGGAGAATCCCTAAGGATATGCACAGCCTTGCTAGCAACCCAACTTTGAGATGGTGTTATAGTCTTGACCCTGCTGCTAGAAGTACATTCATGTCGATCAACTAAAACTGTCACCTGCACATTAAAATAAATATGACAACGAGAATTAAAAGACACCTAGGATTAAAAAATTGAATCGATTCAGATAGTTAGCTATATTTACCTTTACAGTGCTTTTATCATCTTGTAGACTACCAAGAATCCTCCAAGGACAATCTTCACTGGACTTGCAGAACAGGTTAGCTATATACTTCAATCTACATACAACAGGCGTGTCAGAGCTAATTGCCAAACATAACTTGCCAAGCACAGTTTAATTTGCAGAAGAAAGAGGAATTTGCAGGGATCGTAGAACACTCCACTGACTCTGGCGTTAAGTAGTGCCTGGCTCCAAGCAATTAGTAAACAGAATCACCAGATAATTAGCTACCGACTAGGGCACCAAATTTCAGTCCAGCATGAATCAAAGAGCCTGTCCTCACTCGTTCCTGCTAAAACCCCTACTCTGTTGTTGTGATAACATGCAAGAGCAGTATCAGTATGTCAAAGTTACTATTTGCTATATTTATGACAGTAGTACGTAAGTTGCAAATACAACATATGAGTACATAACTTACAAAAACAACGTATGAATAAGAAAAATTCTATTTGACATGAAAAAATGCTATGAAGCTTTCTGCCATCCTATTCAAGAAGTGTTATATGATCCAATAAATTGCCTATAGCTCTATTGATTCAACAAAAAAAGTGTGTATAGATATGAAAAAACATATAAGGTCAAGCTAACTTACAAATGAGAACTCACTGTCTTGACACAAGTCTTGCAGAAATAGCTCCAATGCTTTTGCTGCAAATCATGGACATCAGAGACTTAAGCGTTGGTTGAAAAAACAATGGAAAAAAAATGCGAGAACAAGTTAATGAGTTACAGAAACAAACTAAAAGTAATGTAAGCTTGTCAACATGTCAAGAGGAGTATCAAGGGTTTGTAGCAATCTTATGTGTATGCTAATGTGTACAAGCCAATTTCAATTAATAAAAATAAATGCCGTAGGTAATACCAGCAGACCTCACCGCGGGAGCGCAAGCCGGCCGCGTGCGCGCAGGGGAAGGGCGGCCGCGTGCGCGCAGGGGGAAGGGCGGCTGCGTGCGCGCAGGGGAAGGACGGACCCGGCGATCTCCCTCAGGAACACGCGCCGCGACCTCACCGCAGGAGGGCAAGCCGGCCGCGTGCGCGCAGGGGAAGGCCGGCCGCGTGCGCGCAGGGGGAAGGGCGGCCGCGTGCGCGCAGGGGAAGGACGGACTCGGCGATCTCCCTCAGGAACACGCGCCGCGACCTCACCGCGGGAGGGCAAGCCGGCCGCGTGCGCGCAGGGGAAGGGCGGCGGACGAAAGGGCGCGCGACGCTTCAGCTCTCAATGGAAATCCCTCTATGCATCTACATGAGAAATTAGCCAAGGGTAGAAATGTCTTTTCCAGTCCCTGAAATTAGGAAAAGAAAAAGGAAATGAATTAAAGGGATGAAATGGCATACTAATCAAGGGATTAATGTACTACATGGCATTTTTGCGAAGCCAACGATGAAAGTGGCAAAAGTGCGAAGCCCGTTCTTGAAGATGGCAAATTATCAATTTTCTCGTCAGACTGGACATCTTGGCCGTGCAGCTTTGGAGTAACAGACGTGCGTCAGCACATGCACAGAAGGTCGCGTCCTGCGTGCATTTCCAAACGGAGGGATTTAATTTTCTTTCCCTAAAAAATATGAGGGGGTTTTCTAAGTTTTTTAAGGGAACCGAGAGCTCTGTAACTCGATCAGCAGACAATCCTTCCGGAAAATTTTCTAAGTTTTTTTTTTGGAGCTTATGAGTATAACAAGTATGCACGTACATACGCACGCACTCAACACCACACACATTTATATAGGTGCGTCTAATGTACATGCTTGAGACTAGAGATGAAAACTCAAGATTTTCGGGAGCATGGATACGTGCTTTGACCACTGAACACACCTACATACGTGCATATACTCAGGGGACATTATTCACATAAACAATGACAAAGGAGCACTATTCACGTGAACAGTGCCCCCCCATGGAAAAATGCGGTGTCACAGCTCGAAGCCGGACAGGCGGGGCATCCACTGACAGCCACCACCAACCGGGCAAGCCACGGTCTGCAAAAAAATTTCTAAGTTAAAGGCACCTATTTGGAACGAGCATTTTTTTCTAAATTTGAGAATTAAATTATTTTCTTCTATGAAATTCCTCCGTTTCAAATAGATCCTAGATGCAAATACCACATGGAATGTTGAATCTATTATTATCAATATATTCATGTTTATATATTCCATCTAGTTACAAATATATGTTGTTTTTGGGATACGTGCAGTCAAACTTTCAACACTTTGGATATCGGTATCTTCCCAAATATTTAGATTGGTTACATGACAATCATATGTGTAGAATTATCTCAAAAAGTATTATTATAATACTATAATTTTATTGAATTCTATAAATATGTTACAATACAAATTAGTGATCAAAGTTGTGTTTTGGAGATCATATCGATATCCAAAACGATATGTTTTTATGACCGGATAGAATATTATTTAAGGCATTAGCTAAAAATATGTAGTATATGATTTTTCTCCCAAATATTATGTGCCTTTTGCACCCTTAGGTTTATCATGCCTCAACTTTATTTTACAGTTCATCCAAGCCCACCCATGTATTTCTCCAAGCCATGACAGATGGTTGCAAGCAGGGTCCGCAACAATAGTGGCACTTCGTGAACCGGCGTAGCGTGTGTCACTGCCAACCAACAGTAATGGGAGGTTGCGAATGGCGTCGGCCATGGCAAAGATGAAGATGGAGAGGGTGTTTGGTTTAATGCTGAACGCTGCCACACTAAATCCTAGGAGTGCAGCCTGGTGCAATCTCTCATCTATAACTTCACGCTAATACGTACGATGTTTTGTCGTACGATAACGTTACGACGCGAGGTACCGCGTGGGAAATTGCTCTGTGTGCTTGAATGGGAAAAAAATCCAGTTCACATAAGTTCAAATCGAAAGACCAAAGCCGACCATGGAGGTGGCAGAACAGGAGTGGTCGGATGTACACCATCGGGCGCTCCTTAGCCGTTGCTGCACTGGCCGGGCTGCTCCGTCGCCGCCGAGCATGGGAGCACGGCAGCGCGAGGCAGCCATACGAACTCTGTAAGATGCCAAAGAAGTGGCGGCGGCGTAGTACCTGCACTCTTCAAGCTGGTCACCACGGGCCTCCTTGCCAAGTGCCAAGAGGTGCTTGTTGGGCTCCGCTCATGATACAGAGGTTCTCAGTCTCCTTCCTGCGAGTGACAGTAAAATCTACAATCCAACTGAGTCTTAATACAACCAGAGAGCAACAAAAAATAAATGGGGAAGGGTCAAAGACCACTACGGCATTTTTTTTTTACTCAATTCACAAGGATTACATCTCTTCCTATCAATTTTGCCACGAATTACCTCGATAAGGATACATGTCAAACAAACCCCAAAATTTACATGATTGTCTCTGTTAACATTGAACCTGCCCAAAATTTCTCCAAAAACCCATCCAAATCTCTCGAAAGCTCCCAGTCTCCCATATACAAATCAACAACAACAACAAACCCTCTCTAAGATCAACAAGAAGAAAGAAAAAACAGAAGGAAAAGGAACAAGCAGATTCACGTGGGCGATTGGGCTCCAGAGAGTGAAGGTCTCAGGAGCTTGACGTGGTGCGGTGCCGTGGGATCGATGTCCAGCCCACACGCCCAACATCAAGTGAGCCTCCATGCTCCGAGTGAGGCGTGGGTCTCGGTCCCGCGGTGGCGTCGAAATCAATCCCACCGACAGTGGCGTGTGGTTGTGAGGCGGTGGCCGTGAGGCGTAAGAGTGCAGGCGGTGGCGGCTTACAGGAGCAAAGAAAGAGCAGAAGCTTGCGCTGCTTGCGCCGTTGTGCGTGAGGAGGAAGAAGGGGGCAGCGGTGGGGCCTACTAAACTGGGTCGGGTTTCACGAGTCAGAAAGATCGTACTGCTATGGTAACTAAGGATGTGTTTGGGTGGTGGGATGGGGTGGGATGGGATGGTTCCTTTGACCAAGTCTATCTGTGTGTTTGGTTGGAGGATGAGGTGGGATGGAATGGTCCAAAGTAGGATGAGCCTGTGCAAATTTAGAGAATATTCTTCTTAGATGCTAGACCATGTGGTTCCACTTTTTTTGTGGAACTATCTCATCCCATCCCCATCCCCATCCCATCCCATCCCTCCAACCAAACACATCCTAAAAGCATCGTGTGTAAAGCATTTTCCAACTTCACATGGTAGCCCAAAAAGGTCTGTTGAGTCGTAACTCCATAGCCTACACTTTGCCTAATATGTAGGGTTACGGATGGAGCTGGCCTATCCGCTAAGCCACTAGCCTGCCTTACCAAAAAAAAGATCACTAAACTGTCTGCATAAGCTCACTAAGACGCTGCCATTTTGAAGCGGTTAGGCCCACATTGCCGGCTAGGCTACTGCTCTTAACATTACACTCTCGCCTCTCGGGTCACTGGCTCCATGAGTCACCACTGTGGCTCCTCACCCTCGCCCTCGGCTCCTCGCTGTGGCCGGCGAGCCCCAAACCCTAGCTGCCTCCTCGGCTCCATCCCTCTCCCCTCTTATTCGGTTACGCTAGTGAGACTGTAGATGCACTGATCTACCTGTAGGATTGGATGCAATATTATGGTACATTCACTTAGCTCTTAATTGTACTTGACATGCTAGTTTATGTTATGCTAAAGAAAATTATGTAAATGGCTTCTTTTTTGTCATTTCAGGCTCTTCTCATGTCAACACAATAACAAGTGATATTGGTGCCAGTGAAGATGTATTGATATAATTAATATTGACCGGTGAAGATGTTGGTGCCGGTAAATCTTGACCAAGAATTAACAGGTACGGTTTAATTCTCAAGCCAATTTGTAAGTCAAATTTGAAAACTTGCCCATAGCAATCAGTAACTGAAGTTTTGTGACAATGATATCGAGGGAACCACCAAAAACATGTTTTACCAATGTGTTGGTGTGTTTTAACTCACTGATATCTGATCCAAGAAGAGCAAAAACTTGTGTACCCACTACTACAAAAGAGGCTATACTGGACGGCTACATCACAGACAGTTTATACTGGCAACCATCTGTGATATTTTCACAGACGGTTATTAACACGAACCGTCTGTGATAATTGAGACATCACAGACGGTTCGTATTTAAGAACCGTCTGTGAACTTTCACAGACGATTCTTAATACGAACCGTCTGTGGTAAACCTGACAGACCATTGTCGTATGAACTACAGAAGCTAAACTGAGACGAGAGTCAAATTCAAGGTAATTTTATTACAAAAGTGCAAAAAAAAGGGATTCCCAGATTTGAATCTTCTGGGCTTCATATGCTTCTTCGTCGACTTCTGGAGTTGGAGGATCAGCCGTTGTGTTCTCGAATGCCGTCAAGATTGTCCTTGCCCTCTCCACTTCCTCCTCAAGCCTGGACAAATCATTAGCATGTTCCATAATCTCAAACAGGATGCCATGATAAGCTTCCTCAGAATCGGCCGATTCTGCTTGATCGGCAAGGTTATCCATGTGTGTCTGCACTGCCGCATGATCTTCCTCCGTTTTGCGCACATTGTAGAGAAGAACGAGGCTGAGGGCGGTTTCCCTATCCTGAGCGGCAACGAGACACCTCCGTCGGCGGCGGATGATGAGGTCCAACTGACGGATGGAAGCGAGTCGAGGAAGGAGAGCAGGGCGTGAGCGGAGGAGCTGCTCCAGACGTAAATTGTTGGCCGCCTGTGTAAGGTTGCGTCCGAACAACTCATGATGGATAGATGAGAGGAAGGAGATCAAAAGAATTTTAGATGTCATTATTTAGAAATGTGGAGATGAAGAAAATGAGGAGAGGACGTACAGTGTGTAGAAGAGCAGGATTAGGGCGCGCATATTTAAGCATTAACACAGACTGTTCATATTCCAAACCATCTCTGATATTAATATCACAGACCCTTCGTATTCCAAACCGTCTCTGATATTAATACCACATACGATTCGTATTCCAAACCGTCTCTGATCTATCACAGACGGTTGGTATTACAAACCGTTTGTGATATTATGGCATCATTGACGGTTCGTGTTAATAACCGTCTGTGATGATTACATGTCACCAATAATTGGCGTATACCCAGGATTTCGATCTCACCTGTCCATTCTCTTCACATCGAATGGCAGGCAGCAGTTCCTCCCACGGCTCGGCCCTTATTAATAACCCCATCTACCTTTCTAGCGGTACTAGTCACGTGTGAGTTCATCCACTTTCTAGCTTCCTTCATGCATCTCCCCTCCGTTATGAGCTAGCGCCTCCATCGCGGCACGGCGGGAGTCTGGACAACACACTCTTGCCGTAAGTGTCGTAAGTGTGTCTTGTTCAGGCTCACCGTCGTGCCATGAAGGGTTCGTTAGCTTGTTATCCTGTAATAGATCTGAATGTGTTGTTGTGCTTGCCTCTGTATTTGCTTGTTCCTCCATAACGCCGACTACTGCCATGAGCTAGTGCCTCCGTTGTGGCACGGCGGCATACTAGGCAACACACTCTTGCCGTAAGTGAAAAAAATTAATTTCTTGAGGCTAGCCAAAAAAACTGAAAAAATTCAACTTATTGAGTGATCTATCACAGACAGCTTGTGGTATGAACCGTCTGTGAAGGTATATCACAGACGGTTCTATTTACGAACCGTCTGTGATAAGCATAATCACAGACGGTTAGTAACACGAACCGTCTGTGATAGTATGCATCACAGACGGTTCGTATTAATAACCGTCTGTAATAAGCAAATGTTACCAATAATTGGCGTATACCTAGGATTTTGATCTCACCCGTCCACTCTCTCCACATCGAATGGCAGACAGCAGTTCCTCCCACTGCTCGGCCCTTATTAATAACTCCCCATCTACCTTTCCAGCGGTACTAGTCACGCGTGAGTTTATCCACTAGCTAGCTTCCTTCATGCATCTCCCCTCCGCTGTGAGCTAGCGCCTCCGTCGCGGCACGGCGGGTGGTTGGACAACACACTCTTGCCGTAAGTGTGTCTTGTTCAACCTCACCGTCGTGTCATGAAGGGCTCGTTAGCTTGTTATCCTGTAATAGATCTGAATGTGTTGTTGTGCTTGCGTCTGTATTTGCTGTTCCTCCACAACGCCGACTACTGCCGTGAGCTAGCGCCTCCGTTGTAATAGATCTGAATGTGTTGTTGTGCTTGCGTCTCTATTTGCTTATTTTCGAAGGCCATGGGTAACATTATTTAATTTCTTGAGGCTAGCCAAAAAACTGAAAAAAATTTGATGTATAGAGTGAACTATCACAGACGGTTTGTGGTATGAACCGTCTGTGAAGGGCTATCACAGACGGTTTTATATAAGAACCGTCTGTGATACTAACCAATCACAGACGGTTGGTATTACGAACCGTCTATGATATTATGGACATCACAGACGGTTCGTGTTAATAACCGTCTGTGATAATGTAGACTATCACAGACGGTTGTTAATACGAACCGTCTGTGATACGCATAAATCACAGACGGTTGGTATTACAAACCGTCTGTGATAATTCACAGACGGTTATTAACACGAACCGTCTGTGATATATTGGTTTCACAGACCGTTTGTGGTTGGAACCGTCTGTGATATTTTGCACTATTAATTAATGGGCGTACTTGCTCGATATCAACCCAGATCTGTCTTAATTCATTCATTCATTGCGCTGCATCGGTGGAGTAAGGCGGCCGACTTTAGGGAGTTCGGGGTGAAAACATATCGCCGTCTTCTTAGTGATCTGATAAGAGGTTAGTACTCAATTACTTTTAATAACTTACATGCATGCATGTTTTTGTAATTGAAGGCCGGAGATGATAGCTAGGTTTAATAATCATTTTTGACACCCATTTGTTACTTATGTAGCGTAGATGGACCGAAACTGGATGTACATTGAGAACCGTGTGAGTGAAGAATACATTAATGGCGTGTCTACTTTTAGAAGGGCGGCCGAGCTAGATATGTTGAAGAAGGGGATGAAATATATGTATTGTCCATGCATTGATTGTGATAATCTCAAGATGTTTAGCAACTCAGCGCAAATTGAAGCTCACTTGATTCGAAGGGGTTTCAGAAAAGGGTACAAATGTTGGACCAGTCACGGTGAAGAGAAGAGTACACAAGAAGGTAGTTATGACATAGTCGAGGGAGACAACGATATGCCAGATATGGATTGTTCTTTCGATCATGAGGATAGGTCGCAGGATAACAATCTGGATCAGATGTTATGTGATGCAGAAGGGAACTATAGTGAGAGAGAGTTTGGTAAATTCGAGGGCTTGATGGAGGACTCGGAGAAACCTTTGTTCCCGGGCTGCAAGCCACAATACACGAGGTTGTCATCAGTTCTAGAACTGCTGAAATTGAAGGCAAGCAATGGTTGGTCCAACAAGAGTTTCACAGCATTGTTAGGTCTCCTAGCGGACATGCTTCCAACGGGAAATGTGTTGCCGAGAACCACCTACCAAGCCAAGAAAATTCTTTGTCCATTAGGAATGGAAGTAGAAAGAATACATGCATGTCCAAATGATTGTATCCTGTACCGTAAAGAGTATGCTAGCTTACATGTTTGTCCGGTGTGCAAATCATCTCGATACAAGCGTAAAAATGACTCTGATGATGGGAAGGGCATCGAGGTGAAGCAAGGACCTCCTGCTAAGGTGATGTGATATCTTCATGTAATCCCCCGTTTGAAGCGTTTATTTGCAAACCGCAAGGATGCAAGATTGATGCGTTGGCACTGGGATCAGCGTAAGAAAGACGGAATGATAAGACATGTTGCTGATTCTGCCCAGTGGAGGAACATCGATAGGATGTTTGTAGATTTCGGTGTGGAACCGAGAAATATAAGGTTTGGGTTGAGTACAGATGGAATGAATCCTTTTGGTAACATGAGCAGCCGACATAGCACCTGGCCCGTGACTCTATGCATGTACAACCTTCCTCCTTGGCTGTGTATGAAGCGGAAGTATATTTTGATGTCACTACTTATCCAAGGGCCGAAGCAACCTGGCAACGATATTGATGTGTTCTTAGCACCATTGGCGGAAGATCTTACAATACTGTGGAACGAAAGGATACATGTATGGGATGCGGACAAACGAGAGAACTTCACTCTATGCGCCATGTTGTTCTGCACCATTAATGATTTTCCTACCCTTGGTAACTTGTCAGGGTTGAGTACAAAAGGAGCCAAAGCGTGTCCACACTGCTCAGATTATACCGAGAGTGTGTGGTTGAACAACTCGCGCAAAACTGTGTACATGCGTCACCGTAGGTTCCTTCCAAAGTATCACCCATACCGCAAGATGAAGAAACAATTTGACGGAAAAAAGAGGATGACTCAGTACCAAGACCTTTTAGCGGGAAAGAGGTGTATGATATGGTTAAGGATATAAACGTTGTGCTTGGAAAGGGACGTAAATTGAGGAAGAACATGTGGAAAAAGAGGTCAATATTTTGGGACTTACCTTATTGGGAGCACTTAGAAGTTCGCAATTGCATCGATGTCATGCATGTAGAGAAGAATGTATGTGATAGTTTGATTGGTCTCTTACTGAACATTCCTGATAAAACAAAGGATGGTGTTAACGCAAGGTGTGACTTGGTCGCTATGAACATCAGGACCGAGTTAGCAACGATAGAGACGGATAAAGGCCGGACGTACCGTCCCCCAGCTTGCTACACTCTGTCTAAGTCCGAGAGAACTGAACTGTGCCAGTCCTTACATGGTGTGTTTTGGTTGGTACAGATGATGGGTTTTTAATGTGTACTATAATTAACTTATAGACTCCGTCTTGAAAAAATACTACATTGGAAAGCTAGGTATTATAGTAAAAGCTAAAACCCAGTTTCAAAAACCGGATAGAACATGGCCTTCTACTGTTTTTTGTGAATGCAGTCTATTTATTTGCTGTAGTCAGTCATCACTATTTGATGTTGATGTGATGTCAATTTTTGATGATTCATATGTTCAATTGTAGCTTCATGTGTTTGATGTTGATGTTAGATGATGGAATTTGATAATGTTTACTGCAGACTAGAGTGGGCTGTCCGCCAGCCGCGCCACTTACACCCTTACACCCCTATGTTTCAAGTATATATTTGGTTTAACAAATGGTTTGGGAGGGTGCAATATTTTAGTAGTTCTTCTGAATTTTTAATTTTGTCTCTTCTGAATAGTGGTTCTTTATTCTGAAACTTTGTGCATAGACAATAGAAGGGATAATATGAGTAACTGCAGTGATCATTACAATTGGTCTACATTTGGCATAGTTCTGATTTCCTCTTCCTTTGCAGAGTGATCTTCCGTATTTGCAGAATAAGAAAGAGGAAAAGGTGAGACCAGTAGCCAAAGTTATCTGGTATTTCATTCTCATCTGCTTAGCTGGGGTTCTTATTTGCTGACATGATCGACATGATTTTCTTAGCAGACAGGCACTGAAGGAATTGAAGGCCAGGGGAGGATAGAAGGGTACATTGGGAGGCGCTGGTCTCACGAAGAAGGAAGAAATGAGTCTGGTTACCCATCTGTAATATCAAATTATCTAGCTATCTGTGTTGCACTCCACTATGTGGCGTGTGTTTAGCAATGATGCAGTTGGTTGCTTCATCTGATGGTTCCCTATGGTAATGTGGCATAATTTCTGATGGAAATCCCAAACGTTTGCATTGAAAGCTCCATTTTTTTGCTA
This sequence comes from Dendrocalamus latiflorus, assembly GCA_017311315.1. Taxonomy (NCBI): domain Eukaryota; kingdom Viridiplantae; phylum Streptophyta; class Magnoliopsida; order Poales; family Poaceae; genus Dendrocalamus; species Dendrocalamus latiflorus. Next base: position 7,048,815 of record CM029666.1, on the reverse strand, counting down.
GTTATTCGACTGCTACCTCCGGTTTTGCTCCGTTTTCATCTGTTCACCGACCGGCAAGATAACTTTGTTAAAACTTTGTTATTTGCTGAACAACTACTACTCCCATTTAAGTAAAAGTGGCTTTCTTATGTGGGCTCGCCGCCAAGCCCACATAATCGCTGTGCCCACGCTTAATTGCGGACGCGACTGCCGCAGCCCGCAAGTCTGCTAGGTGGCCAGCGTGGTACAGAGCGGGCTTCCTACCAGCCGCGCCATATACATCCCTAATTTTATTGGAGATGAAGAGGACCGAGCCTTGCACAGACGACGCTGCCGACACGCAGGCCATCCGGGCTCGATCCTAGGACATTTTATTTTCACGAGGATACTATTTATATGAACAATATCTCTCAAAGTATATACGTATATGGATGTATTTAGGGATTAAAATGTGTGTTCCTACTCTATGAGATTTTAGGGTCTCTCAGAGTACACAAGCACGTGGATGCATTCAGTGGTCAAAATGTGTGTCCACGCTCTATGAGGTTTTAAGGTCTTCGTTTTGTCTTAACGTGTGCATTAGACTCACTCACGTGAGTGCATGTGTGTGTGTACGTGATACTAGGGGTGGTAAAAAAGCTTGTTAGTAGGGCTCATTGACTCGGTTCAAAATTGCTTCAACTATACTCGTTAATTAGTTAAACATTGAAATGAGTTGATTTTAAATGAATTTGAATTTTACTCTAGGTCAGCTTGGCTCGTTAGCTCGTTTTTAACAATACTTCCAAATTATACGTAAAAATAATATTAAATTAAACTATGTCAATTTTAGAAGAAAAAAACTCGATAAGATGAGCGATTGGTACGATATCCTCCCCAATACGACTTTGTTGTACTCATGAGTCAAAAAAAAATTGAGATGAAAATGCTAAGCACCATACACCAATAAGACATGAGGATACACTCTGGAGCCAAAAAAATTCAATGGACATATAGGCTAGATTTTTTTTTGTTTTAACTTATCACTTTCTACTGCAGTAACTAACTTTTAAACGGTATGTCTTTTTAAAACGTGGTCTATAGATATATTGTAGTAGATAGTATATTGAGTTCAGTTATACCGGTCAAAATTATATACAACTATTTTTCTCTATATATTATTTTTTATAAATAATCAGAATTCAAAAAATATAAGGTAAAAATCAAAACAGCAGATCACAAGAGCCAACCCCATATGTCTTTTCCCTGGGGTGGTTTTCACAACGCAAGGGGCCGAGCTTGGATCCTTTCGGAAGAGATCGTCTCGAGCATATTTCCCGGACCCACAGCCCGGATCCGTCCATTTCCCGGATTAATGATTCCCGTGGTGGCCACGCTCGATCGCTGCCCTCGCGCCACGTGTCGACGGAGCCAACGACGCTGCTCGGTGGGGCCAACGCATACCCGCCCTTGGCTTCCGCTTTTATACTCCTTCCCGTGTAAACCTTCCCTTTTTTTTGTTTCACGTCGCGAATCGCTCAAGAACAGAAACGTTTCTGTAGTAGCACCATTTTTTCAGGCAGTGTTCAAAGAAAAGACATGAATAATCGTATCCATCCCCCCCTGTTTCGCTACATTGGATCGAAGAGGCCGAACTGATGGCCGGAAACCAGAGGGGCAGAGACCCTCGCGTCGCATGCACTCCTCTGTATGATATCTAGATGAAGACGTGCAAGCAACAGTTTGGCACGGGCCGGGGGCGCTGAAACGACGGGAAATCACCCAGAAAACCAACAGTTTGCCGCCGGGGGAGACGAGAGCCGAGCCCTGATGCAGTACTGCCGCATAGCCCGGCGAGTAGTCCTGGTCGATCCCATTTTCGTGTCGCTTTCCGCCAGATGCAGCGGTAGAGCCACAGTAAATGTATGTGAGTATAGCTGTACTTCCAAAAATTTTACACAAAAATCTGATATATATATATACCACTTTTAATACGCAAAACATATACTACATATTAACATACTCCTTCAAAACATCAATTTTACAACACGTAGCCCGTAGTTCATTAGGCTCAACAAGTCAAACCCATCAACATAATAGCCACAACACAGCTCAGCAGCTTATAGTGCCATCCTTAGGAGAGAATCATTCCCTCATCCCTAACTGGCCACCCAAAATCCCCAATCTCTATCTTCTGGCTTCAGACTTCTGCCTTAGCTAGCAGCCATCAAGCGCCGGCCAACCTGCCACCCACACGTCACGGCCAACGACGCCACTGTTTACCACCCACTCGTGTCGTCCCTCAAGGCGCTGCACCACCTCGTCTCCTCCTGGTGTAGTCGTTGAGACCCGCACGAAGTCGGCAAGCATCGCCAAGGTCGTCAAGATGTGGGGCACACCCGATGCCTCTAGAGATGCTGTAGGTGTCGAAGGACGGTGACCGGAGATGGGAGGCCCATGCCGTGGCGTATCACGAGCCTAGCTGCGCCCTCCTCAACCTGTAGGTCACCGCTGACTAGGTCTTCGGTGACGTCTCCAAGCGAGTACGTGCTAGAGCTATCACGCCCTCCTCTTTTCCCTCATCACTTAAACCCTAAAACCCTTTCAATCGGCCCGTCCCGTGCACAAAATTCTCAGTTTTTAACATTGTATTATCCTTTCTTTACTGGTCTTGGATCGTCAAAGAACGCAAGAAGCTTTCGACCATTTCACAGCAGATCAAAGCTACCAAGTAAGCCATTTCTTCCCATTATTTAGATTGTTGTCGTGAGATTCCATAGTTCTTAGTAGTGATGGTCATAAATTCTGTTTCCTTTGAGCTGCGGAGTACAATACTTAGAAAATTTTGCTCTGTGCAGAAGTAGGTATATGCAAGAGTTGTGGTAATTGGTAACTTACATAGGAAACCAAAAAAGTTTCATATGCATCAGTTTGACCAGAATTATCAATTGTAGCGTAAACATATAATTTATCATATTTGAACTTCTATACTATACCATTTAAACTCATGTTAGAACAAATGTGTCTTAAGTTTGCATCCATCATCAAAATCCTAGCTCCCATCTGCCACGGCCACATGCCTGCCTGACACGTACATGCAAGGCCCGGTATCCTCTCTCTCTACATATCCATCTCAATGGCCACGAGAATCTCTCTCATGCGATGCGACGGCATTGCTGACGACGAGAAGAGGGAAAGCAAAGCGAGCAAGAGAAAAAGAAGGAACAACAACAAGGTCTGTCCTTCCCTCTCCTTCTCACCGTTGGTTTTTTTTTCTTCGCGTTGGTCTCTGAGTAGCCGCAAGGGCTTAGTAGGACCCGTTCGTTTGCCTTTGCCCTTTGACGAGACGTAATTTTGTAGAATTAATCTCTTGTTACCGGTGTTGTCGTCTTCTACTCCTGTTGGGAAGTAAGGATGGAACGCTCCGTTGCTCCGTAACGAGTTAACGGACCTTTTTTTTTACTGAATTCTTTTGCTTTTAATTGTTCGAGAGAGAGCCTGGAGTGAGATACTTATATACGATTTTGATCGATTTAGATGGAGTCACTATAGTATCTACTATAATCGACTTATACAACTTATTTTTAAAAAAATTCATTTAAAAGCTATTTATTTTGAATAGAGTGGTCCAGAAGTACACAAAAGACCTTACATGGTTATCCAAAAATCGTTAGTCATGTTCCAAATAGTTTGTGTGTTTTAACTTTTAAAAACTAGAAGTTGAATATAGTGGTTTTTTAAGGTGATTTCTATATGCCGTTTGTAGGAGTCACTGCAGGAGCCACTTTGAACAAAGTGGCTTCTTAACACGAATATATTTTACTTCCTTAATATTTCTCACAATCTGTTAAAAACTAAAAGTAACATGTAAAAACTAAAAACCACAGTATTTTCAAACAGGTCCTTAGACGCTCCGAAAACATTGAACGGGACAACATATTCCAGGCACAGCGAGGCTGCAATGCACGGGTGTCGTGGCCGGGAACGGCTCACATGCTGGGGCCCCTGCACTTAGCGCCGTGCAGGGGTGCCCAGGGCACTGACACGTGTTCCCAAAAAATTCAAAACAATTCCGAAAAATTCAAAAATATACTTCAAAAATCCGAAAAATTGTAAAGGTATCTTTTTAAGTGTAAAAAGCATTTTAAGTACTTATTTTTTATTTTACTTTTATTAAAAAGTATTTTTTTTAAGTACTTAAAAAATACTTTTTAATAAAAGTATTTTTAAGAAAGTACTTTTTACAATTTTTCGGATTTTTGAAGTATATTTTTGAATTTTTCGGAATTGTTTTGAATTTTTTGGGGACACGTGTCAGTGCCCTGGGCACCCCTGCACGGCGCTAAGTGCAGGGGCCCCAGCATGTGAGCCGTTCCCGTCGTGGCCTGCCATCAGTCGCGCTTTGCAGAGCTTCGCTGAGATTTTTTTTTTCAGGCTTCGCTGAGATTTTTTTTTCCTGGGAAACGACGAGGCTGCCGTTGTTTTCACAGCAAGGCTAGAGACTAGAGAGGTCCTTCGAGTTAGTGGCCATCATATGCAGCCACCGCCGCGCTGAAACATTTGTTGGCATAGACACAGCTTTTGACATGCACCGAACTTCAACACTAGTGTGCTCCCGATCGATCCCTCCCTACTCTACCTGGTAAAGGCAACGTGCGTTCCGTTTTCATGCGTCTATCTATGTCTTTCTACGTAGTATAAAAAACCGCACGAACCAGAAAAAAATTCAAACAGGCCTTAATCGTATCATCTTGTGTTGGCAATGAATGCGTAGCAGCTTAGCAACCCATGGAAATCATGTTCTAGATCTAGAAACATGGAGAGTTACTAATGGATTGGCACATCTTTCTGCTTCCTCCGATGGGCAAGTGGCAAGAGATCTAGAGCCCTAATGCGCGGCTGATTCAGCCACCAAAACAGATGAGGAGTTTGTCACAATCACATGCAGGATCCTAACGTTTTCATATACTGGTGGTACCGATCGCTTTAGCGAAAACCATTCTAGCTTCAAGCTAATCTTTCAGGATCGGAGCTGTGTCATTAGTTACGCACGCCGTGATTGTGGTCAGAAAGTCGCCGAAAGGAAATTGAGATGTGCACGTGATCTGCCTTTCGAGCGGGCACTTTCAGTTCCTATGTTTTAATTGACGAAAATGAGGTTAAGTAGAGAAGGAAATTGTCGTTGAAGTTACATGACCCCAGAGGTATGACATCTCCTTACTAACAACACAAACAAAAAAAAAGAAGGAATTTTTAGTTTTGCACATAAATTAAGAAGCAACTATAGCACAAGTGTTTGTATTTTATACACTTTACACATACCTTTTTTTTACTGTAATACTACAAGTGCAAGGGCAGTCAAAGAAAAAGAGGAGAGAACGGGAAAAAAAATGTCATCTATTGCACAGGTGAAGATGAAGATTTAATCACTCTGATCTTCCGACACCCTCACCGCTAGGACAGAATGAAACAGAGAATTATTTTAACCTAGACAACAAATAAATTTAGGTTTGGTGAGGCCCTGCATAATACTAAGACAGACATTTGTAACCTTGACAATATGTCAACAATAAAGTAAACCTAGGTGAATCCTACACATACAAAAATAAATAGAACTAAAAATTACAGTAAAGTTGTACTAGAATTGTAATTACTTAGCACTACAAATTTAGGCTTAGCAATGTGCAATTTTAAGTAACTGAGAGATAAAAAATTTTAGGCAACTAAAAATTAGCAAAACCGAAAAAATTGACATGCATGTTACACCACAGGTTCAAGAGTAAACAAGGTTATTGTGCATTAGAACGATGTACTCTCTCCAGTCATAAAAGAGTGATATTTTAGAATATATATAGTCAAACTTTGTAATCTTTTATGACCGGAGGGAGTATATAAATACATGACATTAAATCGGATAAGAAATTGGTTGCATATCTGATACTGTAGCTATTTTTTTTTCAAATTTAGCCTTCAGACATCTATTTTTGCAAATCTAGCTATCTCCTTGAGCTCGGCAGGTACCTGTCGAGCTAGACCCATAGCTCGGCAAGACATCAGATGTCGTACAACGCTCAAATAGTGAGTAATTAGTGTTAATAGTTATTAATTAGTGTTAATTATGTTAATCATGCAACGTTCGGCCACCTGCCGATTTGTGGGGGGGCTCGATTGGAAGCTGCCAAGCCAGAGGTGACCTGTTGAGCTACGGTTGCCTGCTAGGTGTTGCCGAGTGTGGCAAACGACACGTGTCGTCTGTCGCGATTTTGGTGAGGAGACTATATTTACAAAAACAGACGTTTAAAACCAAATTTAAAAAATAAGCTATAGCAACATTTTTGTAAATAGTACCAAACCAGCCTTCCTCACACATTTTTTTAGTTCCCTACCTAGTGCCCAACCAAACTATCCTCAATTCTCTCTCTCTCACTCACCACCGAGCATGCCGCACGTAGGGCTGTAAACGAGCCGAGCTCGAGTTGGGGTCCGAGCCCGAACCTGGGCTCGAGCTCGGCTCGGCCTAAGCTCGAGTAGGCTCGAGTTCAGCTCATTGAAGCTCGATAACAATTAAAATAATTTATTATGCATTATTTTTCAATAATAAAAAATTTTTAGGTTCGAGCTCGGCTCTAATAAGCTCAATAATAGTCAAAATAATTCAAATACACACTAATTTTTAATAATAAGAAAAGCTCGAGCTCGAGTTCGGCTCGAGAAAGCTCGGTAAGAATTAATATATATTACTATTTAAGCTCGAATCGAGGCTCGCGAACTATTCGAGCTCGGCTCGGTAAAGCTCGCGAGCTCGAAATCAAACTCGAGTTCGGCTCGTTTAAAGCTCTAACCGAGCTCGAATCGAGCCTAGAACAAGCCGAACTCGAGTAGCTCGCGAGCTTCAAGCCTTTTTTACAGCCCTAGCCGCACGGGCTCTCCTCGCACACGTCAGTCTCTTGGTGATTCATGTATTCCTAGTTCGTACAAGCTACTGTAGAACTGTATAGCTAGCTTTGTTGCTTGATTCACTTAACCTTTGTTATATGTAGTTAGAGACATTTTTTTCTTCAAAGAAAGAGGAGTATATGATTAGTCAGGGCACACTCTCCGCTCATTTCAACTTTAGCTTCTGGTTTCTAATTTACTATTCCTTAATTTCGATTTTTTTTGTTTTATTTTTTTTGGGTTTTTTTTTGCCTTTTTTCGGTATTCGTTTGTATTATCCATGATTATCTAACCTATTTTTTCTATTTTTAAATTTAATTACGCTAAAAAAAACCATCAGCAGTTATAGTATAAAATAAGACAGCTACAGTGCAAAAAAACGTCATAAGTCGGCTTATATAAGCCGACTGAGCTAGATTGATTTGTGATGTCAGGCTAGAGTTTCCTTGGTAGCAGGAATCTAATTACTGTAAAGTTCAAATATTGTAAAAAGTAGTATAAGTTCAAATATTGTAGAAGGTAATAGGCTAGTCACGACTGTTACATAGTTGGCTAGCAGTCCCTTCTCTATTTCTTCTCGGCTCCACCCATGCATAAAGTTAAGGAATAAGTCTAGTTTATCCTCGAACTTTTGGGAAAGTCTACGTTTTAATCTCAAACTATAAAACTGAATGTTTTACAACTCTCAACTCTTAATATTGTCTATACTACCCCCTAAGGCCGATTGAAGACGGTTTTAGCTAATAAGGCATCAACGTGGAAGCTGATTTGACACATAAGCTAGTTTTTGGTTTAGTGTTTTGATATGTAGACAGTCTAGTCAATAGAATGAACAAATAAATTTTAAAATGGTGGGGCCCGCATGTCAACCCCCTCAACCCAAACCATAGCTGGTTTTGCACCTACGTGGCCATCCACGTGGATGACAATGTGGATAGTAATCTTCATCTGCACCTTATCACCACCCATAATCTCTTGGGTCTACATGTTGTACTAAAGCTAAACATTAATTAACCTCTAATTAATTACATGATTTACCACTAAATTAATCACATGCTTCACATGGGCCTACACGTTAGTGGCTGGGTTCCATAAGTCTAGTCTATGCATTGGGCTTCAAGTTGTGGGGCTTGACTGCCATAGGGATAAACTTGAAAACTAATCCCAATTAAAATTTCTTAATCAAGTTATACCCACATATCAGTTTAACATTAGTTTATACTTAATCATATTTGAATATGGCTTAGCTCCCTAATTACTCTCTAGTGGGGCCAAGGTATTAGCGATAGGGGTCATCTCCCTCGTCCCAAGAGAGGACAAGGCAGAGGGAGCATAGAGCAGCGCCATGGGAGCTCTGGCTGAGCTCAGCGTTGGCGAGGGGGACCACAACGGCGGCAAGAGAGCAGCAAAACAGAACCCCATGGTCTCGTTGACCCCATGGGTTGCTACGGCGCGACAGGAGGTAGACTACAACAGGAAAGCAGCTACATACGACGGCAGAGGCGACATTGCTACCCTGACGAGACACTATAACAGATAATCTCCAAACATTAGGAGCATCACGAGCATATAGAAGATGAGGGGAACTCACGAGAGTGGTTTGTGATGACAGGGAAGCACTGAGGCGGTGCGGCAGCGATGACCAGAGGCGGCGAGGATGGATCATCGGTGACAACAATCTGGGACGAGGTGAAATCCAAATAAAAATCTGATGAAAGAGGAAGGTGTAAGGGTACTCCATGAGGGGTGAATTGGAATGAGTCTCACTTGAGAGGAGATTGCGTCGAGGGTGGCAGTTTTGGCTAGACCTGAGAAAGACTATGGCACTGGAGAGCTCCTATCGATGAATCCCCAAATTGGATTAGGGGAAATGTAGAGGATGTTTGGGAACACGTTTTGATGTGAAAGAATAGGGGAAAGCTCACTAGAGAGTGGGTGGCGCATGGGCGGCGTCACGGCTAGTGCGCAGAGGCAGTTCACCAGCTGCATTTTGGGTTGAGGGGGGTTGATATGGGGGCCCACCATTTTTAAAAATTTATTTGTTCATTCTACCAACTAGATTGTTTATGTGTCAAAACTACTTCCACGTTGGCACCATGTCGACTAAAACCGCATTCAATCAACCTCAGGGGGGGTAATATAGCCAGTATTAAGAGTTGAGGATTGTAAAACAACCAATTTTGTAGTTTGAGATTGAAACTTAGACTTTCATAAAAGTTCAAAGGTTAAAGTAGACTTATTCCTAAATTTAATTTCTTTCCCTTCTTGCTTCCATCCTACCCCACTGCTCACCTGGCGCAGTTCACTTCCATGCCCCCCCTAGCACCATATCCCCCTACTGGTGCCGTGCCCATGCCACACAGTGAGGGGGATTGCCTTGTGCCCCTGGCACGACCAGAAACCCTAACCTGCGTGCCAAAGCCCACCATGCCACCATCGTCGCTCCGTCACCTGTGCGCCACTGCAACCCTAGTTGGCGCTGCCTCCTCCCCCAAGTGACTCCGTGAGCTGGAAAGCCAAAATCACCAGGTATTTTTCTCTCTCCCAAATCTAGTGTTTAATGTTTGTTGTAAGAAGTCAGGGATTTCAAGTTGAAATTTCATATTTTTGAGTTGAAATTTTTAATTTATTAGTTGACAATGGAAGAATTTCATCCGCATTGATCTTGACGCATCCTTGAATGGAGCTTGGAGGTATTTTATTTCTCTTAAAAGTACAATTATTCTTTTTTGAGCCTGTTTAAAAGGGCTGTGGCTTTTGACTTTTAGCAATGACTTTTGGCTAATTGCGAAAGAGATTGAGGGACTAAGGGACACTTACGTTAAGAAGCCATTCCGTTCAAAGTGGCTCCTGTAGTGACTCCTATAAATGGCTTATAGAAACCACATTGAGAAACCACTCCATTCAAAAGCCGGCAAAAAGCCAGAAGTTGTTTGGAATAGTGCCTTAATCATTCTTAAGAGTAGAGATGTAAATGGAGCAGATAATTCCCATCCAATTGATTGACCGAAAACTCGCAAAGCGAATACAAAAGGGGTAAATGAGTATCCGACACTATCTGTGTTTGACTCTAACTTTGAAAAAAATACGAAATAGGATATAAGATAAGTGATATTCGTTTGTATATACCCGTATGTCAAGTGATATGAGAAAGTCTGTTATGACTTCACTAGAAATAAGATAACAATAGGTGGATTCCCGCATTTAAACAGACGGAGAATATTGAGTGCTCTTCCTTTCTATCTCAATGATTAGTGTCTCAATGTTCGCTCTGATTGCATTCTTACTGTCCAATGTCCTATGTAGGTATGTAAAAGAAGCGAATAATTTCCGTTCAATTAATCGTCCAAAAGCTTGTGAAACGGATACAGAATGGAGAAATAGATACCTAACATTATCTGTATCTGACTCTAACTTTAGCTTCACAAAAATGTACAAAACATAATATAAGATAAGCAATATTCATACGTATCCGTTCTAATTGTACCTATTGTACCTTAGAGTACCTATTGTACCTTAGAGAAGCCGTTGCTAACACACATGGCCATGGTTTTTCAAGGGTTACATTTGCAAGAGTATCATTGATAAATTACTGAAGTGGATACGGGCCATGGCCCATATGTCCGTCACTCGCCCCATATATATGAGCTGTTTACAGAGACGGAAATAATTGGAATTTTTTGTACGGATAATCCATTTTTTATTCGAAATTACATAAATATACCCGCGGGAAAAATTTTTACAAAAATAGGCTCCAGTCGCCTAATGGTTGGGCGACTGGAGCCGTTCGCCCAACCACACGGCGACATTTAATGAATCTATCAACCGTTGGGCGATTAATTGCAGTCGCCCCACTGTTGGGCGACTTCCATCCAGTCGCCCAACCGTCAGGCGATTGCATTTCAGTCGCTCAACGGTTCGGCGACTTCTAGTGAGATATATACCGCGCTCGGCCGTGGCCGAGCGCGGTCACTGTGTCATTCGGCCGCCGTCGCAGAGAAGAGAGGGAGAGGAGGAGAAGAGGAGGGGAAGAGAAGGAGAGGGAGAGGAGGAGAAGGGGAGGAGGGGAAGAGAAGGAGAGGGAGAGGAGGAGAAGGGGAGGAGGAGAAGAGGAGGGGGAGTGCGCGATTTTCAGGTAATTTTTCGTGTTATATTTTTTGTTAGTGTAGAAAATTAGTTTAGAAAATGTAGTGTAGAAAATTAGTTAAGAAAATTAGTTTAGAAAATGTAGTGTAGAAAATTAGTTTAGAAATTTAGTTTAGAAAATTAGTTTAGAAAATGTAGTGTAGAAAATTAGTTTAGAAATATAGTTTAGAAAATTAGTTTAGAAAATGTAGTGTAGAAAATTAGTTTACAAATTTAGTTTAGAAAATTAGTTTAGAAAATGTAGTGTAGAAAATTAGTTTACAAATTTAGTTTAGAAAATGTAGTTTCAAAATTTAGTTTAGAAATTAAATATAGAAATATAATTTAGACATTTAATTTTCAAATTTTGTGTACTAAATGTAGTTTAGAAATAAAGTTTAGAAAATTTAGTTTATAAATTTTGTGTACCATTTATTGTACAAATTTAGATGTAGAAAGTATAATGTACAAGTTTAGATGTAGAAATTTAGATGTACCAAGTTTAATGTACAGTCTTAGATGTATAAAATTTAGTGTTGAAATTATTGTACAAATTTAGATGCAGAAAATTTAATGTTGAAAGTATTGTACAATTTTTGCAGGTATGACTCGTGCTGGACGTGCCTCGGAGTGGCGGTTCGCGCTGTTGGACGAGCACGTGGACCGCTCTCATCGCGCTTCCCATCTAGTGCCGCCACCGGGGAGCACGGACGAGCCGCCTCAGCTGGGAGTGGTCCGGACACGGACACCTCGCGTGGCCTGGGGACTCGACCCTCGTTGGACTGCCAGGTGAGCACTATTCCAGCGTTTAGTGCGACCGTTAGTTCGTTCCGTGCTGACCTTCACTTTGTTTGCAGGCTGCGGGATGCCGGGCTACTCCCTCTTGCCCGGATGGTGCAGGCCACAGAGGAGGATGGAGCCGCTGGCGGGGACAAGGGCGGGGACGAGGCGGGCGGGGATCGATCACGACGATTTCCGTTCGACCGTTCCCTGCTGACGGCTTTGGTGGACCGTTGGCGGCCCGAGACGCACACTTTCCACCTCCCATTCGGGGAGATGACGCCGACCTTGCAGGATGTGTCCCTGCTTCTTGGGCTTCCGATCGCGGGAGACGCTGCCTTCCTACCGGAGGCCCCGGCCGACTGGCGCGCTGACCTGCTCGGCAGATTCGAGGGTGTCGTTCCACCGGCCGCTGACCACCACGTGTTCGGAGAGGCGCAGACCCATGGGCCGACACTGAGGTGGCTCAGACAGTACCGGGTACGTGGTATATAAAATCGATCGTATCTTCGAAGCTCTTATTTGTGGTATTACGTACTAATAACAACTTTTTTGCATTCAGGTGGAGCGCATGGTTCCGCAGGCAGACGATCAGCAGGTCTCGCGGCACCTGGAGGCGTACGTGCTGTGGCTGTTTGGTTGGGTGCTTTTCACCACCAGCCACGGCAGCTCGGTGGATGCGCGCCTTATCGCTTATGCGAGGGCGATCGCTGACGGCGAGCCCCACCAGGTCAGCTGGGGATCGGCCGTACTTGCCGCGACGTACCGCGCGCTGTGCGATGCGTGCACGAGGGTCAAGCCGAACTCGATCCTCACGGGTTGTCCCCTGCTACTACAGTTGTGGTCGTTCGAGCGCTTAAGCGTCGGACGACCTGTGCTAGACGACGTGGGTCCGTACGGGCCCGAGATGTATCCGGGGGGAGAAGTCGACCGGCCGACGATGGGTTCTATGTGGTGCCGTCGCCGAGTAAGTTTTATCACAGTTAACTATTTCTTTCTTATTGACGATCGTCATTGTAAACAACTTGTCTTTCTTGCAGGTACAGTTCGCGCACGTGCAGGTCACGCGGGCGTACCGGGTCTTTGTGGAGCAGCTCGACCGCATCACAGCCGACGACGTGCGCTGGGAGCCGTACGCTGATACGGCAGTGCAGGCCCGTGCTCCTGGCGGTCTGTCTTCACTTTGCTGGCGTGACCGGGCTTTCTGGCTCACCCGCCGGAAGCTCGTGTACCTCATCTACGTGGAGGACTACGCACCCCAGCGGGTGATGCGGCAGTTCGGGCTATGGCAGCCGGTTCCTGTACCAGTCGGACCATCGCTTCCGCCGCACGTGCACGGGTGAGTGTACGTTTCTGCTAAATATGTACATACTTACTACTGCGTTCGCAAGTATCTCACATTACGTAATGGTTTTATACGCAGGCACAGCGGGAAGGGAGTGAAAAGAGGCACGGACTGGTCGGTGAGAATGCAGCCCTGGGTCGAGCAGTGGCAGGATGCGCTCGACGACCGTGTGGACGAGGACCGACCGTACGACAGCAGGGAGTACGCGGAGTACCTGCGCTGGTACCAGCCGCAGACCCGTATCAGGCTCGTATATGTGGTAGACCCGCCTGCCACACACGTCGCCGCTCCGACGGACACGTACCCCGCGCACTTCGCGCACGACGCTCACCTCGCGGTACGTTACATGTCATTTCAAAGATTCCCAAATGGTAATGTCGTTTCCATAATCGACCATTTTATGTCTTTGTGTCCAGGCTGACGTCGGTTCTGACCTATACGCCGAGTCCGGCACAGTACTGGAGAGGCTCGCCAGTGGTGCGCAGCTGACCCATGAGGAGGGCCTCAGCTTTGCGCGTCGGGTGCACGAGGGGTGTAGACGTATCGTTAGCCTACTGTCCTGCACGAGGCTACCGGCGGTCTCCACGCCCCCCGCTACGACTGCTCGTCCACCAGTGTCACCTCCACCAGCGTGGCACTACTATGGTGCACCTACGTGGACACGTCCTCCACCACCTCACCCGGAGCAGCCAGGGGGTTCAGCCTGGGCAGGGCCTCCTACACCGGTTCACTTCACGCCTCCTACGCAGACCCCTGTCTTCCCCACGCAGGGGTGTACGCCTCCTCCATGGCGCCAGCTACGGGTACGCATAGGGTCTTATACCGTGTTTATCCGAAGACGACATGCAACGCACTAACGATATTAATATTGCAGGTACTTACCAGCACGGCGTCTCCCCAGGCCAGGAGGATGTGGACCAGTTTTTCGCGCCGTCGCCCGACGTCGCACCGCAGGTTCTTTCTGCCAGTGCCCTCCCCGGTGCACCGGAGATTACACAGCCAGAGGTGCAGCTGACTCCACCAGCGCAGGGGCGGGATAGACACCCTCCTCCTCGTTTTACCTTTTCGGATCGTCCTAATCCGTTGCACCGGAGGAGGGCCAAGCGAGGCCGTATGGGAGGACGCGGGCGCGGTGACGGGGCACAGCAGGGTGACCAGTGAGGCGTGCTGCAGATGCTATATATGTTATGCATGTAATGAAAATACATGCGCCATGTTACTCACAGTTATATTATGAAGTTTATTTATATTTACATAAGTCTATCATCTCTTTCCGCATATAAACTATCTCACTTAACAGTGTATGTATCGATCGTTCTCTACTCAATCTTTCAAAAAAAAAATTTTAAAAACTTTTTACACACCTACAATATACAATGAACATAAACTTTTATTACAACTTCACCGTATTTTTTACCGGTTCAACGTTACAAAATTCACAAATTCTAAGGCTACCTGCAGTCGCTCTTCCGTATGGCGACTGCATGCCAGTCGCCTAACGGTATGGCGACTGCATGCTAGTCGCCATACGGAAGAGCGATTTAATGCAGTCGCTCTACTGTGCAGCGAGATATATTGTGTCGCCGTGTGGTTGGGCGAAAGGCTCCAATCGCCCAACCATTAGGCGACTGGAGCCTATTTTTGTAAAAAATTTTCCCGCAGGTATATTTATGTAATTTCGAATAAAAAATAGATTATCCGTACAAAAAATTCGAAATAATTGGCAGTTAAAAGAGTTTTGCCCTTTCTGGTGCAGTCACACGCACAGAGGACAGAGTAACACTCGAGACCAGGGAGACCCTTCGGCCTTCACCAAGCGAAGCGAGCAGACCAAGATTGAGCTGCTCCACAATAATTGTTCTCTCCCTCCTCTCCTGGGGATCTCAGTTGCTCTCAGGTAATCTCGGCTTCGCGGAATTCTTCTAGGAATTCTTCTTGGATTTCTTGGGGTGGAATCGTCGGGACGTTGGATGTGTCCCTATTGTTTTCTTCTGGGCGGCGAATTTTTATTTCGTTTTTGGTGGTTTCCAGATTTGGAGTTCGAATGTTCTGGAATTGTTCAAAAGATTTGTGGGGCTCTTGCTGTTCTTCCTTTCTCCGTAATTGCTGGGAGAATATAATGGGTACTTGTTTCTGTTTCTTGTTCTTTTGTACTTGTTTCTGTTTCTTGTTCTTTTATCTTTTCCCTTCCTGTGTGAAGTCGGAATCTTGATTTGGGATTAGATTCTGCGACGAATTGTAAGTGGAATTCTTGTTCCTCCCGGAAACTGCAACTCGTCCAAATCCCTGTAGGAATCTTGCTTTGGAATTTGAGCTTTTGTAAGCACATTTCTTACTTTAGGAGAAATTCCTTCTGAATTTAGTGCGAAGTATGCAGAAAGATTTGTTTCTTTCTGAGTTGCAGTAAAGTACTTGTATCTGTTTATTGAAAAAAATTGATCATATACCCTCTATTTAGATGGAAATTGAGGATTTACCCTCCTGGCCCACGTGTCAGTGACTTATGACGACCCCACGTATCATTGAGATGTGGAGTGTGGAGGGTAAATCCTCAATTTCCCAACTAAAGGGAGGGTATATGATCCAATCTCCCCTGTTTATTGGGCCAAGTGACTAGGGGCCCTTTATGTTTTAAAATAACATTTATTGTTTGTTTCCCTACTCTTTCCAAGTTCTTGGCAGTTCATAGTATTATTATAGTCTGATTTTTTTAAAAAAAATTTGCGCAAGTAGCGCTAATTTTGGACTGATATGTTAAATTGCAAGTTGTTATTGTCAGTAATTTAGTATTAGACATGCTGTTCTTTTTTTTTCTCTAAATTTTGTCTTTCACTTTCTAGATCCTGTGATATTCCTATACTAATATGTTGCAAAACCAATACATTTTCTAAGAATTAAATTTCACTTTCATCTGTGGTACGTCTGAGTTAAGATGTCAATTTCAGTGACGTCTTTCAGCGGCTAAATGGTGCTTCTTGCAGACACTACTGGTTTCCTCATTAGCCATTCTTGTTATATGCTAATAAGTGATTCCAAATCTATGTTAGACATTTCTTTCTATTTTCAAAACAGTATTCATATTGTGTACTTCACGTTCAGTAGATGTGTAGATAAGTTCGTTTTGATGAAACCTGCAACAAGAGTAGTTCTTGTTTATGCATCATGGACATGTACACAACGATAATGCGATATTGGTTATATGTCTAGTTTTCACTCTTTATGATGCCGAGAATATGATAATATACTGTTGCTGTTAACAAGTCCAATCCAGCAAGTTGACTGATGTTACCAATTTGATGAAGTGCCAATATTTGTTTCATCTTATGAACTTTGGAGGGCCATATTCCCAGTAGAATACCAATCCTACTTGTTTTCTCGTACGGTCATACCTTAAAGGACCTTTTTGATAGTACATTCTCTCTAGTAAGTTACTATACTTTTTTCTCATTATTTGATTAATTGTGAAATTCATTGGGTTCCTAGGTAAAGTTGCTATAGAAACAAGAACTAATCTGGGCTAGCTGATATGGCAATTTCGTAGTTAAAGTTGCAGCAACAGTATTTTAGAGCTGGTGCGGTGGTTTTATGTTTGTTTTGGGCTTTTCACCCTGCTGAAATATGACACCATTTCACATGCATTCCAGCGTAACCATTGATATCTTTTTCTTATCAGGATAAACCGGTGCGGTGGTTTTATGTTTGTTTTCGGCTTTTCACCCTGCTGAAATATGACACCATTTCACATGCATTCCAGCGTAACCATTGATATCTTTTTCTTATCAGGATAATTGACCCTGGACTAGCTCTTTTTTATGTCATAAGCTGCAATGAAGGATTCTCAGGTGAGTTTTGCTTGTTACTATCTTCAGTTTTTGCTGAAGATCCTCATTTTATATTGTCTTTATCTTTCAGAGTAAAAATTGTGTATGGTTGATCTAACTAAATGGTGAAAGTGCGTAGATTTTTTACTGGATTACAGAGTGATATGATTATCCAATGTGCATTGCATATTAGAACAAAAAATTTCTATAATTTCGTTAGTACTTGGTAGCACAATATTTCTGTAGTAACTAGGCAAATATAGAAGTAAACACATAATATTTGCGTTTAGATGTGAAAATGAGATCTGCTGAAGACACTTTCTTTGGCCTTATGGATCTATGCAATTTAGCGATAGTGGTACCAATCATGGTATTGCTACCAGCTCTTTCAAGATGATTCATTCTTCAATGCCAAGGCCTCTGTTTTTTTCTTGCTAATAACACTCATAATTGACTGTTATTGCTTTCAGTATTAGCATTTGCCCCCTTTTTTGTCCTGAGCAGGTGATTGATTTATGTTACTTATGGACATTTCCAACAGGATATTCAGAGCACGACAGAGTTGCAGCCGTCAGCACAAGGTACTAATGAAGTGCAAAGTAACCAACCAAATCCAATGGCCACTGATGCTCCTGCAGGTGACTCTGGTTCGTTGTCAGTCGCTAGTAACGATAATAGAAAGGTCTCTCGTGAAGACATTGAACTTGTAAGATGCCTAGCTATTCTGTAGTCTTTGGCTCTTTGTAGGCTCAATTTTGACCAGCTGACATCCCTCTACAGTGACAGTATTATGCTATCACAAACTAATTAACTGAACTTGGCATCCTGTTGCAGGTCCAGAATTTGATAGAGCGCTGTCTACAACTATACATGAACAAAGGAGAGGTTGTTAGGACACTTTCAACTCGTGCAAGAATAGAACCTGGCTTCACTACCTTAGGTGATGATGCAAATCAGTTGCTTATGATATTCATGTTTAGAGTTCCTTTATGTGCTTAC
Organism: Dendrocalamus latiflorus; assembly: GCA_017311315.1. Classification (NCBI taxonomy): domain Eukaryota; kingdom Viridiplantae; phylum Streptophyta; class Magnoliopsida; order Poales; family Poaceae; genus Dendrocalamus; species Dendrocalamus latiflorus. Next base: position 7,030,851 of record CM029666.1, on the reverse strand, counting down.
TGGTTTATTTCGATGTTTGCTTCTTTCACATACTTAAAAGTACAACCAGAAAGATATGGTACTATTACTTCCAGTATGAAACTTAACATCTTACCCAGAGTTAAAGGCAATCCCAACCCATCAGATTGATGACCAAATTAGCTCAATATAAATGCATGGTTGCTCTTGATACAAATTTGGATTATGCCATAAACTCACTACCAAAGGCTTGCAGCTTTGTACATACTTTAACCCTATCGATCATTGATACCAATAGGAATATTAATTGCTCAGGACAAACATAAATTCTGAAATGTACTCTGAGCTCAACTTCTGTTATACTATCATACTATGTTTCTTGAATATCAAGTATCCAGACGTATCCATTAGGGTTCTGAAGTCCTGCTCCTCATTTTGTTTGATTTTTTTTGTATGTTCAGTATGGCAGAAACTTGAAGAAGAGAACTCTGAGTTCTTTGGGGCTTACTATATAAGGTTGAAATTGAAAAGACAGATTGTCTTGTTCAACCATTTATTACAACACCAGTACAATTTGATGAAATATCCAGCACCTCCGAATGTTCCATTGGCTCCAATGCAAAATGGAATTCATCCTATGCCAGGTAATGTCCATTTTGACAAGTCTTGCTCTGAAAAGCAGCTAAATAAGTATATTGCAGTTTGGAATTTGTAACATCCTGTTCAGTTGTTCTCCTTAGCTGTTACTTTTTTACTACAATTTGCCTTCAACAGGAACTGTGCACATTTTCTATCAGGCAATTTCCTTCTCTTTCCTGTGATTCTGCAGTAACAAATTTTTTAACTCTATAATTTCTATCGAAATTCCCAATTGGTTAGCCTCTCATCATTAGTAACTACACTTTCCCTCTGCTTTCCCTATCCCACATATCCTCATTTGCTGCAGTAATGGTTGCTAGATATGGCAATATTTTTTGTTCTGCAGATATTGCACTTCGATATTGGACAGGTTCCTATAATTCTGCAAAGACAGATATCTAGGAGACTGTTTCAGAAGTACTTTCAAAATTCTCAATTGCTATGTCTCTAACGAGCAATAATTAGTTTGCTGCCTTTCACATTTGCTGTCCACATATTTTTCACTTGCTGGGGTAACTGGCTCAATGTGGGCAGTTGTCATGCTACTGTTGTTTGGCAATGCATTTGTCTTCCAGACGAATAAATAAATACTTACTCTGCAGTGAATGGTTATGCATCTTAATTTGTTAAGTCACTTTTAGATAAAATTTTCTGTTGCATTATGCTTAACAGTCTTGCATGTGAAATTCGTGGAAGTTTTGTTTCATTTTGTAACGTATTATCATGATATAGTTTTTCTGCACCAATACCTTGCTTTATAGTGACTCTTTTGCATCATTTAACAATGGTTCAAGGTCAGTTTTAACCATTGACTGATTTACACATTTAGAGAAGTATTGTTATCATTCTTATTCAATGCAAACCTGGTTCCAGTGCAGTTAACAATTTACCGATGGGGTATCCAGTACTTCAGCAGCCTATAATGCCTGCTCCTGGTCAGCCTTACATTGATTCAATGGCTTGTGGTGTATCCAATGGTCATGTAGTGAATGGGATCCCTGCACCAGGTGGCTATCACCCAATTCGCATGAACTCTGGAAATGAGTAAGCATTACCTTTATCTCAGGTTCTTGTTTCCTTCATGCTAGACATTTGCATCTTGGGCTGTATCTGTTTAATCATGTTCTTGAATACTCCTCCGGTCACAAAAACATGTCGTTTTGGACATCAACACGGTCCGCAAAACACCATTTTGACCACTCATTTCTATTGTAATATATTTATAAATCCAATAAAATTATAATATTATGAAAGTACTTTTTGAGACAAATCTACACATGATTTTCATGTATCCAATATAAATATTTAAAAAATACTGATAGCTAAAGTTTTGAAAGTTTGACTGCACGGATCACAAACTGACATGTATTTGTGACTGGAGAGAGTATATTTTTGTTTGATGAAATCGTATTATGCATATTGAAAGATTGGAACATTTTATCTTCCAAGTGGTGCTTCTGTCTATAGAGTACTTGAAGCACATGCTGCATTTACACATACTGAATAAAAAGGCACATAAAATTTCCAGGCTTGCTTTTAAATGTGTTTATTTATAACTGATTAGTACTGCACTAAGCAAACTGCTAAGGAATACATGCTTACTACATTGTCGGTACTTTGAAGTAATACCACAGGAAGTTATCCAATAATTTGTTGACTTAACTACATTGTTTCTCTATCCAATTTTTCTTTCTGCAACGAAAGTTTCTTGGCAGTCTGCTTGTTACTGCCAAAAATCCTGTTGTTTCTTCTGCTATCCATATTTCTGGTTCATTTGATGTTGCTGATGCATGTTCATTTTCATTCGGGCACCAATATTTGTTAAAACTGTTGCTGCAAATGTAGGTTGTGGGTTGTGACTTTGTAACTTATTGTCTTAAAGAAAGTCATGTCTATAATTCCTTTCTTTTTTGCTTTTGCTCTTCACATTCATGATTCATATGATGTAACTTCGATGTTGCTGAAGCATGGCTGTGGACAACGGTGCACCTGAAGCTGCACATGCTGGTGCTACCTGTAGTGCTATGTCATCTGAGATGGCTGTGAGCCCCTCATCAGCAGCATCAAGCAACCATGCTCCTTTCACTCCATCTGAGATACCAGGGATGGCCATGGATACATCAGCCCTAGATTCAACATTTGGATCTGATGTAGGGAACACAGGACCTCTGCAATTAGGACCAGATGGCTCGTCAAGGGACTCCATCAGATCCTTGGGGCAGCTTTGGAATTTCAGCATTTCTGATTTTACAGCAGATTTGACAAGTTTGGGAGGTAATTTTCTGGCTTGGGTAGTTTTACCTTGTGTAAAATTTGTTTTGGTAATCAGTTCTTCCATCATTGAACTACGAACTTTAGTATTATTGATCTACTTGGGTTCAAAACATAAAGGTATAATCTAATTTAATTAGTGAATTCTGTGCTCTTGCTGATTGCTGTAAAGTAGTATAGGAGTTCATTTGTGCATTAAGAAAATTGGTGCAACAACAACTATAGGCTGTATTTTACAATTGCAACTGTCTTCTGTTGTCGAAGATCCACATGACTGTTTTTGCCACTGTGCTTCGTCCACTACATATATTATTGTCTTGCTGGTAGAAACTGAAATGCGAACATCTTTCGGTGTGAATAACTAATCTTGTTCTGTGCTTTTGGGGAAATAATTAAGTTCTTTGGGAAACAGTACAACTCAGTTAACATTTGAACAGCAAAATTTATTTTTCTGTGTTATTTGCTGATCATTCTAATCACTGTTGGTATTCATGTTCAGACTTGGCGGCTCTTGAGAACTACACGGGTACCCCTTTCCTTCCTTCAGACTCAGACATCTTACTTGATTCCCCTGACCAGGATGACATAGGTAATTTTAATTGTCTTTGCGATTTATCTTCACTCATTAAGTACAATTAAACATCATACCTGACTTGCTAATTTGTGGTATGTTAAACTTTGTCCAGTCGAGTACTTTGCTGATGTCATCAACGGCCCTCAATCAGATGAAGAGAAGTCATAGAGAACAGAGTTCAGTAGTTCCATTCAGATTCAGGCCTGGCCGACGTGTCATCTTATGTGGAGTAAGTTTGCAGCTATATCGTGACAAATCTAACTGTGTAGTCGCCCACAGGTGCGGCAATTGGCATATGCCACCAAAGAGTTTTGTAGCGGTTAATCCTAATTCTTTTGAATAAACAGTTGAGATAGCCTTCACCGGATAAAGTAGCTGGCTACAAGGACGAAAACTTTACAAATTGTGTCAAACCTCAAGAACAACCCTTTGTAATTGCTAAATAAGTGAACTGTTCATGTGGGCTTGCCTTTTTCATGTATTCTGGGCGTCTTGTACAGCCGAATTAAGGTTCCCTGCAGAAATTTAGCCTCTTTGTTAGACAGATATGCTAGCGTTTTACACATGTTTTTTTAGTTAAAACGCATCTCTTTTTGCGCGTAAAATTTTAAGCAGTGTATTATGTTAGCAGCAAGAAGCGTGCCATAAGTTTGTTTGCAGGTTATTGGATGAACAAGCAGCCGAGTTATTGATCGGTTTGCTGTGTACTGTGTACTCAGGTATTGGTAATCTGGGGTTCTGAAGTTCTGATTGGAGAACTGGGAGGACATGCACTGCAACATACATACATGCATACATACATACATAGTGTGGAATTCAGAAAGGCGGGACGTACACATAACGACGTGAAATTGGCCGAATTTTTTCTATTTTAGCCCTTTTTTTGAAAAATATTCACATTTAGACCCCTGGTAGTTTTAATTCCGTTTTTTGACCCGGAGCTCGGCGCCGTGACTCATGGCGCCGAGGTAAGACGTCTCGGCGCCGTGATCCACGGCGCCGAGGTGCCAGGTAGGCCTGGGCAAAATACCCGCTACCCGTTACCCGTACCCGAATTACCCGGACCCGAACCCGAAATACCCGAACCCGAGGTACCCGATCCCAAATTCGGATAGCGATTCTGATTACCCGAAATTAGTTTGGGTAGTTCGGGTAATATCCCCCGGTACCCGAACTACCCGAATTACCCGAATTGTCTGTAAATTACCCGAATTGTCTGTAAATTACCCGAATTGCCTGTAAATTACCCGAATTGTATGTAAATTACCCGAATTATCGGGAAATTAGCTGGTTTTCTGTAAATTCGGGTATATCGGGTATACCCGAACCCGAACCCGAATTATCGGGTACCCGAAATTGCGGGTAGTGTTTTTTTGGGGCTAATATCGGGTAGCAGTTTTCATTACCCGAATTTTGAATTACCCGAACTACCCGACCCGAAAAATTTGGGTAACCCGAACGCCCAGGCCTAGTGCCAGGCCCGCACCACCGTGGCGGCCAACGTGGCGCCGACGTGGCAGGACCTCGGCGCCGTAAGTCGTGGCGCCGACCTCGGCGCCGCGTAAGTCGTGGCGCCGACCTCGGCGCCATGGATCTTGGCGCCGAGCTCGGGGCACTTACCCGACCCGAGGGCATGCCTGTTCATTTCGCGTCCCCTCAGCCCCCCGCCTCCCCGGCCCCCGCCGCCTCCCCTCCCCGCCCGCGTCCCCGGCCGCCCGCCTCCCCGGCCCAGCCGCCTCCCAGCCGCCGCCCGGCTCCCCGCCGCCGCCCCCTGGTGCCGCGCGCGTCCCCGGCCGCCTGCCTGCGTCCCCGGCCCCCGCCGCCTCCCCTCCCCGCCCGCGTCCCCGGCCGCCGGCGTCCCCGGCCCGGCCGCTCCCCGCCCGCGTCCCCGGCCGCCCCGGCTCCCCGCCGCCGCCCCCCTGGTGCCGCGCGCGTCCCCGGTCGCCTGCGTCCCCGGCCGCCCGCCTCCCCGCCGCCGCCCCTGGCAGGTATGATATGTGTATGATATGTGTTTGATATGTGTTGATATATGAAGTAGATGCTTACTTCTTACGTAGGAGTAGCATTGTGTATGATATGTGTTGATGATGAGGAGGTTTACAATTATGGGAAATGTGATCTTTGCAGCCTTGATTTGGATTATGATGGGCTTGCATTAGGTTTTGCTTGATGCCCTTGCTTGTGTGTGCTATGTGTTCATGGTTAGATAGTGTGATTGGTCGTTGAAATGGGACAGAGGAAACGATGCTATGGCCTGTAGGATGGGCCTGTAGGACGAGGGTGGGAGACTGTGAGTATGGTAATAATATCCTAAGGCGATACCGCAATAGAAAACCTGGCATGTTTGGAATGCAGGAATTTTGAAGGAAACAATATAATTCCTACTTGCTCTGGATGCAATGTCAGATACTATACCATCATACTAATTGAATTTTTATCATGTATGAACTAGATGGACAACCTAGTGACCCTATATCATGGAGGCAGTGTGACAAGTGATGATTATGGAAATGTTCAATTTGTTGAAATGCAAAGGGTGCCTCTGATATTCGGTGATCGGCCCTCGTTTAGTGAGTTGGTTGCTAGGGCTCGGGAGAAGCTACATTGTCATGCAAACGAGGAGAGCATCACAGTTGAGGGGTTACTTCACTTCGGTTCGAAAGACCTAGTTCTCAGGCGGTTGATCTTAATTGGTTCAGAGGATGAGTGGGACCAATATGTCAAATTGGTTATGAGGAATGAGTTAAAATGTTTGGACGTTGTTGTGCGGAAGGTGTCCATTGATCCCACCCCTCACGGTTATTCACCAGAACTAGGTGATCAGGCACCCTTTGACCCTCCGTTACCGGATCTTGCGGTGGATGTGGAAGAAGTGCCTGAGGTGCCCGATGCTCTATCTTCCCCGAACGAGGTTCAGATTTCTCAACCAGTTCGAGTTGAATGTCGGACTGATGATGTCGTGGCGGCCCCTCAGGAGATGGGATTGACCCAGAATCAGCCCAGTAAGTGTCGAGCAACACTTTAGCCTTTTCCCGTCATTCCTTTGTTTTGTCTCAATCCCATCGTTGTCGTGCTTATGATGCAGGAAACATTCTTGGTAATGTGGTTGTTCCTCCCGTTGCTCCATCTGGCAACGTTGAAGAAGTCTGCAGGGACTCCAACAGTGAGATGATTCAAATTGTGGATGATCTGGAGCCTTACGAGATCGCAAGGGCCGTTGATTCTGATGATGACCGCCCTTTTGGAGAGCTGACCGAAAGTGATATTGAGCTGATCAGGCGTTATTGCCCTGGCCGGGATCCATCAGTTCATGAATTCAGCGATCTTAGGCATTCTCATGGGGCTTATGCAGAAGGAAGGGATGACGAGTTGCTAGATGCTCCTGAGGCCGGGTCAAGCATGACAATTGAGAAGGGCATGGTGTTTGAGGACTTGTCTGCATTGAAAAGGTGGCTGCAGGAGTATTCAGTGATCCGTAAAAGGCCATTCAAGGTGAGACATTCTTATGTGGAGCGGAGGTACACAGTTGTGTGCGAGAAGGAGACATGTGAATGGAGGGTTTGTGCTAGCAAACAGAAGGTCACGGGAAAGTTCAAGATCACAAAAATCGTTGGCCCACACACTTGTGCCGAAGCAGAGCTCAAACAGAAGCATCGGCAGTTGACCTCTACCATTATTGCCAAGTCACTGTGTCACATAGTAAAGGGAGAACCCAATATGAAGGTGAAGACACTTGCTGGGATTGTTAAGGAGAAATTTGGATACGAGATAAGGTATGGAAAAGCATGGAGGGCAAAGCAACGCATCTGGAAGATGATATATGGGGACTGGGAAGATGGGTACTTGCAGTTGCCAGCACTCTTCAATGCAATCAAAGCGGTTAATCCAGGCATGCATTATGAGTACGTCCCGAAACCAAACGAATGGACTCAAGATGGGATGCAGATATTCTTCCGTGCTTTCTGGTGCTTTGCTCAGTCCATCGAGGCCTTTCGGCATTGTCGTCCCGTCTTCGCTATTGACGGTACGTTTCTTCTTGGCAAGTACCAGGGCACACTTCTGATAGCCATTTCCTGTGACGCAGACAACGCGTTGGTTCCTTTGGCGTTTGCTTTGGTTGAGAGGGAAAACAAAGACAGCTGGGGATGGTTCTTGCGGCTCGTTCGGAGGCACGTGGTCGGCCCTGGTAGGGAGGTTGGTGTCATTTCTGATAGGCACCAGGGCAATTGTTCCTATCACAGTTGTCATACAAAATAATTCAAAAAAATCCTTCCAATACAACAACATAACATGATCAAAAAATGTTATTGCCAGTTCAACATATTTTTCACGGTCAGCATTGTACAAAAATCACAAATACACTAATCGTTACTTCACACATAACTCGTTCATCAATCCACAAACAGAGGGGATGGGATTGACCCAGAATCATCCCAGTAATTATTTCCCCAAGTGTGTAGTAACAACTGAACAAAAGGAAGAGGAGAGTTGCTTGTATGCCACATGTCGCCTCCCCTCTGTCTTGCCCGCAGCATCTCACGGCCCGCAGAACTTCACACAAAACTCGTTCGTCACGGCCTGCATAATTTTATTTTTCAAAAACCATTACCAACGTACCATAATGTTTTTAAAAAAATCTACACGAATTTTCCTACATGTATCATCTGCAATACATAACGAATTTTCAAAACATACGTCGTATTTTTTGCTCTCTATAAATAAATAACTAACTATATTACATAATATTACTATCATTAAATAATCCAAATGAAAAATACAACTAATAATTCATTTTGCGAAAAAAGGCTGATCGGTGCAAACCCTAAACAGCGGCGGGGACAGAGGGAGGAGGATGCGAATGAACGAAGCCCGCGTGCTCGGTGCTGTTTAGAAGCCACATGCTCGGCGCCACGAGTCACGGCGCCGAGGTCGGCGCCACGAGTCACGGCGCCGAGCTGCCTGCCACGTCGGCGCCACGACGGCCGCTACGCTGGCGCGGGGCTCGCACCTCGGCGTCGTGGTCCACGGCGCCGAGACGTGTTATCTCGGCGCCGTGACCCACGGCGCCGAGCTCTGGGTCCAAAAACGGAATTAAAACTACCAGGGGTCTAAATGTGAATATTTTTCAAAAAAAGGGCTAAAATACAAAAAATTCGGTGAAATTGGGGATTAGGTTTCTCTAACCCAGTAATTCATGGTTACGTCTTTGGAAAAATGCTGAAGCTGGTGCCTACCTTGCCCATTCGTTGTTAGAAGAACTTGGAAGCAACTAACTCATTCACACGGCATAGCACACATCTCCCGGGCAGGCTAGCACTCTCACTCCCAATTCACAGGCAACACTCTCCACTTCAGTTTGACGACAAACCAACTAACATAATCGCCATTAAAATAAACAGCGCAGATATTTCTTTTTTTTTCTTCTCTCTGATTAGTGTGAGAATGCACACTAGCACAAGCCCTTATGGTTTGGATAATGGCGATGCGCATAGAGAACACATGCGCCCGATTTGCGTATGTTTCTTTCGGTGTCCTCAAAAGTTCTTGGATTGAAAACAAGGAAAGGTAGCTAGGCCTTGACATTTGTGATCTGTGAAACTAAGGAAACAGACAGCACTGATGTACAAGGTCTAAGCTCGTTCCCGGTTGTGCCGAGGATGCATAGCGTACGCACAAGCGCTAGAGTAACGTAAATTCAACTCTTGACTAGGACTGCCATGTCTGCGTACGTGTGGCGTCGCTGCAGAAATCATGGGCCAACACAATGCTCAGAGTCAATCACTAGTCAGATGCTCGGTCAAAAGGGCCTGATTTACTGCAATATATACACACACACATCCACCCGATGGTGCCCAGGCTCCAATAGTATCGGCCGTAGGATTGCTTTACAATTTGTGCAAAACCATGGACTGGCTAAAGTGCATATTTGTATACCAAGACCAGCATCCAACCCGTTAAGAGCATTATCCGCTGTTTTTGGATTCCTTCCATTGATAACCCATGCGGCATGTTCCATTTAAAGAGGATCACGGTTTCCTTTTGAATTTGTTTGAACCGAGAATGCTCTTTTCGATTTTTAAATGAAGCAGATTTACTTGTGCGTCCAAAAGTACACGCTTTAGCCATCATCAGCGAATTCAACCACGCCACATGCTCGAGCAGCTCGCCGATTGACGGTCGCATCGCAGGAGACGAGCGACAACCCACGAGCCGGCCACCACGCCACCGCGCGCGGCCACCATCGGAGAATGTCAATGCCAATGTCTGAGATCACTGGTGTTGCTGCGAGCCGACCGGCCACCACGCTGCTGTGGCTGCCATCAGATAATGTCAATGCCAACGCCGGCTGGAGATCGCACATGGCACGCCAGCTGCTGGATATTGTGCACAGGTATGATTCATCATCTTCATAGGTATGTTCTCTCTGGTTTACTGTTCACAAATCGTGATCCTTTCACTAAATATTTCTACATTTGTAGGATGTGTGGCTCAATCAGAGAGGGTAAATGATCGTCTTTACTTTTTTATACCTAAAAACAAATCTTAAATCAGAAGAAAAATACTCTAAATTACCGAATGTAGATTTCGACCGCAAGCCGTTCGACGCTTGCTTGACCTCCTTTGCACATAGTCAAAATCTTCTGCTACGCTTGGTCGCTTCGACCGCTCGAACGCTTCATTCTCTCGATCGCCGACAAGGACACAAAAAAGCGATGCTCAGAAGGACTCGCCGTGCTTCGATTGAGACAATGGGACAACATCGATGTTGATTTCTTTCTTTGAGAATAGATCTGATATTTCACTTTTATATCATGTTGTGGCTACAAAACGCCTTCACGGCACCCTTAAAAATCCTAGCACAAAAAGCCCTGCAAAGCCATCGGCTAAACCCTTAGCCTCTCCTCTGCTTTTATATGCTAGAACCCTAAACCGTGTTCGACTTAAACACGAACATAAAATTCTATATCTTCCTCAAATTAAGGGATTTGAAACCTTTCCAAACACAGGTATTAATCAATCTCTCAATTTTCTCAGTTATGGACTCCATCCACAACTCCTAACTCTGCACGTGATGAAGTCTCCAAGAACGCACCTCCTGTAGCTCTATCTCGCATTATCAACTTTCGTGTCGAAGCCTCTAGGACCACACTACCCGTAGCTTCTCCACACATCACAACCTTTGATCTCCACGTGCTCCAGCGTTAGTCCGACCACCTCGCGTGACATCCTCAACCGTCTGGAGCTCATATCTCCCCGTCCTAGTTCCGGTCCTCCTCGTCACCGACCATGATCATTTCCACACCCACTGCACATGTAAAGACCAAATAAACATTTTCCCGACACAAGTTCTTCCCAACTTGACCATCATCAATCCACACACTCAAACCACACATTTAACCATCACTCAACACCAACCTGGTCATCCACGACTATAATATCCAACACTTTCCAAAACACCAACTTCAGATCACTCATTACAACCGGTTACAGCCACCATGCAAGACCAATCGCTAGCTCATAGAATACTCGAACACAAGTACTCGGAACATAGTTCCAATAAGGGTGGTACACATTAGCAAACGTAATTTAAAATTGTTCTATGAATATTTTGTTTATCTTATGCAACTACAAGAAGGAATTCCTTCATATGTCAATCAGAGAAGCAGCATATGAACAGAATAGAAAAGATGTAGGGTGAATTATAAATAGGTACAAATAACAATAGGAGGATCACAAATAATGGTTCCACCTTGATTGATCTCAGGACTGCCCTATTTGGTGACGTAGGGCACACAATTTACATCAACACCATCAAGGGAATGCATAGTGGAAGCAACCGAGCATCTTCCAAATGGAAATGAGGATAAATCAAGAGTATCATACTCATACATCTGATGATCATAAGTTGCCATCCACACCTAATAAATCAATAAAAAGCACAATAAATAAGTTGCACCCTTAATTGATTACACAAGTACTTGTCTCTTGTCGACTCAACAAATTAAAACACGACACCTAGCAGAAGAACAGTAAAATTAAGCTAAAACATGAACCCTCCAAGTATTTAGCTTTGCTCCTCGACTCAGCTGCCTCCCTCTCTTCTACGACTGCTGCCATCAGTTCATCAAATTTCTCCATCTTGCCAAACAGTATTTCAGTCACTCATCATTTGAATTGTTGAACTTAATCGAGTGGGTTTACAAATCAATTTGCTCACCCCTATAGGTTCCTCGCTTCTTGGTCTTCTCATATCTAAAGCCCCTGAAAAAAGAAAAAAAATGAACAATGATGAAATCAAATTTAGTAGAAATGGAATTATAGATGATATTAAAAGGCAGATTAGATTAGCAAAGAAAAGCAAATCAAAAGGAAACTGCGACTATTGAACCTTCCACTAACTTGGCCAAGAATCTCTTGTGACTTCGCACCATACCCATAGTTCGCACCACCCTGTGAGAAGACAAGTACAGATAGGCCACACAAGGATATTGCTGAGGAATGTTCAAATTTCTATGAGCATATAATCAATAAACCTCATAAAAGATAAGCATCTAACAGTAAGTACTAAGTACCTTAGCCCAATATGAATTATTCTGTAGTCTTTCATCAGCAAATTTAACCTCTTCTAGCTTCACTCGTTGAAATGCATTCAGGGTTTTAGGCTGTAGTGAATGAACATGACATGAATAAGAATGATCATAATCTTGTCAATTGTCTGACTACTTATGAAATCTCCATATCCATGACATTAGATAAAGGCTCATTATCAGGATTCAGGGACAGTGAAAATTGAAAAGCATAAGATCAATGATGATGATGATGTTGGTCAAATTACCTATAGAACATCTTATATCCTACACATTGAAAACATCATAAATTTGAAACAATAATTAAATAAAAATTAACAAATTAAAATAAAGAGTCAATATCAAGTACAATCCAAATTAAGTAAATTTTAGAATAAATAATAAAAGAAAATTGGGAATTTGATTTCAATACAAATTCCAAAGTAAATCCTAAAAAACTAAAATTTGAATAATAAACAAATGAAAAAAATTAGCAATTTGAGTTCCATACAGATTCCAAAGTAAATCCCTAAATATAAAATTCTGAATAACAACTAAATGACAATAGAAATTGGATTTCTGTACGAATTCTAGACTAAAATTGGGGGAAATCCGCCCCAAGTATGAACAAAAACATGCAAATTTGGAAGAAAAAAAAATTAAAGGATGATTAGAGATTTGATTTATATGCAAATTCCAAAAATAACAAATTGGTAATAAGAGCTATACCTATACTAATTATAAACTCAAATAAAATTTACAAAAAGAACTAAATGAAAATTAGAAACAAAACCAGATTTATAATCCCGCAAATAGGAAACTTCATAATAAAAACTGAAATAAGATTACGAGTTTTATTTGTATAATTATATGTTAGAAATCAAAATTTGGATCAAATGAAACTTCTATGTCATGTACAACTTAAATTTTGGAATAATAAACATAATAAAATTAGCAAAATTAAGTTAAAGAAATACACTAAAGCCAGTGCAATATGAAATTCATAATTAAAAAGTAAAAGATAACTAGCAATTTTAGTTTATACACATTTCAAAATAAAATCCCAAAATAACTAATATTAGGAATAAAAACTGAATGAAAACTTACAATTAAATTGTCTATGATATTTAAACTTAAATTTCAAAAAAAGATTCCATGTTAGGGCAATTTGAATTGTGTATGAATTTAAAACTACATCCTAAAGATATTAAAATTCACAATAAGAAATAAATTGAAATTATAAATTTGGTTTTATAAAAATCATAAAATTAATTAAATGAAAATTAGAAATTTTATTTATATACATATAAATTTGGAAGTACACATCCAAAATTTTATCGAATCTATAAATGCAGAAAAAATGTTTTTTGGGCATTTGTTGGTACTAGGCTTTTCTATCCAATGTTTTCTTTTCGCCCTTTTAATACTTTTTCTATGAAGGCCAATTGAAATTGCATGCACCACCTATTTTTGTGTTAGTTAGGAGAAAAAGGAAAACATATAATTATAGACATGATAATTAGAAATATGTGGAATAATTAAATTAGGATTAAAAGTTACTATGTCAACTATTGTGTGCCACATTAAGCCGCAAAATTTTTCTTTCTTAATTAGTCATGCAAGATAAGTATCTAGCTTTTGTACCATCTCCCTCAATGATGCTCTGGTTCCTGTACTGCTGTACATATCAATTCGTCAATGAGAGAGCACTTTCTTATCCTTTGTAGAACTTAGACATGTTCTCAGTAATTGGTGATTAAAGTTAAACTAAAATTAGATTATACTTTAATATACTCTCAATAATTTTTTATATTAAGTACTGTTTTCATAATACAAATTTATCTTTTGAGATGGACACTAAATATTTAATCTAAAAAGCTAGACTGTGTAAATGCAATGGTTACCAACTAGTTTATAATAATTGACTATTTTAAATTTTCTGAGAGTTCTTTAAATCTCTCTTGGACATTTTGCCCAGTTGCGAGATTATACAATTCTTTCAGTGGTACATCATTTTTGAAACACAAATTACAGCATTGATATTTCATCTCATGCATATTATATGTATATAGTGCCATTTTGATTAACTATATATGTTAGTTTTTGAACTGTTGCTACCTCCTGATGGATCCAATACAACGAAAGATGTGGCCCTCCTCCAGCACTGTTTAAACTTTTTTTAATAGTATACATGAGCTAACCTAGAGTTATCAATCTCACATCATATTATTTGTTGTTCTCTGTTGAGTTTCACGCAAAGCTTGTAACCTTATGGAAGCTAGCTGAAACAATTAGTACTGCACATGAAGGTCAATGGATGGCTTACAAGTTTTTGGCAACTTATATTGTAGTTTTTTTCCAAATAATTTCTAAGGGTTTGCTTGTTTATAGGGCTAAATTTTAAACTATATCTAAATATTCTAATAAACTCACTCACAGGCTAATGTAAACTAGACCGAAAAAACGTCTGTTCAGTTCCTATGATAATTGTTTATACTTTATACAAGCATGTACAGAAGAATTAACCTGTTTAATGCTTAATTTGGCTAAGGTGTGTGCTTACTTAACCAAAGAGCTGGCCAATCACGCGATCCGTGCGGGCAACCAGGACAACGTGACTACGTGAGCATCGTCCTCATCTTGTTCAGGAAGTCCCAGAACATCCAAGAAGTGATTCATTTTGTTCCATGCTGATCTTCATGTGGGATGTACTGGTGTTGCGGAATGTTTCTTGTATGTTTTAAGGATTTGGAGAGTGAATTGTGAAGATGTTCTTTGTTTAAGGATTTGGGAATTGAGCTAATATTGGTTTGTTTAATGAACAATATTTGAGAATTGAGAATTAAGTGAATCGTTGTGAACTTTGTTGAAGTTGATATTGAGATTGTGCATATATTTGCTAGGGTTTAGACAACAGATTCCTTTGATGGTCATCTGACATCAAATGTGTGACGACCCGCATTATTACCATGGGGTAATAACGCCAGTCAACGGATTATTATTCATTTTAGCCGATAAAACATCGCCCTAACGAATAATAAGCCATCAGAGTGTTGCAGCAGAACAATAATTAGAGACAAAACACGATATTACAAGAATATCGCCACGCAGGGCTAAAATTTATTACAAAGCCTCAAAGGCTTAAATATTACAATATTTAGACGTAAAATAATCTATCTACTGCCTATCCAAAACAACTCCATACGGAGTGTCCACCTGGTATCCACTATGTTCCGAATCCAAGGTATTCCATTCAGGTAGCTTTCTTCTGATCTTAGCCATTCTCGGAATTGACATGCTCCTAAGCAAAGGGAGGATTATAGCAGGGGTGAGTACAGAAGTACTCAGCAAGCGTTAATAGCAAAAAGGCACAACATGCTTAACCTTTATACAATTAGGAATCTCAATTCCTATCCTCAAATCTCTTGCTCATTTTTTCTATACTCTTTTTCAATGTCATTTCCATGACTTACAGAAAATAAGGTTTGTTGGTTTTAAAAGAAGTCCGATTTATTAATTTAGAAAACTACTGAACATACGCATGAACAGCAAAAAACCCCCATAAGTTTCCGTAATTCTCCTTTCCCGGAGACAGGCATGAATTCATGATTTTGATAGCATTGCGCAAGCTTGTATCACTTTACCCATCATCACTCTGCTCGTGTTGGCTCTTGGGTTATCCGCAATTCCTTTGAAGCGGCGCCCAGAACAGAGTACAGTACAATTATCTCTAGCTCAGTAATTACATCTCCACCCGGTTACTCACAATCAGCAGCCTGGAGCCACGCAGACCCACCGAAAGCGACATAACCGTTGGCTGGTAGGGTATTCAACCTTTCCCCAGTCCCCCTGCCAGCGTAATATAACGCCAATGCGTAACCCGCCTGTGGGTTCTTACGCTCCGGTCTTATACCGGTTTCTTTGGGCCTATCCCATAAATAAAATCACCCCTGTGGAGAATATAATACCTCACTAGAGTACCGACTGCCCGTGAAAACGAAACGATGGTTGATACAGTTGGTACGGTCTGTCCATACGGATGAAGTTTGTAGTCCCTTATATTCTATTCTTATGCAGAGGTCCCTCACCTTCCCACTCATTACCTGCCCTGGCAACCTCTGCCCACCTTCTTACATAATAGAAATGGCCAACTGCTCCATCAGTTGCCTTTTATTTCTTTTCTCATATCCTTTATTTCAACTGTTTGATTTAAATATCTTTTAATTCTTTCATGCAGGGTGATACTAGATTAATATCAAAATACTTGTTTTAAGCAATATACGCTAAAGATTTGATCAAAGGAATGCTTGCCTGGATTTCAACCATAGATTTGGATTCAAGTAGGATCAGGTGAAATCACTCCCGTAGCTTGGATCCTCGTCTGCAATTAAAATACGTCGACTATGGCTTAATTTATGGAAACATAATAAATGACGAGGTGTAGACGTGCTTGTGCTCCTAAAGTAAGATTTCGCTCCAATTAATCCGATTGCATTAGTCCTAGTTAGCTCGTATTTTATACTCGTCACTTGACGTTATTTTCCTAGCACGGGCTGGGTTGTTTGCTTAAAAGTTAAACTCCGTCTTTTGTTGATTTCTAACTATCTATCACTGCGATACGATTAAATATATATATGTACAATTATTAGCGAACATTAATCCTAACCGATCTCGCGCATGCAATAATACCAATTTAATTTCTTATATGTATGTATGTATCTATTCACCTTTCTAATTTATTTTAGGTCTTAAAGTTATTCAAAGACATTGTTGCATGCTAGTACGCGTGACTAGCTAGATGATAATCCAAAAGAAAATGGTTCTTAATTAATCAATTACTTAATTCCTTAATTAATTATATTCAGGCGTTCTTATGGGATTCATAATTTCTACTCTAGTCATTTGCATAATTTTTGCAGATTAACTACTGTTTGAGTCACCGCATATAATTTTAATCGCTACGAGTAATCTTAAATCGACACGTACTATTGTAAATCAGCGCGTGCCATTCTAATCATCGCAGACAGTTTTAAATCTTCAAATGGCTATGAAATATAATTCAGACTACTTATTAGTGGATCTTACAGTTTACAATTGACTAGTAACAATTATCTGGGCCCTTAAATGCGCAATAAAATGATCTAAATGATACTACAATAATATACTTCGCACGTGTACAAATTCCAACATTTGGGCATCATATGATTTATCTTTCCTAACCAAGAATATTTACTAAGACAGTTATATGGTTTAACACTATCTAGGTTAATTAGATATTTTAGTTATAATCCCGAATGATTTAATTAGCAATGCATCAGTTAAATCGGTACACGCTACGTTTTAGTTGTCATTCATTCTAATTATTGCAAATACTAATTAATGGTTTTCTACTGCTTAGATGAGCTTAAATATACTATCTGGGTATTTAGACTCGCAACCAAATGGTATAAGACAACAATCCCTTAATTTATTTCGTACACGTCCAAGTTTAATCAACATGTCTATTTTACATCGTTGGACTACCATTAATATTCTATTCGTTGAGAGTGATCAGTAGTGAATCTCTATAATGTAATGCTAGTAACAGCGTCGATTGATTATTTAAATATTCCCTGGGATGGTCTAAACGAAGATACTCAAATTTTAATACACCTGCTTACCAGTTTTAATCCATTAATGGTATTACATTTAATGTAAGAATTGAGAAATATTCTGAGCTTCTATGGCTTAATCTATGGCATCGAAGAGATGCTATGGTTTACGTAATTAGATGAATCCTACTAAATATGCCTGCAGATTTTCTAATTTCTCAATCTACTTACGATCTGCTTGAATAAACCTAAATGCATAATAATCTAATGTATTATACTACCCAAAGTTCACATTAGTACTCTACCCGATTTTACAGATATCTATTATATTGGTGCGGTTAGAATTCATTTATCAGGTTTTTCATCTCTACAGTCCATTATCTATGTATACCAATCTGCTATGGACAAAATGGTTACAATGCATGTAAATGCGTATTTCTGAATCTACCAAATTTCATTCTTCACCTTTCTAATTCTTCCTATTTCCTTTTTAATTCCTCTCCTTCTCTATTTCTTCTACCCGGCCCTTTTATTTCCCCTTTTGCTGACGCCTCCTCTCCGTTTTCCCCACCGATGCCTCTACTCCCCTCTGCCTCTTCACTCCTCTGCCGACGCCTCGGCTCCCCTCTCTCTTTCTTCTTTTCTCGCCCGCTCCGCCGGCGCCTCCACTTCTCTTCCTCGCCTCTCCTCTCTCGGCTCTCCTTCCCTCTCTACGCCGCCTCCGTTGCACGCTCTGGCTCCCCCTCCGGCCACTACCACCGGCTCCCTCTCTACGCGCCTCGGCTACCTACTCCACGCCGCCTCCCCGCAGTGACTTTCCCCCTTCCTCACCGCTTGGCTACGCACGGGTGGCCGCCGGATTCGAGGCTTATAGCCCAGATCCGGGCTTCTTTCTTGGATCTGATTCGCTTTTACTACTTTAGTTGTTATTGCTTTTGATTTCCTAATGGCTTTTATTTTTGTGCTTGAGGATTGGAGGTGTGCCGCCCCGACGGTCATGGCCGATTTGCGCCGCCGCACGCCGGGGGAGTGTTGGTGGCCGCCGGCCATGGCTGCTCCGGAGGCAGTGCGCCGCCGCCTCAATCTACGGTGAGTTTACTCCCTCTTCCCTTTCCTCCCTGGTTCTAACTACCTGGCTCAGTGTGGTTTCATAGTGCTTGATGGTTTGATGTTCTTGATGAATACACTGGATGTTAAAGGATGTACACTATGATTAAGGTTTACCTCCATCGGTGTTGGTTGGGGTTGGGATGGAAAAGGATTTGGGATGGCTGGGTTGCTGTCGCTTGTGCTTGGGGTGGCTTGGCGGTGGTCTTCTCGGTTGCCTTCACTGCTTGCGGCTCTGCCCCTTGCCGCTGCGGTGGTCGACGCCCCTCCTGATTGGCCCTCACCGCTCCTAGTTGGCTCCTGGTCTTCGCCGCTTTGACCCGCTACCGTCACTCGCAGTGTTGCTAGGGTTAAGAAATGTGGCAGTGAATGCTATGTGATGCCCCTTTGCCCTTTTGTCCTGCCTCTGTGCGGTGAAGCTGAGATATTTGTGAGGGTTGTTACTACCCCGGTTGCTGCTGTCTTGGTTGTGCACTCGGCTGCTGCTTCTGTTGTGGCCGTGACTTAGTGTGGCCTTCGGCTGGCTCTGTTGTTATATCTTGGCCGGGAGGTTTTACTGGCTGGCGGTGCTATCTGGCATGCTTGCTCTGGCCGGGTGTTGTCTCGGTTGCTATTTTGCTGTGTGGTGAGGGCTTTGACAGATGCCTCTCGGTTATGGTTTGGGCTTGAAAATGGATTCTGGTATTTTGGCTTTGCCTTAACTGATCCCTATACTCAAAACAGGTGTATATATATATATATATATATATATATATATATATATATATATATATATATATATATATATATATATATATATATATATATATATATATATATATATATACACCGTGTGATGAGCCTATGGTTGTGAGAGGTGCCGACTGGCCCCCGGACGGTCAGGTATCTCCGTGAACGGATTACCCCGCCCGAAGTTAATCCTTAGGGCTCTGACGGCAATTTCTACTTTTAATTATTTTCTTTTGTTCGGTCTTTTTCGGTATTACAGTTATTGGTTTGTTCACAATTAAAATAGTGGTGTGGTGGCAACTCGACGACATCTTCTAATGTATGAAATGATCTAAATTGTAATAGGGCTTTCTCTTAATATTGAGGTATACAATTTAATGTAATTTCTATTCTTCATTTCCCTATTGTAATAATTATGTAAGAGATGGACTTGATGTAAATTGAATCATATACTTTCTGACGGAATACCATTGTATTGCAAACTCTTAATTGTTGAGATAGTTATTTGGTTGAGATATGGAATTGTATATTTGTTGTAATTCAGATTGTCGCTATCATGTAATGCAATTTGTAATACTTTTATTTGACTTGATATAAGTCCTAATTGTTGTTCAATGGATGTTATTGATTTTACCATCTATGGATTGTAATAAATTACTGTTATACTACGGACCGTTATATATATAATTTAATTGAGTTGAATACTATACTAGCTGCGCAACTAAATTTTCTTTCTCGCTTGAGTCTATATAGTTGAATATTCGCCCTCGTCGATAAAATTACGATAATAGCGTATTCGTTTACCGTTCGTTGATTTCAATTTATACGACTATGTAGAAAATTTTTAAATTCTCTCGTATTTTTATATTATCATTTATGTGATTAATCCTACTTAATGTCCTAATTCGCTAATTAGGGTTAATCAACGACGTGGGTCGTTACAAAATGTCTCGTTGTGACTGCACCAAGTTGAGCATGGATGCGAGGCCGACGGCATGCATATAGCTGATTTGCCAAAGACATTACATATTGACATAGCTTGCTTGTTGCTGCTTCTGGAATACAGTTTCAGCTACTGGTGGTGCAAATTTCAGACTTTTTTTCTCTTATAATTTTTTGAAGCACGAACTCTTGAACGATTATTGTATGCAAAGTAGCAAGGTCTATTTACTTGTACGTACATAATGAAACTCATTCAGCAAAAAGACTAGCATACTTTATTCAAAAGCACACGAATACTAGAGTCTAAAAACACGTAAAAAGAAACTCGACACAGAGCAGTTAAAGTAACTGAACAGTAACACATGCATGATCGAAGGCCCTTGATCAGTCTAGCTCGCTCATTTTATTTTGGTCCAATCCTGATTCGCAACATGAACTTCTGTAACTTGTTCTCCGGTTGTCATGGTTCCTCTGTAACTCTGAATGCGGGCAACAATCGACGTCGAAGGAAGCGAAAAGGAGAACAAGTCAGTAGTGCCGATCGAGCAGATGATTTCTGGACCAAGATGGTAGCTAGAAACATGCATGCATTCATGGAATTGAGGGAAGGTAGGTAGTGGTACGTACTGGTTGCAGTCCAGGTTAGGGGAGATGGTGAAGCTGATGGACAGCCCGCAGGCGGCGGGGAGCCCAGCGGCGCGGCCGAAGTCGACCGCGGGGAAGGCCCCGGCCGCAGCCTTGACGCAGCTGCAGGCGGCGACGCGGTCGGCCGTGGTGGCGGCGAGCTGGTTGAGCACCCCGAGGCCGTTGCAGCAGAGGCCGTAGGGAGTCATCCCCGGGGCGCCGGCGAGGTACGGCATGCAGGGCGCCATCAGCTGGGTGACCTGCCCGCACTGCACTGCGGCCGAGGCGCGGGTCGCGGCCAGCGCCGCCGCGAGGAGGAGCACGGCAAGGGCGCTGCTGGTTCTGGTGCTCATGTCGACGCTGCTGTGTGTATATATATACGCGCGCGCGTGTGTGTGTATGTAGAGTTGTTTTGTCATGTCGACGCTGTGACCGGCGGGTGCGGTGACCCTGGGGCCGTTGGGCAGGGGGGAACGCGTGAATGGGACGTGAGCGCGCGCGTTCGGTGCACCCTACCCGCGGGCTAAAGGGTCCGTCGCGTCGTCCAATCAACTCGGAGACATGTGGATGGGCCAACGTGCGAGGGACTGCCCGTTGTATCCAGAGGCTGTTGGATTTTTGATGTGATGGATCGTGAAATGGAACAAGACCGAGGGTAGGTCGAACAATTGCCCCTGTCCCTTGGGGCAGGGGAGAGTGCGTGCACGATGGCCGGTGGAAAACAAACCACGGATACGTATAACCATAGCACATACGTCTATTATTTTTATTTCAGCGTATGACTTTTAAACTGTTTGAGTAAAAATTCACGTATGATTTTAACCGATAAATATGAAATCGCTATAGTATATACTACAATCAATTTATATATCTCGTTTTAAAAAAAATATTTAGTTTAAAAGTTAGTTACTATAGAAAATTTGCAAAACAATTTTTAAAAACCGAAAACGAGAAGCCCAAGGTCTTCGGTGGGCTGGCATAGCCGACGACGACAAAAGCGGCATGCTGGCCTAGCCCATAACGGCCGCGTCCGGCCTTACTCAGGCGAGCCCACTAAAGCACCAATCCTAAAGCAATCCAAGTCGATCCTGCCCACATCCACCAAGTCCATGCCTCTTCTTGGCCCAACCTGGTCACCGGCGGCCGGACCGGTGAGCGCACGGTGGCGGCGGAGTGGACCGGCGACGCGCGGCTCCCTGGGCCAGCGAGCGCGGCGGCATTCGGCTAGGCGGCGGCCTCGAGCGAGCGCCATGAAGTCCAGCGAGCGCGTCCTCCTCCTGCTGCGACGGTGCCGTGTCGGGCCACAAGATGTCCGCTTCTTGGAACTCGTCCATGGCTCTTGCAACTTGGAGCTTCGACTGTGGCCGCGACGGGTCCGGGAGGCTGTCTTATATCCGCACGCGGCGCGCTGGTTGCTCCATTGCTTGGGGGGACGTAGGGGGCTACTCTTCCTCTGGTCCTGATTTTGGAATCTTGGCAAGATAGCAACTCCTGTGAGGTTACTTGATGGGTGTGCGGCGAGCGCGCGTCGGCAGCCAGCGGTGCGCGTAGACAGTGGAGCGCTGAGGCAGCAGCGCGCGGCGGCGGTGCTTGCGAACCAGGGAGCGCCATGGATCGGTGGGGAGGAACTGCAACGGTGGGGATTGGGGAAGACAAGGAAGAAGACGAGTCTGTATCAGGGTTAGTGCTTTGACAAGTGGCAATGATCACATCATGCGCTAGGCTCCCACTCGCAGAACAATCAGCCGGGCTAGCGGCTGGCTCACTCCACCCAAGCAATACGAGCGTGTTCGTTTTAGTCTGCCGCTTTTTAGTATTTAGCTGCAGTTTATAGTTTTTATCAGTTTATAAAAAGTGTATGAAAAATATATGATTTTGGCTAATATAAATAAAATTACTGTAGTATATACTATAATTGATTTTTAGAAGCTGAAAAAAAGAGAGATAACACGAGCGCACGCGCAGCACAACAAAGGCGCGTGCATCAATCAAGCGCCAACCAAAATTGGTCACCGTGCTGTGCTTCGATCGGGGGAAGGAACTTACGTTGGTCATTGCGCATGCCCCACAGGGCGTGGGGGAGGAATTGCCCCAATCCCATGAGGAGTGTCCTCCTCCCCCTTTGCCGATACCTAGATCTTGACGGCTCATGGATTAGCTTCAAGTTATCAAATATGGTACCAGGGAAAACAAAAATGACGAGAAAAATATGGCCTTTGTTCTACGAAAGCAAAAACTTGGCTCATCAAACGCAAACTAATGCCCTGTTTAGAATACGACGTTTTTTCTATATATATTCCAACGGGCGAGGTTCCTACTTCCAAACCGGTCCTAAAGGTTAATTAGTTTCTAGTGCATACCGATTTAATTTGCCAGGAAGAGAAAAACAAGATAAGATCACACAAGTTACTCGATTTATAGACACAAGCCATACACACAACCTTTTTATTACATGTAAGCTATATAGAAACATACTTACACACACCGCTTTTTTTCACTTCTTAAGATCGACTTGCACACGTGCCACACTTCAAACATAGGGAAAAAACAGAACCTATACTATAGATACAGAGCAGAACCACTAATCACACACAATGCAACACACATATATACACGCACGCATGCATGCACCAGACTCCAACCACGTAGCTTCAAAATTTCACCAACATATATAGGCAGTGATGATCGATCACACGACCTTGCCGAGCTCAAAGCACAGCACGCCGTCCTCAGCCCTGTACGCCGTCATCCGAACCGGATCGCCCGGCGCGAACCCGCCGATCTCGACCAGCGCACGGTACTCCTTGCCTTTGATCACCACCCCGCCGGAGCTGGGCCATCTCGCGAGCTGGGCCCCGAGCCTCCACCCGTTCCTGAGGAAGACCGTCACGTCCAGGCCGCTCCCGCCACTTCTCTCCACTGCCTCCCGCTCGCGCGGCGTGAGGATCGGCCAGAGCCTTTCGCGGCACGAGTCGAGGGGGATGAGGAGGCGGTTCTGCTGCCGGCTGACGTCGGAGTCCGTGAGGGTCTTGTGCATGATGAATTGAGCAGCACCGGCTTGTTCGGCCATTGGGACGTACGGCGACGACGCTACGACTAGTGCAAGTTTCGATTACTGATGGGGATCGAGAACTGGAAGACACAGGAACGATTGATCAGGTCTAATTGGCGATGCATGGGTATGCTATGCATGTCTGCCTTCGCTGATCTATATAATGCTTCCGGCCGGTGGAGCTTCCTTCTCCCTACGTGCATGGGGGAATATACGTGACGTACGCGAGCCGCCTTGGATGAGAGCTTTTATCACCCCCTCCCACTGGGCTCGTGGAAACGACGATCATCGTATGCCTCTGGCTAGCTTCCCCAATCCCCCGGGGGGGGGGGGGGGGGGGGGGGGGGCTTTGAAATATGCGCCATAATCCCTTCCGTGCAAGCGAATTGGGACGAGCCGGCTCTGAAACGCGAGCTGCCTCAGATGCCAGGGATGGCCGGGCGGTCGCGGCCTCGCCGAGGAGGAGGCCGTCGCGTCGCGTGGTTTGGCGGGAGCGGAGCGTGCACAGGTCCACTCGGGGACGGGACGGCCCGGTCGGCTGGTCGATAGGCCCGATTGGCACGGCCTTAGCTCATTTCAGCCCGTGACGTTGAGGGCCGTCGTTCTACGTTGAAATCGCCGGACAGTGGGCAAGCTGTATAGCTCGTCCGAACAATGGGTGGGTGGCTACGATCGACGACCCATAATAACTTTTCAATGCACGTCTTGGCATGGATCAGTCCGTCCCTCCGTGCTAGCAAAATTTGCAGATAGAAATAGATTCACCCACATAGAAACTGTTGTATATCGGCATGTTTTCGAAAGGTCCGATTACATTGACAATGTACCTAAATCAAGCACATGAGACTCATGTGTCATAATAGGAATAGTTTAGTCCCACATAAATAGTTATCCGGCTACCTCATTCTATTCTCCCCTAAATAGAGGGACAGAAGGACTGATTTTGTATACACATAAATCCAAACAATAAAGTTGAGATAAGGCATCGAAACTACATCTTAATCTTCTTGTTGTTAGTCTGCTTGTGCTTGATTGTCGGGTGCGTTATGATCAGCATGATAACGCTCTTGCTAAGGTTATCGGGTATGTTGTCTTAATCTAGCTTTATCAATTTATTTGCATTATTTAATTCGCTCCTCTATCTATCCCCTCCCTCCGTCGGTGACATCTCAACCGCTGCCCCACGGTGTCGCTGCCTTGCCTTCGCGAGCCAATTGACCGTCCCCGGTTCTCACCTTGCCTCCATGAGCTGGCCCCGATGGAGGCCCGTGTTGACGTCGCCCTTTCGCCACTGTTACCCACCCAGTCGTTGTCATTGCCTCTGTGACTGCGCCGATCACTGTTTGTCCCAAACCACTGACACCGCCTCGCCTCCATGAGCCACGCCGGCCAATCCATGTATGCTCATCGTTGCCTCCGAAACCTCACCATGTGCGCACCGCCGATCGTCGCCACTACCTCTGCAGCCGCACCGCTCGCTAGCCTCCCATCCCCGCACCTCGTGGCCACAACCCTGCAGTCATGCTCGTGTGTGCCATGCCAATCGTCGCCACCTCCACAAAAGCGTCACACCGCACCGCTCACCGTCGCCTCTAGGACCACCAAGCGTGTGCTACAACAAGACGTCGTTGTTGCCGCCTTCATGGTTGCACTGTTGACTTGGGTCAACCTCGTCACACCGTCGCCTCCGTAACTTTATACGTCGCCATTGAGATCGTCGCTGGACCAACGCCTCTATGAGCACACACCACTGCCTTCGTGGCCATGAGCCTCCACAACCTCACAGCCTCCGCAGCCCGCATCGCGATCGCCTTTGCGCACCACGCCGCCATCGTCGGCTAGGGCTTGGTTATACTAAACAGACCCAAGTGGGGAGGAGAGTTCCATACAAACTCGATTTTAGTCTGATTCGGGTGGGATTCGGTCAGCTCATTGGCAATTTTGCAGATGGTCCTTGACTCTTTTTTAGAATTACAGTTAGGTCCTTATTCTATTGAATATAGGTCATTTCAGCCAAGAATTTTGTAAATTATACCCTAGTTTTTCTGATCTTTATATTAAAGGGTATCCATATTTGGAAATTTGTGCTTGAAACCTCATATCTTTTCTGGTTTGATAATTTAATCTTTTAGACTTTATTTGTTTAACAAAAATATTTTTGTTCTAGATTAATTCATAGAAATTGTTTCCATGTTTGAAAAAATACTAGAAATTTGTAGATGCATATTTACTGTTCAAGTAATATGTTTTATTATTGTTACACATGTTTTGACTCATGTGGCTTTGCTAAGACAAATTAATTACTATAGGTAAATAATTAAAAGTTGCTTTACAATTGTGTAGGCGACATGTCTAACGTCGCTAAGAGGGAATTCGATGAGTTGGTAGTTGATGAAAGCAACTACCTAACTTGGGCATTGGATGTCAGATTTTACTTAGCTTCTAAAGGGTTGAGTAAAATAATTGCTCCTACTAAAGATGATCCCCCTTCTAATGAAGACAGGGCTAAGGCCATCTTCTTCCTTCATCACCATCTAAACAAGGATCTTAAGAATGAATATTTAATTGAAGTAGATCCTATGGTGCTCTTGGTTTCACTTAGAACATGTTCTGATCAACAGAGGTTGATGATGTTACCCCAAACAAAGCATGATTGGATGAGTTTACGCTTCAAGATTTTAAATCTGTGGTTGAGTATAACTTAGCTCTACACAGAATAATTTCTTGATTTAGGCTTTGTGGTAGATCTATTACAGAGCAATAGATGATCGAGAAAACACTTTCTACTTTCCAGGCTACAAATTTGGTGCTTGTGTAACAATATAGATAAAAAGGGTATAAGTCCTTTTATGAGCTTATTAACATCTTCTTGGTAGCAAAGAAGTATAATAAACTTCTCATGAAGAATCATAATGCACATCTGACTGGTACACAAAGTGCATTTAAGGCACACGATGTCCAAAAGAGGGAAAATACCCGTAGCAAAGGAAAGAATTTTGGGGGAAAGAAACTTACCTCTAAAATTAAAGGTAAATCAGGAGGAAAGGGGAAAGCTCCAATAAAGGCATCCAATGACAATAAAAATTGCTTCAAATGCGGAGTAAAGGCTCATTGGGCAAATAGGTGTAGAACACCTAAACATCTAGTGGAACTCTATTAGGAGTCCCAAAGAAAGAAAGATCAAAATAAGCCTGGAACTCACAAATAAGCTTGGAACTCACTTTCTGGAGTTGCCAGAGAAAGGTGAGGAATTGGAGGAGGAGCCTCATTCAATCTCAAAGGAGGAGGATGCATGTGATGGTGATGCACTATATGATGATAAATATACACCTTTGTTATATGATGAGTTACTGGATATACATCCAAAAGAGAATATTCAGGAAATTCATGAAAAATACGTCCTTAAAATTTTAGTAGTTAATTCATGATGTATTAGGAGGGTGTTAAAATATAAAACACTAAAGTTAGATTTATCATAAGAATCAACAATATTATGAATTAAAATTACTTCTTGTAAGCTTTAATCTAAAGTTTTTTCAGATTACATGCATGTTTTGTTTTGCATTATGTTTATGCAATTTCATGCATATTGCTTATCTCCTACTTTATAGATTGTTGAAAAGTACAACAATGGGAGGGAAGCTAGAACTCTATCTTGTAGACAATTGTACTACAAATTCAATCCTAAGAGATAAATATTTCTAGACTTTTAGTTCGAGAACTAAAAATATGTTGACCATAGCTAGCAACTATGGTAATATTATGGGAGCTGGAAGAGCATCAGATGTGTTACCAATAGGAACCCGAATAATCATCATGGGTTTATTATTATTCCCAGAATCAACACAAACTCTATTAAGTTTCAAAGATATAAGAAATAATGGTTTCCATATGCAAATAGAAGAAGAGAACGGTTCTAAGTACTTCTCATTACAAAGAAAGATGGATATCACAGAACTATAGAGAACTTTCCCACTTTTGCATTTGGATTGTACTACATGTTTGTTAAACGTGATGATACATATGTTGCTATGATTGTCCAGTTTAAAGACCCAGAATTATTTTGAATATGGCGTGAATGTTTTGGTCATCCTATAGACAATATGATGTGTTCGATTTTACAGCATTTTACTGGCCACAATTTGCTGTCCAAAGAAATCCCTAATCTAGCACAATTTGTATCCGATGCTTACACAAAAGGCAAGTTGATTACGAGGCTCTCGTATCACAAGATTAAAGATGAATTGCCTACTTTCCTTGGGAGGATTCACAGGGACATATGTAGACCGATTGAGCCCATATCTGGGCCTTTCAACTACTTTCTAGTACTAATAAACGCATCCACAAAGTGGACGCATGTATGTCTATTATCTACTAGGAATCCTACATTTGCCAAGTTGATTTCACATAGTATTGCTCTAAGGGCCACATTTCCAAATCATACAATCCAATCCATATGAATGGATAATATTGGAGAATTTACTTCTATAACAGTTAATGATTATTATATGGCCTTAGGCATAATATAGAACATTCGATATGGCATGTCCA
This sequence comes from Dendrocalamus latiflorus, assembly GCA_017311315.1. Lineage (NCBI taxonomy): Eukaryota > Viridiplantae > Streptophyta > Magnoliopsida > Poales > Poaceae > Dendrocalamus > Dendrocalamus latiflorus. Next base: position 7,002,246 of record CM029666.1, on the reverse strand, counting down.
TACTCAAAACGGATTTACTGAATAATTAATCAACAGGATAAAGTTGATTGTTAAACCCATATTAATGAGATCGAATCTACCAATTATGTGTGGGGACATGTTGTATTACATGCATCGACATTAACACAACTCCGACCATGAGCATACCAAAAGTTGTCATCTTTCCAATTAGTGCGTGATAAAGAACCAAATATTTGCCATCTACATAATTTCAGTTGTGTCGTATACGTACCAATCTCACCACCTTAGCTTATGCCAATGGGCCCCCACTGTAAATTGGGAATTTACATGGGATTTGTATTTTCATCTGTAATAAAATATTTATATCCCATGATGGGGATATTTTAAAAGCAAGATATGTTGATTGTGTATTTAATTAAGGACTATTCCTAGCATTAGGGGGAGGAAAGGACCCTATTTTGTAATGTCAGGAACTTTCGTTGTATCATAGTAGTCTTCATAATGTGGATCCACACACTAAAGAATCTGAATAAGAGGTTCAGAGGATTATAGATTTGTAAAATCTTGCAAATAAATTGCCAACTTCATTTATAGGTCATAAAGGAGTTACCAAGTTGCATATACCTACGGTAAATGCACCTGACTCCACCTCATTGCGCAAGAAAAGGGGAGACCTCCTGGTTTTAAAGATCTCATACCACAGAGACATCCACAAAAGAGACGAACTAAATAGGGGGAGAAACTCCATGAACTGAATGTGAATGAGACTCATCCGATGGATGAAGACGTCTAAGGGATGATATGCCTAGCGCAAAGGAGAGCGCACCTACTGATACTAGTGCAGCAGAATGATTAGACTCTACCATAATGAGAAATAGCAGAGAGTTGTTTGATCTAAATAAAGTGCCAAACAGATTGAATAAAATAATTTGCCACAACTTATGTGGAAAAAAGAGAAATCTTTATATAAGCAAGTATGTGATAATAGCAACTGCTTTGCTACTCAGATTGCTTCCATATTGAAAATTTGGACTTAGAACCGAAGATGATTTCTAATTGTAAGAATCATTATGATTGGGATAAATGTAAGGAAGCTATAGCAAACGAGCTAAACAACGAAATAAGAGAAAAGTATTTGGACCTATCGTCAAAAGACCTCAAGACATCATTCTAGTTGCACACAAATGGGTGTTTGTGATAAAATGGAATGAACATAATGAATTGGTGAGATATAAAGAGAGATTAGTAGCACAAGGGTTCACCCAAAAACTCGGCATCCATTTCGATGAAACTTATTCTCCTGTCATGGATGGCACAATGTTCCGTTACTTGATATCTATGGCAGCATGTATGAATTTGAATATGAAACTCATGGATGTTGTGACTGTATATTTGTATGGGTCACTTGATTCTAAAATTTACATGAAGATTTCAGAAGGACTGAAGGTCCCTATACGGATTAAAATAGTCTAGTCGTATATGGTACAACTGGTTGAGCGAATTTCTTTTGCTAAAGGGATACATAAACAATGAGGTCTATCTGTGTGTGTTCACAAAGAAGTCTATGACTGGATTCTGTATTATATATGTATATATGTTGATGATTTGAATATCATCGGAACCATGTAAGATATTCTCGAAATAGGCTCATACTTAGAGATGGAATTTAAGATGAAAGATTTGGGTAGAATCAAATTTTGTCTCGGGTTGTAGATTGAACATCTGCATGGTGGCATATTTATGCACCAAATCACCTACACCAAGAAAGTTTTGGAGTGATTTTATTGTGATAAATCTCATCTATTGAGTACACCTATGGTTGTTAGGTCATTGAAAGTGGATAAAGATCCATATGCACCTAAACTAGATAATGAGGGTACAATATTAGGGTCTGAAACTCCATACTTAAGTGCTATTAGAGACTTATTATATCTTGCTAATTATACCAGGCCTGATATTGTGTTTGCAGTAAATTGTTTGTCTAGAAATAGTTCCCAGCCTACTAAGAAGCATTGGACAAAAATTAAAGGAATCATCAGGTACCTGCAAGGTACAATTGATCTTTGATTCTGTTATTCTAAGGGTCAAGATATAAAATTAAAAGGTTACGTAGATGCTGGCTATTTATATGATTGCTATCATGACAGATCATATACTAGATATGTGTTTCTAAGTGGAAGTACAGCTACCTCTTGGAGATCTGTAAAACAATCTCTTGTTGCTGCCCCGACTAATCATTCATAAATAATTACACTTTACGAGACAACTCAAGAGTGTATATGGCTTAGAAGATTGATTCATCATATCCAAGAGTCTTGTATTGTAGATGTGGATAAGACTCCCACAACACTCTATGAGGATAATACAGCTTGTGTTGCACAAATAAAAATAGCTGTGTTAAAACTTATGTGTCAAAGCATATACTCCCTAAATATTTCTATCCCTATGAACAACAGGAGAAGAGGAATATATAAATAAAGAAAATTCAAAAAAATAAGAATCTTGCAGATTTGTGTAGAAAGGCCTTGCTAGTTTCTACCTTTGCAAAGCATATTCATGGCATTGGCATAGGAAGACACAAAGAGTTGTTGTCTTTAGGGGAGATATATAATCTTCATATTCATCAATGGGATGAAAAGATGTTGTACTCCTTTTTCCTTAATTGAGTTTTGTTTCACTGGGTTTTCTCAATTGAAGGTTTTTAATTAGACAACATGTGCAATAACAATAACGTGAGTTGTGTGTTGTTTTCTTCTTGCCGTTTTTCTAACAAGATTTTTGGAAGAAGTTTTTTCATGAGACATGAGCATGCGTTAGCAAAGTATTCAAGAGAGAGTATTGTATATCGGTCCATTTTCAAAGGGTGCGATTATGTAGACACTTTACTTAAACCAGACCCATAAGACCAATATACCATAACAGAAATAATTTAATCCCACATGGATAGTTATTCAGCTATCTCTCCTCTCCCTCTTAAATAGAGGGGGCAGTGACTGATTTTGTACATATAGAAATCCAATCAATAAAGTTGAGATAAGACATATGACTACATCTTATTTTTCTTTTTTTTTTGTGTGCGTGTGCTTGTAATTGACCATCGGCAACGTGACCTCTAATATACAATAGAAACATTCACTCGATAACTTGTTTATTTGATTACATTGTGCACGCGTGTAACTGTCTTAACTAAGGCCTAAGGGTATGTTTGCGTGAAACACATGAAATACACATAAGAAAATAGAGAAATAGGTACACTTTCCAAAAATTAAACGACTTTGGAATGACTGCGCTCTGAACATGACTAGCTAGATATATGAGTAACAAGCGAACACAGATCCTCTGTAGTAGCATAGCAAAGTCACCAATTGCATGTTTTTCTGGGTCGTTGGATCGAGATCGGACTATCTGAATCACATCACACAAGAACTTTTTGTCTATTCAAAATCTCGTGATAAATACCGTCCATTGAGTAATTCGATGGCTCCAGACGGCCCCAACGATGTGCTACAGTGCCCCTGTGACTTTGCTCTCCCCATGTGCGGGGAATTTTTCAGCTCTCAACTTGTTACGGAAACATATCCGCTGCCTTTGCATCAGAAAAAAATTATTTTTTAACTTATTTTAATTTTTTTGGCTTTTTTATTCCTTTATATTATCCGTGACAATATAACGATTCTTTTTAATTTTTTATTTTTTCTCAGAAAAAATTAGCAGCCGCTAAGCATTACAAAAACTGAAGCAATAAGCCAGAGGATCTCATAGGCCTGTTCTTTTTAGCTGAAGCTTATGGCTTTTGATTTTTAGGCTATTCGTGCGAGAGATTACAAAGTAACAGAAACTCACATGTGGTTTTTGCCAATATAAATAAAGTCGGTATAGTATATATTATAATTAACTAGTAGATATTATTTTAGAAAGATATTTCCTTTAAAAATTAGCTACTGTAGAAAAGTCAAAAGCTGAAAAAGAACAGAGCCAGCCATGACAGAGTGAAAGGCAAGCGCAAAGGAAACTGCAGAACAAGACACGTGTTGGTGCAGCCTTCTTTCCCGCCACCCTCTAAGAGCAAATCCAATAATAGTCTTATAGCCAAGCTAGTCAGCATTTTTGCTGATGTGGAGGAGAGAAGAGAGGAGAGAGATGAGAGCTTGGCTCTCATGCAAGCAACAAGCTGGGCACGGGAGCCTATGCAGTGGTGGGCTCAGATAATAAATGTATGTGAGGAGGAATAGGAAAGAGAATGTGAGACATGGTACCACATAATAATAAAAAACCTTTTGTAGACAAATAGAAGACAAATTATTGTATAACTTGGCTCTTATAAGAGCAAGTTTAATAGTATAGATAGCTGCTACCTCCAATACATTTCCATGTCATTAAAAGATAATGATGCAGCTAACTCATACAATAAGCTGACTATAAGTTGTCTCCACAAGAGCTCTCAATCATTTAATACATACATGGGTATTGATAATTTAATACATGCATGGGTATAGCAGTTAGTTCTATTGGTACATGCATGGATAACGCCTCTTTTCCTGTGCTATAGCCTGACTCTTGCATGGGAGCCGGCTTGGCTCTCTCTCCTTTTCTCTCCCCTCCACATAGGACTATGCTGACATGGATTCCCTTGTAGCTAGCACAGTCAGCCTTATTAAACTTGCTCTAACTTGACTTATAGCCAAACACTTGGCTCTATTATTGGACTTGCTCTAAGGGCATCTCCAATGGTCTGAGTCAGCTAGCTATATGCATGTACACATCAGCATATATCCTATGTGGAGGAAAGAGAGTATGCAAAAAAAATCGAGCCAGCTCTAAGAGCAAGTCCAATATAAATTCTGTGTGTGCATGTAAGCATCAAGCTGACTAGTTTGGCTATAAGACCATTATTGGACTCGCTCTTAAGCACTAGTCTATAACGCCAAACGAGGCAGCCTCTATAAATTCTGTGTGTGCATGTAAGCATCAAATAGCTATCCTTATAGATAGTTCTTTAGAATGCTAGCTTTAGTGTGTACTATATAAATGATATGGAAATTTTATAGTTAGTTGCTAGCTATAACCATTGGAGATGCCCTAAGATATGGTCCATGTGCTGATGCGGAATCCTTGTCCAAAGGCCGATTCGGGTTTGGGAGCTGAGGATCAGACCAAACACCCAACACAGAATCAGGCCCCAAACTAGCTGCCCCCCACCGGCGACGTGCAAATCTCGATCGATCGCGTGTGCCGCGTGCAATGCAAGCAACCAGCGCTGCCGCAACAGAACAACGGAGGCAAAGCACACATTTGGAATCCAAACTGCACGCCACCAAATCTGATCGATAGGCCACAAAATCTCATCTCGTTCGTCTGCTCTCTGCGAGGCGCAAGCAGCTGATGGCCACGCGCGCTTAGGTAAGGGTCAGTTGCGAGGCTAGAAATAAAATTAAAGGTAGGCTGAACTATTTATAGATCTAAATTAAGTTAATACAAAATTAGTCTTTTATTCTTATAAAATTTTAAATTCATATAGAAATTATAAATTGGATAGAGACAAATAATGAAAAATAGAGAAATAAAAAGTAGGTACCTCGATGATAGAAAGTGCCATGAGTGCGGAATAGTCATAAGTCACCTATATATAAAACATATCAAAATTAGTGATATAATAAAAAATTATGAATGACAATGAAAATTTAGATCATATAAAATACACCATAATTAAGCTAAGTTGAATCACGAGACAATAGAAACAAAAGACGACATCTTTTTCTGCACTCTATCCAATATTCTTATTATTTTCACCACAAGGGGCTCGGCGGCGGCGGCGCCTTCAGGGCACGTGCAGGTCCACATCATCGCGGAGCAGCGGTGGAGGGAGAAGATCAACCAGAGGTTCATCGAGTTCTCCACCATCATCCCCGGAGTCAAGAAGATTCATATATATTTCACTTTCTTTCTTCTTTTCTTCTTTTATTGATTATCTCTTCTTTAATTTTATGATTTTCACTACTCTTCCTCATCCTCCTCTTTAATTTTATGATTTGCATATATTATTTCACTTTCTTTCTTTCTTCGATTGATTGATTAGCTCTTCTTTAATTTTATGATTTTCATTTCTTCTCCTCCTCCTCCTCGTTGTCGTCTTCTTTAATTTTATGCTTGTTGTTAATCTTTTCATCAAGGAGAGCTAGCTTCTCTTTAGATTTGTTAATCTTTCTCTTTTTATTTTTACTATGTATAAAGTTACCACTGAAGTAGATGATGCTCAAACCTCACTAAATTTTCCCGGTGGCTATTACCAGGGTCGTTGTCTCCGGGCGAAGAACACAGGCTAGCTAGCCCCCAAGATTACGCGAGATCAGAGACAAAAATAAATCGGTACGCGTGTATGCACAGAAGAATAGATAGGAGGGGGCCCGACGTAGATGGAGACGCAACCAGCCGCGAACCCGGCACATGGGTCGCCGAATCCTTTTGGCTTCAATCTAATCCAGGCAAGCAACCGCGCGCAGAAACCACAGCGGATGGCGAGCACGGCATGTGGCCGCGCCTTTCACTCAACCACTATCGTTTTTCGCGGGCGTCCTCTTCTGTTCCATGCACCACGGCTGCTGTTCGCGGTATACTCTCGGGGGTCAACTCAACTCGAGCTAAAAGCTTTTGTTGAGGAGAAAACAATGGTGTCACACTTGGCGAGTATCGATTGCTCGTCTCTTGTTTAGGAAATGCTAGGGTAAACAACACTAATGGGACCTCCCGTGGTTCACGGTGTGTTTTGGCTGACGTCTAGCAGAAAAGCGCTAATGAAATCTCCGCAGAAACGTGTAATCCACTTACATTGTGCTCAAATTTTTCAACAAAAATGTTCGCTCCGTTGTACATTCGTGGTCGCGTTGCCGACGAACAAGCTATTAACTCGCAAGCAAGCAATAATTTAAAGTAGATAAGAACACATGATGTAATACTAACCTTATCTTTTTATCGATCTTTCTGCTCGTAGACTTGTGTATACAATGAGAGCCACCTATCTCATTTACATAGGCAGAGGAGGTCCCCTTCATGGTTCAATAAGCAATATAAGACTAAACTAGCTAATAGGCCTTCGCTTAGGTAAAGTGTCCATACAAAATGGGATCTCGAAACAGAACGATATACAATACACTCTATTAGAATTACAAATCGTGTTGAGCCGCCACTGCTAGGAACACTAGCCGCTAGCCACAACACCGTCGATCCGCTGTCGACCCCTCTCCCCTCTTTACTAGCAGTCTCGTCAGAGTTGAGTGGGTGGAAGATCTGCTGAATTCTAGAAGTAATTTTAAATTTCTTTAGTTTCTTCTGTTTTGCTTCCTATATTAATTTATTCTAGTTTTGTTCTTTTCGGTGAGTTCTTAGCCGGATTTTCTTTATCAATGATGGTTTTATTGGATCGTCTCACCTGGACGACGATGACCACGCCTACGTCAGATATCAACACCAGGCCAAGTTGAGTATAAATATATCCCCTATGATTTTCTTTCGTCGAACAATATTGCTACTGAGGCATAGGTTCTGCACATCAAGGCACCGTTATACTTTCCATTGCCGTGATTGTTGATAATCATGACACCATTACAAAATATAGAGCCTACGACGAGAAAAATAAAAAAACTTTAGTACGTTCATCAACTCAAGGATTTAATGATAACTTGTTGTTCATCGTGTTAGGTACTCATGACTTCACCTAAGTTTATCGATATAAGTTAAGAGGTTTCTTCTAAAAAACCGTGCTACAATTTGCGAAAATGTTCACTCGGTTAGAATTACAAATCGTGCTAGAATTACGCGAAGGGAAGAAGCGTTAAAAAATATCTCGCAATAAGCAACGCTTTCTCGAGGAGACCACCGTCCACCACCACTCAACCACAACACTACCGCAAGCGCCCTTGTTTATCTGCAAATTGCAAGCCGAGGATTTGTATATTCCTCCTAACCCACTAGCTCCCTCCTATCAAGCTAACAAGAGAACAACTGCACATGGGCGCCCGCCGATCAAGCTATCAATATCGTCTATCCGTTGGACGAGTTCTGCTCCACGACAAAACACACTGCATTATTTTTCATATCGCAACCAACGAATGCTGAATCTTTAAAGCAATCTCGTCTGCTTCCTTCCTTCCTCTCTTTTTGCAAAGTATAAGCTGATATATTTGCAGGTTTATCTCTACTAATATAACATGAGAGTTTATCCGTTCACCTATCACTTCTCTCGCTTAATATCACGCAGCGCGCCCCACATCGTATAATATTTGATTCTGCTGGGATATTTACCAAAAATACCGAATCGTTTACAAAATATATTCTTACATCCTACATATCTTATGCATTTTATTTTTGCTTATGTTGGAGAAGAAACAATGTCAACTACTAAATGTGAATATTTATTTTCGACTTGATTTCTTTACCAGTTTGTATATGTATGCTTTGCCTAATATATGTTTTCGTAAGATAAAACTGATATTCACAATTCAGTTTGAGATCTCGTTTGATAATATGTATCACCTTTATTTATATTCTGTTGTAATGTATGGGCATCTTATTAGTACCGTGTAAATTATAGGGCGTGAGGTGCGTTTTAATGGCGAGAGATCAGTTATTTTCCAAAATAAAGAACAAAAACACAAATGATAGATGAAGAAGTGAAACTTCATTCCAGTTATTTCACTTGGTGAGTACGGGTGAGACGAACAGCAGGGAGAAGTACAGAAGAGAGAAGCTTCAAAAAAGGGAAGCTGTATACCAGCACGGCGTGACCAAGCAACGCCGTGCGCGTGCATGCATGGGAGGGGGAGCATACATCGTCGTCGCCTCGCCTCTCAACCCAAATGCTCTCTCTCTCTCCTCCGTTCTCTCTGCTGATCTGATCTCTACGTCGTACACAAGCATGTGTAGTACTACAAATACCTGGCGGTCTATCCTAGGGCGACTCCTCGGGGATGCTCTCCAGCGCCGGGCGCCACGCCAGCGGGGCGCCGGCAATGCTGCCGGCGCGACGGGCCTCCATCCTCTTGATCTCGGCCACGATCTGCGCGGCGGTCTTCTGGCCCCCGACGGTCGTCAGCGACAGCAGCCGCGCCGCCTCCTCCTTGGTCAGGACCACCTTGACTCTGACGACGCCCTTCCTGTGGACACCACCACCCCGGCCACCATGAGCTGCTCTTCTCGGGGACACATGCTTGGAGCTGGCCTTGCTCTTCACTTCCACCTCTTCTTGCTTTTCTCCTCCTGCTGCTGTTGCTGACTCCGACGGTGACGACTTGCTGGCTATCTTGGCCTTGTTGCAGGGCCTCTTCTTCATCTTGTTCAGGGCCTTCATGAGCAGCTTCAGGGAGCGGAGCCTCTGCTTGGGGCTCATGGAGGCCGGGAGAGTTGTGCCTTGGACCAAGCATGGCAGCATGTTGCCCATTTCTTCCTGCACCGTGCTTGTGTTTGGATTTGTGATAGCTTGTGAGGTTTGGGTATGGGAAAGAAATATATAGAGGAGGAGAGGGAGAGGGCTTAATGGCTAATGATGCCCCCGGTGGTGACAACCATGGTGTTTATATAAGGGCACAGAGCACAGGGCTTATAATATGTGAGGAGTAAGTTGCACTGCCCAATGCAGTGCTTACATTGCAGGAGTTTGAGGTCAAAATGGGTTTTGACAGTTAGCACTTGTCCACGGCAGACGCAAATTAATTAACAGTACGGTGCAATGAAAATTAATCAAAACAAGTCGGCAAGTAGCGTATTGCAAATTAATTTAGTTAACGTTTGTATAGTAGTACCTCATGGAAGTGGGGGTTGCATGGAATTTTCTGAGCTAACATGTACGCATGGGTCATGGATGACTACATTCCTACGGGAAAGGGGGAGAAAAGGTGGCCGCATGAGCTGCAAAGGCAACGAATACATCTATGTACGGCCGGAACAAATTTTTCGTGCTGGTACTTGGAGTAGTCCATCCACTGCATTTTGCATTTTGCGTTGGATTTGGCTCCATCCTCGTCGATACCTTTCTAATGGGCATCACAGTTTGGCATTTAGAACGGTACATTTCGATACTCAATCATACGAGTATACCATTTCAGACTTTAGTATAATAATATATATAAGTATATATATTTACTTATGTACATACCAAATTTTAATTATAATATTACTCTAAATATATAGTAGTAGAATCAAATATAATATATAGTTTAATAGATGGTATTATTAATTCTACCAATATGATCGGTATTGTCTGGTACTGAGGCCGGTATGACCGATATCATCGGTGTTGGATCGGTATGGAAGACGGTACAAAGCATAGAGCTACTTTGTATCGCTTAATGTGGTGAATGGTATATGTCGGTCGGTACGGGTACCATATTGATAAGTTTGTTTGACTCCCTAATTACAAAGCAAAAGTTGATCACAACTACTCTGCTTAAGCCTGCTAAGCTCCACGTATATGCGCACAACGGCAGTTTCTATCGCTGATTTGCCTAACTCAGCGTCCTGCTGTGTTTTGCATGTATCAGCACAGTAAACCACGTGATTAATAACCGGCCATTCAGCTGAGCTTTGCCAAAATGGATGTGGCATTTCAGCCTCCAAATGAGCAGCATTGGCAAGCTAGGTGGGAAGAAGAAGAAAAAAGTCGATTTGGTGTGAGAAGTTTGCGAATTTTTTGTACAGATAACCCATTTTTTATTCGAAAATACAGAAATATACCCGCGACAAAAAATTTTACACAAATAGGCTCGAGTCGCCAAACCATTGAGCGATTTACGCTTGTCGCCCCACCAACAAGCGACTTATAAAGAATCTGGTAACCGTTGGGCGATTAAATGTAATCGCCTCCCCGTTAAGCGATTAAATTGAATCGCCCCCCCCCCCCCCCCCCGCGTTCGGCGACATAAAGAGAGTCGCCCAACGGGGGGCGACTGCATGTGCTAAGCCCTCTTTTCTTCCCCACGCCTGCTCGCCAATCTACCTCTAGGCGACTGCATGGTGATCCCGTCTTTCGGTTTTGTGAATTTTGTAATTTGAAACTCGTAAAAAATGTGGTATAGTCACATATACTGTTAAGTCACACAAGAACTGGTATTTAATATTTGTCACATTACTTGATATAGAAATAATTTTCTATACGAAAAGAAGAGATAATAGCATTGTTTGAATTTAAATGAACTTTATAATATAACGCAGTAACATGCCGCGTATTTATCCATTACATGCATGACATACACCCCTCACTCCCCACCCTAAGGTGCTCCGTCACCGCGCCCGCGTCCTGCCATACGGCCCCGCTTGGCTGTCCTCCGGTGCAACGGATTACGAGGCGGGTGACGAGGGTCCGAAAAAGTAAAACGATCAGGTGGGTTTCGCACCCGCGGCTGCGCCGGTGGAGTCAGCTGCACCTCTGAGAAGCGTCCCTGCTGCTGGTAAGGACCTGCAATAGTAATATCGTTAGTTCGTTGCATGTCGTCTTAGGATAAAAACAAGATCGGACGATGCGTACCCGTACATGGCGCCATGAAATCATCCGTGTGGAAGCAGAACTCCCTGGCTGGTCCGGGGGAGGTGGACGTGTCCACGTAGAACTCCCTGGCTGCTCCGGGGGAGGTGGACGTGTCCACGTACTACCTCCGGAGTAGTGCCACGCTGGTCGGGGTGGCACTGGTGGTCGGGGTGGCACTGGGGGTCGGGGTGCACTGGGCGTAGGTGTGGAGACCACCGGTAGCCTCGTGCAGGACAGTAGGCTGACGATACGTTTACACCCTGCCTCCATCCGTCGCGCAAAGCTGACGGCCTCCTCGCGGGTCAACTCCCCACCTGTGCCCCACCTCTGCACTAGTGCGGAGGACTCCGACCACAGCGCGGCACCGACGTCAGCCTGGACAAAAAGACATAGAATGGTCCATCATCGAAACGATATTGCCATTTGAGAATTTTTGAAATTACAAGTTACGTACCGCGATGTGAGCGTCGCGTGCGAAGTGCGCAGGGTACGCGTCTGTCGGTGCGGCGACGTGTGGGGCAGGTGGGTCAACGACATGTACCAGCCTGGTACGAGTCCGCCCCTGGTACCAGATGAGATACTCCGCGTAGTCGGCTATGTCATATGGCCGGTCCTCCTCCACGCGGTCATCCAGCGCACCCTCCCACTGCGCAATCCAGGGCTGCATCCTCCTGGACCAGTCCGTGCCTTTCTTGACGCCCTTCGTGTTGTGCCTGTTTATGGAACCATTACGTAATGTAAGTACTTGCGATCACAATAGTAAGTACATACAAAAATATCAGAAGTGATCACTCACGCGTGCACGCGTGGCGGAATCGGCGGCCCGACTGGTACAGGAAGTGTACTGCCGCAGCCCAAACTGCCGCATGACTCGCTGCGGTGCGTAGTCCTCCACGTAGATGCCGTACACGAGCTTCCGGCGGGTTAGCCAGAAAGCCTGGTCACGCCAGCACAGTGCAGACAGCCTGTCAGGAGCACGGGCCTGCACTGCCTCCGCTGCGTAAGGCTCCCAGCGCACGTCGGAGTCTGCGAGGCGGTCCAACTGCTCCACGAAGGGGTGGTACGCCCGCGTGACCTGCACGTGCGCGAACTGTACCTGCAAGACAGGCAAATTGTTTAGTACGACGATCGTTAATAAGTTGACTACGATAAAATAAAACTCACTCGTCGACGACACCAAATAGAACCCATCGTCGGTCGGTCGATGTCTCCCCCCGGGTACATCTCGGCCCCGTAGGGACCCATGTCGTCTAGTACAGGTTGTCCGAGACTGAAGCGCTCGAACGACCACAACTGCAGTAGCAGGGCACATCCCGTGAGGATCGAGTTCGCCTTAATCCTCGTGCACGCATCGCACAGGCCGCGGTACGTCGCGACAAGTGCGGCCGATCCCCAGCTGATCTGGACGGCCTCGCCGTCCGCAATCGCCCTCGCATAAGCGATAAGGCGCGCGTCAACGGTGTTGCCGTGGCTGGTGGTGAAGAGCACCCAACCAAACAGCCACAGCACGTAAGCCTCCAGGTGGCGCGCGACCTGGTAATCGTCAGCATCTGCAACCATGCGCTCAACCTGAATGCGAACAAGTTCTTATTAGTATGTAATTGCACAAATAAGAGTTTCGAAGACGCGACCGACTTGAAACACCACGTACCCGGTACTGTGCCAGCCACCTCAGCGTCGGTCCATGCTTCTGCCTCTCGTCGAAGATGTGGTGGTGATCGGCCGGTGGAAGGACCCCCTGGAATCTGCCGAGCAGGTCATCGCGCCACTCGGCGGGAGCCTCCGGTAGGAAGGCAGCGTCTCCTGCGACCGGAAGGCCAAGGAGTAGGGACACGTCCTGCAGGGTCGGCGCCATCTCCCCGACTAGTAGATGGAAAGTGTGCGTCTCGGGCCGCCAACGGTCCACCAAAGCCGTCAGTAGGGAACGGTCGAACGGGAAGCGTCGTGATCGCTCCACGCCCGCCTCGTCCCCCTCCCCGGCCAAGGCACCTCCGTCCTCATCCGTGGCCTGCACCATCCGGGCAAGAGGGAGAAGTCCGGCATCCCGCAGCCTGCAAATAAAGTGAAGGTCAGCATTAAATGTTTTTATGGTAATACTAAAATGTTGGCGTAGTGCAAACCTGGCAGTCCAACGGGGGTCGAGTCCCCAGGCCACACGAGGTGTGCGTGTCCGGACCACTCCCAGCTCAGTCGACTCGTCTGTGCTCCCCGGTGGCGGTGCACGACGGGAAGCGCGGTGCACGCGGTCCAAGTGCTCATCCAACAGCGGGTACCGCCAGTCACCCGCCATAACTGCAAAATTATCTAAATGTAAATATGTACACTACATTTTCTACAATAATACATGAAAAATAGTATACAAAATTTCGACACAACAATTTTCTACATTTAAATTTTCTTCATTTCAATTTTGTAAACTGCATCTACATTTATACATTGAATGATCTACAATAAATTTCTAAAGTAAATTTTCCACAATAATACATTACAAATATTATACAAAAAACTATATTTTTCTACATTTAAATTTGTACATCTAAATTTGTAAACTGCGTCTACATTTCTAAATTTAATGTTCTAAACTAGATTTTCTAAACTAAATATCTAAACTAAATATCTAAGCTAATTTTCTAAACTAAATTTTCTAAACTAAATTTCTCAACTAAATATCTAAACTAAATTTGTAAACAAAATATCTACACTACATTTTCTAAACTAAATTTATCTAAACAAATTTTCTAAAGTAAATTTTCCACAATAATGCATTACAAATATTATACAAAAAACTATATTTTTCTACATTTAAATTTGTACATCTAAATTTGTAAATTGCATCTACATTTCTAAATTTAATGTTCTAAACTAAATTTTCTAAACTAAATATCTAAGCTAATTTTCTAAACTAAATTTTTTAAACTAAATATCTCAACTAAATATCTAAACTAAATTTGTAAACTAAATATCTACAGTAGATTTTCTAAACTAAATTTATCTAAACAAATTTTCTAAAATAAATTTTCTAAAATTAGGAAAATACCTGCAAATCCCGCGGCTTCTCCTCCTCTCTCTCTCCTTCTCTGCTTCCCTCTCCTCCCCCTCTCCTTCTCTTCTTCCCTCTCCTCTCCCTCTCCTTCTCTTCTTCCCCTCTCCTCCTCCTCTTCCTTCCTCTCTTCTGCTTCTGTCTTCCTCGCGCGGCGGAGAGTGAATGGCGAGCAGGCGTGGGGAAGAAAAGGAGCTTGGCCGTCGGGCTGTATTCACATGCAGTCCCCCCCCCCCCGGTTGGGCGACTCTTCTTTATGTCGCCGAACGGGGGGGCGATTCAATTGAATCGCTTAACGGGGAGGCGATTGCATTTAATCGCCCAACGGTTACCAGATTCTTTATAAGTCGCTTTTTGGTGGGGCGACAAGCGTAAATCGCCCAATGGTTTGGCGACTCGAGCCTATTTGTGTAAAAAATTTTGTCGCGGGTATATTTCTGTATTTTCGAATAAAAAATGGGTTAGCCGTACAAAAAATTCGAAGTTTGCAGCTCAACACGACCAACTTAAAGCTCCACTGTGCACAAAGTGGCAAGGGATTATATTCTAGTGTCCACTTCTGCAAAAATCACTGGTGATTCTAACCACATTTGCTATATAGGATAGGAGTAGATTACTAGTTGTGGTGTTGCTTGTGCGTTCTGGATGCATGATTGTGCATTTGTACTGGTAAGTCAGCTACCCAGTAAACTTGCAAAGAAGAAATCTAACAGAAGTAGAGGAATCTAGGTTTCATGAATTGAAAACTGCATTTACCAAGGAGAGATCAATCTATTCTCAAGGTACAGCAGGAACCCCGAGGATCGGTAGCTTGTTCAAGTTTTATGTCATTCATCGAACCAGAAATCAGTACAGAAAACTGAACTTTATTGTCAAATTTTAACAGGAGACGGCTTTTCCTTGAATCTGGGCTAGCTACTAGTTGTCTACTCCTATACCCTGCAGCTTATGCTAACCAAGCACTGACATCTACAGACTATCAAATTTGCGCATCAGTTTCATAATATTATACATAGAGTAAAATATAATGAAGATCTCTAGATTTGTCACCTTGATTCACTTAGGTCCATGTATCTAAACTTATTTAAGTGGGACAGTATAGGTCCTAAGGACGATATGCTAGGCTTGGCCGCTTACATGTAGTCTTGATTGATGCTAGCGTGGCCTCAGGGTGAAATGGCAAGATTTTGCCCGCCATTTGTAGGCTATTTTTTCATACTTAGGTCCTCATAAGACATTGAATTGAGTTGGTGAGGATTAAAACCCTACTACCTAAATTCGTAAATTCCCATTTCAATCTATCATGGTCCTAAGACCAAACTCCTTGAAACCCCCAATGCTCCATTCCCCTGTCGCCCGTCGTGTTATATCTCCATGGGCACGACATTGAGCTCCTTTACGACCAACCGCCGAAGGGGGAAACGTGCACTGCCATTGATCCGGTGCCCAAGCTGCGGGTAGAGGGAGGTATTGTAGTTGACCTCCAAACCTAGAGACAATTCGTACCACAAATTTTTCAAGTGCCTGAATCAACAGGTGAGTTGGTGTTTGGATTTGGTGTGCACGATTCTTACATTCTAGTTTTGTATGTTTTTCTTTTGAATCGACTCACCTAGCCTGGCCTCGATTCGGCTCGCACCCCTATCCTCCTTCACCCGCAGTCAACATGTGCAACCTAGGATCAATCACCTCCAACTTGTCGATTACCTTAGGAACTTATGGAATGTCAACGCCCACATTTCTGGTCATGTGAAACGTATCTTAGCTCCACGCTAGCATCAGTCAAGGCTACACGGCAATAGTCAAGCCTAGCGAATCTTCCTTAAGACCTGTATTGACCTATTTAAATAAGTTTAGGTACATGAATTTGCAGTTTTAAACTTTGAGGACCTAAGTGAACTAACGTAACAAATTTAAGGACCCACAACTTATTTTACTCTTATACATACAAAGAACTGCTAACCCAAATGCGCAAGGAATAAACCAGATATCACAAGAATCATCATCTTTGGGCTGCTAGGTGCTACATTTGCATAAACGAAAACATTACGTGGACAAAATACAAAAGCAGAAGAGATTTTTTCAGGTTTTGTTCAGTTTATGTCTTGATATAATAGCATATGGCGAAACTAAAAAAGAACCAGCATCGAAAGTTCATCAGTGCCAGTTGCTAGTTGAAGGCTCACAAACAGCCCATATCTGGAGATAAGAACTCTATTGTTTCGAACACTTCCGTTGCAATTCGAAGGATCTCTACAACCTGAGTCTCAAATTATCCACTATGCACATTGCGCAATCTATTTTGCAAACAGTAGAACGGCAGATAAACAACCAAGCAAGCAGAGTCAGTCCAGTACATGCAACATTAAGCTCAAAGAATCCGCACAACGCTATGCTCAAAAAATCGTGCAGCTTTTCAACGAAGTACACAATAGGCAATACCACATTAAACACTGTTCGATACAAACAACAGAAAGCCTGCTCCATTTGTGTCTTTCCCTATTTTCATTTCTAAAATCTAAAGTCTCAAGACAAATGTAATCATAACAAAGAGGCCATGTTACGTACTCTAGCATACCTGTATTCCCTTCATGACTATCTCTGTCAGCACTAATGTCACAGCAAACTAGGCTTTAACACGCTCTACTACAATGCAGCAGGAACCCAGAACCAGGCACCGAATCAGAAGAGCTGCTGTGTGATCCTGATTGACACGATCTGCCCATCCCTAGTCGTGTCCCGCATCACCTGGAACCTCGTCAGCAAACCTGCGGTCCAAGAGACGCATTGCAAAGATTCATGTCAGAACTAGACTCGAGTCAGATGATCGATGCTTGCTTCGGTGTTCAATTGTTCAAGCGCATACCCTGGTTGTGCTGGAGGTTGGTGTTGACGGCAACAGCGTATGGCCTGATGCAAGCCTTGGGCATCAGGTTGTTGCGTCTCCTGATCCAGGACTTGGTGTCGAGAACACCTGCACCGGCAGCAGCAATGCCATCCATGTCACAGTCAGTATGCGAGTGTCATCCTCATGTCAAGCATGCATGTACGATTGAACAAAGCACTGGAATTAATGGCCAAATGGTTCGGGAACGAACGGGCAGCGGATTGGGAGGCGAGGTTCCTGCCGTTGAAGATGGCGCAGGCAGCGGCGGTCGCCTCCTCGTCGAGGAAGTGCTCGCCGAGGTCCTCGTACTCCCAGGTCCCATCCATGAAGCTCTCCTCCAGGTAGAGCTCGCAGTGCCGCGCGTCCAGAACCTGCATCGTCCCTGCACCACCCATTCCATCCCAACCAGATTCAGTAACCAGCACATTTTTTCAAAAAAAAAAAGATTCAGTAACCAGCACCACAATGGCCGGACCAAGAACAACCCCCAGCATCTGCCGACTCACCTGTGCAGGAGTTGATGTTGCACACGGGGCATCGCACCAGATTGAAGTCTGCAGCATTCAAGGAGGGCAAAGAACAGTGAGAAGGGATCAAACAGTTTAACAAGACCGGCAAGTGACGAGGAACTGGCGACAAGACGGGCATCGGCATGTACCGGCGATCCAGATGCCAGGGCGGGTGTTAGTGAGCGCGCAGGCGCCGGTCATCTCAATGGCGACCTGCGGGCCGTCGTCCGGCGGGGGCAACCACCGCGGCACCGCCAGCATCCCCGTCAGCAGCACGCACGGCATGTCCAGCAGGAACCCACCAATCCGAAACCACTCTGCACCACACCAGCGTCACGTAAAACGATCTACCATCACAAGTAAACGGCGGTGGCAGAAGAAACAGGGAGAGAATTTCTGCGATGTCGCCGGCGCCGCGCCGCGCTTACCGATGTGCCTCTCGCCCTGGCGGAAGCAATACGAGTGGGAGCCGTCTGGAAGAGCACACGTGTCAGTAAGTGGGACCGGGTGTCAGTGGTGGGGGAGAGGAGGACACACTTGGTGCTTGCTTACCGAAGGCGGCGGAGTAGAGGCGGCGCCAGGAGCGGTGAAGCGGGCGGGGAGGGTGCAGGTTGGCGTCCTCGGCGGGGAGCGAGAGGTCGCGGATGAAGGCGTAGCGCCAGATGGAATCGTCTGCGAGGAGGCGGCGGAACCAGCGGCAGGTGGCGGAGAGGCGCACCAGGTCCCAGCCGTGCAGGTACTTGGCCACCTCCGTCCACATGTCCGGCTCATGCCTGCACCAACAAAACAGGCCTAGTCTTCAGATTTCAAACCTCGAATTGGACCAAAGCTAAAGCAAATTCAAAATCGGATGAGAAAATTTGCAGCGCGAATCCCAGAACAGGTAGATAGATGACACGAATTCCTAAACGCGAAGCAGCAAACATTATTCGAACCCCAGAAGTTCAACTCGCAGAACTGAAACATCGAAATCACAAGCAATTCGAACTAACTTGCAGCCATTGATTAACTAGAGGCACTCTGCTCCAACGAATTCGACCTCGAATCCAAACAAATGAAAAATGTTGCAAAATTTCACCCAATACAACTGCCTAAACTGCGATTACATGGTTCAAACGCATCCAAATAACTTCAAACGCACGACCGTAAGCGCAGCAATTCTAAATTTCCAAATCGGAGGCGTTAAGCAGAAAATTGCAACGGGTTCTTAAACAATCACATCCAACGCAACAAAATTCGAATCGACTCCTAAATTCGTTCTATCCACATCGAGAGGCACGCACTTAATTACGAGAATGGAACAAATGGAAACGTTAGGTCACAATCAGGATTCAAACAGCAAGCCAAACTGCTAGCTGTTAAGTTGCGATCGCTTCAAAACCGAACTGAATTGACAGCAGCGAGATGCAAATCACTACAAGCGCAAACACAAACGAGCGATTCAGAAGGCGAAACTGCAAGGTGATTTACACCGATTCATCACAAATGCGCAAATCCAACTCGACAAATTTTGAAGTCTCAAACCAATTCCCTCCCTCCAATGCACCAACTTCCGGAATCAAACACGTCGCACAAAGAGGGTTCAACTACGAACTCAGAATTCGAATCCATACAAAGTGCAGTAGCTTGAAAGACAAACTAAATCCACCACCGAAAAAATTCAAATCGACAGGCACGAACACACAGAGGGGGGGGGGGGGGGGGGGCAGCTTACCAGTTGAAGGGGTGGCGAGCGATGAAGGAGACGTGCGGCAACGTGTACCGCGTGATCGGCGCCGCTTGCTGGCTGCACCTGGAAGGCTGGAGCCCAGCGACTGGACTCCGGATGCCCACTCCCGCACACTTCGGCCTCTTCCTCGCCGCTGCCTCCCGCGGCTTCTTCGGCGCGGCCTGCCTCCGCGCCCGCTTCGGCGGTGGGGACGAGACGAAGTCGGGGTCGACGCGCGGCGGCCTCGGGCGCTTCCTCAGTTCCATCTCCCTCCTCTCCCTCTCGCTCTCTCGCGGTGGTTGCGGTGGCCGTAAAAGAGAGATGGCTTTGCCCATGCAGCGGGGGAAGGCGACGTGTGGGCGAGGTGAGAATTTGAGATGCTTATATAGGCGCCGGGGAGCGACGGGGGTTTCGAAATTTGAAGCAGAGCAGCTGCGCCGCTGAGGTGGGCGGGAGGGGTAAGTGTTGTGATTCTGAGGGTGCTCGGAGTGTAGTTTTGGTATTCCCACGCGTTTCCCACTGACATATGGGCCTTTCAACATCCAGGCTGGTTGGGACCCCACACGCCAGTGGAACTGGCAGTGCAGCACAGTAACGTAAAGAGTCATCTGTGTTTTGGAATTTGGACACCCAGGATAGAAAATATTTTTTCTGCATAAGAGAAACAAGAAATGCACGATTACCCCCTGTGAAAATTTCTGGAATTTTAGAATGTACAGAGGTAAGCTGTGCAGTAGAGCAAAGATTTCAAAATGGATGTCATATAGCAAGACACGCAAAGTTTTGCAGTAGCAAATTTATACAATTATACAGATATGCATAATCTGATTTAGACAAGCAAAGGAATCAAGAATTTCAGACAGAGATAAAGTTGAACAAACAAATGCATCATGTGGTACATACATTTATACAGAATACATAGCTTGATCTGTTCATCATCAAATCTGGACCCAGAGGAAATGGGTGAAAGAGAAGCAACACTGGAGCGGGGGAGATGCAGTAACACGGGGCAGGCATCCAAGGCATCCCTGATTTCAGGCGCTGAAGCATGTTGAAAATAGCTCGTCTCAGCTCAAAGTTCTGTGTCACAAAATTTCACCATCAGGTCAGAAACCATTCATCAAGCGAACGGGATGTAGCTCAAACTATACCTGAGGTGGAAAAAGGAGAATATGGAAAATCATAGTCAGTTAACTAGTTCAGAAAATTTTGCTCTAGCAGGCCAATGGACTGAAAGGAAAGACAGGAAACAGATACAAGCAGCACATCGTTTCCTGGGGCAAAGATTTACGGTGTCAAAATACCACCTGCATAGAAATTTTTGCTCTAACAGGCCAATGGACTGAAAGAAAAGACAGGAAACAAAGATACAAGCAGCACATCGTTTCCTGGGGCAAAGATTTACGGTGTCAAAATACCACCTGCATCTAGCTTCATCACATGCTATACACTGTTTTGGCCTCTAAAGATAAAAAAGGAGTTAGATTCTGACCTTGAATGTTGAACTCATATCCAAGTTTGCCTGGCCCAACTAAGTCAGTTCAAATGTAGCGTCCAAATCCCATTTTTCTTTCCGTGAGGTATTGAGATACACGATCCTACTGTTTGCTGCTACTGCAGCTCCAACACAAGAAGAAACAGTTCCTACAGGCTACAGCCTTCCTGGTGATGTTTTCCGAGATTCAAATGGTGGATTTAAGATGACCGTTGGTATGCAGAGAACTACATGCAGCGATTCAGCAAGGAAAGTACTACGCCATCATACATGCCAGCTTAAATGGTAACTTTAGTTCTAGAGAAAATTGCACTGTGGCTCCATGAACTTGTAGGATTGTATCACTTTACCTCCTGAACTTATATTTTACTTTCTTAGCCTTTTGAACTTGTAGGGTTGTACTAATTTACCCTCTAAATTTGCATTTTACTTTCTTAGCCACCTAAACTTACGTCTGTTTACACCGTAGGTCCATTGGGCCGTTTGCTAACAGAAAACGCTGAGATAGCATAGCACATGACTGATGCCATAGGGTCGGGCTCGATTACGTGGGCACAATGTTGAGTCGGCACATTCTTCTCCCTTGCAGCGTGGCAGAGCAAGAGATGGTGGGCGAGTGACAGCAGGTTGTCACGTCGGGGCTCCGGTGATATCATGTGTGTGGCGTGTTCCCGAGGCCTATGAAGCCGTGCACGGAAGGAGTGGTTCGAGGAGGCTCCATGGGGACGACATCAGTGAGGTCGACGGCGACGAGGAAGATGGTAAATTAACGTCCAAGCACATCCTAACCCGTTTTCCACTCATTCCACTTTTTCCATCCCACCAAACGCTGTTGTACCCCCTTCCTCGCCCCCAATCCAACGAACAACCACCACTGCTCCAAACCACATGGTAAACCTCTCAAATTTGTTGTTAATTCAATTCATCTCCCATAATTGACCATAGCACTACCTTCCTTAATTCATTGCAGTCCTATTAGTGCCACTCCCATTGTCGAAGCTCGTTGGATGGGCCACCGGTGTTGAGCTGTGCTGCCTCTCCCTTCTCAGCTCCCAGAAAACCGCCATCCTTATCATCCCTCACGCCAGGTCGTCCACGTTACAAGGTGTGCCGCATCGCACTGAAGCCGAAACCTATCTCCTTCAGTCGCCCTTCTCGTCATAGAGCACCGCCGCCGTGCTCCTCCTCGCCGCCATACAGCTATCGCCCTGTGCCCTCCATCCTGTGCTCTGCCGAGCTGCAAGGGAGAATAGGACACTGTGCCGATTCAATACTGTGCCCACGCGATCAAGCCCGACCCTACGGCATCAGCTATGTGCTACGCCAACTCAGCGTTTTCTATTAGCAAATGGCCCAATGAACCTGCGGTGCAAACAGACGCAAGTTCAAGGGCTGAGAAAGTAAGATGCAAGTTCAGAGGATAAAGTGACACAATTCTACAAATTCAAAGGGCTGAGAAAGTGAAATGCAAATTCAAAGGATAAAGTGGCACAATCCTACAAGTCCACGGAGTTACAACACGATTTTCTCTTAGTTCTATTATTGCTCCAGTTTTTGGGTACATACTTGCTCACTCTTGGCTGCTGGCAAGACCTTGCACACTGCAGTTTCCAAAGCCCTGAGGAGCAAATAGTCAGGCAGTGCTTACTCCTTGTTTGCACATGCACTTAGACCTGCCCCCTTCCAGGGACATGTTCCTCACAGAACTGTTTTTACAGAGGTGATACTATGACCGCTCACAGTCTACAATCTACTAATCTAGAGTCGCACTTTGGTAAATAGTCATGACAGTCTCTATTACAGCGCACAGACATAAGAATTTGTACACCATTACACATTAAAATCTCCGTAGACAGAGAGCATGAAAGATTAACAGAATGTGTTGAAACTTGAAACAAAAACAGGTGATTGTCAGGTGATCAATATAGCAAATCCCCAACTATTGAACACATTTACATTTGACCAGACTAACTACCAACCCCCTAAATTTAAAAAACTAAAAATTTAAACATTTTATATCATTTATTGAAGCTGTTTAGAGCATTGAAAAGACAGTTACCAGCCTATCATATACTTTAAAATGTGGAAAGCCCAGCCAAATAAATTTGAATACATGTTTTATCGATTAATTTTACCAATTTAAATGAGAAGGATGTCGTGCAAATTGCACATTATCACTTAATGCTACTACATAAAACACGTTACAGTTTTATACTTGTATATGTTAGGTACAAGAATGAACATCACCCAAAATAACATAAAGTCAAACAACCTATATAACAGAGTACAATAAAGGAATAGTACTCTCACCACCTGAACCTCAAACAATAAGCAAGGTAGAGGTGTTGCTCTATTAGGTACTCCCGGTGTTGTTTCTTTGACATTTAACATGGATGTAATTTAACATGCTACGCATATACCATGATTTCAATAAATCGGTGGAAGGCACACATAACACAAACAAACACTCAGAGGAAGACCTGAAGTCGATCTATGCAAATGCAAGAGGATATAACAATTTTCCATCATCCTGGCAGTGTAGGGTAATAACAGTTACACAAACGTTCCTCTAAACACACATTCAGTACATGATAGCACTCAAGGATCGAACCAGTGCAGATAATTAGCTGCATCCACGCTTATGCTTGCGATTTTCATGGAACACAGGAAAGGAAAATAGATAAGACTAAATATTGGGAGCGCCTGGGATTATCCTAGCACATGCTGGAGAATAACTTTCTACTTTCTAGACACTGTGTTGGTTAACATAGTACCTAAAGGCAAGTTTCACTTACTTTTTTTCTATATGCAAAAATACAGAAAATATTTTTGTAGTCTTGTGTTCCTTTTGTGAAACATACCTTAATTTAAGTAAGGCATACTTGCAAGTGGCACTGGTATTATAATGATAGTCTTATGACTTGCAAGTCACTAGCATTATTTTTAAGAAAGGACGCTTACCAAAACAGGGCACAGATCTCAAATATGATTGCGATCAGCGTTAGAAGCTTGTCATGAACCTGCACAGTTAAACCACATGCAGAATACATGGTTATGTGTGGGATTTGAATAGTTATTCATTCAAGAAGTGATTTGCTTGCATAAATAAGGCCATAAGAAAAAATAACAGTTCAGATATTACTAACCCAAAGAGCATAAACAACACATCCAACATAAATAGCAGTTGCATGAACTGGGTCAAGCATCATCCTCAATCATTGATTTGGCCCCATTAGGAAGGCTGTGCTGCCAAACACAGGTTCAAATCAACATATGGCAAATATTCAAGAAAGAAATAGTACAGAACAAATGCACTAATGAAACTTACATATCAATCCGGTATTTGATAGGATTCACAGTTTCACACTTAAAAGTTTGACAGTAACGGTTGTAGAAATAGCAACACGGCAACACCAAATATAGGGGACAGTACTAAGGTAAACTGAAAAACAGTGAGAAAGTTATATGAGTAAAAATATGTGTAATCACCTCCCAACTGCCATTATGTGTCCAAATGTAAACATGACTGCGAATTTGATAGGTCTGGTGAAAACAAGAAGTTACTGCACAAGGAAAATGAAAAGTCAGTAGTGTGCTACTTGACAGGAATAATTTGAAATCATCATCAAAAACTAACAATGTGAAGTCCAGACATATTTGGTACGACTAAATTCTGTTAAATAGTATACCAGTAAGTCATAATTATAACTTTATAATAACCTATGGTCCTAAGTTCCTAATGATACAATTATTTCACCCATATGGAATTAACAATTTTCTCATCCAGGATCAAATCAGAACAAATTCTGCTTAAGCATTGCAATCAAGATCTAAAATTGCAACTAAGAGAAAACAACAGCATTAATTTTCTAGCACCGACATAACAAAAGCTAAGTATGCGCTTCTTGTGACCAGTAACTTTTGCAAAGAATTCACAATTGCGATTAACCTAAATTCTTATTTCTATAATAAACATGTACTCATGTGACAATGTCGCAAGTTAGAACTTCGAACCTGGTTTACTAAGCCTAAATGTCGAATGACATATTTGATATATTTCCATGTGAATAATCCAAGAAGCATAAATGTAACTCTCGTTCTTAATCATTTAATGTATAGGACCCAATTGCTGAAACTAGCATCACCTACGAGGCTAATTCTTCACCTACATGAGAAACTAGCAACTCCAACTACAGTGCTACACCAAGAACCGTGCGCGCGACGAATTATAGGCGGAAATCGCAACAGCGTACCAGGATCATCAGGGCGAGTCCAGCAACGAAGCACGCCGCGAAGCCGTAGACCCGCTGAACCAGGCAAAACAAGGGGAACAAATCAGATCGACACAAACCAAGAAACGGTCCCTGCATTATAGGGTTCTTCAGCTCTTGTGTTTGACCTGGAGAGGGGAGAGAGAGCTGAGGCCCTCGGTGTCGCGCAAGATAGCGTCTTCCGGCTGCTCGTCGTCGCCACCGGCGAGGGAACGGTGGAAGCGGGTGAGGGCGTCCACTGCTGTCTTGGGTCGAACTGAAGGCTGGAGAAGAGAACAGGGAGCTGACGAACCTTCGACATCGTGTGGAAACGAACCTTGCGCCGCTCCATTTCAGCTTGTAAAAAAGTTGTTTTTGGGCTTTTGGCATTTTATAATAATTAATTTCCACACGAAATATCTTGTAAAATAAAATCTATAAATTAATTATAATATATACTGTAGCGATTTCATTTATATCGATCAAAACCACATATAAGTTTATATTACTTCATATTCTCTTACATAAACAGCACAAAGTCAAAAATCATAAGCCCAAATAAAAAAGAATAAACCTCTAGTTAGTCACCTAGGCCCGCCTGGACCTGAGCATATTTAGCTCGGGACCAAGCCTAGGTGTAGGGCCAAGTAGGCTCAGAGAATTAGGCCCGTTAGTCCGGCCATAATTCACCAGCTCACAAGGAACCGAGATGGATCAGCGAATCAGGCCCATTGGACTAATATGGACTGAGCTCAATAGGCTTATGAGTCATGATTTGCTTAGGTTTGGGTACTGGGTGGAGTCACAATTTTCTACACGCAGAGCTACCATATTTTTCAAATGGGAGTTGCTAGCCCACGCTACACGGTTGGAATCGTTTCTAACGATATAGGCATTTTTATCTAGTTTTAACAGGTTTTATCCACATTTTCACAAGTTTTATCAAGCTTCAAAAGAATTTCAAATGAGTTTCATAAGATTTTCAGTGTGTTTCGACAAATTTAAATGGGTTTCAAATCTCAAACTATACATTTCATGTAGTTTCAAATATGAAAACTTGATTAAAAAGAGTTTCAGAAAAATTTCAATTGAGTTCAAAAGGACAAGCTTCACAATTTCAGAGCAAGTTTTGTAAGTTTCATCAGGTTTATGAAAAGAGTTTTAAATTGATTTCATAAGGTTTCAGCACGTTTTCAACAAAATTCAATGTGTTTCAAATATAAAATTATAAGTTTCGCGCGATTTCAAATCTGAAACTTGATAAACAAAAATGAGTTTTAGAAGAATTTAACCTTAGTTTCAAAAAAAAATAAACTTCAAAGTTTCAGAGAGTTCTAACAAGCCTCACGAGGAAATTCATTCAAGTTTCAAGAAGAAATATCAAATTTCATAAAAAAAAGTTTCAGCGCGTTTCATTGAAGTTTCTACAAGTTTCAACATGTTCCAAGAAATTTCATAAAATAGTTTCAAGCAAGTTTTAACATGTTTTAGCAAAATTTCAACATGTTTCAAAATTATTTCATGAGGCTTCTGCAAAGTTTTACCAAAAAGTTAAAAAATGAATTTCACCAAAAAAACAACTCTGAACATTCTGGACGCCATAGCCATTGGTCATCGATGCGCTTTCTCGTCGTGTAGTCCACTGCAACAATGACAAGACACATTAGATGGCTATAAACGATGAGACGTACTAGACAGCGACAATGATGATGACAAACGAAACGCACTACACAAACTGCTACGCCATGTCAACGTAGTCATCTTGCTCACGGCCTTGTTGCGCCTATGCACCCCTGTGAGGCCGCTTGACTCCTCGGTGTGGTATGCACTGGTGCCGTGCCACCATCACGTCCATCGCACTGACTATTCCGCCCCACGCTGCCGGACCACCACATGTGGCCTAGCGTGGCCTCACTGGCCCACACCGTTAGACCAATGCGCTAGCCCCACGACCGCCCCATTGCATTGTGTCACCTCCACGCGCATCGTCACAAGCCTGCACATCACTGCTATAGGGCTCATCTCCACACTCGCTCGCATGTGTTGGTTGCACACATTATGCTGGGTGCATGCATCTATCCTACGTCGTCGGGCTAGTCCGAGCTCCTGCCGTTGAAGTTTGCTAGTCCAAGCGATGAAGTGTGTAGAGAGAGAGAGAGAGCAAGAGATGGTCCCATACGTACCCGCTCGCCCACGATGGCCCAATGCCCCTCGCCTAGTTTGATTTGTCACGCTCGTAGCTGTGACCTCTACTATCGCCGTGGACGCATCCACGCACATTACAGGCTTACAGACTTGCAGTTGACAGGAAAACTTGCCATCGTCAAATCTGCCATAGAAAAGCTCAATTAGAGCATGAGAAGAGGGAGATGGTCGTTTGACAACTCGTTGGTGCTGATCTAGCGGCTAACCAATGCTACCAATTTGGTGGTTTTTCTTAGATGGATTTGGGAATTTATATTTCTCAAAGAGAGGGAGAGAGGAAGGGAGGTAAGCGGCCACTTTCTGGTCACATTGAAGCTTCATGAATAGGTCACATTGAAGCTCCATGAATAGGAAGCGTTTGGTGCGGTCAAACTATTGGATTTATGCATGAGGAGTTAGATCCAATGATGTCCACTTATCCCATTGATACGAGAAAAATGGTATACCATTTAATAGTTTTTATCTTTTCAAATGCTAAACTGCACTTATAATTTTTTGTATTGTTCTGTTCAATCAAATTCCTAAAAATATTATTTTGTTGATTGAAGCATCAAAGTATCCAAGTTTATTAACTAAATCTTTTGTTAGTTTGACTGACGATAATTTAACCTTATTACATAGGACTTCAAATTAGATGCCAACTAACTTGAGGACCTTGCTCTCCAAAACTTGGTAGATTTTTTTTCCTTCTATGGCATGATTGACAAGACTAACTTTGTCCAAACCAAGTTTAAGGTCTAGCTAGACCTACAACATCAGTTAAAAAAATACATGTGTTTTTTTTTAAAATCTACTTATAATTAACATAGTTGTCGAATATAACACATTCGGGTTTAGCTACCTCAATTGTGACAATTCAACTTTGGTCAGCTCAACCTCAACCACACCTGTAGAGCAACATTAGACTAGATCCACTAAGATATAGAAGTGTGATGCAATTGGACTCATGCAACCTAACATCAACTGAAAGATGGATAAGCGTGCCATGAACCAACTCTTATGCTTATTCCCAGTGTCTTTAGGGTTACTTGGAGTATGTGCAAATTTTAAAGTTCATAAACTCTCTTTTGCATAGTTGGACAACCTTCAAGGAAGTATATCCATTCCATTGCCTCTTGCCATTTTATATGGTTTGGATGAGAGAAATTTTCTTTTAAGGGTTTTCACCTCCACCGAACCATGATCCTAGAAAACATTGTTCAGCTTAAACTATCATCAGAAGAGTTAGGGGCAAATTTAACTATTTCCCCTAAACTTATATCATTTTCATTCGTATATTGTTCCCACAACTTGCAAAGTTTTTTTTGGATTACGGCTTATAGCTTATCTCAAACAAACAAATAGGACGACTTCTCAACCACTATTTCAAAGTGGCTTATTAGCATTTGATTCATTCACATAAACACTCGTGCTAGGGACAAAAATCATAAGCTACAGCTATAAACCATAAGGTTCAGTTGAAAACCCCCACCAAAAACGAATTAAATATACGAATACGAGAGTGTGGAGAATTTGGGAAGCACCACAATGGACTTTTTTTTGGGCACATTTGGCATGTTTTGAACTGGTATTTACAAGAATAGCAGTAGTCGTGTGAAATTAATAGAAATATCATTTCTACTACCTAGTAGTTGTGCGGCAGCCATGGGGGAGGCAACACTTGGCCTCAGCTGCATGACCACCGTGTGGTAGAGGCCTGATGCACGGTCATCGTGCAGGACCCGATTAGGAGGGTAATTAGTATTAATCTAATCCTAATTAGGGATTTCGTTTAGGTGAGTTGCTTGTTTGATTTTTTAGATATAGCAAATAAGCTCCAAAAAATACGAAATTTTGTGTGGAGCCTTCTGACATAGCGTGTGTGATTGTGTAATGTTTTTGTAACTTTATGCATCCTGAATTTCATTGCAGGGTTTATTTACCTAGGAATTTTTTAATGTAGCAACTGAGCTCCGAAAATTATGATTTTTTTTAAGGTTCCTTGCATAGTTAATTTAATTGTATAATTTTTTCAGAGTTTTACATGTTTGAAATTGTCTCAAAAATCAAGGGTTTAGGTCTCAAAAAATTAGAATTTTGTTTTTCAAAATTAGGGTTTCATAATTTTATGTGACCTGGAATGTGCGAAGTTTAGTACGACATGACTACTCTACATCGCCCCGTCACTTCGGGTAGTCGTTAGAGTTTCATGGTTTATTTTTTATTGTATTACACAAGGAGTAGACAGCCCCAAAGCTATTAGTTTGCACATTATAGAAATCTTTCATGCATGAATCTTCAAGTTTTGCCAACCTCGCTACCACTACGGTAAGCATTTGTACCATGTATGAATAGAAATCTTTAGGAGATACGAATAATATGGCGGGTAGGACTAAGGGGGCTACTACGGAGTTGCCTGATCTACTGTGTGGGTCGGGGCCATTTACCCTTGCTGTTCTACTGTGTGGACCGAGCCCATTTACCCTTGCTGTTGAGTTCGACGTTGTAGTCCTCGTCGACCGCCCTAGCCTTAGTCGCCCTTTCACACTTCACCTTGTGAGCCCCGTGCTCTCTACGCCTACACGCCTTGAGATGAGCTTGTATCTTCCGCTAGATACGCTCACTATACTCTTCGTTGCGCCGCCACTCCTCCCTCCTCTGGCGGACCGTTGCAACATCCTACTCCTCGCAGGCGAGATGCCACTGGTCATATGGGTGAATCTCTCGGTCGATCTATTTGCAGAATGCACATGGTGGATCTAGAGACTAGGGTAGATTAGAGAGGTAGTTAGTACACTAGTCAGGGTAGTCCCAGGCGTAGTTAGGGCAACTCTAATAATGCATACCCAGGCTCAGCCGCTGTTTTGACTTGAAGAACTTGCACGTGTTCCTGCACCAACAGAGGGGCGGTGTCTCCTCCTCGAGCGGATCTTACAGGGAATGCTTGGTGGGGATGTTGTTGTAGGGGTTGGAGCTACAAGGGTGTCATTGCAAGGAGGTGGCCTCTGGCATGAGCGCTTTGCTCGTCGTGAGCTGCTGCAGCTCTTGCTAGTTGGGTGATCTCCTCCTATTACTTCTCCATCTGAGGCCTGAGGGTGGTAGTGTGGTAGTCTTGTTGCGTGAAAAGGCATCGCGTAAGGGGTAGTATTTATACACGGAGCTGCGCTGCAAATGCAACATAAGTCCAATTGGGTTCATGCAAATTCACGTCCACGACGCAGCGGCCTTGAGGAGGAATCTTGCTGCAGTATGTGTTACGTTGCTGTAAAGCTGTCTTGTTGGGTCACGTTGGTCTGCAAAATTGCCTTGTTGGGTCACGTCGATTGCAAAGCTGCCTCGTTGGGTCACATCGCTACAAAGCTACCTCGTTTGGTCACATCAGTCTGCAAAGCCGCTTCATTGGGTCACGCCAGTCTGCAGAAAAACTAAGTAAATAAGAGAAGCAATGCAGTAAAACGTATGAAAGCTTATGATAGTTTTATTAAAAAAGGGTTAGACATTACATGAGTTTAGACAAGACATATAGGCTTTGTCAAGTTATGACATCAGATACACATTGTCTTAGAGATTTGGGTACAAAAGGGGGTACAACTAGAGAGAGCAAGTGTTTGCAACTCAAAAGACAGCCTCACAAATCACTACTGACTAACCTAACTACAACTGACTAGTCCTCCATAGGGCGACTCCTACCACAATTTGTGTAGTTCCCCGGGGAACGGGGAATGGCTCTGACTGAAGCTAGGGGATCGAGAGCGGGAGCGACTCAGGCTATATCTGGGCGATTGGAAGCAGGAGCGAGAGCAAGAGAGACTGCATCTTCCACTGGATCCTCTAACATCGATGTCAGGTGGCACACTCTAGTGGCGCACGCTCTTGCGTGATGTTAGCCTGGTGCGAGTCCCCTAGGGTCGGGTCGGTGCAGGGCCATTGGGGGCGACGACAGGTTCTGGTGCTGGCACTGGCGAGGATGGGATGTATGTAGCTGAAGACTGGAGGTGCTCGAGCTCTACCTCGGCAGCAATCCTCTCGTGTTCCACCACCTGGAGGGCGGCCTCACAGTGGGTGAGTTAGGTGCAGAGGACGTTCGAGTGCTCGTATCTAGATGTTAGAAGCATCTACAGTTGTCCAATCTACTGCGAGGCGTTGGTGTAAGTGATCGTCATTGCGTGAGTAAACTAGACCTGGTACGACAACCGAGGGTCATCCACCCTGGCGTTAGGGAGCTCTGGGAAACGCTTCCCTCACGGAGGCATGGGAAGAAGGAGAAAGGAGGGTGCCGCAACTTCTCTTTTTGCAACTGGCACAAGTGAGTTGCAATAAAGCGCGTCGTGTCTTGGACGACATCAGAGCAGTGCTTTCGAGGGTGCTCGGCGGGGAAGGTGTGTGATTGGAATTCCCTGTCCTACACATGTCGGAATACTTCCATGGTCTATGAGTTTTGGTCTAGGATCTGGGTCCTCCTGCCCCTGAAGATGAGCGGACTGCAGTACCCTAGGTACCGCATGAGCTATGTAGGGGGTTGACAAACTCCCCATTATCCTCTTTATGGGATAAATGATCCCATGCACTTACAGACGATGTTCCAGCCAACGCTACTTGGCTCGGACCCAGATTTAGGAAACCACTACGAGAGCCCGGTATTTATAGTCAAGCGAAACGGGAACCCGGTCGTTGCCACCGGGAATTATGGATTCATTGTCGACTCGCAGCACCACGGCCAAGGGGAGACGACATGCACAAAGTGACATATGTGCAATGAGGGAGGGGGCAACGGGGGACAGAATAGATGAGCCAGCATATGTGCAAAGGAGGGAGGGGCAAGGGGGGCGGCATGGACGAGCCGATATATGTGTGAAGGAGGGAGGTGACAAGGGGGATAGTAGTGAGAGGGCAACATATATGCGGAGGAGGGAGGTCAGACACTGCAAAAGATGGCCACGCACGGTGGCCGTGCAGCCTACGAATTAAATAAGCATCTTATGTTGCTAATTATGATTAAATTAACATGATAAATTTAGAACATATAAAATTCTCAATAAATTACACAATTAAGTCGACTATGTCGGGAGGCTCTACAAAAAAACCATAATTTTTAAAGCTTGTTTGCTATATATAATAATTCCTACAAATTGCATAATTCAACGAAACAATCGAAAAAGAAATATAAAAAAAGAAAAAGAAAAAACCCAAAAAAAATCAAAAGCTAAAAAATGAAATTAAAAAAATAATGAACCAGAAGCAATCGAAACGAGCGGACATAGGTCACTTCACAGGTCACACGACCAACGCGACGACGTTGCCAAAACCAGAATTTTCGAAAGAAAAATAGATTAAATCCCCCGAAAATCCGCGATCGCGTCTCCTCCCCCCTCAATTCCCAATCCCTTCTTCTCCCACCCGGCTACGGAAAAATTGCTCCCTTGCCCGCCTACTCGTATCCCATGATTCCACCCCATTCGATTCGATCTCTTCCGAGATCCTTCGCCGCCTACTCCCGAGTCCTAGTAGGCTTCGCTTCTTCCCACTCCTCGCGCTGATCCCCGCCGCGTCGTCGGGCTCGAGCCCGCCCGATTCCGGCGAATTCCGGCGGCTTCCTGGCAAGTTTTACGTATGTTTGTATATTTTTTGGAGGATTTTGGGCGATTTCTGTGACGAGGCGAGGAGCTTTGTTAGATTTGCCTCCGGTTCGCTCAGTCCGTTGCGGTGGGGATTCCAGGGTTCTGTTGAGGATTTTGGGGACGAGGGGATCGATTTTGTGGAGCAGTTTTGGAGCAGAGGATTCGGATTGGTGCGGTTTCGGTGAGCCCTTGGCCGTGGGCTTGAGGTTTGGAGGCCGGGATGCCGAGGAGCTCGCAACGCAGGTTCCGCAAGCACGATGGGTATCGGGAGGAGCGGGACAGGTCCGACTCCGACGAGGAACCGCGGCCGCGGGAGCAGCAGGAGAAGAAGGGGTCTGCTAGGGCTTCCAAGGGCTTGGAGCAGCACGAGAAGCGGCTGCCCTCAGCATTGGCGAAGCTTGCTGACGCCGGTGACGCGTCTGGTTCATCAGCGGAGGGCCAGAAGAAGAGGAAGGGCAGAGAGCAGCAGGAGGCTGTCACTGGGGATGACTGGTGGAGTGGCGGCGGTGGTGGGGAAGATGATGAGTTCAGGAAGTCGAAAAATTCAGATGGTGATGTGAAGGGAAAGGCCACAGCGAAGTTTGAGGAATCTGATAGGTCCAATGAGGTTGGCAGAAGGAAGTCAGAGAGAGGGGCATTGTTGGAGGAAGATAGTGCCGGTGAGCACCACCGAGTGAAAGTGGGGGCTAGGGAGCATGGGGCAGAGAAGTCGAAAGAAAGCAAGCAAGTGGTGGTGCTGAAGGAAGACAGTATGGATCAGCAGTATAAGATGGTGAAGGATAGGACTAGGGAGCATGGGGCGGAAAAGGGGAATGAGAGCAGGCATGATGCATCGTCGAAAATTATGTCAAGAAACAAAGAGGCGAAAACACAAGATTCTGAAGGGGATAGAGCGAGGAATAAGTGTAATGGAACTGATGGTAGGTATCTTTCAGCTTGCCCTTCATAGTTAAGCTTGTCAGTAGATAGCCACGATGACATATCACTTGCTATACTGAACAGAGCATCTTATGGAACATGAACTCATGTCAGATTGCATAGTTCTGGTTGGTGATACTGGTTGCGAAAAAAGTAGAAACTAGAAATGTTTAAGCTAATGAACTAGAAACTAGAAACTGATATTATATGACATTATGACCATCTGAAGGGTTTTCATGTTATTTTCCCCCTGTATTAAGTTATTGCAGAAAAATAACATCTAATTATGTCATTGGAATTCATCTGGTCATACCATCATACCTGTCCCCTATCTTATACTTTCTTGACTAGTATTTATTTTGATATAGTAGGAATCACTAGTTAGTTTCATGGAGGTCCAAATTGCATAGATTTTTAATAGTGGCAGCAAATGTGTCTTGCAAAGACCCTATTGTTTGTCTTATACATTTAACTGTATGGTAATATAACCTTTTCCTCTGACAGGCTAGTGAATGTTAGGGTTAATATTTGCCACTTGTGCCTTCTCTTGTACTTGCTTATTTTCCTATCGTATAGTCTTCACTTTCATCAGAAATCCATACTAGATTCAACCTAAAAATGTAGTTCTCATGATATTTTTGCGAAATAATCATGGTTCTGTTTCTCTTGTCAGTTGTCATCCTCCCTAACAGTATGTAATGTACAGGAAATTTTATTTGTTTTTTAAATATGTTGGTTCCCAAGAGTCGTCCACCTTGCATGGGGATACTGAATGCATAGAAGAAGCTCTAAAAGATAACATTTACTTGCTTGTGCTGAAGTTTACACTAAGCGTTAACTAAACCATAAGGACTACTACTGGCAAGCACGTACATGTTGTATGGATTTGCATGTCGTTGTTGGTGCATAGTTGTGGAAAGTGAGGGATGGCACAGTGATGTATGCACAGCCAAAGTCAACACAAATGTTGTATGCTTTTGTGCTGTGTAGGGACTAGGGAGGGTGGTGACAGTATGGTGTATGTGCACACATGTATGAGTTTTAGAGTTGTCATGTTGTTTTTGGCGGCATATCGTTTTGTTCGATGTGCTTAGAAAATCAGATTTTCTCTAAGTGTTTTCTCTGTAACTTACCAAGTAGAAAGTTTACACTCCTTAGAAAGGTCCAATCCTTAATAGCCATGTGTCCTTAAATTTATAACTGAGTGGCACTTTTATTTTTAGCTGTAGTCAACTCATCATGTAATGAAGTAGCTTTATTGAAGAGACATTTCATAGATAACTGGGTATGATCAACATAAGCATCAGGGGGAAAATATAGTAGTGCACACGTTCATTGGATTCTTCCACGCCGGTATTCGGAAATTTTGATGGATATAGAGTATTGACATGATTTAATGGCGATACATAAGTGCATAGTATCAGATGCATAGTGAATAGAAGTGTGTGGACCATACAAGACTGCATAGAACTATAGAAGTGTGTAGTCTTTGGAAAAATTTTGGACATACAGAGGTGCATGACTTGTTGGGGTTGGGGGGGGGGGGTGTTTCAGCACCAAGCCCTCATTCATTTCCAATTCTGAACAATGTTCTATTTTTGTGTGTGTTATACATGAATCATTCATATATGTTGTGAGGATGGATTTGTTGTAAAATAGGTTATGCATGAACTGTTCCTATATAGCTCTAGGATGGATGTGGTTTGAAATAGTTTATGCTGCCTAATTTGTTAGCTATACAATATTCTCAATTTTCATAGCAACCTCTCTGACAAACGTAGCATCTCTTAACAATTTTTGCCTTGTACATCGTTTCATTGTTCTATTTGTCTATATTCTATTGTTAGCACCTTCTCATAAGGACACTACCTACCTGCTGATTTATCCAATTGACTTATGTAAAATGGTTGATTCTTGAAAAGGTTTCATTCCTAGCCTACTCCAACTTGTTTGGGACAAAAGACTTTGTTGTTGTTGTTGACTTATGTAAAATGGTTTTGTACTTTTTTTTTGTCTGCTTACCAGCCCATCTGTTCCAGCACTAAATAATATACATGCATAAGCACAATGTTGTCTTATGATTATTTGTGCTATTCTGCTCGTTGAACTCTCACTGTACTTCGATTCATTTCAGTATTCAACTATTCATCCAGTCTTCTCATTTTTAATCTTATATGCCACGGTTTAATTAGCCTACCAAATCTAAAGCAGTGGTATTTTGTTGTCATTGGCCTCCTTTTTAGTTTATGGCTTATGGCTTCTCCCGAGCAAACAAACGGGACGGGTTCTCTGTCGCCTTTTCAAAGTAGCTTATCGGGACAGTCTTTTTGAATTGGCTTATTAGCATTCGGTTCATTCGCACAACCGCTCGCATTATGGTCAAAAGCCATCAGTGGTAGCAAAAAAGAACCTACCCATCATCTTAGGATTTTCACATTTATCTCGTATTGTTTTCATTGTGTGTTAGCAGGCCATCAATTTCAAAATGAGTTGCATGATGGTGAGTTAGAGAAGAATGGGAGGCATAGGAAAACAAAGGATCAGTCTGATGGGAAAGATGAACCACAAAGTGGCAGCAGGGACAGGCAAACCATGTCTAGGGATGTTCATATCAAAATCTATGGATGTTATGAGCAACAACATCGAGATGTAAAGATCAAAGATGAAATGTCTAGAGGTGTGGAAAAACGTAGAGAAGGAAAATATAAGGATGAATGGTCCAAACCTGAGGACAGACACAAAAATAATAAATATAAAGATGATAGGTATAAGGAAGAGGAAAGGCACAGAGATGACAGGTACAAAGAGGAAAGGTCTAGAAATGAAGATAGACATAGGGATGGAAAATATGAAGAGGAAGGATCTAAAGAGCATAATGATGAAAGATACAAAGAGAAGTTTAGATATGTAGAGAAACCTAGGAATGAAAGATCTGATGACAGCTCAAGGGAGAAACACCGAGACGATATTTATAGAAACCATAGGCATCAAGATGGTAGATCATGGGATGCGCGATACTCAAAGGACAACACTAGAGACAGATCTTTGGAAAAGCACTATAAAGAGGAACATAAATGCTCAGAGAGCAGGCACAATAAAAATAGCCTACATGACAGTGAGGGTGACACATCTGCTGCTGATCATAGAAGCTCTAAGTATAGAGATGATAGCAAAGGGAATAAAAGGTCCTATGAAGAAAGTGTTGATGATGGTGATCTGGAACCCCGAAATGCAAAAGAACATCATGGAGATGCTACTAAACGCAGGTCAGAAGTTGGTTCATTTGTATCTAGTGCAGACCGTAGACGGGAATATGTCATACAAGAGAAGGTTGATTCTCGGAGGAGGGATTATGAGAAGAGCCCCACTAGATCCAGCACATATACTGTCAGGGAGCAAAGCAGGTAATTTTCTTCCATTGTCGACCAAGCTCTTCTTGCAAAATGGATATGTTCTGTAATGCTGCAAACACACAACTATTAAAGCATAGGAAAATTAATGTGAACAGTACATGTAACAAATAAACTAAAAAAGAACTCATATCTCTTCTGGCTTAGAATAAAAGACCACTACCTCATTATAAAGAGAGAGATTATATGAAGATGATGTGTTAAGCTAATTTTCTGTGAAGTTCAGTTTTTACTTTTTGACATGCATTTGCAGCTTCTTTTTAACAGAGTTAGGCCTTGTTATCATTGAAAACCCTGTGCGCCGTGTTTCGTATTCCCAACTTATTATGAAGTCTATTTAAATTTGCAACATCACATGTCTTCACAATATCACATATCTTCATACTTACCAATCGTTGTTGTCTCAATCGTCATCAGAAAAAATTTCTGAAATTTTCTTGCACTACAACAACATACGATGATCATAAATTATTATTGTGAATCTAACATTCTCTACCATTCATAATCTACGAAAATTACAAATGGATCATTCAACATTGTCTACCTTTTTTTTCCACAAAATATAAATCGTACACAAAATTTGGTAAATGTCACCTACTTATAGCAATTATCATTTACCCACATGCGCTGTCGGGGGGCCAATTGCAGAAAAAATGGGCTGAGATGGCTGTCGTCGACCGGTCGGGCGACTGGACTTGCAGTTGTCGAACAGTTCAGCGACAGGTGTGGTCGCCTGATCGTTCGGCGACTGGATCCTGTCACCCAATAGCCCACCGACTGCATTCATGTCGTGCTACCGTTGGGCGACAGGTTCCAGTTGCTCAGCGGTTGGGCGACTGGATTCTATTCCTGTAAAAAATTTCTGCGCGGGTATATTGCTGTAGTTTTGAATAAAAATGGATAATTTTAAAAAAATTCTTTATTCCTCTATGTGACTGTGCTACTGAAGTTCCAAGTTTTTCCTCTCTATTTTGAAAGGCTATCTTTTGGTCACACTGCAAGACCATTACAAGTTAGAAACTGCATGGATGTGACTATCTGGAATTTCACCGCATTATTATTTATTTCAGGCATTTCCTGAAACAAGAGGAATCCTTGCCCAAGGAATATAGTGCTCCTTCTGGAAGACAGAGACAAACATCTGAATTTCAATCAGTTGAGGGTCATAGTAAACCTGATGTGAACATGAATGAATCCTCTCTTGCCTCAAAAGATGGTAGAAGTTTTATATCTGATGGTCGACCAATCCATTTTGCTGACATATTGCCATCAGCAAGTGATCCGCAAGTTTTGAATCGAAGCAATCTGAGGCGTAGTCATGATACTACTGATGACTTACTGAAGAAAGGCAATGCTAGACACCATGATTTACCATTGAATCGTCAAGCTTCCGAGAACTATCAATGTGCATCACCAGGACACCTCCCTCTACCACCTGATAGATTTGAGGTGGACATTCGAAGATCCTTTGAAGATGATAACAGGAGCCACACTAGAGAACGCAGATCAACCAGCCGCTCTAGAAGAAGCAGCACTGTTGATAATGCAAGAGGACATGGTAATACTTGGAATATTCCTTCTTCATGGCCTTCGCCAGTACCTAATGGTTTTGGTCCTTTCCAGCATGGGCCTCCACTCCCTGGTTTTCATCCAGCTATGCACCAATTCCCTCAATCTTTCTTTGGGATGCGGCCATCTCCAGATATGAGTCATACTGGGGTTCCTTATCCTTTGCATGAACATCCTGAAAGTTTTTCTCATCGTGCACAACCATTTCCATGGCACAATCCTGCTGAAAACCCATACCTCCCTCGATTGGCAGGCTGGGATGCAAACAGAAATGTCTTTGAAGAATACTCACACAGCTATGGCAAACAAGAACTGGGCAGAAATAAAGATCTTGAACTCCAACAGCAGTCAGATGTGCCAATTTCAGTGCATGGTACTTCTGACAAGCCTTCATTGATGCAATTCCCAGGTCTCCAAAGTGAACAGTATAACACGGACAGCTCTGAGATGAAAACAGTTGATGAGACCAATGCTGGAAAAACTGATGTACAGGGTCCAAAATATAAATCTGAGAGAGCGCCTGGGCCTTCTAATGTAAAAGTGGATAGTTCTCAGTTCTGCTCTAACTACTTAAAGAGGCTTGACATTTCTACAAGCCTTGCTTCACCCGAGTTGCACAAAAAATGTGTTACAATGGTGGGGGCGTTGGACCTGGCTGGATCAAGTAAACTGACCATGCTTCGGAGCTTGCAGGTACATGGAATGATACTTCTTCAGTATACTGTTAAAAAGCGCTTTGTTTTTAATGAACAACTCGGTTCCCTTTTACAGAATAATAAATATGATCATGGATGTCAAGCGAAAGGTTCAAAATACATGATAAAATCTATATTTTCTGGGAAGAAAACTTCTGTATTCGAGGTACATTTCTCCAAGGTTAACCATGATTTTGGGAAGACAACTTCCAACTTCAAGCATTCACGACAGCATCCCCACCAGCACATGCACGGTGCTGTTCAATATCTGTTGCATTTGCAAATCATCATGTCATTCAAGCCTCTTGAGTAGGGCCTTTTCCCTCATGTGAGAAGCTTCTTGGAAAAATGTCATCTCCAAACCTGCCTGACAGGTTATATGGCTTCAAAGCTAAAGGCCACACAAAGCCACCTATGCAGTGAACATTTGGCTATAAGCTTTGAAAGCTCCTATCGGGTATCCAGCAGCTTCTACCTATACCACCCTAGAACCAAAGTAATAGCTGCCTTTTTCTCGTTGACTTGTTTGGCTTCAAAATTATTGTTCTGTATCTGAGCTCATTGTCATCTTTATGTTGTTTTATTTTTGTAGTCAAACTTTTTTAAAATTCAATTATGGGTACATAGAAAAGTATCTAGACTAGACGCATGAAGATGTTATTATTAGATTTCTTGTGACAGTATATTCATAATATTATGTTGTATGAAAATTGAAAAAACACCGTATTGATTGCAGTATAGGATAATGCTATTGACCTACTGTATCTCAAATAAATTTCAGTACTACTCCCTCTAGTCACAAATATGTCATTTTGGACATCAATACGGTCATCAAAACATAACTTTGACCACTAATTTATATTATAATATATTTATAAAACCCAATAAAACTATAATATCATAAAAGTACTTTTCGACACAAATCTATACATATACATATGAATTTCATGTGTCCAATTTAAATGTTTAAAAATATATCGATAGTTAAAGTTTCGAAAGTTTGACTATACACATTCCAAAACTATATATTTGTGACCGGAGTGAGTATAAACAAACGCCTGGTATCCTAATGGAACAATTGTATTGTTTGTGGGAATTGTTACCTCAGAACTTTCTTAACTGCATCTATTGCTACGGCATATTTCTCTATTTTGGTTATTGCCCTCGCTCATAAAAGTACAGCTGTCTTTGAATGCATTACTCCATGTTGGACCCGCTATAATTGTTGATGTGGTTCAATTTCCAGTGTGCCATGGCGCTTTATAGATTGAGTACTGGATCTATGAAGTCCAAAATTCCTGCATCATTCTTACATCCAGAAAGTGAAGAGGTTATTAAGCAGGCTTCTGAGGACACGGTGGGGGAAGGCAATGTTACTGCCCCACACGATCAAGCATTGCCTTGTACTAATACGTGCGATGAAGGACACAATAATGACCAGCCTCATGATGGAATGTATTTGAGCATGCCTGGGGAATCTGGGTTGGCAAAAGATTGCAGCAACACAGAAGACAAGGTACGCTCAAATACTGGAGACAAAAGCCTCAGCTTCAATCAAGGTGGGGGCCATGCGTGTAATACTGCGGAGCAGCAAGCTCCGAGTAACGACGCGGGGGAGCTCCTTCATGACGCCGAAGCTTTGCAACCATCTTGTTGCAACTCGGAAGGCAGTCTTACCGACGATGCAAAAGAGCAGTTTTCTGGTGTCAGTTCTGATGCTGCTTTTACCTCTAGTGCTCAGGCATGCGAAGGTGTCATGCCAGGTTGTAGGGTTAATTTAAACCAGACACCTTGCTCTCCTGGGAGTACTTAAAAACAATTAATTCCATTTATTGGTCCAATAAGTATCCCATGTCCTTTGGCTGGTATCCCCATGCATTTTCTTATCCTCTTTCCCCCGTCATCTCTGTTTCTCTTGGGGAATGGCAGCATTCTCCGTGTCCCTCTTGTTAGAGCAAGTTTAATAGTACAGATAGCTGCTATCTCCAATACATTTCCATATCATCAAAAGATAATGATGCAGTCAACTCATACAATAAGCTGGCTATAAGTTGTCTCCACAAGAGCTCTCAATTATTTAATACATACATGAGTATTAATAATTTAATACATGCATGGGTATAGCAATTAGTTCTATTGGTACATGCATGGATAATGCCTCTTTTCCTGTGCTATAGCCTGACTCTTGCATGGGAGTCGGTTTGGCTCTCTCTCTCTCCTTTTCTCTCCCCTCCACATAGGACAATGCTGACATGGATTCCCTTATAGCTAGCACAGTCAGCCTTATTAAACTTGCTCTTATGCCGCAGTGCGAGTGGCAGCTTATGCAATCAATAATGGAAGTTGTTTTCTCCATCTCAAGATTTTCTTTTAGAATTTCCCAACCTGGAACAAGCAAGCTACTGCTTCGTTTTTTGGAGCGGCCACTGATCAGGTAGGTTTATCATTGCTTCGGCTTTTGTTATGCTTTCTTCTGTTCCGGAGAAGGTTTGTGGGGGTGAAGCCATGAAGGTTCCATATACGGTTTTGGAAAATTTTCTGAATCTTGGGGTCTTTTATTTTATGTGCGTAATTGCTGGAAGCTGCACGAATGCACGTTTTCTCAAATCCAAGGGTCTCGCCGGTTGGCGGTTGCTACTGGAAAACCGACCAGGAACTTAATGCAAGTTAGAATTTAAAATTTTGAGTTTGAATTGAATAAGAAAACCGGTTGGTTTGGTTTGGTTTGGAGTAACATCCTAGCCCCTCTTGGGACTCTGGGCTGGCTGGCGCTCTCTCTCTCTATATCTATATCTACTTGATATAAAAAAGGAGAGTTTATCCGTTCATTATCTCTTCTTCTATCCTCTTTGCACAAGCTGACGTATGGGCCCATGTCTTTACCCTATAGTGGAACAATAGTCCTTTCTTTTTTCCATGCACCCGGTTGGCCTCTCGCCCTCTTCACAATCCCTTGAGATCGTGTAGAAACTGCACTCCTACCACCCTATTTGGCGTTGCCTAGGCACTTTCCCAACCTTCTAAAACGCTAGTGTCTTCCTTTCCTCTCTGTCGCATCTACTCCTGGCCTGACAGCCACACCCTCGTCGGCCCACGGTCGTTGAGCCACCACCTTCATCGAGCCCTCCAGATCAGGTCTTAGATCCGGATCGGTTGATGCCCTCGAGCCCGTGCTGAAACGAAGCCAATTTTTGAAAATGGATTGGAATTGCATTTTGGTTTCCCCTCTCTTGATCTCTAGCCTAATCCGCACGAATCTCCACTCCATCTAGCCCCAAATCTCCACCGTCACTGTCTGAACGAAGGGAGTTAACGCTGCCACTGTTCACCACCCCGAAAAATCTCGTTGCTGTCTCCTGTTTCGCCGCCTTCCTGATTTTTGCCACCGCCTGCTCATTTCTTCACCACCAAGTCGCCCGGCCTCCCTCGCGTCTTCTAGCATCCCCCTCACTGCCACGCAGCTGCTAGAGGCCGTACACCCCTACCCTGACAT
Source organism: Dendrocalamus latiflorus (assembly GCA_017311315.1). NCBI lineage: Eukaryota > Viridiplantae > Streptophyta > Magnoliopsida > Poales > Poaceae > Dendrocalamus > Dendrocalamus latiflorus. The sequence continues at coordinate 6,958,994 of CM029666.1, read as the reverse complement.
GCCCTAGCCTCCTCCTTACCGCGCGTCGGGCATTCTGCCGTGCGTCACCACCGCCTCTGCCCTTCCCGCGAGCTCTCTCTCTCAGCCGACCAGCCGCAACTCTTGACCACCGTAACTCATCCCCCAAGGCACCAGCCCACCCTGCCGACTTTCCCTGCCGCCATGAACGCCCTCCCGAAATATATCGAGCCAACCCTAAATATCTCCCCACCTTGAATCGCCTTAGACACGCTATAAAAGGCCCCAATCTTCCTTCTCCGAGACTCAAGCATGGCCAGCAAGCCACCACTGCCTCCAATTGGTCCGGCGTCACCCTCCTCGCCGGCAATCCTCAAAACACTCAAGTAAGCTCGAAAACCAATTCTCCTTCCTCGGTCCCTTTCAGTTCGATTCCTTGCGCCTATAGTCTACTCAAGCTCCCAGGAACACCTTCAAACCATTATCCTTAGCTCCCGAGTCTTCTCCTTCCCGGCCGGCGAAGCTCGCCGCTCGGCCATGGGGCCTCGTCGTGGCCAGCCTCGCACAAGCCTCCCCAGCCCGAACAACCACTCCCACGAGCTTGCCCCAATCTTATAGATGCTCAAGGACCAATCCCATCACCCATTTGGCCCCTGGTTTACCCTACACCGTGCAAAAACCGCGCCAAGTTCATGAGCTCGCCGCCGGCGATTGCCGCCTCCCCGGCCGCCGCCGACCTAAAAAATGGAACCCCGGCATTCCCCCGAACCCATCCATAGTCTCGGTTTGCGTCGCAAAGCCTTGTAGCGCCGTCAGTCGTCGTTGCAAATCTCCCCTGTTTCGGCTGCTACAGTGCACGCGCGGGAGGAAGAAGATGAATAGTGCCCACCCGATACTGTAGCATCAGTCCGCAATGAACAGTAACCAGACCCGTTAGCAAATAAAAAGCCCAAAAATACAAAAATATAGCCGTTTTGACCGTTTCGAGCCCACAAACCCATTTTCCAGGTCCATTTCACCATTCCAAACACCCAAAAATCCCTAAACCCATTTTATTTGGTTTTTCTCGGATTTTATTTATTTATTTTCTTTCTTTATTCCTAGCTCATTTCCTTTGAGCGTGGAATTAAATATTATTTCTTGATTTGCGCTAGCACACGATGTTGAAGGCCAGTTAACTCAAGAAGAAGAAGCTGTCAGACCCAGATTTTTCAACCTGGAATCTCCTGTGAAACCACTGCACTATTCCCTGGATCAGTAGATAGTGCTCACAGATACATTGCTGCATCATTTCATACATCGCATGGACATTCACAATTCAACCACATATTACATAACAGAGGTTTGAATTATGCCACGTCGGGCAATGAGTTTACATAGGGGCCGTCCAGGCCAAATGTTTACATTACAAAAGTATGCCAGCGGAAGCAAAAGCCAAGTGAAGCCAATAATCCACAAGCAGCAACTGGGGTAAAATATGTGCCTTATGGTTATTACCTAGGCTAAGGCAATAACCATAGGCACACTATACCTTAGTCTAACCACCTAGGACTCAAAAGAAAACGCAAGAGATGCCCTAATTCTCCTCGTTGTTCCCTTCCTCTGCAGCGGGGGCGTCTTCATAAGCATAGTGATCCGGGGCTCCAGAATCTGGTTTGATAATGCGAGCGTGAGCACTCCGACCCCGTGCTCCGCGAGCCAATACACAGAATGCAATTAAGTAGTATGCAGGGCTAATCAAGGGAAGGCTGGGGTTATTTTGTTTTGCGTAGAGTGCTTTTGAATACAATTACTTAAAAATCTCTAAGACCTAGCATTTTTGGAACCAGAGTATAAGTGTGTATCAAAATGCTTTATTACTAGTGATCTAGAGACCATCCACCTTTACATGGCCTCCAAACCGTATGCTATATCTTCAGCGTTATAGCCGCTTACATTACCACTGGGACGACGCCCAGGACAACAACACCTTTTTGGGCTTCCCACTGCCCTCCCTTTTACCATTTCAGTTGCCAAGATTTTTGAAATAGAACTATATCTAGTTAAGTTCCCATGTCCGCTCTTGACTGTGGGCACAGCTATTCGAATAGTTTTTGACTCTGCAGAGTTTGTACACTTTACCCACAAGAGACAGTTTACTCGTTGCCCCACACGATTCCTTAGTCATGCGGTTGAGCAAACCATCACAGTAACCGTTCAAAGTACCTCGCCCCATCCACCATCTCACCCCTATGAGCTTGTCCCGCTTGCGGCAGGTCTCATAGGTTGTGCGGGAGTTCCCCTCCTATGCGCCTAGCAGCTGGATACTTCACCTTGCTAGCACGCCGCAGAAGAACTTCACCCTCTGCGGGTGTCCCGTTCAAGCCGTCACCCAGACCGCCACTTGCACTACCTCACCTCCTCCACCTATGATGATGACTTTCAGGGTTCGGTAAATCTACTAAGCTAAGTTGTACTTTACAGACTTGTGGTTGCACTGTTATACAGGGGAGGTCATGACAAGATTCAGTCCTTAGGGTTATCTGGGCGGTTCTACCACAAACCCCACTCTCGTGCACACCTGCACCATACCCCCGAACCATCCGCCCAGATAAATAAGCAATTTGAGGTTTTTGGGAATATAAAATAACCATATCCAACATACACCAGTCATTACCACCATGACTGCCCAACCAATTTTTCTCAGGATTAAAAGTGATGCTTAGACGCTCTCACGCCCATGAGTATCTAAACAATACTAAGCATGGCATATATTTAGAGACTTATTTTTAAAGGTTACTATTATAATTTTGCTAGGGCGACAAGGTTGTCATGTTCAAATATTCCAAAGGAGGGTAACATTAATCAAGTTAGATAATAGGCATTTAACTAGAATTCTAAATTACACATGGATTTGCATATAAAATAACAGCATGCAATTTGATAATTTAAATCAAAGTAATTTGCAGAAAATGTAGGTTCAACATGATCAAAGTATTGACTCGCCTTGGTCACAGTGGGCGTCTTCTGGGTTGTCGGAAGCTTCTAGCGTTGCTGCCTCTGCCTCCTCCTCTTGTGCCTCGTAAGCTATTTTTAACGCGCGCGAAAATTTGGATAAAACGGAAAAAGGCAATCAATAAACCAATAAACATTCACCAAAAGACCCAAATAAATTCAATACAAAATTTCTAGTTTTATTTGTTTTGGTGCTATGGTAATCCCATTTTAAATAGCTACGTTTAATCATACTCATTTTAATATGCTGCATTTTTAATTAGATTTGGATGTCATGACCTATGTTATTGATAATATCTTGTAGCCTATCTTGCTAGTGATTGATTTCTATACCCTTCAATTGAGGGGTCATTATTTCAGGTGACATTCTCTTTTAGTCACACTAATACTAAATCCTCTATTTTGACAAGAAGCTAGAACAACTATTCATGCCACATCTATATCCAAGTGCTACCTTCTAACACATGATATATATATCCATACTCAAGAGTCCCTAAATACCCTTAGTTGCAATCTATAAAAATTAATACACAAGGTCTAATTACAAGATTTTTGCCATTTCATGTGCCATCTTAGATTATGTGTAACCATCCATTCTATTTATTTGCTAAAGATTTGAACAGAGACATTTATTATATATATATATATATACTCATATGTGCACACATGAATGGGTGTATATCTATAATTATCCATGACATTTTATGTCTCATGTTTTCTATCCATCTCTGCCACTGAACTATCATCCACCTCACAGTCGGCTAGGGCATTGATGTACAGTAAAATGGCAAAAACAAAAACCCCAAAAATATTCCACCCCGGCGCGGTGGAGAGGAATCGAACGTGCGCGGCCTGGGTGTGCTCTAACGCCGACGCTGCTAGCCAGGAGAACCTCTCAATCGTTGATTACTTATACAGGCGACTATTACCTCTTAAGGTATGCAGTAGCTGCGGCCGGGGCAGCGGAGTTTGGGACCGAGGATGGGCGGCGGTGCAGTCGGCGGCAGGCGACCGGAGGGTTGCGGGTGACGGCCGAAATGGAATCCTCGCGTCCTCGTGAAGATGATGGAGTTGGCGGCGACGGTCGGGAGTCACCGGAGTAGGGTCGGCGGCGTGCGGCGATGGCGGTCCAGGGGGAAGGTCGTCGCCGGCGAGCTACAGGGCCGGAGAGGCTCGGCCGAGGGTGGGATCAACTTCGGTGGGGACCTAGGAAGGTGTGGAAGGGAGGAATTGGACGGAGGTGGCTGGATGAAGCGGCGCGCCCGATCGCCGGAGTTTGGGAAGAAGGGGGTTGCGGCGGCGATTTGGGCGGCGAAATCCCGATTCCTTTCTTCGGGACGGAGCAGGCGAGAAGGGGAGTCCGTAGAGGCCCTCGGTGGCTCTTATAGGCGCGGGAGGAAGGCTGCCCTCGGGAGCTTGTCCGCGCGCTTGGGGCTGGGCACCGGGAGACGCGCCTGCACGATCCCATCGGCAAGCAGCGGAGCAGCAGAATTGCAGAGCAGGGCATGATGCCGCTGTGCCACTCGAGGGAGGGAAGGGGACTCGAATCCTCCGCCGGGAGGGACGGCTCAGCAGCGCGGGGAGGAAAAAGAGAGCACTGGCGGCAGCGCGGGGGAAGAAAAAGAGAACGGGCAGGGTCTCGGCGCGGCTGGCCAATGGGCGGGGGCGACGTCGTCCAGCGCTTTCCGAGGCGAGGCGGAGGAAAGGAGGCGCGGAGGATGGGAGCGACGTGGAGGCTGCTCGGCCGCGCAACGGAAAGAGAAAGAGAGGAGGGAGCCAGCGCTGGGAAACGCTCGGGCGGAAGGAGTGGGAGGCGGCCGCGCGAAGGAAAATGGGGGAGCGGGGAGTTGGGCTGGCTGACTCGATCGGGCCTGACTCCCCCCCCAAACATATTATTATTTTTTTATCTTTTTCTTTTGCTATCTTCATCACATGTATATGAAAATATACACATACACTTATAGTTTTATATACAGGTATTTATGCTCTTTATTTGTAGACCCATTTTTATTTACTTACCACTTTACCTCTTATACTCTTTTCTTCGTAGGTGACATTTTGTGCTTAATTACAATTCTCTTCTTACATTTTATGGATCATCTTTTCAGATTCTTAAATTGGATTTTCAAATCCCTACTATTCAAACATATATGTTTCTTTTTGGATCCTTTTAACTCATAAATCCTTTTGCCAAACTTTAGGAAAACATTCTAACTCCAAATGCAAATGGAAATACATTGCAAAATTAATTCAAAAGCTTTATACATTTCTGATTTAAATTTCAGGATGTTACAGAAGCCCCGGATCAAGCTCAAGATCAAGAAATTGAAGAATACGAAATAATTGAAGTCGAAAATCCGCAAGGCAAGTCACATGTTTTTGATCATGTTGAACCTACTTTCTGTTAATTACTATTTATTAGTATTTTCATTATGCTATTTGTGCACTGTTATTTTATGTACAAATATCGTTTAGAATAACATGCTATTAGTTAATGTCCTACCACTCGAAAAAGCCCTGCTTAAATTGATGGCCATATTCACCTTTGACAACACTTAGTAAATATTAAAAGTATTATTAAGATAATCATGTAGTTCAGGAACTCAGCATACTTTTACTATTAAAAGTCTTGATAAGATGTGACAGAAAGCCATGAGTTGGCTGAACCCATCCTAGAATGGGAGTTGTGTTGAGAATTGACAGTAGTGCCGCGGGCACTGGTATGTGAATTTGTAGATGAAAGTTGTTTAGTAAAAAGTGAATAAAAAACCTTATGCCAAGTGAAGGACATGGTAATCGCTCAACCACGAACGTTGACTTGTCAAACCTGGTTTAGTAGCTGCTCAAATCGATTGGATCTCTAACGGAGTACAACCAGTTGGTATGGAAACGGTAAAACCATATTGAACAACGTTAGATCCTTCCAGGACGGGTAGTCTGGCCTTGGTGGGCGGATACCCGGGTTTGAGTTGAGGTCTAACGGGTACCGGAAAGTCGGTATGGAAGCGGTAAAACCATATTGGACAACGGTAAATTCCCTTAGGACGGGCAAAATATCTAGCCATATCGGTAGATAATGTCTGGCCGTGTCGGCAGACACCCGGGTCTGTGTTGGAGTTTATCGGGTAGAGTTTTCATGAAGAAATGAGCAGTGAACAACCTTGTTCCCTTAACTCTGTCGCGGGAGTTAAGAGATCTTGTGGGTAAAAATGGGCAGCTCTGCAGAGTCAATTATAAATAGTATTCGAATACACCGTACTGTGTTTAATGGGTGATTCCAATAAGCATGGCATAAGTAGATTTGGAATGGATTTGGGAATGTGGAAGTGTGAGTTAAATCAAGTGTGAAAACCCCCCAATTACCTTATGAAGTTTATGAATTAATGTTTCATATTTTAAAGAAAAATGTTTACAAACAAAACTGCATCCACATAAAACAATGAACTGCTACACTCCATTCCATGGCAATCCCTTGCATATAGTTAAATAGTATTTCACATGTGACTTGTTGAGTACGGTTGTTTGTACTCACGTTTGCTAAAATCATTAAACAGAAAAAGTGCTTGTCAAGATAATGAAGGAGTTTTCAAAGACGACGCAGAATTCTATGAAATAGACGACGCCGAGTGTTAGGGTTTATTCTACACTTAGGCCTGCCTGTGGAGTTTTTCTTGGTAATGTATCTTTGGGTTGTACGCTCTTTATATAAAACTTGGCTGCTAAGCCTTACTTTTGTAATAAAGTTTGATTTTATGCTTAAGCTTGTCTTGGCAATGATGCGCATTCTTCAACAGTACTCGCAGCTGAACAGTCCTGGGCAGTTGCAAGGATAACCTACGCTCCCAGAAATGGGGTTGTTACACGTGCCTCCTCGCCCTTGGGCCCAAAGCCCACGCAGAACTGATTAGAGAGGGCGGCAGAGAAGGAGATGGGTGCTGACATCGTGGCTACTCTGCGGCTGCTCCTCCGCATCCTGTACCTCACTGTCGAAACCCCTTTTTCATGCTGACCGCTCTAGCGCTATGGTTTCGCTGCCCATACTCGCTGCCATACACCACCGTCACTGGAGGAGACGCGGAGAGCCCCGCTGCCGCCGGTTGAGTTTCTAGGAGGCCGCAACCACCACCAGGTGAGAAGATGCAAAGGCCGCCGCCAGCAGATGAGAAAGACCCGATGCCACCATTGGTGCTTCCATGCCCACCATGGAAGAGCCTGCCATGGCCAGGTGACAACAAACTGCATTTTAGGCTCTTAGGTATGGGTTCCTGAATAGTTTTGTCTTTGTTTCTCCCTTTATGCATTATTTCTTCATATGGATTTGTCTTCACTTGGCTCAAATAGAGATTGAAAGTATTCGGAAGCTATTTTTGCATTATTTAATGCTGCAAATTTACCTTGGCTTGGTACTGTCCACACACCACCTGAATCCGTACATGTCTTGCCCGATTTGGTCACCTCACTGCCTCCGTGCGTCGGGTCGATGCCAATCCCACCGCTGATGAACCCTCGCGATCTGCTATGTCTCTCTACATAACCCCTTTGATCCACCTCTTGTGGGCTTCCCTGCTACTCCTCTGATCCAACTTGCTATATCTCTTACTCGAAGTGCATATTTCTTTGATTCTAAGTGCAGAGTGGTGGTTCCATTGCTGCATCGACAGACTCAAATCATCACCGGCTATCTAGGTTTGTTCTTTTGTATTTCTACTTCTCCTTTTGTGTTATGTTCTTGCTCTTGCTTGCTATTAAAGTCTTCACAGGTCAAGAAAATAAGTTACAGATCAAACTAAAGGGGACAAGAAAGGATGATACAAACTTCAATCACTACATAGGTGAGCCTTCATTCTTAGTTGTCGTCGATAGTACTTGAGAGCTTGAAAAAGTAGTCAATTGAATTATTATGGATGCAGTTCAGCTACTCTAAAAATGCTGGTGCCTCTTGTGCTGGGTTGCTATTTGCTATGTTACTGATGAGTGTGCATTTTTATATATCTCGTGCTGGTACCGACCTAAAGACACTAGCTAGAAGATTTTGGAAAGTTTCTGCCCCTTACTGGTGGTCAGAGGATAAAGTCCAAGCAAGGCTGAGGCTTGCTGCTGTATTTGCCCTCATATTGGCAACTACAGGAATTAGTGTTGTATTTTGTTAATAGCCTTGTATATATTAGTGTTTCACTCTCTCTCTCAGCCCATGAGGTCCATATAGCCTATGAGGCTCAACTAATCACCTATACATATGACTTCTCATAATGTATAATGTACAAGATGCACAACAATAAATAACAATTTCTATCAACATGGTATCTGAGAGGCCGAGAGACCTCAGGATCTCTCTCACCAATATAGCTCAGGATCCATCCGGCGAGAGACCTGTGATGAGGACCCGAAGTCCTCACTCCGAATCTTGACTGGAATCGAGAAAATCAAGTGCAGAACGAAAGAAGAATACAAAAACGAGGAAAACGAAATGGAGAGCAATGGGAAAGTTTGTAGCATATAAAATAACTAGGGTTTTTGACATAGCATCTCAATACAGAGGCGGCTGCTTATAAGGAGTACGTAGCGGCGAGGTGATCAACGGTGAAAAACGACAAAGGAGACATTAACAGTGCAGATTACAGTAAACAGTAGTTACTTCCGACTATTATAACCGTTGGATGCTAATGAAAGGGTAAACGCTAATCTCCACTATTGATCTTACATAACTCCCAGTTAACATCATAGCCCTCAGATCCTCTTCAACGAAAATGTATCAAGGAATCCCCACCGTTCAACATTTAAACTCCCCCCTCTCTTCAGCATTTCCATTTCAGTTTTGTTAGGATCTAACATTACCCCCCCCCCCCCCCCTTAACATCCTTGCCCTCCAGGATCAAAATTCGGAAACACTTTAGAGATGAAGTCTGCATCTTGCCAGGTAGCAACTTCCAAAGGAAGATTTCTCCACTGAATCAACCATTGTACTACCGGTTCATTGTGTCTGGGTATTATCCTTCTTTCCACAACTGACACAGGTTCTCTGAGAACATTTCCTTCTGTATCAACCAGAGGCAGCTCAGTACTAGGTATGGCTTTTAGTCCCAGGTGCTTTTTTAAGCTGATTGACATGAAACACTGGATGTATGAGGTATCCTTGAGGCAATAATAGTTTATATGCTACTTGACCCACTTTCTCAGTCACTCGAAAGGGTCCATAGAATTTAGTATGCAGTTTCAAAGAGTTATGTAATCCCAAGGAATTGTGTCTATAGGGTCGAATCTTCAAATACACCATATCTCCAATGTTGAACTCCTTTTCCTTTCTATTCTTGTCAGCAAAGTGTTAGATGTGTATTATGTATCTGTGTATTTACCCCATTGTATAAGGGGTTTCTTGCATGTATGCCACCTGTACATGTATATATATTGGCCCTTTGGCCACATGAGGAATACAAGCGTTATTCCAACATGGTATCAGAGCCAGCTTCGTCATACCTAGGGTTTTATCACACCTAGGGTTTTGCCTGGCTTGCTGCTTGCTATCTCACCGTCGTTTGTCGCTGTCTCGCCGCCGATCTCCTGTGTGCCGCCGCTCGGGAGTTGCTCTTCACGCCGCCGCTCGGGATCTCGTCATCACGTCCTCTTCCCCGCACCAGATCTGGCCGCGGTGAAAATCGGGACGCCGCCGGAGCAACGCGGGTCGCCCTCGAGGCCGTCGCCGCCTGGGCTGCCGCTCGGGGTCTCCGCCTGCGGCCGCCAGCGTCGCCGTCGCTTGCGCCATCATCAGGGGCTCTCCGCCGGAGGCCGCCGCCGCTCTGCCGACTTGGCCCGAGGCCGCCGCCGCTCCGCCGACTTCGCCTGAGGCTGCCGTCGTCGGCCTCGCCCGTTCTGTCGGCCGCCGTCTCCGCCCGAGGCCGCCTCCACTCCGCCCGAGGTCGACCCCGCCGTTGGTCCCGAGGTCTCTGTCGGTCTCGCCCAAGGCCGAGTGGTGACCGATCTGAGGGCTGAGTTGGAGACTCAGCCGGTTTGTAAACCGGCCGGTTAAAAAAAAGCCAAAAAAAAGGCAAAAAAATGTCTTCTTCTGCAGTCACCGTTTCTGTTCCTCGTTGCCCGGTGATCTTTGATGGTCTCAATTATCGGGACTGGTTTCAACACATGCGTATCCACATGCGTGGTCAGCGCCTTTGGGAGTTTCTTACGGGCGAGTTATCTTGCCCGTCTCGTCCTACTCCACCTGTTGAGCCTGTGCTCCCGAAGGATGCTTCCGAAGACGCTCGTACAAAGGCTTCTAAGGCTTTTGAGGATGCCATGGAGACTTTTCAGACTCAGTATGCTGCTTACAAGACATGGATTGATGAAGATGCTCGTGCCTCTGCTATTTTGGTTGCTAGCATGGAGGTGCATCTCACTGGTGATATCGTTGGACTGGCTTCCGCACATGCGATGTGGACGCATCTACGCAGCCGCTACGAGCCATCTGGTGATTCCTTGTACCTTGCTGTTGTGCGACAGGAGCAGTCGCTGCAGCAGGGAGATGCCACTGTGGACGAGTTCTATGCTCAGTTATCTGCGATATGGCATCAGATCGACTCTTTGGGGCCAGATGTTTGCCGCACCTGTCAGTGTTGTCAGCGTCAGCAGTCTCATATGGAGCTTCGCCGCATCTACGACTTTTTGACACGTCTCCGGTCTGAGTTTGAGTAGACTCGTGCTCAGTTGTTGGCTCGTCATCCACGTGTGACTTTGTTGGAGGCCCTTGCAGCTGTTCGTACTGAGGAGATTCGACTTCGTGGAGCGGGTCTGCTATCATCATCATCACTTCCTTCAGTTTTGGTGGCTTCTTCGGCTTCTACACCCGCTGTGCCTTTGCCTCCACCAGCCGTGTCTCCACCAGTGTCAGCTGCTGTTGGTAAGGGCCTTCACTGCACCTATTGCAACAAGGATAGACATGTGGAACAGTTTTGCTACAAGAAGAAGAAGGATCTTTGTCGTGGTGCTCGTCCTCCGCGGGGCACTGGAGGTTCCTCCTCTCAGCCGAGTTCTGGTACCCCTGACACTCAGCAGCTTCTCACATTGATAGGCCGCATGTTTGCTTCTGCATCGTCTGGTTCTGCTGCTCAGTCTTTCGGTGAGAGACCACCTTCTACTTCTCCTTCCTCAGGTACATCACCTTGGATTTTTGATTCTGGTGCTTCTTTTCATATGACATCTGATTCCACCTGTCTTACTTCCATTAGTCCTTTAGCTGCTCCTATCACTGTCCACACAGCAGATGGTACCTCTCTTTTTGTCACAGGACGAGGCACTCTTTCAAATACCTCTTTTCATGTTCCTGCTGTGTCTCATGTTCCAAAACTAACCATGCAGCTCATATCTGCTGGCCAGCTCACTGATCATGGTTGTCGTGTTATTTTCGACTCTGACTCTTGTTGTGTTCAGGATCGTCGCACGAGGACTTTGGTTGGTACTGGCCCTCGCCGCCGTGACTCCCAACGGCTTTGGGAGCTTGACTGGCTTCGCCTTCCTTCCGCTGCCCCAGTCAGTCTTCTCGCCTCCACATCTGCAGCTGCTGCAGTCTCCACTGCTTCGTTTGCTAAGTGGCATCATCGCTTAGGACATCTTTGTGGTTCCCGCATGGCTTCTTTACTTCGTCGAGGTCTTTTAGGGTCTGTGTTTGGTGATGCTTCTCTACATTGTCAGGGTTGTAAGCTTGGCAAACAACTGCAACTCCCTTATCGTTCTAGTGAGTCAGTGTCTCAGCGTCCTTTTGACCTTGTTCATTCTGATGTATGGGGACCACCTCCTTTTGTTTCGAAAGGAGGTCATAGATATTATATCATTTTTATTGATGATTTTTCTCGCCATACATGGATATATTTTATGTCATCTCGTAGTGAGGTTTTATCTATCTACAAGACCTTTGCCACCATGATTCGCACTCAGTTTGACTCTCCTATTTGTGTTTTTCGCACTGATTCCGCTGGAGAATACTTGTCGGGAGTCCTTCGTAGTTTTCTTGCTGAGCAGGGCACACTCTCTCAGTTTTCTTGTCCAGGTGCTCATGCTCAGAATGGTGTGGCTGAGCGCAAGCATCGTCATCTTCTTGAGACAGCTCGTGCTCTCATGATTGCTTCTGCTGTTCCACCACATTTTTGGGCTGAGGCTGTTTCTACTGCTACTTTCTTGATCAATATTTAGCCCTCCTCTGCTCTGCAGGGTGGGATTCCAGTTGAGTGTCTCTGTGGCCAGACTCCTGATTATTCCAGACTTCGCCTCTTTGGGTGTGTGCGCTATGTTCTTCTTGCATCTCGTGAGCGCACCAAACTGACCGCTCAGTCAGTTGAGTGTGTTTTTCTGGGCTACAGTGCTGAGCACAAGGGATATCGTTGTTGGGATCCCGTTGGCCGACGGATGCGGATTTCTCGGGATGTTACTTTTGATGAGTCTCGTCCTTTCTATCCTCGTCCTTCTCCTTCTTCCACTTCAGCATGTGTTGTTGAGCCGCTTTCATTTCTGACTTTTCCTTCCAGTCCTATAGTCACCACTCCAGCACAGTCTTTGGTTTCTCCGGTGCCTCCTTCTCAGTCCGCCCCTTCTTCACCACTGGCATCCTCTCCTGAGGTTGCTCCTGATCTTGTTCCTTCTTATCCTTTCTATTATACTCGTCGCCCGCGAGTTGAGGATTCTTTTGATATGCCCTCCCCTTCTGACGGGTCATCCCCTTCGGCCACTCCTCGTTATGCTCTTCGCGATCGTCAGTCTATTCGGTCTCCTGAGCGTTTTGGTTTTGCTGCCGCTGCTCTTGCCGAACCGACTTCTTATCGTGATGTTGTTGTTCATCAGGAGTGGCAGCATGCGATGGCGGAGGAGATCGCTGCCCTTGAGCGTACTGGCACGTGGGATCTTGTTCCTCTTCCTGCGCGTGTTACTCCTATCACGTGCAAGTGGGTCTATAAGGTTAAGACTCGCTCTGATAGTTCTCTTGAGCGTTACAAGGCTCGTCTTGTAGCGCGTGGTTTTCAGCAGGAGCATGGCCGTGACTATGATGAGACCTTTGCTCCTGTCGCTCACATGACCACCGTTCGCACTCTTCTTGCTGTGGCCTCTGTTCGACAGTGGTCCATCTCTCAGTTGGACGTCAAGAATGCCTTTCTTAATGGCGAGTTGCGTGAGGAGGTCTACATGCAGCCACCCCCTGGGTATTCTGTTCCTGAGGGTATGGTTTGTCGTCTTCGCCGATCTCTATATGGCCTTAAGCAAGCTCCTCGTGCCTGGTTTGATCGTTTCTCCTCTGTTGTCACTGCAGCTGGTTTTTCGGCGAGTGCTCATGATCCTGCTCTTTTTATCCACACTTCATCTCGTGGTCGGACGCTTCTCCTTTTGTATGTGGATGATATGATCATTACTAGAGATGATCCTCAGTATATCACGTTTGTCAAGGAGCGGCTTCATGAGCAGTTTCTTATGTCTGATCTAGGTCATTTTCGCTACTTTCTTGGGATTGAGGTTATTTCTACTCCTAAGAGTTTCTATCTGTCCCAAGAAAAGTATATCCAGGATCTTCTTGATCGTGCCTCTCTTACTGATCAGCGGACAGCTGAGACTCCCATGGAGCTTAATGTTCATCTTCGTCCCATGGATGGTGAGCCTCTTGCTGATTCTACTCGCTATCGTCATCTTGTTGGGAGCCTTGTTTATCTTGGTGTCACTCGCCCTGACATTTAGTACCCTGTGCATATCTTGAGTCAGTTTGTTTCTGCTCCCACTCAGTTCCACTATAGTCATCTTCTTCGTGTTCTACGATATCTTCGTGGAACTATCTCTCGTCGTCTCTTTTTCCCTCGCTCTAGCTCTTTACAGCTCCAGGCATATTCTGATGCTACCTGGGCTAGTGATCTCTTGCATATATGCCACCTGTATATATATATATATATATATATATATATATATATATATATATATATATATATATATATATATATATATATATATATATATATATATATATATATATATATATATATATATATATATATATATATATATATATATATATATATTGGCCCTTTGGCCACATGAGGAATACAAGCGTTATTCCAACACAAAGAACTTCGTTCTTTCCTGGGCTTTTTGTAAAGCATTCTTGATAGCTTCAAATGCTGCCATTCTTTGTTGTACGGCATTATGATCTCCATTCATAGCTGCATCTGGAAGCATTGCTTCAGTCATTTGTGGAGGTTTCATTCCATACAAAGCCTGAAATGGGGTCATTCCTAGTGAAGTGTGGTAGGAAGTGTTATATCACCATTCAGCTTGAGTGGGCGGCAAATATGTCATATTAACAATGGTCGACAGGTTCTCCAAATACGCTCATTTCATTCCTTTGGCCCATCCGTATTCTGCTTCTTTAGTGGCACAAGCTCTCTTTTTTGAGATAGTCCGGCTTCATGGCATCCCCACCTCCATTGTATCTGATAAGGATCCCATTTTCACTTCGACTTTCTGGAAGGATTTGTTTGCTCAGTGTGATACTAGCCTTAACACGAGTATGGCTTACCATCTGCAATCTGATGGCCAATCCGAAGTAGTAAACAAGATTATTGCTATGTACCTTCATTGCATGACTGACGACCGGCCACGACAATGGGTTCAATGGCTGCCTTGTGCGAAATTTATTTATAACACTTTGTATCATTCAGCCCTTAAGACGATGCCTTTCAGGTTAGTGTATGGGTGTGACCCTCCCTCTTTGCGTGACTATGCACTGGGTGAAGCACACACCACAGCGGTTGAATAGGCGCTCCAGGACTGTGATTTGTTTTTGGCCGATGTTCAGAGTCGCTTATTACATGCCCAAGAACTTTACAAGAAGTTTTATGGTCAAAAGCACCGCCTAGTACACTTCACTGTAGGTGACTTGGTCTGGTTGCGTCTTCACCATAGGGCGGCTGCATCTCTGCCCGGGGCTAGCCGTGGGAAGCTGGGACCTCGTTACTTTGGGCCTTACCGTATCATTTCCAAGATCAACGACATGGCATATCAGCTAGACCTTCCCAAGACTGCTCACATACATGATGTTTTCCATGTTGATTTTCTCAAGAAATTTGAGGGGTGTCCCTCCAGCATCACCACCACCTTTGCCGCCACTTCTTCATGGGAAGGTGTTGCAAGCACCACTCAAGGCGCTACGTACCAGATTTTCTATAGAGGGCTGGCAAGTGTTAATTTAGTGGCAGGGTTCATCCGCCTTAAATGCTTCCTGGGAGGATGTCCAAGCTTTCAAGAAGGCTCATCTCTTTTTTTAGCTCGAGGACGAGCTGTTCGTCGAGGGAGGGAGAGATGTCATATGGGGCCAAGTTTATAGCCGGCGCCACAAGACCAAGGAGCGGCTGACCCTAGAGGTGGTAGGTTAGGATTTCATTAGTAAGATTTGCAAGTTAGGAAGGTTTAGATATTTCCTTTCTTAGGTAAGATCCTTAAGATCAGATTAGTTGGATCCTTCATATCCTTTTCCTTTGCAATTCAGTTTGATTTGTAAAGCCTTCTCTATTTAAAGGAGAAGATGGCATATGAATAAAGCAAGCAAGGATTAGATCAAACTCTAACCCCTTGCCTTCCACCCCTCCATCTCTCCCTCTCCATGCGCCTAGGGCCTTTGCCCTAGCCGCACCCTCTTCTCACGGCGCACCGGCGGAATCCTCACCCGTCGGAGCTAATTTTACCTTTCCACTTACGCTCTCGGAATTCATCTCCTAACAAACACCCAGGAGCGGAAACATTCTTATCATGGACGTCACTACGGAACTAAAAGACAAGGATCACCTACTGGTATTTGGTTTCTTATGCTCGCTCGTTTCGGCTTTAGTTTTTGGTTTCTGGTTTATTTTTCACTATTTATAAATTTCATCTTTTTTTGGGTTTTTGACTTTTTTTTAGCTTTTTGCCGGTTATTTTTCCCGTATTAATTTGCATTGTCCGTGATGGATTAACCTATTTTTTCTATTTTTAAATTTTTAAAAAATTTACTTATGTCAAATAAGTCGCCATCAGCTACATTGCAATTTCAGCTATAAGCCACCATTTTTTAGCCCAACTGAGCAGGGCCTTAAACTAGTTGTACAATTGGCAAAATAAATGTTACTGCTGTCACCTGACAGATGATAGGCTCATTTTCACTTTTAGGTGACGGGTCCCAGAGGAAGTGGGAAGACCTCATTGTTACGTGCTTTGGCTGGCCTTTGGACTAATGGTACTGGGGACATCATGTATCATGTGAGAGGTTCTATGCAGCTTCAGACATCAAATTTAGGTTCTGATGAGCCGTCCAACACAAAGTCAGAGGGCGAAGAACTACTACAAAGTTCCAAGCAGAGAAGAGACAATGGCATATTCTTTGTCCCACAAAGGCCGTATATGGTCTTGGGAACCCTTCGTCAGGAATTGCTCTATCCTACATGGACTGAAGAAAGTGAAGATGTTCATCCTTCACCAAACAATGATGCTGAAAATACAGATATTCTTATGTTTCATGGGGAGGCATCTAGTGCAAGCTACCCTCTCGGTGCAAACCACATTGGTTTGGACTTTGGACATTGAATTAAGATGAAAAACATGTATGAAATGTACAATGGTAGTCCTAAAAGTACTAGATCACCACATAAATTTTCAAGTTTAAATTAAATTTATGCTAGGAGAAATAAAAAGAGAAATTTCTTTGTAAATCAAAAGGATATCGAAAAAGTGAAAATATTATTCCTATCATCATATTGATCTTTTTATTGTTTCTCAACATGAATCGATTTTTGGCCTAAAACTTTGAAGTTAGAAATCACTAAGTCATTCTCTTTTTTTTTTTGGAAAAAATTTCCATGTTTGTTTTATGCCGGCGTAGATTGCACTATTGTGGGTGGTTTCTGCACTAAATATTTCACGAGGTTGCTTTATCTGCTGAAGATATTCTTTTGGTCTTGTTAAGGGAAAGATCATGTGTTAGTCTGTTAGAAGCATAACTTTTTTTTTTAGATAATGGATAGAAATCCGGCCTTTATATCCACACGTGGATATACACAGCCAAGGAAGCATAACTAGTCTGCATTTACTGTTAAATGGTTTTCGTTTTTCTTTTGATGGCTTGTCAGTTTATAAATCTAAGTTCATTGTTGAGTTGGATGGTGTAGTGTAGTAAGTAGTAACTGAGTATTACAGACAATGTAACAACTGGGCCAAATTAGTGGCAGCCTGTTTGGCCCATGTGGGTAGTAATTGTGGGATTAGCCCCACATGAGAGTTGACTTTGAAGTCTTTGGACAGTATGGGAAGTAATAGCCCAAGGGAACCATTTTAGGTGACATGAGGACGAAAGCCCATGCTTGCTGTTTGTCGTCATTCCGTGTGTGTGGCCTGTCCAGGGAAAATATTCTCGATCTGTCTTCGGCAAAAGCAGGCTTTCTCGGTGGGTTCGCGTGTTCGAGTCTCACCAGTGGCATTTTTTATTTTTCCTGAGAAATTCAAATTTGAATTCAAAAAATTTTGGCCGGTTTTTCTCAAGAATTTCCGAAATATCTGGTTTTCCAATTTCTCAGTGGAGGGTGATTTTTTTTTGTTTTAACAAAGATTTGTTTCCCTGGGCCTGTCTCGCTTGTGGGTAAGCTTCAGAAAATTTTGGACCCTGGGGAGTTACAGACTATACCTTAATGAGATCAAAAGGAAGAAGTATTATGATGTTGAAACTAATATAATTTAACAGAATATCTACATATTTGCAAAAGAAAGTCGAGGACTAACACCACGCGGTGGTTTGAACTTTAACGAGTTTGTGGCAATGATGGGACAAGGCAGAATCATCTCGTCCAAGTCCCAACAGAACTAGATTTAAACATAAAAAGATTGTAGTAGCATAAAACACTTCACTGTTGCTTCTATTTTTGTTCTTCTGATCCTTGTATCATTCTGTACCTAATAGTGGTGTATGAGTAGTTGAGTAATACAATTATCTAAATTTTGTTGGATGTGGGACAAGTTAATGGAGATCTGTTGTCAAATGTTGGGAAAATCACAAACTTTGCCACCAAGTGATTTGCTGAAGTACTTCTTGCAGCAAGTTCCTGAAACATGCATGCATAACTATCCTAAAGTTGTGCCATTTTTTAGGAATACCAGATCCTCTTCCCTTTCTGTCTGAAGTCTCCACATCAGATGGGGTTGGTGCCAAGCCTGAGATGCCCTCGACTGATGAACTGATCGGAGTGATTGAGGTTGTCAAGCTGGGGTATATATTGCCTCGTTTTAATGGCTTGGACTCCATGCATGATTGGGCCAGTGTTCTTTCTCTGGGGGAGCGGCAGCGTCTTGCATTTGCTCGGCTGTTACTTGCAAAACCAAATTTGGTCCTACTGGACGAGTCCACTAGTGCACTCGATGATACAAATGAGGTAACAATCCCTATCCTGCGGCTGTACTTGTCTTACCATGAACTGTGGAAAACTTCTAAGCCTGGCTCATCGCCCACTGAATTGCACAAATATTTTTACCCTGTTATAGAGAAAAGAATAGAAGGGGTTGATGGTCCGCAACTCCTTTTCTTATTAATGCATAAATAACGTAGTGACCTATACCTACCTTGATATCACTTTTGTGTTTTGACAGTTTCGTTTGTGCCACAAGCTCGTCTTTACAGCCAGATTGAAGCTGCAGGGATTACTTACATGAGCATTGCTCACCGGAAAACACAAGTTCCACAACAAGGTCTCGTACATAACGAAGTCTGATTCGACGGCTAGCAACCTGCGTAATTGGGACCTAAAGCCCACAGACCAGATATCAATTGAAGAGTCATCCCCATTCGCTTCGTAAGAACTTCAGCATTTGAGCGACGTTTGCCCCTTGCTCAATTTTTGTCCACATTTGACCCATATGGTAAATATCGATCCTTGCCAAGGATCCCACGTGCACAGCTTCATTATCTCTACTATTATATAAAGAGGAGTTAGTGGTCGTTGGTGTATTCTCCTCTCCCCTCTCTACAGCCATCCGATTTGATCTGGACCATTCGTCTCTCTCCTCCTCTCTCTTAGATACAACCGCCCACCCCCTCCACTTTCCCTATCTCCTCGCGCATTCTGGCCATATTTCTCTCTCTGTCGTTTACTCTTCAATGTTTAATGTGTGAAGTTGGCCAGGTAATAAGTCCCGTCTCACCATTTCTATGATTCCATTGCAACACACGGGTCTCTAACTAGTAATAAACTGAAGACGGGCTGTTCAAGGGGTTACTAGCTTAGTTGGATCGACAAAATTGCGACACTGCTACTGGCCAACCTGAGATGCGTCACAGATTTCAGCACTTGTTGAACCATGTGGTTTGGTCTAGAATATTTTGGCGATGAATAATTGGCAGTGGTAAATTTGTGATGAATAATTGATGTTGTTGCTTACTGTTACATGAGGTGTGTGGTGTGTGTACACTGATGTTAGTCAAGTTGGGACGAACTTATGCCGGAAAAATATTCTTTAGTCTTTGTATATGCAGGTTGAGCATGGAGGCGATTATGGTTGATGACGAGATAGATCGGGACTAGGATAGAAGATCCGAGGTTTAGACGGTCATGCTAGAGGCACTGGAGATTAAAGATGGATGACGCGTGTTGGAGCTATGGAGGTGCGGTCCGGAGGCTACGACACGTGATGGATGATACATATTGGAGTTACTGTGGTGCGGTCCGGAGGCTATGACATGTGATGAAAGTGAAAACCATGTAAGGGTTTCGGGTCCCTTGAAAAGTAGCGGGTCAAAAGCCTGATTAAGGTAAAAAGGTCCAGTTGGATGAGTTGTATTAGGGTTTTAAGCAGAGAGTAAAACGGAGAGAGATACGTGGGGTATTAAATATGGAGAGCGGCGGCTACATGCGGTGGCCGTCCGAGACGTTTTGTGTGTGGCTATTGTTTTGGGTGTGCTTTTTGGCCGAGACTCGATAGATTAATAAAGAAAAGAGGGTCTCAGTTTTGGGACTAAAAAGGGAGTCTCCTTCTCGTCAGCGTTTGGTAATCTTGTCGCTCGTGCATCGTGCATAGCTATAGCGAAGTTTTGTGCACAAAGCGGAGTCGTCTCATCGGTAGGACCCATGTAGTCATCACGCATGGATAGAGGTGTTTTCGCATGAAGCTCTTTGAAGATGTCAGGTATGCATGCATGAACAGAGAGTAAAAAGGTCTCTATTTTAATTGCTGTAGCACGCAGTGTCAGAGATTGAAAGTGACAAGGTGAATTTTCTTCCGCTGCTACAGTAACATGAACAACATGCTACACTAAAAGTACATGAATAGTCACATGATATTTTATATTCGCTGTGGATCTGACCAAAAGCATGCCCTGGTTTTTCGATTAGCTACAGTGCCGAATAGTAATCTGATACAGTGCTTCTCTATAGTAACTCAGAAAAAATATTTTCTACTATTTTTTGTTTTCTTTTTGTATTTTTGCTGTGATTGGCAGGTGGAAAAAGTAGAAGATACTAGTTTTTTTAAAAAAAGGGGTTTCCGCTGCGAATTACAATTATTCACCTCCTCTGATTGCCATCAACGATCCTACAAGTGGTATCAGAGTAGATTTCAATGGCATCATATCGGGATCATTTTTAGGCAAGTTTTTTGATGTATCAGATTATCTTTATTGGAAAACACGCATGGAGGTTTTCTACAACCATAAAGTAATGCTATTTGACAAAAAGTTGATAATTCATATATAGTGCCTCCTGTTGTTACTATTGAAAGTACTGCTGATGTTGAAGCTAATGCTAAGGCTAGAAATATTTTATTACAAGGTCTTAGTAGAAATGGGTTTGTCAGAATTGCTCATATTAAATCTGTAAATAAAATTTGGACTACTCTAGCTGATTATCATGAAGGTTTTCAAGCTGTTAAAGGTGTTCGTCAGAACCAATTCAAAAAAAGAGTATTTTAAATTTGAGATAAAACCAGTAGAATCAGTAGATACACTTTTTGATCGCTTCAATAAAATTGTTAGTGATTTGCAATCTGTTGATGTCACATATTCTGATTCTAACAATGCTCGTCAAATTCTAAATGCTTTGGATATGTCTGTTTGGAACGTGTTAGTCATTACTATCAATCATTCTATTAATATGAAAACACTCACTTTGAATGATATTTATTCCAAGATAAAAACACATGAGATTGATGTTTTGGCCAAGATAAACAAGTCTAAATCTTTGGGTTTAGTGACTAATCAAACCAACAGTTCTTCTAGTTCCTCTATTGTTTCTTTGTCTGCATTGTGCTCTATTTCAGAGGAACAATTAGAGAAAATTTGACATGTTCACTCAATTTGACATGTTATAACAAAAAAATGAGAAAGAGACAATTAAAAAGACGTATGCTTCAAGTATGCCATGGTAAACAAAAAGAAAGAGCACAAAAAGTGTACAAATAAAAAAAGTATGCTTCAAGCATGCCACCATTTAAAAGAAGTATGTTACAAGCATGCCACTATGAAAAGAAGTATGCTACAAGCATGTCACATGCGTAAGAATTGAATATGGAGCAATAAGATGCTATATGAGATTGCTAGCTCGTCTAGATTAAAGTTTTGCTTCACATTTAGGCTTTGACTTTTCGTTGTCATATCTCATTGTCCTCTCTATAATTGTTTGAACATTGTTGAGATGCCTGTTATTGATATAAATTGCTTAATCATGTTGAAAACCTTGTTTTGACATTGCTATATGATATATGACTTTATATGATTTTGTTAGACCATGTGGCTAGGTCTAGTATTTTGTGATGATAAATAATTGACAACATTGCTTAGTATTGTTATTTGAGGTGTGTGGCGTGTGTGCGTGGACTAATATTGGTCAAGTTGGGAAGAACTTGTGCTGGGATAAATATTCTTTGGTCTTTACATGTGCAGGTTGGGTGTAGAGATGGTCATGGTCAATGACGAGGAAGACCGGGACTAGGAGGGAGAAATCTGAGGTCCAGGCGGTCGAGGATGTCACTAGGTGGTCGGGCTCACACTGGAGCACATGGAGATCAAAGGTGGATGATGCGTGAAGAAGCTACGGGAGGTGCAGTTCTGTAGGCTTCGACACACGACGAGTTGAAAAGGCTAGAATTTTCATTAGGTTTTCAATTTTTTTCTGTTGCTACAGTAACTTCGAGAATATATATATTGTTGTTCTTGTGTGCGTGCTTGCTGCTGTGTAACAGGTAAAAAAAATCTATTGCGCACTATAATCATTCACCCCCTCTGATTGCCATTGATGATCCTACAAGTGGTATCAGAGCAGGTTGCTATGGCGTCAGAGAGGTATGTGAATCATCCTTCCGTGCTAGATGTTACTGATTTTGCTTTTTAGAAATGTTGTATGCAAGCTTACATTGAGACTCAAGGTAGTGATGTTTGGAAAAAAGTTTCTACACCATATGAGGTTTCTACTACTATTATTAATTTAAATAAAGCAGATGTTGATTTAAATGCTCAAGCTCGTAACTTGCTATTTCAAGGGATTTCTCGCAAAGAGTTTGATCATGTAGCTCATATTAATTCTTCCCATTTAATGTAGAAAACTCTTTGTGATTATCATGAAGGAACCACTAAAATCAAGAAAGTGCGTAAAAATCTTTATCAAAAAAAATATTCTGATTTTGCTATAAGCCTAGTGAATCAATTGATGATTTCTTTGCTCGTTTTGAGAAAATACTGAGTAATTTGCGTGGTGTTATTGTTATTCCAGCTAATGAAGATAATGCAACTAAAATTTTGAGATCTTTAGGTTCTGAATGGTTGATGGCTGTCACAACTATTAATGAAACTATCGATCTAGATACTTTAACTATTGATGTTCTTTATTCTAGATTGAAAACCTATGAGACAGAAGCTTTGCCATCTAAGATTGATAAATCTTTATCTTTAGCACTTGTGACTAACCCCGTGCAGGCTGCTTCATCGGGTGCTTTGTTTTGTGTTTTTTTGTCTGCTTTGTCTTCTTTTTTAGAGGAACAGTTCGAGCAGCTCCCTGAAGAGGACTTGTTGTTGATTTCCTCACGAGCATACAAGGCACTCAACAATGTGAGGATGAGAAAACGAGGTGGTGTGCCTGGTCTGATTAGATGCTATGAGTGTGGTGAGCTAGGTCACATTAAGATGGATTGTCCCAAGCTCAAGAGGAAGGTGATCAAGAAAGATAAGAATTATCATCGTCGTCTATCCAAGAACAACAACACCAAAGGTGAAAATTTTTGTCGTAAGTTTGCTGTAAAGGTCCTAGCCGCTGTCGAGCGTCTTGACTTGAGTGATGTGGAATATGAGAGTTGTGACAACGATAACCACGATGATGATGATGCTAAAGGTAAGAAGAAGAACAATGATGACTTCACAGGCATGTGCTTCAGATAGGCAACAACAATGATGACAACGACAATGATCCCGATGAGGAAAGATCATCATATGATGAGTTTGAAGATGGTTTGATTAAACTTGCTATTAATTAAAAAAGACAACAGAAATTGAAAGAAAATAATTGTGTCGTTGAAAGCCTAAATTTTGAAATTAATAGACTTAGAGCTTTAATTCCTAATGATGGATCATGCGAGTCTTGCCAAATTTTACATTCTGAGTTGGAGGCTGCTAGATCTATTAATGCATCAAATCTAGTTCAACTTAGAGATGTAATTGATAAATTTGATGAATTCAAATTGATACATGACTCTTGTGATGAAAAATTAAAATTTGCTAATGATGAAATTGAAAAGCTCAAATCTAGTTCTTCTACATGTTTAGAGTTAAGTATTTCAAATGCTCAATCTAAAATTTGCTCTAATTGTGAATTGCTAGAAGCTAGACTTAATTCATCTCAGGAATCTATTCAACAAATCCTTTATCATGAGAACATGTCCTGCTCAAATTGTTCTAAGTTAAATATTGAAATTGATGCTTTGACTAGGCAATTGAACGATTTTGCTGAAAAAGAAAGATTGGCTCAATCTAGTGCTTTCAAGCATTTAGTGAATGAATTGGTTAAGTGCACATCTTGTTTCTCATTGGCTTAAGAAAATGACTATCTTAAGTACACTTTAGAGAGATTTTTTTTAGCAAGAAAAATCTAAATATGATCCTAGACAAGTTAAAAACAAGTATGAAAAATCATGGTGTAGGATTTAATTTTGTTGAGCATGCCAAGAATAATCCTTCTAAGGTTGTTAAGTTTCTTGAACCTGGAAAGATTGAAGTAAAATCTGAACCAAAATAAACTGTGTTCAAATCTGTTGGCTTTGTGCAAAGTTCATCAAATAATAGTGTAGGTGCTAGCTCATCCTCTCAAAAGAATTCTGGTTATTTTAAATTTCATTGCACCTACTATGGAAGCGATGGACACTTGTATAAATTTTGCTTTAGGCGTGCTAAGAAAGATAAGAAAGAAATATTGGATGCTTTAAGACAACAATGTGCAACCTTGTTCCTAAAATTAATGCAAAAGCTAGGCTTTTAGAAAACTCTTATGATGGCTTTGAATCTGCTTCATATGCTTGTTTGGGATATAATTCAAATAATTCATTTTCAAGCACACGTGATTCTGGCTCTAGTTTTGTTACTTCTGTTCACCGTGTATCTCAGTATTGGATTCCTAAATCTTATTTTACTAACCCCAGTACTAAGATACCGACGACTGTTCATGCTTTGTAGGCTCGCCACAAGCAGAAGGAGAATATATGGTTCATTGACTTTTGTTGCTCTCGCCACATGACCGGAGGCTCATGATGGTTCTCCTCCCTCACTCGTGCCACCGGTGATGAGATGATTACTTTTGAGGACAATGCTCAAGGACGAGTTTTTGCAAAAGGTACTGTGTGTGTTAACGACAAATTTATATATATTGTTGTTTTTGTGCGCTTGCTTGCTACTGTGTAACAGGTAAAAAAAATCTATTTCGCACTGCAATCATTCACCCTCTCTTATTGCCATCGACGATCCTACAGATTTAGGTAGCTCTACTCAAAAGAATGGCTTGGTGAAATTATTAAATCAACGCAAAGTGATTTGGATAATCTACAAAGCTTATTAATTTTTACTCTCATTGCTCCTTCTTAGAATTATTCATTCTCTGAAGTTTCTTAATAATTACATTGTCAAAGGGAAAGAAATTAGAGAGAATGGAGAGATATTGGAGAAATTTGCTAAAATTGCTTCTCTTGTATTGAAGGGGAGAGTTTTTGAAGAGATCTGAGATTTGTGACTTAAAATGCTTTTTCGGCTTTAGTTCTTCACTTATATCTATTTGAAGCTAATTCATCATGCGATTTTGAGGTGTTGTCAATGTATTCATCAAGGGGGAGATTGTTAAACTATGTGGCTTGGTCTAGAATATTTTGGTGATGAATAATTGACAATGGTAAATTTGTGATGAATAATTGATGATGTTTCTTATTGTTACTTGAGGTGTGTGGCGTGTGTAGACTGATGTTAGTCAAGTTGGGACAAACTTGTGCTGAAAAAATGTTCTTTGGTATTTGCATGTGCAGGTTGAGCATGGAGGTGATCATGGTCGGTGATGAGGTGGATCGAGACTAGGATGGGAGATCCGAGGTTCAGACGGTCAAAGAGGTTACGAGATGGTCGGGCTAATGTTTGGGGCGCTGGAGATCAGAGATGAATGATGCATGTTGGAGCTACGGAGGTGCGGTCCAGAGGCGCGGTCCGGAGGCTACGACACGTGATGGATGATGCATGTTGGAGTTACAACGGTGTGGTCCGGAGGCTACAACATGTGATGAAAGTGAAAAACCATGTAAGGGTTTCGGGTCCCTTGAAAAGTAGCGGGCCAAAAGCCTGATTAAGGTAAAAAGGCCCAGTTGGATGAGTTGTATTAGTGTTTTAAGCAGAGAGTAAAACGGAGAGAGATACGTGGGGTATTAAATATGGAGAGCGGCGGCTACATGCGGTGGCCGTCCGAGACGTTTTGTGTGTGGCTATTGTTTTGGGTGTGCTTTTTGGCCGAGACTCGATAGATTAATAAAGAAAAGAGGGTCTCAGTTTTGGGACTAAAAAGGGAGTCTCGTTCTCGTCAGCGTTTGGTAATCTTGTCGCTCGTGCATCGTGCATAGCTATAGCGAAGTTTTGTGCACAAAGCGGAGTCGTCTCATCGGTAGGACCCATGTAGTCATCACGCATGGATAGAGGTGTTTTCGCATGAAGCTCTTTGAAGTAGGCCTGGGCGTTCGGGTTACCCAAATTTTTCGGGTCGGGTAGTTCGGGTAATTCGAAATTCGGGTAATGAAAATTGCTACCCGATATTAGCCCCAAAAAAACACTACCCGCAATTTCGGGTACCCGATAATTCGGGTTCGGGTATACCCGATATACCCGAATTTACAGAAAACCAGCTAATTTCCCGACAATTCGGGTAATTTACAGACAATTCGGGTAATTTACAGACAATTTCCCGACAATTCGGGTAATTTACAGACAATTCGGGTAATTCGGGTAGTTCGGGTACCGGGGGATATTACCCGAACTACCCAAACTAATTTCGGGTAATCAGAATCGCTATCCGAATTTGGGATTGGGTACCTCGGGTTCGGGTATTTCGGGTTCGGGTCCGGATAATTCGGGTACGGGTAACGGGTAGCGGGTATTTTGCCCAGGCCTAATTTGAAGATATCAAGTGTGCATTGCATGCATGAATGGAGAGTAAAAAGGTCTCTGTTTCAATTGCTACAACACGCAGTGTCAGAGATTGAGAGTGACAAGGTGAATTTTCTTCTACTGCTACAGTAACATGAACAACACACTACACTAAAACTACATGAACAGTACAGGATATTTTATATTCGTGTGGATTTGATCGAAAGCATGCCCTGGCGTTTCGATCTGCTGTAGTGCCGAATAGCAATCTGATATAGTGCTTCTCTACAGTAACTCAGAAAAAATATTTTCTACTGTCTTTTATTTTCTTTTTGTATTTTTGCTATATTGGCAGGTGGAAAAAGCAGAAGATACTAGCTTTTTAAAAAATGGGTTTTTATTGTGAATTACAATCATTCATCCTCTCTGATTGCCATCGACGATCCTACCGCACCTGAAGGATAGACCGCCTTTTCGTGTATATCATATATATATATATATATATATATACACACACACACACACACACACACGGATGATAAATGCTTGTGCTGTTACCAACTTTTTTTTAATCTATCTACATTTCCTTTGGTCGATTTATTTCAGACGTGACGATGGAATCCCTACTCAGATTTTGAGCCAGTTCATTATTCTGTCATCTGTTCTGCCAACTACTAGAAATTTCATCTCTTATACAGTGATGTAAATTGTGCCGAGCACAGTGTGTAGTTTTTCAACAACTGTTGCGTGACAAGACATTCTGATGAAGATTGAAGAGAGCCATTCGCTCGTTTGTCTTCTCCAAGCAGGGAAATTTCACCAGTATTCAATAGTTAGCAGCAAGGGTCCCCGTTTGGATGCAGCGCCTTTTTCTTCTTCGACAGTTGCCCTGTCCATCCCAAGCTAGCAAATTCTCAAGCCATGTAGGAGCGGTTGCTATATACATACTCCATGTAAGTACATACTAGAATATGATAATTTATCCTGAGCTAACGTCATCATCTTCTACAATCTGCGAATCAGGGTGCATTCTTTTCTGCTGCGGTTGATGGTTTTTAATCTAGCACGAACGTTTATATAAATAAACCGAAATACCGATAAACCTTTTGACAAAGCTGTCTCGATAAGCCACTTGTCTACTGCTATTTGAATGGCTTTTGTGTGTACAATTGTCGTGCATGATTCTTGAGGTTATACAACGAACTGTTTATATATATATATATATATATATATATATATATATATATAGGAACGCCTTTAACTAGTATTTGCCCGCGTGCGAGAGCCCCATAGATTACCTTGAATAACACGTTTGATTTCTCAAAAACCCAACAAAATGTTTCTGCTACTTCTAAGGTTTCTGGCTTTAAAAAGGCACACGTATTATCGCCTACCAAGAAGTGCAATAGCTCAAAGTACTGGTGGATATACTCACATACATGCAATGATGCAAATCTTATAGCATATCGATATAACGAGGCTTATATGTTCATGAGCACAAATCTGCATCTTGCACACATACGCCGTTCTTATTTTAGACAGCACAAACCTTTTCTTGTGCTATTTCACCAAGATTTAAACGTGTTCGTCAGATCCATTGATTGGATATATGTACACCTGGAAAATTGGCTCTAGATATGAACAACTACCGGGAGTTACAATTGTTTGAAGTTGCAAGAAAAGCAAAGAAAAAAAAGGAAGAAAAAAAATGCATTTCAGCTGGCTCTTTGTGTACAGCATGTATGGGAAGGTCGTTTCCCTGCAACAGTCATGAACAGTGGCATAATTCTGCCAACATCTGTTCTCTGCTTCCAACAGCTCAAATAGGTACAACTTTTGCAACCATGATCGATGTTTAAATGTCCTTTTGTTTATCAAAGGAACACATATACGACATTAAGCAATTTGTAGCTACAAGAAAATTTGACATCATATTAATAAGAATTGAAGTGTGCTAAAAAGTGTCACCTAAAAGAAGAAACGACGAGATAAAAAGAAAAACTAAAGGAGACTTGTATATTGGGAGAGCTCTTGAGACCATGTCTTGAATCTCAATACCATATCCTTTTTTTTGGGGCCAAAATACCCAATATATATAGCTCCAAATATCCTTGATAAATAGAAACAGTTTATATAACAAAGGCTTGTATTACTTAAACAACAGTTCATAATACACTGTTTTTCCATTTCCCCGTGTATATCCATCCATCCATCAATGCATCATCTTATATTCTCATATCATATAGAGATATGTTATATCCATCCATCCATCAATGCATCATCTTAATTATATTCTCATATTATATAGAGATAAGTTCACATTCTTCTCCCACCAGTTCCCGACTCCCTTTGGCAGTTGAAGTAGACGGCGGCGACCGGCAGGCCGAGGTTGTAAAGCTCGGCGAAGTCGCGGGTGCTGAAGTTCTGCCGCCATCCGGGAGCGTAGACCGTCTGCCGGCCGAGCTGCTCGAAGAGCAGAAACACTAACCGGTGGATCCCCAGCACCGGCCGCGGGCTCTCGTAGCACACAATCTCAGTCCCTATCCACACAAGAATTTGGTTAAATTAGCACTCAGAGGGATCTGTAATTAAGTTTCACAGTGGATCTACAGGAGAGTAATTCTTCAGTACCAAAAGAGACTCCTGTCGTCGCTGGGATGTCGGTGACCAGCCTGCATTAGTAGATCATAGTAATTTCATTCAGCGCATAGGAAATTAGATAGCTTGTTTAGAAGAAAACAGATAAAAAAAATCGAAGTCAAGTTGGTTTGAAGAGGATTGTCCCAGGAAATCAAGGCAATAATACTAATTAATAGTAGTGATCATAGAAACTACTAGGCAATTTGATCGACACAGGACATATTGTGCATATGTATGTTACAGTAGTTACAGGACGTGATGGAGATGAGATTAACAATCTGAGAGAAGAAGAAGTCTGTAGCGTTTGAGGTGATATATATAATCCTTTTCTTTTCAGCTACAGTATGCCTTACAACTGAACTTGCACACCTTGCCAATTACTATTAGCAACTGGTGGCAACTTCCACAGCCACTGCCCCAACGAAAGTACGCATTGGATATCTTGTTGGATTTTAATTTGAATTTCCCAGTGTTAACCTGCTTTTGGGTTTCTTCGTGTTTTACAAATTTTCGTTTTGGAAAATAAAAACTGAGTAAAGCATACCAACCGGGAATCGAACCTAATAAAATTTGACTTCGAAAAAACACCCCTATAAGTTACTTTGTGACATTTACACCCCTACAAGTTATATCGGTTTGCATAATCCCCTCAACTTTCTTCGCTATTTTTCTTGCGATGAACCAGGTAAAAAAATTCTTTTCTTCCACTTATTCCATCTCCCCACTCTCAGTTTCCTCACCCATGTGCAACCTCAAGTGCGGTATGGCATTGCGGACATATTACATGAGAGATAAATATGTTAACCACTAATACTTCACTGTTTCTCAATGTTTTATTGTTTCACGTTATAATTGATTGGAAAAGTAACCACAAGTGGGAAATCAATATGAATAATCTGTATTATTCGACTACCGTATTTGATAGGATACAAATATAGTATAGATTTTTCATACTATTAGCAAATTCTCCCCCATTCATATTTGTATTTGAATTCTCGTAAAAAACATTTGGATGCAAATACAATAGACTTTTTCCATCTGAAATATTATTTTATCCAAGCTATTAGTATTCGAATTCAATGAAGCAATATACACATTTTATTGCAATACACCTAATTAGATGGGCGTGTTTTTTGAATTTAATGCAAATTCATGTTTCTTTTATGTGAAATAAATAAATTATAATGGAACTAGGGACAATTGTCCCCACAAACTTACCTAAATATAATACAATAGTTTATATTGAGTTCATGTGTTATATATAGAGGTTAAAGATTTTTATAAAATAGTTATTTCATTGCAGGCTCTAGTAGTCTAACGATTATAGCCTACAATTAATTTAATATAATTAAAAATGTAAAATGACAATCGCTTGTTTTTAGTGACAATAGACCGTCTTTTTATATAACCAAACAAATCGACATCTCTAGTAATCCTATACATTATCTTTGTCCTTACTGTTACTTTCTTGGCTTGGTTTTACTTTACTGAAAGTTCTAACATTTAGCAAGAAATTTCTACTCTCGTTCAGGTATAATTAATTTTGATTTTGTTTTTATATATATGTTCTCCCAAAAATAAAATATAAACATACTCAAGCATTTCAAATATGTCCAAAAAAAAATCATGGATGTTAGGACATGCTATAAAAATCCCACCCGCTAAGTGGGTGCTCCTACCATATGCATGGGTGTAGATAATCCGTTTTATTTTCCATAGGAATGCTATGGGATAGTATTTTACATTTTAAGTTAATTTATAGAAGTTATGTAATGGAATGATATCTGAAAAAAACCTTGAACTCTTATACGTACATACACTGCATGTATTATTGGGCATGTAAATATATATTCGCTCGCTCAAGGTTAAAATATAGATGACATTTTGGCTCTCCACGCATAGAATGAGGAAGAGGTTATTATTCAATGCATTATATATTGTGGTATTGTTTGCCCCTATAATAGTTGTATGCCCGTGTATCTACCAATGAACATTAATTTGATTGGGGAATTTGGTGAGAGTATTGCCTAGGAAAATAAAAGCGAAATGTATTTGCAAACCAAAGCAAACTAGCTAAAACGACAACTACTTTTTACCGTAGGGAGTACGGCTTTGAGCTTAAAGCTTGCAACATCATCTTTTAGTGACAACCAGCAGGTAGCATCAATATTATTCACAACTCTGTCGACCGTGGTACAGAAGGACATACTAATTTACTAATACCCAGTGACATTATTTCATGAAGAAAATGTGGAGCACAGATAATATTGGACACTGCTTTTGTAATCAGGCCAGTTAGTGTGTTAATGTATTTACCTTAATCGGTCTCTATTTTGTCTATACCATGGAGTGATCATTTGATGTATTTCATGTTTTGTTTATTTGGGAAAATCGATCGAGATCAAACGCAATTACAAAGGGAGGAAATGACAGAATTTACAAGGGTAAAAACCTCAAAAAGTTAAGCGGGGAACGCTAGCACATTACTTAATGAGGATCGATGCTAAATTTGTGATATTCTAAAAATAACCCTATTGAGGAACTGCACGTAAATATAGAAAAGAGGATACGTGAAAAGGGGATACGTGGATTGTTAGAGGAGTTGATTCCCTGGAACGAGGGGGAGTTGGAGTCGGATTAGATGAATACCTACCATTATTATTCATATGATTATGCCTATTTTATATTGCTCACATGCTTATGACAAATTGATGATGATGATGATGACTATAGAAGAATGACAATTATATCAATTATTAATGAAGAAAGATAATAATCATTGTATTGCATATTGTGCATTCATAATGAAAAAAATGTGACCCCTAGGAGTGGGATGAGGTTCTCATATGCAAAATATGGGTAATGAGATCCCTGTATGAAAAAGAATGAGCAATTGGTCCCCGCACGAAAGAGTGCGGGCATGAGTAAACATCGACAAATATTACACTCCTCTATACCAGTATAGGTAAGAGATGATTTGGGACATGTGCATGGCATTGCATTGTAGTGCATTTATGAAAAGAGAGTTAAAGATATTGAGACTTGAGATGGGTAGTTGATGAGCTAATGGTGACTAGACATGAAATGTTAAGTAATGTTGTTGCCTCGTTTATTATTCTATTGTGTACTTACTGAGTCGTGGACTCACTCTTGCTTTATCATTGTTTTTAGGTTAACGTTAAGACAACATGTATGGGTGAAAGTAGAACATATGATCTTACAGTTTTTGTGGCTTTTCACTCCACCTAGCGATCTATCACTTATTGTCATAATCAATTTAGTACTAGCCATGCAATAATTAGATAATTAATGGTTACCTTTAGCTCTTTATGGTTATTAATTTTGCTTCTTGATACATTTCTTGATTAAGCTTTATAATTGATTCATCTTAGAGATTAATCAGTTCAGCTTAAGTTTAATTTGTTGATTACCATGTTGCTGAAATTTCTATTTATTATTATGTTGAATGATTATTCTTGAAACTTAACTATTGGTAATGCTTGAATAATAGTTTAAATTCGTAGCGATGGGTGATATTCTGGACTTCGGTTAAGCCGGGGTGTTACAGTTAATATCAAAGCGGGCTTTAGGTCCGTATGAGGCAAAATGATAATTTAATCTGGGAAATCAACTAAAATTTGATATAGGCTTGGTAAATTAATGAAAATAATAATCATACTAATAAAATGACTTAGAATTGCTTATTGCTGAAATTTGACTTAGGATAATTAATTAAAAATAGAAATCTGATGCACTATTGCACAATAGGATGTGATTGAGTCATCATTGCATTTACGCTTATGTTGGTTTATTTAGTTGTTTATAAATATTATGAGATGTTGTCTACACGTTTGTATTGGATGATTAGTTAATTGAGATGGATAGTGACCCTAAGAAATAGCGGTCGTGGTTATGGCTGTGAGCATGGCTAGGCTATGCCATCGTGCGTGAAGCAGGGGCGGATGTAGCGGTGGGGCGGGGGGGGCTCGAGCCCCCCTTACTGCTACCGGACCCTTGGAGCCCCCCTAAATTTTTAACCATAGATGTATGGTGTAGGAGGGGCTGAGATTGACTGAAGGTAGAAGATGACCACAAAATAATCACATTAACAAAGCCCATAGAATGTAGAAGAGCTTCCAGCCAAGCCAAAGCCCAAGGCCCACAACAACAAACAAACTCAAACCCTGAAACCCTAGTATCTGGCCAGTGGCCACCCCAAAATCCCAAATCCCCAATCACATCTCTGCAGGCTGCAGCGGCGGCGGTTCGTGAGAACGCAGCGGCGGGCGGACGCCGGACGCGCCGACGCGGCCACGCGACTCGCGAGCACGCGGCGGCGGGCGGCTGCGCGCGGGCCCTGCGGGCGGCCAGGCGTGGCGGCGCGCTGCAGGCGGGCGCCGGGCGGTGGCCAGCCGGCCAGGCGCGGCCGCAGGCGCCGGGCGGGGGCGGGCGCCGGGCGGGAGCGGCCGAGCTGGGGCCTGGCTGGAAGGAGCCAGGAGGCGGCGCTGGCGAAGCGCTGGCTCGCTGAGGGAGGAGGCGACTAGGCGAGGATTTAGGTTGGGGCGAATCGTTGGGGCCTGGCCGCCTGGGGGATTTAGGTTCGAGCGTCGAGCGTGGCCTCTGGCCCTCTGCAATTCACAGACCACAACCCACAGGTGATTACGGATTAGGTATTTAAGTGAACTTAAATTCTTATTTGTCTGTGATTGTCTGATTGAATGATTGAATTGAATATGTGATTGGCATGTCAGATTTCAGAATGTCGAAAAGAAATTTGCGCAATTACTTTTCAAGTTCTAGTGGTTCAACTCCACATACTAATGAGAGCACAAGTCAACCAAAGAAACCTAGAGCAGAGTTTAGTCAATTGGACATAATTGGGGACCCTGGAAACCGTAAAAAAATTGATGATTATCAACCTGAAATTAGAGACCAAGTAAAGAGAGCATATGCTTTGAGTGGTCCAACCCAACCTCGTGATTTTCTATTTCCTCGTAAATGGACGAGTGGTGAATGGAGATCATTTCAAAAGACTTGGTTTGATGAATTTGATTGGCTAGAGTATAGTGAGTCCAAGGATGCAGCTTATTGCTTATATTGCTATCTCTTCTTTAATTCGGCAAAGCCTGAAAAATTTGGGAGTTCTGTCTTTGCACATCAAGGTTATGTGAATTGGAAGAAAGCTAAGGATACTTTTAATAACCACAGTGTTTGCAAGACTCATGTAGAGGCTAGGCTAAAGTGTGATGATTTTATGAACCAAAAGACAAATGTGGGTAGAAAATTAGTTGAAGTAAGCAAGGAGGAAGAAAAACGATATGAGATTCGTTTGACATCTTCTTTAGATGTTGCAAGATTTCTCATATCGCAAGGGGATGCTTTTCGTGGACATGATGAAACTTCTAGTTCCCTCAACAAGGGTACATACAGAGAGATGGTTGACTGGTACAAAGATAAGGTTGAGATAGTGAAGGAGGCATATGAAAAAGGTTCTAAAAATTGCCAGATGTTATCTCATCATATACAGAAGGACCTTACAAAAGCTTGTGCAGAGGAAGTCACAGCTGTCATTATGGATGAGATTCGAGGTAGAAAATTCTCGGTGCTTATTGATGAGTCTCGAGATGTATCAATAAAGGAGCAAATGGCAGTGATTCTAAGGTTAGTACTCGACAGTTTCAATTTCTTGCCTAGATTTTTACCTGTATTTCTACAATTATACTAACACATAAAGAAATGTGGTGTGCAGGTTTGTGAATGATGAAGGGAAAGTGGTGGAGAGATTTCTTGGACTTCAGCATGTTGAGAGGTGTACAGCTGTTGCATTGAAAGAAGCTTTGGTTGGTATGCTTTCAAGTCACAATTTGTCAATCTCTATGCTTCGTGGGCAAGGTTATGATGGAGCTTCTAATATGAGAGGTGAATTTAATGGGGTGCAGAAATTGATTCGTGATGAAAATCCTTATGCTTTCTATGTGCATTGTTTTGCCCATCAATTGCAACTGGTGGTTGTTACCGTTTCAACTTCTAGTGCAGACATTGCAGATTTATTTAACTATGTTCCTTTAATAGTCAGCAATGTGGGTGCATCTTGTATGAGAAAGGATGTCTTGCTTGCAAAGCATCATGATGTGTTGCTAGAAAAGATTGAGAATGGTGAGATTATGTCTGGAAGAGGTTTAAACCAGGAAAGTAGCCTAGCTAGGCCTGGAGATACTAGATGGGGTTCACATCTTAAAACTTTGCTTCGGATTTTGGTGATGTGGGAGGCTATCATAGATGTCCTTGAGATAGTGAAGAAAGATTCAATTAAACCAACATGTAATGGTGGAGCTTTAGGTTTAATTTCAAAAATGGAGAGCTTTGATTTTGTGTTCATCATGCATTTGATGATAGAATTGTTGAGCATGACAGATATTTTGTCACGTGCTTTGCAAAGGAAGGATCAAGACATAGTTGAAGCAATGCATTTGATCACGGATGTGAAAGATAGCTTGCAGGATATGAGGGAGAATGGATGAGAGCCATTACTCAAAAAAGTGAAAACATTCTGTGATAAGAATGAGATTGAAGTGTCAGATATGAATAAGGAAATAAATGTTAGAGGGACATCTAGACGTAGAAAGCAAAAGGTAACAAACATGCATTACTACCATGTTGAGATTTTTCTTGTCGCCATTGACGCCATTTTGACTGAGCTGAATCATCGGTTTAGTGAAATTAGTTCAGAGTTATTAGTATGTATGGCTTCTTTTAACCCAAGGAACTCCTTCTCTAATTTTGATGTGGATAAACTTGTGAGACTGCTGAAATTTATGCTGAGGATTTTGATATTGGTGACCTTACTGTTTTGCCAACTCAACTTAGAGCCTTTGTCAACCGTGCTAGAAGAACTCAAGAATTTCTTGGATGTACTGAACTTGGAAAAGTTGCTGAAATTATGGTCAAGACTAACATGGACACATCTTATCGATTGATTTATCGTCTCATTGAGCTAACATTGATACTTCCAGTGGCAACGGCTTCAGTTGAGAGGATATTTTCAACCATGTCCATTATAAAGACAGATTTGCGTAGTAAAATGGGCGATGAATGGCTCAATGACTTGATGATATGCTATAATGAGAAGGAGATATTTAAAAACATTGATAATGAAAAGATCAAAAAGCGGTTTCAAGAGATGAAAAAATGCCGTATGTTATTGCCTAAAAATTTAGTGGTACGCTCTATTCTCTTCTAAATTCATAATTTGGAGGTCCATATTTGTTTAACTAATCAATTATGTCTATTTGTGTAGATTGCTTCTCCGGATGAATAATGGGTGTCACCGTCACGCGTCGTCTATTAGTTTCGTAATTTGGCCTTTCGGTATGGATAAACTGCATCTTTTATTTTTCATGATGTATTTTGTGATTGTCATCGTTCATCGATGTTTTGATTAAGACTACTTCAAACTATTATATTTGTCTTTTGTGGGGGGTCATAGTGGAGTTTTGTCGCTGTAGCGCTTTTGTTCAGCCCCCCCAAAAAAAATTTCCTGGATCCGCCACTGGCGTGAAGCATAATTAATGATGATTTTTACCTTGGATAACCTTAGTTATAAATTACCAGGGATGAGTTTTATTTGTCATTTTCGTTCTATAGGTGGGTCATTATTCTTTCCATGACTTGTCATTGGATAGTTAACTACAGTGTTGGTAATGTATTTTCATTCATTATTCCGAATAAACAAGCACAACATCGATCGATCCACGTATAGCTTTTGAGGCAAATTAATTAAGTTGGTCTAGTGGCTGATACTAATTAAACTCGTTTTAGTACGTTTTGGGAAATTCTTGGCTGGTGGCAGGCCTAGCCGCCAAGGGAGAGCAAGTGTGTAGCAATTAGCAGCCCAGACGCACGACGCATCATGCAAAACGAGCAAAACATGATGAGCGAGTTGAGCTAGCCGGTCGTCCGGGATACTCACCAGTGCAAGTACTCCCTAAGGTTGGGATCGCTCGGGCTTGGAGCGTCCGGATCCACCATAACCTGCGCAAATATATGCAGCAAAGTAATTATTAGATGAGAAGAATATGAGATCTATCGAACTTAATTAGCTAGCTAGTACGTAGGAGCTAGCGGTGCGTGCGAACGTGTACTCGATCAGTACGTACTCACCAGCGTGTAGAAGGTGCGCATGTCGGGGCCGCCGACCTCGACGCGCGGCTGGTCGGCGACCGCGGACGGCCTGAGCTCGCAGCCGTTGGTGACGTCCCGCGCCGCGTACGCCACCCGCAGCGCCACCCGCCGCACGAACGGGTCCACCACGTCGCCGATCACCCGCCCCAGCACCAGCGGGTCCCCCCGGTGCACGCCGCCGCTCGCCATCCCCCTTCGCCGCCGCCCACACGCACCCGATATATTAACCAAGTACAATGGTGTACAAACGGCCAGCCCGCTAGCGTGCGTTGCACCACGACGACTACCGTACTTATAGAGGAGGAGAAGAGCCTAGCTCGGCTCGGCGCCTCTCTCTATAGCTGAGCTGAGTTGCTCACGAGCAGTGCCGAGCGAGCTGTCAGGCTCCGTCAGATCCGACGACAGATGGGGCCCGGCGCCTCCCCTCCCGTCCCGTCCGGTCCAGTCCGATGGCTGCTGTCGCCACCCCGGCCGGCCCGGCCTGATGGAGTGGGGGAATCGATGGAATGGCCGGCCGGGCATTCCGCTTTGGTGAGGCGAGAAGAAGAGACGTGTGTTTGGGAAAGGGTGAGTGGATGGGTCAAATGGTCTTCTATCCTTCCTGTTGTTTGCTAGCTCGTCTGGGAAAGGAGAAGGTAAGTGCACGAGAAGAGCAGAGGCCGGAAAGGGAAGGTTGGGTTGTTTTGGAATTCGCTCCAGCTTATCATTTTCTGCTACACTAACTAGCTTTTAAATAATATATTTTTTAAGATAAGATCTATAGTTAAATTGTAATATACACTATACTGAGTTCAGCTATACCAGCCAAAATAATATGTGATTATTTTTCTATATATATTGTCTCTCACAAACAAGTAGAATTCAAAAATCATAAGCTAAAAGATAAAAACACAGCAAAAAAACCCACCCAATACACGAGAGAAGAGTAGCGTAGATAACAGAACAAACTAGTTGGAGGAGAATTATACAAGGCTATTGCTAATGTGTAACAACACGGAAACCACTGGCGGAGCCATATTGATGCATGCGGGGTGCAGTTGCACCTCTAAATTTTTTGTGCAAAAACTGATATATACCCTATATAATATACAAAATATACACTACATATACTAACATACTTCTAGCAGCACATTAGGCCTAATAGGCAACAAGTCAAGCTTATTAGCTTAAATGCCCATGCTATCCCCACTTCCTCAGTCGATCGGCCACCTCCATTGGAGCTTCTCCAATCGGCCAAATCATTTAGGCTTCTACCTTAGTGCAGCAGCCGAGCTCAAGCTCAGGCACGCGGCTCTGCTCACGTGTAGCTCATCGCTGCCGCTGCCAGCGACCACCAGGCACCAGAGAGGAAAAGTAAAGCAAAGAATTTATTGAGCCAAGTCTCGACCCTTTGCTTTCCAATTCGTAGATACATTGTTTTGATTTTTCTCATCCACATTGCTCCGATTTAACTGTGAAACAACGATAGATCC
The DNA here is from genome assembly GCA_017311315.1 of Dendrocalamus latiflorus. NCBI lineage: Eukaryota > Viridiplantae > Streptophyta > Magnoliopsida > Poales > Poaceae > Dendrocalamus > Dendrocalamus latiflorus. The sequence goes on along the minus strand of CM029666.1, from coordinate 6,920,129 downwards.
ATGGCAACGTTAGCGTCGAAGCTAGTACAGCTGCAATCCAAGGTGTGTGAGGCGAGGAGGTTGGCAGCCAAGCATGGACGCGCGTACCACAAAACGCTTATCGAGAGGAACGAGCAGTACGTCATCGACTAGTCCACCATTGGGAAATGACAGGAGCTCTCCAAGCAGCTCTTCTACACCTGCCTCACCAGGTCCCCTACGCTCCTGACTTGTTGTGTCTTGTTTTTTACCGCCCAGTTTTTCTATGCACCTGAGTTCTTGATGTCAATTAGCTTCTTTGAATCTTGAATGTTGGTAGATCATTTCCTAATGTTCATGTGTCAACTAGCTCCGCTAGGATGGTTTTCATGATAGTCATATATTGTTGTATATAGATTGGTTTGGGGCACTAGAAAGTAAACTGCTACTTTTTTGCCTTTAGGTTTAAAAAGATGATCTCAAGAATCAAAATCCAAAAAGGAGTTGCAGGAGTTATGATCAATCCTAACAAGCTAAGAAATAATATAGATGAATAATATTTAAATAATTACTTAGTTATCTACCTTAAACTTCTGTACTATATCGTTTGAACTTATTTTAGAATATATATGTCTTAAGTTTGTATCCCATCATTTAAATTCTGAATCCGCCACCGACGAAAACATGCAAGTTACATATCCCACCCTATACATGAGCGGGGTGTTTCCGCGCCGGAGAGCCGCGCCACGTCCGCCCCCTGCGCTCGGTCGCCCGCCACGTGTTGCCCAAATTTCTGTACGGTCGGGGGAGGCATTTTCCCTGTATTTTTGGAAATTACGTAAAGGTCCCTTTTCCTCGCGAAAAGGTCCCTGGCAGTTTTGTTTTTTTCTAAAAACACCCCTTCGCTTCACCGAAATTTCGTATCCTTCGTAGGATAGCGCCCCGCGGTTTTCTAAATTACGTACGGGTCCTCGTTTAGTTACGTACAGGTCCTTTATTCTCGCAAATAAAGTCCCTGCCAGTTTTATTTTTTAAAAAACACCCCTTCACTTCACCGAAATTTTGTATCCTTTGCAGGATAGCGCTCCGCAGTTTCCTAAATTACGTACGGGTCCTCGATTAGTTGCGTACAGGTCCTCGATTTTTTACGAAAAAAACCTTTTGCTTTTCCGAAAATACGCATGTGTCCTCGATTTTTTTAAAAAAGCTTCTCACGAATTTTCGCCTCTTTTACTTCGGCCCATACGGTATCTGGCGTGGCGTGGTGTCACGCCTACGTGGCTAGTAAATACCACAGCAGGATAATTTCTTAAAGATAGAGCGACCGCACACGTATATTAATAACATGTTTATCGGGTGTTTCATGAAGGCAGATAAACTAGTGCAAGTTTCTACCATTGCATCGATTTGACGAGTCTACATGCCTCTCTAGCTTTGTCAGCATGCAAGAGCACTGGAAGCAAATTTCGAGATTAAAAAAAAAACTACTTGATGAGAAAGAAGACCAAGAAGGAAATCGCACCACGCATGATGCATCTCGCATGTGACGGAAAAACTGAAAAAGAAAAGAAAGAAAGAAAGAAAGAAAGGGAGGACTCAGCTGGAGCTGGCTTTTCCTGTGCGACGAGACAGTCAATTGGTGCATGCGGTGTGGGAGGGGTAGGGCGTCATGTCCCTGTAACTCGCTGTCCTTTTTTCAGCCACCCGTACCTCCAGTCCCCATCATCACCCCCTCCGCTGTCGAGTTCCCATTGGGTATTGGCTGCCACCGAGACACTCTCTCCCCCCTGGACCTGGCGTCCATGTAAACGATTAATCGCCGTCGATCCCACTGTGCCGCGGTTGCGCAGGTTCAGAACCCAGGATCGTGCTATTTTGGATTTGCTGCCTGCAGTTTTTGATTTTTATTTTATAGTAACTAGTTTTAAACGATATATTTTTATAAGACAAAGTTTATAAAATAATTATAATAGATATTGTACCAACTTTAACTATATCGATCAAAATTATATGCGATTTGTCTCTCTCGTCGTACTTTTTTTCGTGAACAGCTATATGATCAGGTATGACGAGTAGAGAGGGATGAATAGGAGCCAAAATTCTATTCGAGACTTTTTAAAATCTTTTTATTTGAGCAAAAGCAAAACTCTTTATTCTAGTAGCTATTGAAGCTATAAAGATCAGAGACAAACAATCATAAGGAAAGATATAATCAAAACGGAACAAAATATGATTTGACAACCCTGGTGGTCTAACCTCCATGAAGGGGTGGTTTGACCTCTAGGCCAGTCAAATCTCTGTGTTCAATGGTGGTCTGACCGCTATGAACAGTAAAATCATGGGTTGCTATAGGAACCCTGGTTAGACCTCTGCTACAGTGCCAGCCAGTTCACTGCTACAGTGATTTCAGGATGAACAATATTTTCAGTCCTATTTTAGACCCAAAAATCTATGTAACTTTTGATCGGTTGATCCAAATGACTTAAAACTTTGCATACACCTTCTTTAGGATGTCAGGAACCTATTTCCATTAACAATTAAGAAAATCATTGCCAAAGTTTTGACATTTTCCTATTCGAAGGAAAGGTGCACCAAAACAGATCAAAAGAAAGAAATCTCAATCTGCTCTTACTTGTAAGTTCTTGATGATCTAAATTATCTTAGATAGGTTCTCACAAGTTACAATAAGTTAGATCATAGCACGAACTCAAGCCAAAATGCCCACAACACCAAAACTCCAAAATCACCCCTTCTTGAGCTAAAATCAGGCAAACACAAGAACTTACAAATACAAGTGCTTAGATGGATGAAATCTAAGTCTCCAAGACACATCTTCATCACTTACACATTCTTGGTACACAACAAGATCAAGAGGAGAAGATAAAACACCAAAAAAACCAAGCTAACTCAAGATTTCATCACTTCAGCACAAGAGAGAAATATTTGGACGGATTTTAATCTCAATTGATACTTGAAAATAAATGTTTACATCCACTCGCTAGCCACACATAAAGCCTAAGGATGATAAAAAACTCAGCCACAAGAGCCTCTCACATCTCCGACAATGTTCTATCCAAGAATCCTAACTCCTCTCTCTACTTGGCATGGATAGCTTAATCCCTAAACCACCCTCTCCACCCTTGGAGGTATATGAGAAACCCTAACTAACCCCTCTAGTTGGGTTTCATCCACTTATATGGGCTAACCCATTAACCCAACATAATTTCGGATTTTACACTTACACAAGCACGCCTCTCAAAGTGCACGCACCCATTAACTCAGTAGTGAATCAACACTTGATCCACTTCACATTTTCAGCACAACTAAGACCTAAACCACTTAGGCCATGGCGTGGTATTACACACCTCCACTTTTCCAGTATTAAGTAGATTATCAAAATGCCCCTCTACCGCTTTCCACGAAGTTTCCCACTTCCTTTGCCACGAAGCATCGCCTATACTTCATCATCTGCCATGTGGCCCCAATGATTTACCGCCAAGTCTCTCACGTGTTTGGATCCCATTGAACCATCCTTGCTTGCAAACGACGCAAGTCACTTAGCGCACCATATGCTTCTTCTAGCGCATGATGGCACCCAACTTTCTTGACTACACGGGACCTTGGCTCCTCTCTGAACCTAGTCCTGGTCATCTTGCCGTTGCCCATCATATCCACCACCAGTAGTTCCCATTCTGGTTCCTCGTCATCCCAGCTTGTAATCACTCCGCAAGCCTCGGTCATCTTCGATGGCTCCTTGATCGTCTGGACATCGGCTTCTCCCGAGCGTAGTCCTGATCCCTTGATCGCTTTGGATCTAAGCTCTCCCAGCTTAGTCTTGGTCCCGTCCGCCTCACCATGACGTAGCTCCGGAGTCCTACAACCAACAACAACAAGCAAATCGTTACATAGCACCGCACAATACACAAAGTCATCAATTGACACAATTAATCCATGCAATGCACTATGCAAAATATATGCAACCAAATCACCAATCTTAAACCTAGGACTAAATAATAAACCCATATGCACACAAGTAATGACCCAAGTCATCATCTTGTGACTCAAAAATCCCAAAACTCAAACCTGGCCAAAGATCCCTGTCAAGCTGATCTGACCACTTGCTCTCAGCGGTCACCGTTGACCCCAAGCGGTTGAATCGCTGCCATGCACTTGACTGTCCATCAGTAAACCAATGTATGGATACACGCCATGACTTACACTTGCACGGATTCGCGCCGTGACTAACACCCAAAACACAGAACCAATAGAATAGACTTCACTGGGGCTGGTTTGACCATGGTACACATGCTAGTCAGACCGGCCAAACAACTGCCGATCAGATCGCTTGGTCCCAGCGGTCAGACCACCTAGGCCGGTAGGTCTGACCGATTTTCCAACACACCACCAACTCAATTCATAAAATCAAAAGTTCAAAATCAAGCAATGAAATTAATACACGGTCAATGTCAAATACTTATAACTGACATGGGGTTACCACCACATGGTCCTTCAACAGCTAAAATTCAAAAGCCATAAACCAAAAACCATGATATAAAAGAACCCACTCGTTCATATCGTTTTTTAGCTTTGGCTTTTGTTACTACTAATAATAAAGTCATAAACCGTATCTCAAAAGAACGTCTCCAAAGTTTTGTTGGTGCTCAATGCATATATTTTTCAGTAGTCTTGTTTGTTACATTTTTTCGGGGTCATATAAATCATTCATGCTATTAACCTGGTACTTCTGTTTTGCGTTGCCGTAGGGGTACCTAAAGTCACTTTTCCTGTTGACGATACGATGGAGCCAGCTATGGGGGCATATTGAGCATCCTTTGAGTACTTTAAAAAAGTTAGGATTTCAATCTGGTATTTTGCATAATGTTACCTAGAGGGTATTTAATGCCTGTGCTTCTGTGTGCAAATATGGTGCCCACGTTGCAGGCTTGCAGATTGCACGGTGAGTGAGAGGGAGGGAGAGCGATTGTACTCTGAGTGAAACAGAACCATACCTGCAATGCATTTACAGGCTTTAATTAATTGCATGCAGCCTCCTGAACTGTAGCACTAGTACGCAACGTAGCAGAATCTGAATTACTACATAGTGGAAGCGTCACATCCGTTCTGCAGTGCCCAAAGGCTAGCAAGCTGCAGCAGTCTCTGCAGCTACTGCGAGCTGAGCATCGTCAGTCTGTGGCTAGCTTTCGACTGACAAGCTTGCTTAGGGCTAGGAAAGAAGCCAAGAAGCGACATCGGTATTGTCCTGTGCAATGCGATCGAGGAGAAAAATCCGTGCGCGCGCGGGGATGAATCGAGAGGCGCATCAGGCCGGTGTCGAATGCGAGCAAGCAGCTGGCACGGCCAAAATGGTTACGTGCCATGCAGCATGTAGGCATTCGATCATGCATGCAGGAGAGCCACACGCCACCAGCAAGCGTGTTGTCCATGAGAAACTACGGTTTAATTGGGTTGAGAATTGAGTCAATTAAGCATATCTTTGATTCAAAATCGATCCAACGGGGTTTTATGCGACTACTTGTAAATATTCCTCTTAAGATGCACAGTATCTATAAAAAAATGTTTACAAGTACTGGCTATCTTACATGCATTTAAAGTGTCCACACCTTGCGCATACTTTTTTTTAACCATTCACTACTTATCGAGCAATTTTTATTATTTTATTTATTTTTATTAATAACCTCTTGTCCAATTTATTTTCAAATATGACCCCACACCATAGGTTAAATCTAGCTATGTGCAAAAATTAACCCTTTTTGCCACGCCGCTGGTCGTGACGTGGCAAAACAACACTGCCACGCTAGTCAATGTAGCATGGCAGGACTTGGTCACACCAGAATGACTAGCGTGGCAGTGTTGTTTCGTCCTGCCACGATCATCGATGTGGTCAAAAGGGTCAGATTTAGAAATAAGTTGGACGAATGTCATCAATACAAATAAAATAAAGGGAATTTGGTGTTTCTGCCCTTGTTCTCGACTGCAAATGTGATTTTACCCCTACTTTTTTAACTTTGTGATTTTGCCCTCGCAATTTTGAAATGAAGACTTCGTTTACCCCTGTTTTGTGAGACCGTTAAGACTGGAGGATTAAATGGTAAAAAAAGATGCCCACGCGAAAAGACAAGGATGCCCCCACTCCCTCTCGCCTCTCCGCCCCCACTCCCTCTCGCGTCTCCGCCCCCCTCGGCCCCTCCGCCGCGAATGCCCCCACTCTCGCCTCTCCGCCCCCACTCCCTCTCGCGTCTCCGCCCCCCTCGGCCCCTCCGTCGCTCCACCTTGCACTGGGACGCCGCCGCCTCCTTCTTCGCCCCGCCCCTCCGTCCCCCACCAGGCTGCCGGCCTCCTCCGCCCCCACCAGGCCGCCGGCCTCCTCCTCCGCCCCCAGATCCGCCGCCTCCTCTTCCTCCTCCTCTGCCCCCACTAGGCTGTCGGCCTCCTCCTCTACCCCCCAGATCCGCCGCCTCCTCTTCCTCCTCCTCCGCCCCCACCAGGCCGCCGACCTCCTCCTCCGCCCCCAGATCCGCCGCCGACTCTTTCTCCTCCTCCGCCCCCACCCGGCCGTCGGCCTCCTCCTCCGCCCCCACCCGTCCGCCAGCCTCCTTCTCCTCCTTCATCCGCCTTAACCTTCAGCGCCTCCGCCCTCCGCCGCTCCACCCTGCACTGGGACGCCGCCGCCTCCATCTTAGCCCCGCCCTTCCGCTCCCGCCGCTGCCGCGTGCCCCCTCCGGCAGCGGCTTTGCCCGTGAAGTCCCGCGCTCACGCTGGCCTCCCTCTCTCTGCTCCCGGTCGACGACAGCGCCCTGGCCTCGCCGCCGCCTCGCCGCCACCGTCCTCCAGATCGAGCCGCCGCCCTGCCACCGCCCCCACCCGCCGAGACACCGGATCCAGCCGCCATCCTCCATAGCTCTGTTGGTAATGGTAGCAATGGTTGCTTGTGACTTGTGAAATTTCCATCATACACATTATTGTATTGCAGTTTAATGCTCCAAGGTCTGGAGCACATGCTATAACATTGTGGTTTATCTACGTTAAATATGTCCTTTTGGCTTGTTAGAATTATACCAAGTGAACTTGTTAAGAGCAAGGTTTACCAAAAGTTTGTCATCCCAGAACAAAAATGTGAAACTGTCAATTTGATTATGTGTAACATCCTGGGAAATATAAATAATAAGTTATGGAGTTTTGGATTATTTTATTTGCTTTTTATTTAAACTTGGAGTTTATTGGCTTTTTGTAAATATAAATGAATTGCAAAAATAAAAAGAGAGGGAAGAAACCACGCATAAAATGATAAAACATACACATCAAATAAGAATCTGAAAAGATGATCCAGAAAGGAATGGGGAAAATTTTGGTTTAAACATAAAGCCCTCATTTTTAAATAATGGCATGAATAACAAGGGAAGCAAATAAATTAAATACCAACAATAGTTAAAAATATTTTTGTTAAGTCCAGAATGTCCTCAGGAACTTCTGTGAATTTTCCTGAAATGTTTGGAAGTAATTTCAGATTTTTCTGAGATTTATTCAATTAGCTGCGCATTTCTGAAAATCCTGAAAAATAAAAAAAATGAAAAATCACCCTCCTTCTCCCCTCGGGCCCACACCTGGCCGGCCCGATGCGCGACGCGTCGCCCGCGCCCTCCATCGTGCGGCCCAGCTTCCGCGGGCACAGCGCGCGCCGCTGCCATGCGGACCCGCATCCCGCCCGCGCCTCTCCTCTCACTGCGCGGTGGACCCGCCCGCGCTCGCTCCCTCGCGCCTCTCCTCGCTGACAGCGGCCCCGCCTCCGCTCGCTCTCCCTCGCCCTCTGCCGTTGGACCCGATCCCGCGTGAGCCCCACACGCCAGGCCTCCCTCTCCCTCTGGCCGGTGGCCCTCATGCCCGCGCGCTCTTCTTCCTCCTCTGGCCTCTCTTCTCCACGCGCCCGCTTCGCCATTTCTCCTCGCGCTCGCGCTCTGCCGCAGCGAATCCTTCACCTCGCGGGCAAATTAAAAAGTACGGTTACAGGAGGGGGGACTCACCTCTCCCGCCATCTCTCTCCTACGAAATCTCGATGAAGATCTCGTCCACTCCCCCTCGCCGGCATGAACAGCGGAGGGCCGAATGTGGACCTCGCCGTACGAGCCCTCTCCGGCTATAAAAGCCCCTCCTGTGAGCCGCATTGGCACCGCAAAGCCTTCCTCCTCCCTCCCCTGGCCGCAAGTTAGCCGTAGTGCCCTGAATCGCCGCCGGCTCACTCTTTCTTCCCGAGCTCCGGCGCCACCCTCCCCGTCGATTCCGGCCGCCCCGAAGCCAAACCGAACTCCTGAAGCTTCGTGGGAGCGCGGTGAAGCTGACCCCGGCCTTCCCCGCACCTCCCGAAGCCCGTAGCTCGCCGTCACCGGAGCTCCCACCCGAGCCTCCGCCGTCGCTCGTCGCCAGCCCTCTCCGGCCACCATCACCCTCGGCCGTCCACACCAGAAGCATCGCCATCTCGTGGAGGTTGTATTCCACGCAGCCTCGGAGCCTCCCGACTACCGCACGCCGCCGCCCACCGCCGCCCCGACTCCTCTGCCGGCCGCCTCCGAGAGCCACCTCAAAAGGGTGAGTTACCCTTATGGGGTAGGCAAAGCCTCCCCGCCCACTTGGTTACCTCCGCTCGCTCTTTCCCTCCCCCGCTCCCGCGGCGCGCGTTCGAGCCCTCGGCTCCGCGCCTGCGGTCGAGCGATTTCTTTTAAAATGCCTCGCTGACAACTGGGCCCCGCTCGTCAGCCGCTGCGGGACCGCAGGCCCACTGACAGCCGGACCCCACCCGTCAGTGTCTAGCGCACGCCGACATGTGGACCCCACTGGTCAGAGACTCGGGATTAAACAAAATAATAAAAAGATAAAAATATTAAAATAACCAGTGGGTCTCACCTGTCAGATAGTTTGTATTTTCTGGAATTAATTAAACCTGAGAACTTCAAATAATCATAACTTTTTCATTTTAACTCCAAATTGGATGAGACAAATTTCTAAATTCATCTAAAATCAAGATCTGTCCAATGGAAATGAAATCATGAATTTTAGAGCTCATTAGAATTTAGTAATATTTACTGTGGTTTGCGTAATTAAATTAAAAGGCTAAAATGCAAATTAAGGGAAGTAATAAAAGAAATCTATTTTTAAATGTTCAAATTTAAAGACTACCAATAATTATAATTAAAATCTATGCCCGTATTTGACATGCCTCCATTACATAAATTTTAGCCGTAGGTTTTGCTAGTTAGTAAATATTGAAATACAACTTTGTACAGCAAGCCTTGTTAGACAGATACGTTTATATTAAAAACTAGTAACAACTAAAATGTAGAGCCTTACTAAGCGAATATATATATAAGCATCTATAAGTATATGGAAGTAAGCAGTTAGAGAAATGTGGATAGCATGTATGCGTCCCATTAACAATCATACTAGTGCAATTTTTATACACCTTAGACCCTATTGAAAATATAAACCCTATCATTAGCATACTGCCAACCATAAAATCTTAAGTAGCAGCTAAAGTAGGAGCAAGCTAATAATAGTGCAATTAATTAGGTCTTAACACTAGCTTTGGTACATGGTACATAATAAACATTAAGTGCAATGGTATATAAAGCAAGTTGGGATTCGTACCAATGGATCCTAATCAGAATTAAACTTAAACTAACGATAAACGAAGATACATAAAACATGGTAATGGGATTATTGAAGATTTATAGAATAAGTACAAATCTCATCCATCAGTCCAGTTTGCCCTTACCATAACCTGAGTTGCAAGGAATGCATACCCAAAAGATAAAATTTGGACACTAAACTCCTGCACCAAGTCCATAGGTCCATCCTAACTCATGAAACCTCCTTAATAAATATAAAAATAATGAAAGAAGCTATTAATAAAAGGTCAAGACATCATTCTCTGCCACCAGCCTTGCCTCAAATTACCCAAATCACCCAATAACTCATAATAATACAAAAGTTGAATTTACTTGGAGTTATTTGGATCTTATGAGTTATTTGCTTTCTTTTTGGATTCAGTCGTTTGTCGCGTAATTAGAAACTGAAGTTTGAAGATTCCACGGATCAGGCGTGATCAAGAGCGAATCGAAGGTTAAGCCCTAGAAGCACCAGAGAATCCGGATCCCGACCACTGTGCCCAAGGCGAGTCAATACTTTGATCATGTTGAACCTACATTTTTTCAAAATTATTTTGGTTTAAATTATCAACTTGCATGCTGTTATTTTATATGCAAATACATGTTTAATTTAAGATTATAGTTATATGCCCATTGCTTGCTTTGAATGATATTACACCTTCTTTGGGATATTTGAATGTGTGAACCTTGTCGCCCTAACAAAATTATAGTAGTAACCTTTCAAAAATAAGTCCCTAATTATATGCCATGCTTAGTATTGTTTAAGAATACGGGGCAAGAAATTGTCCCAAACATCACTTTTAATCATGAGAAATTGATTTGGGAAGTCATGATAGGAATGACTGGTATATGTTGGTATAATTACTTTATGTTCCCAAAAACCCCGACATTGCTAAATACCTGGATGGATGGTTTGGGGGCTGGTATGTGGTGCAGTGATTGCACAAAAGATAGTATGTGGTGCAGTGATTGCATAAAAGATGGTATGTGGTGCAGTGATTGCACAAAAGGTGGAATGTGGTAGAACCATCCAGGTAACCCTAAGGACTGAATCTTGTCATGTCACCCCGTGTATGACAAGCACAACCGCAAGCTGGCAAAGTGTAGGCAGGGTTTACTAATTTGTGTGGCTCTAAGGTGGTTACGTGAAGGTATGACCACGAGCAAAGGGATGGATGGTCGCATCCCCGCCTTTGCCCGTGATGGCTCACGTGGGACCCTTCCCGAGGGATGGTCGTATCCTACGGAAGATAGACCTTAGCGGGCGTAACCACAGTAGGACTATGCATTGTAACAATCCTGTGATAGTCTACTCAACCGCATGGCTAAGGAATCATGTGGGGCAACGGGTGAATTTATCTCTTGTGGGTAAAGTGTGCAAAACTCTGCAGAGTCAAAACTATTCGAATAGCCGTGCCCACGGTCAAGGGCAGACATGGGAACTTAACTAGATATAGTTCTGTTTACAAAAATAATGAAAAATGGGAATGGAAAAGTGGAAGGGCAGAGGAAAGCCCTGATTTGAGTTGTCCTGGGTGTCGTCCCAGTGGTAAGTTAAGCGGCTATAACGCTGAAAAATGTCATACGGTGTGATGCCGTAGGTATGGAGAAATTATGGTGATATTAGGCATATGGTGTGATGCCATATGTATGGAAATTCATATTAATATTCCTTGAACATTATGTTTTTGCTCAAAACTGCTAGGTCTCAGGAAATTTTATGTATTATATTTCAAATAGTGGCATTCCTATTCTTACAAAATAAAATATGGGTGGAATAAACAGGGTCGCGAGTAAAAGAGAGGAATGTTTGTAGAGTACCTATAAAGGCATTGGTGGATTCATGTCGATCTTGAATAGGAAATGATAGTGTGGGTTTTGGAGGAAATAAATTGGTGAAGTCTAGCTAAATGATAGGCTAGATAGAGGATTTAAATGAGTTTTGGAGATTTAGGAATTGCACAGATAGATATTGGATTATGACACTGATAAATAAGTTCTTGGGAGATGTCAATATTAGAATTAATAGATTCAGTTACTAGATGAATCAAATGAATTTTTGAGGATTTGGTGGAATAATACAAGTATTGGATTATAATTCTTGATTAATGATATTCTTGGTGGATATATAATAGTGATTGTTAATCCTTGGAAGATGTTGTCAATATAGGGAATTAATAGGAGTTGATCAATTACTAGAGGGACGAATTAAATTTCTGAGAAGATTAGAGGAGTCATGATAATTAGTGGATTATAATCTTGGTAAATTGAAATTTTGGTGGAGGCATATCTAAGGATTAGCTAGTGATAGATAATGGAAAAATGAGATGGATTATTGGATTATGGGTTGAAATCAATGACAAAAAGGATTGAATACAAATGATATCGATGGATTTGAAAGTAATTATGTTAGAGAATCATTAGAGTTCAGAGGTAAGGGGCTGATGAATAATAATGACAGGATTGGATTATTAATAATTCAAAGTACAAAGTATGATCGGTGGATTAAATAAATGATGATACTTACTGTTTGGAGTTTTAGACAGCAATCAATAAATAGAGTACATTCTCGGTGGATTAAGTCGATTTTGGTAATTGTAGTGTGGAGTTAGGTAGTAATAATAAAACTTTGATTAATTAAGAATAATAATGCCGCTAAAAGCAAATTTTTGGCAAATAAAATAACCCGAGCCTTTCCTTTGTTATGCCATGCATACTATTTATTTGCATTCTGTGTATTGGCTCGCGGAGCACGGGGTCGGAGTGGTCACGCTCGCTTTTGCGACAAAAATTCAGAATCAAGGATCAAGTCACCTCGCCTCGGCAACAAGATTGGACAAACTGGCAGAAAAGATGAAGATGTCAGGAATTAGGTCGCGTACCTCCAGTTGGCTGCCTGTGGGAATGTCCTGAAGGTCCCACCTGTGTGCTTCGTTCTTCCGCTGCTGCAACTTTCTGAATTTCGGCCTAATCGGCCCATGAGTAAGTTTATTATTTTAATTATGCTTCCGCATGGTATGTAAATTTGATGTCCATTACTGTAACTGTGTGCACTATCTACTGATCCAGGGAATAGTGCAACTAAACACAGTAGATTCCGGATTATAAAATCTGGGTCTGACATTATGCGTAAGTAATTTCTGTTGCAATGCCTATGCCTAGTGCTGCTTCATTTTGTATCATATCTTTTGGACTTAATAATCTATCTAAATTGTGTATGTTAAAATCTATCTAAGTAATGCGTGCAGCTCTCAAGTTAGACAAGTTCTAAATTCAAGATGGCACATGTATAGGTACTATGTCCCTGCTGCCTTTTCCACTAACAGCATATGGATGCTCTCCTGGGTTGACTATCTGGTTTTTGGAGCAGTCATTTGCTGTCTGCCGAACCACCAAAATATAGCCTTTTCAATATAAAAAAGAACATTTAATGGTTCTACATTTAATGGTTGAATGTGATGTTTGCAAAGTTTGACAAATTTTGTCCAGATTTATATTAATAAAATGAATGCATAAAGTTGTGTCTAATTCTGTTGACAACATCCCTACCAAATATGTCAAAACTTCAATTTTGAAATAGGGATAAAATCACAAATTTCTCTAACAAAACAGGGGTAAAATCACATGGGCAAACTTGTCTATTCGTGCAAAGTTAGCACCGTTAACTAGCTTTAACGGAATAGGGGCAGACTCTCCCTTCAGTTCAAAACACAGGGGTAAAATCATAAAGTTTAAAAAATGAGGGCAAAATCACCATTTCGCTTGAAAACGAGGGCATGAACGCTTAAGCCCCTAAAATAAAAGGGTTAAATAATAATTAAAAATTTCCTACTTATCTCATGTGCAACCATCTGCTTTTTGATTTTTATATAGTGTTGGCAGGGATTGACCATTTTACCTTTAGTGCCATCAGTAAAACATACATACAAAACACATGTTTTAGAGTCATCCAACTGTCTAAAAAATAGCTACATCAGCAAATATGTTAGTAACGAGGGCTGAATAATTCATTAAATATGGCTTTAATACATCATTAAGGCCATAAACTATTGTGGTCATAAATCACCTGGAACAACACAACCCGAGTGCCCTTGGTCGAGGATTATTGCTCATGTAATCTACCAACCACTGCTCGGAGATTTTATGACCCGATAACTATGCTTAATCCCAGTTAGCCCCCATGCATTGAAATAGATCACATGCGTGTCTATCCCCAATAATCGCACGGTGATTCAGCCCTGTATCTCCGGCAACAACCGCCTCACGGTCATTTCTACGATCTTCTCCCACTATCAAATAACCAAATGACAGTTATTTCTAGATCTCTCTCGCTGATAACAACCACTTACTCAGTCAAACATAAGGGATCGACAAGATGCTTGTTCGTGTGGACAACTAACACCTCTTCGGTGCTATTTAAGCCTTACGAGAGAAGACGAACGAGGGATGAATCAATAGATCAAAAGAGATCGCTCGATCAAGCAATAGACAACAAAGACAAGAAATAGCCAAGTTAGAGTTAGTATCATCCCTTTGTAATCGCTCTACGAGAGCAGGATGTAATCCCAATATAGTAATAAAGATAGTTTTCTTTATCCTCTTTAATCCTCCTGAGAGGCTCGGTTTCCCCTACATTTTTGTAATATCGATGATTTGATTGTGGACAGCTGGCGCTTTCCATGGGGAAGAAGTGTCGAGCACATTGAGGTTCTCATCAACATCATCATTCTTCCCTATTTTTGTCAACATCGCATATACAATCATGGCTGGAATCTGGGATGAGGAGAATTGGTTTGGTTTGGCATACTACTTCGATCTCGACCTAGGCACATGTATCCGCCCCATGGAACACTATGCCTCTTAGTCATTGTCCTCTATCCTAGGGTCACCCGTCCTTGTGCTGAGCGAGGTCGACTAGATGGAATAAGACACACCACCCCTGTCATCAATGCTTCCTAGGGAGTCAGGCATCCAACCTTGTTGGAGTGCCCAGACACCATGACAAGTTTGGCACACTTGACTAAAAAATATGGCTCCAAAAATGCGATGTCATGATCCAAGGGACAGAATACTCTTAAGTCAATCCTAGGTGAGTTCATTGAGAGATTCCTGCTAGAAGCATGAGATTAACATAATCGGTGATGCCATTGTAAATGTTGTGCATGACCCTCCATTGTAAATGCTGTGCAAGACCATTCACGACAGGTCCCCCAATGATCCATTGATTGGCATGGTAGGAACTCTCCAATGTCACATGAAGGAACCAGAAATGATGAATTTGGTGGACATCGACCACCTAATCTACATACTCCTCCCCTCCGCGTTTACTAAGTTACGTGGAGCGAGCAGAGAGCTCAGGGTGAAACTCAGGCCATCGTATTCCTTCTACCAATAGGAACGCTCTAAGACCTTTGTTAATTGTTTACAACCAACAACGTGTCTATGATATTCTTAACAGTCCGGACCCTGCTCTGGCAAAAATCCTGGGATATACCCAAGTTGCAAGTCAGTTATCAGAGATCCTCTAGCGAACCATGAAGCACAATGAGATGTATCGGGAGCAAAGGTAGTCGCAGAGTGTGCATTCCTTACATGGCAGAAGCCAACAGGGTTAGACCAACAATCATCCATCAACAGGTGCAAGACCCACTCAAAGGTTTGTGAAGGAAGCCAATAGGGAAGAAGGCTCTTCGACAATGAAGCAACCCCCCTCATCATAAGGGACAAAATCGGTGACACGATCCAGGTGATCTACACCATCATCTGAACTGAACATCTAGTCAGAGACACCATACAAGTGTCCATGACCGGGTTGGGGTATCAACTCCCCATTATGACTACCCGAGGATGGCTCCTTTCCAGAGAAGGTGCCATGATTTAAATCCCGAGTTATCGAGTTTTCTCGACAAGCCTCTAGGCAATACTCTAGCCAGATAGGTTTCAACCAACTAATCTTGAGAAATTAGATGGGAAGCAGAGCCCATTGGAATTCTTACAGATTTATATGACTACAATCAGGGCTACGGGAGGCAATGACAATGTGATGGCAAACTATTTGCCAACTTTTTTCAAGGGTTTTGCCCGATGTGTTTGCTTAATCAACTGACACTTGGGAACAACACTGTGATTTGTTGATCGTCAACTTCTAGGGTACATGTAATCGACCCAAAAAGGAAGATGACCTTCACTAGATCCGATAAGAACCCAACACCGTTCGCCTTTGTCTCAATAGTTGGCTAATTGTTTTATGACATTTAGTACTTTATGATATATGCTTCACTTGATGGCTAAATTTTTACTATTACTGTCATTGGTCAATCTTGTGCCCTGTCTGAATAGTTGGTTAAATTGTTTTATGACCTTTACAACTTCATGATATATGCTGCACTTGTTAGCTACAAGAGCTATTTAGAATGGCATGTTACTGTTTCAAAGGGACCTTGTAATAATAATATATGCCACATAGACCTTCAATGGGCATGAAGCAAGTAACACATTCTAGTGTATTCGGTTCAATGAACTTGATACACTGGTTTGTGTCACTTGCTTCATAGAACTTTGTTTAGGCCCATAACTCACTGCAGTTAGTTTTTTCTTAGAAGAGAGATGGCGTCCACACAGTCGTCGTCGTCTTCATCTGGGTCTCACACTCCCAAGATTGGGATAACTAAGCGTGGTCGAAGAGTATTGAAAAGACCAGAGGGCCGAATGACCACCACGGTGGTCTCTCCAGATTGGGTCCCTCTGCAACCGAACAAAGCACCATAGCATGCTGAAAAGATTTGGCAAAGGATCAGAAAGATCAGCTATGGGAGGAAATTACAAATTTGTTCAATATCCCAGCAGAAGTACAGGGACTCATGCAACGGCACGCACTCCTCACAATGGGAAAAGCATAGAAGAATTTTAAGAGCACTCTTGTCACGCAGTACGTGGCCAAGGATCTCACTCCCTTCATAAGGTATCCTTTCGTGTCGCTGAAAACATGGGACGCCTTTGTGCAGACGAATACAACGACCGAATTTGAACAACAAAGTGCGGCGCACAAGGCTCTCCAGTAATAAAACACTCACCCTCACAGACTCGGCACCGCTGGGTACGCGGGTAAAATCCCGCATTGGAGGATGTAGGACGAGGTCGCAATCCGATCAGAGGCCTCCCCGCCATTTGCTGGGATCGCAAACGAGCGCGCTCAAAACTGGTTAAGAGCGAGGTCATCAACCATGTCTTTGGGTGTCTCTTTCAAACACTCCACAGATGAGGAAGTGTCCCAACACCTGGTAAGATATGTTAAACTACATAGTTGTTAATACCTCTTGAACTTCATGGGTTCAAAAATAACATGATTGCCTCTTGAAGCAATCATTGACTACCGAATCTTCTCGAGGCTCCTTTCACAAATACAGGGAGAGAGATGTACTATCATAGGCCTTGGGAAACAAGGAGCACCCAGGTCGCACACGAGGCTTGGGGGTTCACGTATCTTGGAGGCACAGATTTCCAAATGACTCCGAGACATACAAGAGTAGGAAGAGATCCAAGGCCTACCGCAATGAACAAATAAAATAGGAGCTTCATGCTCAACTTCAGGAACAACTATCTGTCTCACTTCAAGAGCAGACTGCCTCACTTCGAGGAAAGATAAATTCATTGATGGAAGAACTGAGACAAGTCCGCAATCAATCGCAACTCACCCCTGTTAGTGTGGTACCCAGTCCCCCTCAACGTCACAGTAGCTGCGCATCCACACCAATTACTGACTATAGCGACGTCCACTTTCCTATCGACAACATTCAGGTAATGTACCTCTTTAGAATGCTACATAGATCTCTCTGGTGGACGCCTTAGCTCATCTTGTATCGTTATATAGGAGCCCACGCCTTGCATCCTCAGAGTCAGGCTTGTTGGCTCTATTCCCATTGAAGCTGGGCGGGGGATAGTGTATCAATGGCTGCCAGGGACGCTAGTGCATGGTGTACAAGTAGAGACCGATTTCATAAAGGTTTAGGTGGACATGATTAATGATATTTTTAAGATCGTCCCTCTTGAAAAGCCCCCAACGAAGAGATTATGACATTAGGGGATGCCGTTCACACATTCATCCAGTGCCCCAAGAGGGACATCGCCCTTGACTCGTCCGTGCCATGATCTCCACATCCAATGGCCCAAGAGGGATATCGCCTTGGACCTATCACATCAGCTCCGGTGGCTCCACCTCCAGCTTCGGTTCCGAAGCTTATTGCATTAGCTCCCGTGCAGACACCACCAAAAACGTATCGTAAGCGAGGCTCTAAGACTAAGCGAAGAAAATTAAGGTGCGTCACGAGCCATGAAAGTTCATTCTAGGAGTTTCATTGGTCCCCGAGTCACAATTACCCCGTCTTGGTTTGGCTTGCAATACATTGCATACTTGGTACATGCAGAGGTCCAACATGAAGCCAAACCGGTAGAGTGGATTCATTGTGAAATATACGGAGGCACATTTTCTCCATAACTCGGGCTACTTCGTCGTGACATTCGAAGACTTATTCTTACTATTCAATCTCGATGAACTCGACGCCTCACTTCTACGATGCTGGACACTGTAAGTGTACTATACAATGAAGTTCTACATTCTCGTCATACCGACAAATGTCATTACTCTTTCCATATGTATAGATACATGATCCAACAAGTCCAGCGACGGTGGCAACCGGTGGGTTTCCTCGACCCACACTTGGTCTCGAAGCAATCTATCAACGGAAATGAATCCTTCGTGCAAGATTACATAACGAGGGGATTGATTGCTTACTGCGACAAGGAGTACATCATGGTACCCTTGAACCAAGGGTAAGTGCTTCACTAGTTGCCACACAAGTTTCATTTCTACTTTATATACAACATGAATTTAGGATTAATCACTATGGCGGCACACATGACTAGGTCTCACTGGATTTTGGTTGTGATTGTACCAAAGTAGAGCAAGGTAATATATCTTGATTCCCTACTTAGGGGAAACTACGACTTCAGTCATGTGCAAGAAGTAATTAACAGGTAAACTCATTTCCTCCATACATAACTCTATTGTAATCTTCCCTTCATTTGCAATGGCCAAGGCTAACTCGCTGCGACACAGGATGCGATTTTCGGTACCCGGTACAACACAACAATCATATATTACAGTTTGTTATAATGCCTCTAGAATTGACAATGTCGATGTATGTAATTCTATATATTTTGAGTGCCACCAGCAGCTACAGGGTAACGTATGTGGGTTCTACGTTTGCCGCCATATGCAGGAAATCACGGACACTAAGATGAATTATCCAGAGGTTTGTCAACCTTCCAATAATTATTATTTTCTGATTATATATATGTATATACACACACACACATGGTAATTAATGACTTAACATTGCTCTTAGTGAAAGCGGGTGGACTTCAACGAAAGTGCATATGATCTTGATAATCTCATCAAAATTCATGGAAACATCTCCTAATTCTTGCTAGCAGAGGTCATAAACAAGAATGGAGAGTTTCACCCCGGCAATGGTGTTAATTAGATGTTGAAATATTGGATTCAATTGTACAAATCACTCAATTGTACCTAATCAAACAATTCATTCAATTTAATTCATTTGTGAGAACTGTGTAACAATTGTCGTGATATATATGTGTGATCTGCTGGTGTTGTTTCATTCATCTGTGTGATTTATGTAATGATTGTCCTGTGCTATATACATGATCTTGCTTGTTTTCAAAGGGCATGGCTAGCATATCCTGAGGCTAGTCGAAAAAGAGCAAATAAAATCGATGTTGAAATAGCTATCATAGACGGTTCGGTGTTCTAAACTGTCTGTGATATATATCACAGATGATTTCAAACACTGAACCATATGTGATATTAATGATATCACAGACGGTTTGTATAAAAAATCATCTGTGATACTCAACTATCACAGACGGTTTGTATAAAAAACCGTCTGTGATACTCGACTGTCATAGACGGTTTTTTATTAACCATCTGTATTGTAAGTTATCACAGACGGCTTGGGAGCCGTCTGTGATAACCACATATTATCACTGACACATAAACACAGACGGTTGAGGAACCATCTGTGATGACAGTTCCGAACCGTCTGTGATGACCTTTTCTGTAGTAGTGATCATTGGACGTGTCTCACGACAACCAATGCTCAGTATCGCTCCATCTTTTGGCATTTGTATCTTCATGCATGCGATTGCTCAACGTCATCCATGTGAGGCATCTAGAGAGTTGAGAGAGTGAGAGAAAAGAGATCAGTCGCATATGGTTTTCTTGGTCTGCGAACAACACAAGAAAAGGCACTGATAGCAACAATGAAATGGAGAGACATGCAGCAATCAGCTTCATCCATCTGAAAGTGACACCTCTAATTTTTAATTTATTATGGTAACTGCTACGGTAAACCATACTTTTTGCTACATTATCCGCACAGTTGGTACAGTACCACATAGTACCAGAGAGAGAAAAATAATAATTTTTTCCTTCTTTTGTAGTCATTTTGCTTTTCTATTTTTTATTATGTGATAGGTTGGATAATTAGAAGATAGTAGATTTGAGGAACAAGCTTCTGCTATGGATTACAATCATTCACCCCCTTTGATTGCTATCGATGATCCTACATGTGATATTGAAGTAGGTTACAATGGATTAGATCGAGATCGGTTTTCAGATAACCCACCATTTTTCAATGGATCAGATTATATTTATTAGAAAACATGCATGTATGTTTTTTTATAAGTGCAAGGTAATGCTATTTGTCAAAAAGTTGGAAATATATTTGTAGTGTCTCCTGTTGTTACTACTGAAAATACTGCCGATGTTGAAGCTAATGGTAATGCTATAAATATTTTGTTGTAATGTCTAAGTAGAAACGAGTTTGTCAAAAGGTGTTAGTCACTACTCTAGCTGATTATCATGAAGGTTCTAAGTCTGTTAAAGGTGTTCGTCAGAATCAAGTTAAAAAGGAGTACTATAAATTTGAGATGAAACTTGGAGAATCAGTAGAAGCACTTTTTGATCGCTTCAACAAAATTATTAGTGATTTGCATTCTGTTGATGTCATATATTTTGATTCTAACAATGCTTGTCAAATATTAAATGCTTTTATATGTTTGTTTAGAATGTGTTAGTCACTACTATTAATCATTCTGTTAACATGGAAACGCTTACTTTGAACGATCTTTATTCCAAGATGAAAACACATGAAATTGATGTTTTGGTTAGGATAAACAAGCTTAATTCTTTGTGCTAGTGACTAACCAAGCTAGCAGCTCTTCTAGTTGGATGTGAGTTAGGAGTCACTTAATACTTCTCGGTTCGTTCGTTTGCGGAGTGAGTTAGGAGTATGTCATCCAATGGAATAGTTCTGAGGGGGAGTTCTTTTTTATATCATTGTAAAGGCTTATTTTTGTTTTTATTTTTGAGAACTTGAATTATTATTTAAGCCAATAATCATGAAACAAGTCATGATGTGTATTTTGAGCTCTCTTAATCATGATTTTACATGTGTAGCCTAGCAAGGCCATAATTAGCTACTTATTAAATTTTGTCAACTTGAACATACAACATGGCAAGGTTGAATTTTTTGGCTAAGTTTTGATTAGAGTGATTACTTATTGAGATGTGTCATGTTTAAATACCTAGTTAAATCCTGATTCTAGGTTAAGTCTAAGTTTGAGCCAATCTAATTCCTTCTTGAATCACTTTTGACTTTTCTAGAAATACATGTGGTAAATTATGGTGAAATTTGTAATTATGTATACATCTCAATAATTCTTTTCCACGAGATGGCTTGTCATTGTACTAGACATGAACTTGGGGGGAGTTTTGTATGGCCGAGATCATGAAACCTTAAGTTTTTTTGGCTTGGCACGATCGAAAAGTAAGGCTTGAGATGCTACAATTTATGAATGTGATTCAAGTTGGCTCGAAAAGGTCATTATAAATGTGCTGAAATTAATTTAGGCTGAAGTTCAAGAGGCCGTAGTAGATAGCTTCTGGTCTAGGACGTGCATCACTGAGATAAACCATAATCAAGTGTCAATAATAAAGTGATATGTGTTGAGTTATGTAAATCTATGTTAAGCTTTGTGCTTCAGTTTGGCACTTGTGGCTCACTTAGATCTTGATTATAGCATTTAGAATTAAATCTATATTTTTAGATGGCTATCTTTTTAGTGAGATCCTTAACTTAACTTGTCAATTTTGTGAAGCTCTATCATGTACATTAATTTGCTTAATCATATTATAAGCTTCTTTTGACCTGCTTTGTTATATATGCATGCTTATGATCAGACAAGCTTTATAAGAGTATGCCTTTATACACATCAATTTAATTGGTTTAAATAATATTTTAGGCTTTCATGATGTGTTTTTTCTTTTAAAAAAATTGGATCAATGACACTCGGATGTGAGTTCTCTTTTTTTTTTCCATTTCTTCCTTTTGTGCCTTAATGCTTACATTACCAAAGGGGAGGTATTTGGGAGAGATTTGTGGCTTATGGCTTAAAATGCTTTTTCGGCATCAGTTCTTCACTTAGACCTGTTTGAAGTTATGTTATCTTGAGATGTTGTCAATGTATTCATCAAGAGGGATTATTAGATCATGTGGCTAGGTCTAGAATATTTATGATGATGAATAATTGAAAATATTACTTATTGATCTTATTTGAAGTGTGTGGTGTTTGTGGACTTATGTTGGTCAAGTTGGAAAGAACTTGTGCTGGAAAAAGATGTTGCTTTGGAATTTGCATGTGTAGGGTAACTCGGAGACAATCGTGGTCTACGGTAAGGACCGGGAGATGGCTTCGTACAAAGTCATGTTCTAGAGGGTCAAGGATGCTAGAGAGACGGTCGTGCTCGAGTTGGGTGCATGGAGATCAAAGATAGATAATGCGTGTTGCAGCTACAGAGGTGTGGTCCGGAGGCTACGACATGTGATAAAAGTTGAAAAACTCGTGTTACGTAAGGGTTTCGTGTCCCTTATCCATTGGAATTAGATAAGAACTTGTTTGGGCCTTATACTATAAATGAAGATGGGGTTAGGTGCTAACTCCAAGGCTGGACAGATGCAATTTTCGTGCTAAGGTTTGAGGGTGTCAAGAGGGCGCTTTGTAGCCATAAACATAATGATACAGGGGTAAAAATAGATCTATTCAGAAAAAGTCGGTGGCACATCTCGTTCCCTTGTGCTTACGCAAGTCAAGATATCATGTCAGAGAGAACTCACGTAGAGTAGGAGAGCATCACACGGCGACTTTAGCTGCTCCCATAAGCGGGTCCCATGGAGGAAAAAAAATTTCCAACAGAGAGGAGGGAGGCACATCCTTGGAGAATTTTTTGTACGGATAATCCATTTTTTATTCGAAATTACATAAATATACCCGCGGGAAATTTTTTTACAAAAATAGGCTCCAGTCGCCTAATGGTTGGGCGACTGGAGCCGTTCGCCCAACCACACGGCGACATTTAATGAATCTACCAACCGTTGGGCGACTTCCATCCAGTCGCCCAACCGTTAGGCGACTGCATTTCAGTCGCTCAACGGTTCGGCGACTTCTAGTGAGATATATACCGCGCTCGGCCAAGCGGTCACTGTGTCGTTCGGCCGCCGTCGCAGAGAAGAGAGGGAGAGGAGGAGAAGAGGAGGGGAAGAGAAGGAGAGGGAGAGGAGGAGAAGGGGAGGAGGGGAAGAGAAGGAGAGGGAGAGGAGGAGAAGGGGAGGAGGAGAAGAGGAGGGGGAGTGCGCGATTTTCAGGTAATTTTTCGTGTTATATTTTTTGTTAGTGTAGAAAATTAGTTTAGAAAATGTAGTGTAGAAAATTAGTTTAGAAAATTAGTTTAGAAAATTAGTTTAGAAAATGTAGTGTAGAAAATTAGTTTAGAAATTTAGTTTAGAAAATTAGTTTAGAAAATGTAGTGTAGAAAATTAGTTTAGAAATATAGTTTAGAAAATTAGTTTAGAAAATGTAGTGTAGAAAATTAGTTTAGAAATATAGTTTAGAAAATTAGTTTAGAAAATGTAGTGTAGAAAATTAGTTTACAAATTTAGTTTAGAAAATTAGTTTAGAAAATGTAGTGTAGAAAATTAGTTTACAAATTTAGTTTAGAAAATGTAGTTTCAAAATTTAGTTTAGAAATTAAATATAGAAATATAATTTAGACATTTAATTTTCAAATTTTGTGTACTAAATGTAGTTTAGAAATAAAGTTTAGAAAATTTAGTTTATAAATTTTGTGTACCATTTATTGTACAAATTTAGATGTAGAAAGTATAATGTACAAGTTTAGATGTAGAAATTTAGATGTACCAAGTTTAATGTACAGTCTTAGATGTATAAAATTTAGTGTTGAAATTATTGTACAAATTTAGATGCAGAAAATTTAATGTTGAAAGTATTGTACAAATTTTGCAGGTATGACTCGTGCTGGACGTGACTCGGAGTGGCGGTTCGCGCTGTTGGACGAGCACGTGGACCGCTCTCATCGCGCTTCCCATCTAGTGCCGCCACCGGGGAGCACGGACGAGCCGCCTCAGCTGGGAGTGGTCCGGACACGGACACCTCGCGTGGCCTGGGGACTCGACCCTCGTTGGACTGCCAGGTGAGCACTATTCCAGCGTTTAGTGCGACCGTTAGTTCGTTCCGTGCTGACCTTCACTTTGTTTGCAGGCTGCGGGATGCCGGGCTACTCCCTCTTGCCCGGATGGTGCAGGCCACAGAGGAGGATGGAGCCGCTGGCAGACGTATCTTCGAAGCTCTTATTTGTGGTATTACGTACTAATAACAACTTTTTTGCATTCAGGTGGAGCGCATGGTTCCGCAGGCAGACGATCAGCAGGTCTCGCGGCACCTGGAGGCGTACGTGCTGTGGCTGTTTGGTTGGGTGCTTTTCACCACCAGCCACGGCAACTCGGTGGATGCGCGCCTTATCGCTTATGCGAGGGCGATCGCTGACGGCGAGGCCCACCAGGTCAGCTGGGGATCGGCCGTACTTGCCGCGACGTACCGCGCGCTGTGCGATGCGTGCACGAGGGTCAAGCCGAACTCGATCCTCACGGGTTGTCCCCTGCTACTACAGTTGTGGTCGTTCGAGCGCTTAAGCGTCGGACGACCTGTGCTAGACGACGTGGGTCCGTACGGGCCCGAGATGTATCCGGGGGGAGAAGTCGACCGGCCGACGATGGGTTCTATGTGGTGCCGTCGCCGAGTAAGTTTTATCACAGTTAACTATTTCTTTCTTATTGACGATCGTCATTGTAAACAACTTGTCTTTCTTGCAGGTACAGTTCGCGCACGTGCAGGTCACGCGGGCGTACCGGGTCTTTGTGGAGCAGCTCGACCGCATCACAGCCGACGACGTGCGCTGGGAGCCGTACGCTGATACCCGCCTGCCACACACGTCGCCGCTCCGATGGACACGTACCCCGCGCACTTCGCGCACGACGCTCACCTCGCGGTACGTTACATGTCATTTCAAAGATTCCCAAATGGTAATGTCGTTTCCATAATCGACCATTTTATGTCTTTGTGTCCAGGCTGACGTCGGTTCTGACCTATACGCCGAGTCCGGCACAGTACTGGAGAGGCTCGCCAGTGGTGCGCAGCTGACCCATGAGGAGGGCCTCAGCTTTGCGCGTCGGGTGCACGAGGGGTGTAGACGTATCGTTAGCCTACTGTCCTGCACGAGGCTACCGGCGGTCTCCACGCCCCCCGCTACGACTGCTCGTCCACCAGTGCCACCTCCACCAGCGTGGCACTACTATGGTGCACCTACGTGGACACGTCCTCCACCACCTCACCCAGAGCAGCCAGGGGGTTCAGCCTGGGCAGGGCCTCCTACACCGGTTCACTTCACGCCTCCTACGCAGACCCCTGTCTTCCCCACGCAGGGGGTGTACGCCTCCTCCATGGCGCCAGCTACGGGTACGCATAGGGTCTTATACCGTGTTTATCCGAAGACGACATGCAACGCACTAACGATATTAATATTGCAGGTACTTACCAGCACGGCGTCTCCCCAGGCCAGGAGGATGTGGACCAGTTTTTCGCGCCGTCGCCCGACGTCGCACCGCAGGTTCTTTCTGCCAGTGCCCTCCCCGGTGCACCGGAGATTACACAGCCAGAGGTGCAGCTGACTCCACTAGCGCAGGGGTGGGATAGACACCCTCCTCCTCGTTTTACCTTTTCGGATCGTCCTAATCCGTTGCACCGGAGGAGGGCCAAGCGAGGTCGTATGGGAGGACGCGGGCGCGGTGACGGGGCACAGCAGGGTGACCAGTGAGGCGTGCTGCAGATGCTATATATGTTATGCATGTAATGAAAATACATGCGCCATGTTACTCACAGTTATATTATGAAGTTTATTTATATTTACATAAGTCTATCATCTCTTTCCGCATATAAACTATCTCACTTAACAGTGTATGTATCGATCGTTCTCTACTCAATCTTTCAAAAAAAAATTTTAAAAACTTTTTACACACCTACAATATACAATGAACATAAACTTTTATTACAACTTCACCGTATTTTTTACCGGTTCAACGTTACAAAATTCACAAATTCTAAAACAATCACGGGGGCTACCTGCAGTCGCCTAACGGGATGGCGACTGCATGCCAGTCGCCTAACGGTATGGCGACTGCATGCCAGTCGCCATACGGAAGAGCGATTTAATGCAGTCGCTCTACTGTGCAGCGAGATATATTGTGTCGCCGTGTGGTTGGGCGAAAGGCTCCAGTCGCCCAACCATTAGGCGACTGGAGCCTATTTTTGTAAAAAATTTTCCCGCGGGTATATTTATGTAATTTCGAATAAAAAATGGATTATCCGTACAAAAAATTCCATCCTTGGACGTGTCTTGCACGGTGACCAGCACTCGGTGTCACTTGCCTTTCGGCATTTGCGGCGTATCCCAGACACATTCAACTGCGAATCATCTGTGATATGTAATTATCATATGCGGTTTTCCTTAATAACCGTCTGTAATAATTCACAGACAGTTGTAATTAAAAACTGTCTGTGATATATACAATTATCACAGATGGTTCGTATAAATAATCATCTATAAACTATCACATATGGTTCTAATTAAAAACCGTTTATGATATATGCAATTATCACATACGATTGGTATTAATAACCGTCTGTGAATTATCACATACGGTTATTAACAAGAACCATCTGCGATAGTTGCGTATCATAAATGTTACACGGTCACAATTATAAAGCCGTCTATGATAATAACAGCGTAGACGGTTCCTCATGAACCGTCTGTGATGAGACATCCAATATAGGTTATTTTGTAGTAGTGTGATGCATGCGATTGGTTGACGTCATCCACATGAGGCATCCAGAGAGTTGAGAGAGAGAGAGAGAGCGAAAAGAGATCTGCCACATTGTGGTTTTCTTGGTCTACTGACAATAGGGGTGGATATCGAGCCAACTCCTCATCTAATCGAGCTTTTCCTAAAAATGACATAGTTTGATTTAATATTATTTTACATGTAATTTAAAAGTATTTTTAGAGACGAGCTAACGAGCCGAGCCGAGCTTGAGAAAAATTCAAATTTATTTGAAATCAACTCATTTGAATGTTTAACCAATTAACAAATATAATTGAAGCAATTTTGAACCGAGCCAACGAGCCCCACTAACGAGCTTTTTTTCCACCCCTAACTGACAATACAAGAAAAAAAGCACTAATAGCAACAATGAATAGGAGAGACATACAACAAGCGGCTTGGTCCATCTAAAAGCGACGTCTCTAGTTTTTAATTTGCTATAGTAACTACTACAGTAAATCATACTTTTTTCTATAGTGTCCACACTATTTGCTACAGTATCGTACAGTACCAGAGAGAAAAAAATATTTTTTTCCTTCTTTTGCTGTCTTTTTGTTTTTCTTTTTTGCTGTATGATAGGTTGGACAATCAGGAGACAGTAGATTTGAAGAAAAAGCTTCCACTGTGGATTACAATCATTCACCCTCTCTGATTATCATTGATGATCCTACAGAATCTTACAGGCGTCTTCCTCTGTATACAGGTAGGTTTCCATCTCGTTATCTACACATTAGTGATCTGAAACAACCATAATTATGGACTAAACTTCATTCGTGAGGTAATTTTTAATGTCCTACTGTTATCTACACATGTTTGCATGCGAATTGTAGTTGTTGATTCTATTTTGTGTTACATATGCTTAATAGTGTGATTGCAACAACTATGGACTAAACTTCATTGGTGAGATATTTTTCAATGTCTTACTGTTATCTACATATGTTACATGCGAATTATAGTTGTTATTTCTATTTTATATCATATACTTTTATTAGTACGATTATAACTTAGTTTAATTATAAATTATTTTGTTTTTAGGTACTATTATTTGCTTCACCTTTGTAAGTCCCTTCTAACTACATTTTATTTGGGCCCTGTTTGGATACGCTTAAAATCCGATTCTGGGTAGAATTAAGCGAGAATCCCACCCAAACGCTTTGATTATTTTTCGATTCTTTCAACCGCCGCGGTGGGAAAGATCGGCATTTGCATTGTACCACAAAATCCTGTACCGCAAGCCCGATGGGGCGTTTCTTCCACCGCGAGGCCTTTTTTCCCCGGATACCCCTCAAACCGAGCGTTAGGGATTCCGCCGCACGCCTCTCGCGACTCCGCCCGTCCGCCGCCGCCCTCTCGCTCCTCCGCCAGGCCGCCCACCTCCCCTGCGCCGCCGCACGCTTCCTCTCGCCAGGCCGCCCGTCCGCCGCCGCCCTCTCGCTCCTCCGCCAGGCCGCCCACCTCCCCTGCGCCGCCGCACGCTTCCTCTCGTCAGGCCGCCCGTCCGCCGCCGCCCTCTCGTGACTCCGCCAGGCCGCCCGTTCGCCGCCTCCTTCTCGCGACTCCGCCAGGCCGCCCGTCCGCCGTGCCCTCTCGCTCCTCCGCCAGGCCGCCCACCTCCCCTGCGCCGCCCGCTCGAGGACCCGACGCCCGCACCGGCTCCTCACCGACTCCCACACCGACGCCCAAGATCCGACCCCGACGCCCAACTTCTGGTACAGACGCCGACGCCCAACTTCTGGTATAGAAATCTTCCTTCAACCTTCCAATTTGACAGTTACTTGTATGATGATGATGACTTCATGGTGGCATACATTGCTTTGGAGTGCATGGGCTCTAATGGTAGCAAGAGAAATGAAATTCCTAGGACAATACCGGTCATGACTGGAATCCAGTGGGTTGAGGTCCAACTACAAAATCCAGTTGAATGCTATAATATGTTCGGAATGAGAAGGTCAGTTTTCCTACGCCTTCACGACACCTTGGTACAAAATTATGGCTTGAAATCAAGTAGAGGAATGTGTACCAAGGAAGCCTTAGGAATGTTCTTGTGGACATGTGGTGCACCTCAATCATTAAGGCAAGTAAAGAACAAGTTTGGCCACTCTTTAGAGACTGTTAGTAGGAAATTCACAGAGGTGCTAGAATCTTTCATGGGCTTGGCTTTTGACATTGTTAGGCCTAAAGATCCACAATTTGGTACAATACATCCTAAGCTACAAGAAGCTAGGTTTTGGCCACATTTCAAAGACTGCATTGGTGCAATTGATGGCACTCATATACCGGTAACTGTTCCATTAAGTGAACAAGCTAAATATATTGGTCACCATGGGTATGCTTCACAAAATGTTTTGGCAGTTTGCGACTTTGATATGCGGTTCACATTTGTTGTCACTGGTTGGCCTGGATCTGTGCATGACACTCGTGTGTTATTAGATACTCTGCTCACATACAAGGAACAATTCCCACACCCTCCTGAAGGTATGTATCACTATAAAGTTCCACTCGTGTATTATTGTTGAAGTACACTTTGTACTATATAACTTAGTCATCTAATTAACATGTAGGAAAATATTATCTTGTCGATTCTGGATATCCTAACAGGAAAGGATATCTTGCACCATACAAGGGACAAAGGTACCATGTTTCCGAATGGCAACATGGTCGTAATCAGGTGGGATTGAAGGAAGTGTTCAATTATGCACATTCGAGTTTGAGGAATGTGATTGAACGTTCATTTGGAGTCCTCAAGATGAAATGGCGTATTCTCTTGAACATGCCTCAATTTCCGGTTAACAAGCAATCAAAAATTATAGTTGCTTGTATGGCCTTTCACAATTTCATTAGGGACAGTAACATAAATGATGTTGATTTCGAGTCAAATATCCTAGATGATAGTACGCATGGAACTGAATCTAGCACAGATGAAGGGAGTTCTTCAGGAGATGACATGGATATGGGTACTTTGCGTGATGCTATAGCCACAGCTATGGTTGGGTGATTGGCTGTATCCATCTAGATTTCAATGTATTTTAGAGAATGAGAATGCTGAACCTGTTATTCATTTCATTTTCCTATGGATTAGTTATTAATGTAACGAAATTCCATATTAAAGAAACTGAAAAATTAGTACCATCATTGCATTCAGCTCGTATTCATTCAATAAATGAGCTATCATCAGCTTCAAGGGCATACAGGTCATTTTACACTCAGGACAGACAATCTGTGGGAAAAAAAATCAGGATTGCCAAACGCCTAGATTATTCAGATTGCAGATTCTTCAGACCGCGACTTATCAGAAAATCCTGATCAGATTAAAATCGATTCTCAGATAAGCGTATCCAAACAGGACCTTGGTGGTGTGTCACTAATCTGCTTGTCAATTTGCAAGTGAAACCGCGCGTCTCACAGCCAAAACCGAACGGTACGATTGAGACTGTAAACATGTCCCCTCAAGACGCAAAGATTACGTACCATCCAGCCTATCCACGCATGTCTAACACATTCTGAGGCATGCGAATTACATCATATGACACAGACGAGCAGCTTGCTACAAGATTGTGTTTTTTTTTTCGTTTTCACCAACGACTTTTACTTCTTGACAAAAAGAGAATTTTCGTCCTAAGTAAACGTTGACCGGCGACTTTTTTGTATCGGATGAAAAGAGAAAAATGACGGCAAGGAAATGCACAGCCATACACATACAAGACCGGACTGGTTGCAGACTTGCAGCAGCTTACAGATCACTGAATGTAGTACACGAGGACTAGAAAAAACATTGCAAGTCCAACACACATGATACTGCATCTTATGCTACGACTGCGCAATAGTATAGACAATTATTTTTTATAATATTATCTATATTATTTATAGATGATACTAAAGATAACTCATACAATAGGTTATCTTTTTACATGTCTTCACAGACAGCTTCTCTATGACACAATGTGTTTTGTTTCTTGTGTTACAGTCAATTGATATATGAGAGACGATTAGTTCTCTATACTTCCTCCCTCTCCTCTACAACACCTTGTTTACTATGTAAAAAGGCATGCAACAGCCAACTTCACACCATTATACATGTTCTAATGCGCTAGCGCGGCTCTTGAGACGTGCAGACCAATAAGGAGAACTTCCTCTAGGCCGGTGGCGTAGCCAGTGCTGTAATTACTTCCATTTGATCCGGACATTACCTTCATGGGGATTGGCTGGCCGTTCTGAAGGCCAAGGCTCTTCAACAAGGCGTCGAGTTGTCCCGACGACGCAGCTACGAACCCTGAAAGTCGCAGAAGAAACTCAGAAAAATGGATCATCACATTGCAATTACTTGTTGGCTTGATCTGCTTGTGTTCGAGTTCGAATTGATTTGTTGGCTTGGGCTTAATATACCCATGAATAACGGAGAGGGTTTGCCTGGTCTGGACTTCGGATGGAACTGAACACCCAAAAAATATGGGTGTGAAGGCAGCTATATAATCTGCAGAAAGAAGATTTCAGCACCGATACATGTACAAATGAGATTCCTTGCCCGGCGATCTCTGAACAATGAACATAATCTGTGACAAATACTAAAGAATAGTTACATGTCCGTGTGTTGCGACGGATAAAAAGAATCCTACTATTCTAACATGTCGAGCCATCGTGGTCAGGCTAGGCCAACACCATGCCCTCAGCTCCGCCACGGTGCCGAGCAAAGCTCCTCTATAGCTCATGTCATTATTAGAATATAAACAATCATACTACACTACCATATAGAGCGGATCCTTCTGTAATACACTATCACACCATCGAATATTAGAAAGAATCTCAAAAGTATATAAATTATCTTTGACAAGTAACTTAAACACATAATTCCAATCCTTGTTAAAGAAAACTACACTCCAATGGATAATGATGCACGAATGTGCCAGAAAATATATACATTATTCGATGCCGCTATTATATGGTGATGCAAAGATTGACTTACCTATAATTTGGGATGCTCAGGGTGGGTTATTTTGGGTTATAGCTTATGGTTTAAAATTTTGAATTCTGACTGTTCGCGACAAGCAGTACGTAGAGCAAAATAGTCACATGCGATTTTGACCGGTACAACTGAACTCAGTATACTTTTTACTACAATCTTTCTGTTGACCCCAACTTAAAAAATGTACATTTAAAAGCTGGTTACTATAGCATGTACAAACTAAAGCCCAAGCAAAGTCCATTCGAAGGCAACCTCATTTACAGAAGCATCTATGTGTGCAAAATTAAGATTGTCCAAACCATTGAAATGTTTGGCCAACTTCTCAATATTTTTACTTCTCGCTTCACAGTCGACACACTAAGGTGCATAAATCTTTGTTTTCTCAAGGTAAAAAAGGAGTGTAAGATCTTGGATGCACAAAAATTTTGAAAATGAGAAAGGATGAGAATTGAAGCATAAAAGATATCAGAAAATCGAGAAAAATCAAATACCTCAAGGAAGACATTTCAAGTCTTTCCAGGACAGAATAATCGAATGTACGCCCAACAACCTTTTCAACAAGTCCATTCTGCAAAACGTTCAGTCAAACGCACTGATTACACAATTTTAGCAAGAAAGAACATTTCTTTCTGTGTGGCAAATAGTAACTACATATTTGGATGGATTAGATGAATTTGGTAATCTCCTTTTAAAACATGGCAACATTTGAATCCAAACCACACATGGGCCTGTTTAGATATAGTAGAATTGAGTTTATAAAACCTAGTATGAGCTAAACCAGGGGAGATTGAACTAGAAAGAATATATGAGGATGTCAAATAGGATTGGTTGCTCCCAAAATGCCATAGTGGCTTTAGTTTCCAAATTACCCAAAAAAGACACTATCTGGATAAGGAGCCGTTTCAGAAGCTTGGAAAAGCTAGGCTAAATCATGATGTGCTCTCTGGGAAAAGCAACTCATATGATCTAAGAAACCGCCGCATGGTTCGCTGATATTGGGAAAAGATACCTCCTATTGTATCAACTAAATAAGTCATCCCAATATGAGATGTAAGTGATTGTTGTTCAACTAACATGTAACATGTCATTTATAGTTGTTTTAGTTCAGAATGTAATAAGGTGTCAGCATATCCAACAATTTGTAACCAATAACCATCACCTATCTCAAGCGGCAAGACAATTTGATTACTTTTCAAATTATAGCCAATTCACCCATTTTCATGTATAAAAGATTATAGTACACTACAGCCAAACAAGTACTGAGTATTCCGTTTGAAGCTATAATGTTTCCAGCCTTCACGTACAAGTAAACTGAGTACCCAATTCTATGGTCAATCCAATCCTACCATCAATCAGGTGGAGTGAAATGAACCCGTGGGAGCAAGGGAGGAGACAGTCAGGTGAGGGGAGTTGGGCATACCCTATTGCACGGTCTGGTACGTCCTGGTTGGCGTCGAGCAGCTACGCGACCTCACGGCGTGTCTAGCGCACCTACACCTCCTTTCGATTTTGCGGTTGCAGTAGCTTGATCCACACCAATGCCATCCGCAGCGCCGTCTTACTGCAGCATCACAAAAGCAAACAATTTTTCCTTCTTCACCTCTCCACGGGGGTAAAAAGGGGGAAAATGCATCCAAAATGATCTCAAAACTAGTGGCTATCGAGGGACTAACCACTTGTCGGGCTTGAAACCCTTGTGCAAGACACCAGACAACTTCCCCTTGCTCTTGTGCATTTCTGCCGTCGCCTCCTCCCCCTCCTCCTTTTCTAACTACACATTGTGCATCATCTTCCTTTCAGTGTGCTACTTGTCGAATACTGATTGGATTCATAGTCAGCTAGTGGCAAAACTCATGGCAAATTGAACTAGAAAATGTTCTCTAATTGAACAATGGCATTACTATAAATGTTTAAAAACCAAGTGATGTGGAAATACTTACTGCATGCTCAAGCTTTTGCTTCAAAAACATCCCCTGCAAAAGCAAATAGAAGACATTATGTCACATTATGTAGAGAAATAGAAGGGCACACTTACAAGACTAATTCAATTGTTGGCTTCATGTATACTGGCTCCTGATCTTAGATATTGAGTAACACATCGCTAAGTTAAAAATATAATTGAATTAAGTTAAAAATAGAATTGTTAATAACCTCAGCAGGGTGAACATGCAAATGAGATTATAGTTGCAACAACAAATCCATTGATCTATATTAATTAGGCGATTCCCTATTGCCTATTTTTCAACAATGGCAAGAACAGATCACTTGAAATCAAAAAAATCATTTCCTAGGCAGTGGGCAAAGATTAATATAGGCAAAATGAAAAAAAACTAGGGGTTTCCCATGAACATAGCTTGATCCTCCCTTCCACCAACAATCTCCCCAAACCGAGATTGTACAATATAAAGCCCTAAAATTCATAGAAGAATGATCAAAGGGCGTATATAAGATGGGGCATATGAGCAATTACATGGAACTTAGTCCCAAATGATTGAAACCACAAGTAAGATGGGGGCAAATGATCAATTTTCCCTAAGAATTAAAAATAAAGAAAAGAAGTAGAGCAGTAGAGAGAAAACTTCTGTTGCTTGTATTGCTGTTGTTGCGTGCCTTCGCCACCTCATTAGCCATGCACTGCCACCACCACAAGAAACTTATGCTGCAACCAGAAGCCACCTCCATCACCAGAATTCGTCATAGTTGTTAAAGAGAACAACTGACTCTAGTTTAATAATTCAATACTGAGAGAGCAAATTACAAATTAACAAAATTTCCAATCTAGTTTAGTTTCCAAATTATAAGTGTGATTTGGGATTTCCAATTACATCGAGAGAATTGGACTTGAGACATCCAATTTAGGTCAATGAAAAAAAATTTAAAATAGGGATTTCAGGATCTGGGAATCACCTTTGGGTTCAGCTGTCGCTCCCAACTCCTTGCTGCTCAACTTTGGCTGCAACTCCTCTCCACTTGCTGGAAGCCTACTTGCCTAGTAATCGATGGTGATGTCTAGATGCCACAACCACCAATCAACCACCCCACCTCCTCTACCATAGGGCTTGGCCTCGCCGACACCACTCGAGGGGGGGGGCGTCGCCACACCTCTTGTCATCCCATGGCATTCAACATAGGCCCCGTGATGTCACTTTCCCTGCCCAGACCTCCCTCCTACCTTGCTACTATCCACCGCCACCACTTCTCCTCAAGCCTTGAACCACAGCCACCATTGTCATCTTCACCCTGGTTCACTCCCTTCGCTCTCTTCTCCGCACTCCACCGCCGCAATTGATTGGGGCCACTTGTCCACCTTTTGAGGGGGCACGATGACTGATGGGAGGGGCAGAGGAATCGAGGGGAGACGGGTGTGAGGAGGTTGGAAGACGAGAGACACGGGGAGAAGCACTGAAGATAAACAGCAGAGATGCGAGCCACTCAGCATAGGGAGTTGCTGCCACCTCTTGCGTTTGTTAAGGATTTGGATTTGGAAGATGAGAGACGGGGGGAGAAGCACTGGAGAGAAACAGCGGGCCCTAGCGAAGCGTCTCACCACCGCATCACCGTCACTCTTGCCGTGCTCTCATCATCGAGCACTGCATCCCAGATCCAATGGCCGCTGTCGTCAAGCATCGTGTCCCAAATCCAATGGCCACCATCGTTGAGTGCCCATCTCCTGGATCCATTGGCCGTCGCTGATCACTGCCTTCCAGATCCACCGGCCGCCGTTGCCAAGTGCCCTTCTCTTGGATCCACCGGCTGTCATCACCAAGCACCCTTCTTCCAGATCCACTGGCCGTCATCGCCAAGCGTCGTGCCACCTCATGGTTGAAAGCATCTAGGCCCCTAAAAATATTGGTTTTGGTAATTAATGAAATTATGTGAATACGGGACTAATGTGTGCATTAAGTGTTTGAAAGGATAAGTTCAATTGGCAAAGAAAGAGGCTCACAAAATATCCCATGAAGATTCAAAGATCACTAGGGCGACAAGGTAAATAATTTAGGTATCTATTTTATTTTTACCGGTCTTGGAGATAGGTTGGAAGACCGGATTATAGGATAGACGTCGTACTATTAAGAGGGATCATGGTGATTGCTTGATCATGTTCAAATGTGCCCTATGGATCAATTTAGGATCATGCATGCACTTCGAAATTAAAATCAAATCAAATCTGTGCATTGTCAGAAAATCCGGTAGTTCTGGTGTTATTTGGGCGGAACTACCGCAGGGCCGGAAGTACCGGGCGCCCGGGCGGAACGATTTTTCCAGAGAGCGCCCGGACTCAGACTTAGTCTCTCGGAAAACGGAAGTACCGCGGGTTGAACTGCGGAACTACCGGATGGCCGGTAGTACCGGGCACCCGAGCGGAACTTTATTTCCAGAGAGCGCCCGGAGTTTAACTTAGCCTCTCGGAAAACGGAAGTACCGCGGATTGACCTGCGGAACTACCGCATGTGCGGAAGTTCCGGATACCCGTGCGGAACTTTATTTCCAGAGAGCGCCGGAAATAAAACTTAACCTCGCAGAGATCGGAAGTACCGGGTCATGGAGCGGAACTTCCGGACTTCCGGAAGTACCGCGATTTCAACGGCGGTAGTACCGCACTCATTGACCAACGGTCACTTCTGACTCACTGACATAGCCGTTCTGACCAACGGTCAGCGAAAATCCGGAAGTACCGCGGTTATACCTGCGGTAGTTCCGGATTTCCTGATTTTTCAGGATTGTTTATTGTAACAGCTATTTGAAGTTGGTGGGGGTATAAATACATCCCCACCAGAACTTGTAAGGGTTGTTGAACCTCCATTGAATACATTTGAGCTTAGTGCAACCTCTCACACCTCATTCTCTCACTTGTGCATTCAATTGAGGTAGTTGAGCCAAAATTCAAGTGCATTGCATTCTAGTTGATCCATTAGGCACTTGAGTGAGATCAAGCCGCTGTGATCTATTCTCTTGGTGCTTGCCGGCACCTAGACGGCTTGGCTGAGGTTCGTAGATCTTCTCAAGAAGGTTGTAAGAAGACCCGGAAGGATTGTGAAGGCTTGGAGCTCGCCTACCCGAAGAGGGAAAGGGCTACCAATAGTGATCGAGGTGATTAGGCTCAATTCGTGGAGCCGGTCCGATTCGTTCGGGCTTACCTCAACGTGGACTAGGGGAGACCGGCAAGTCTCCGATCACCACGGTAAAAAGCAATTGTGTCAAGTGTGATTTGCTCTCTTGTGCTTATTTACTTTCAAGCAACTATCTACATTCATATCATTTGTTTGCGTGTTTGGTTAGAGTAGTAATCCTTGACTTACACTTGTGATATTGCCCTAATAAATTACTTGTGCTAAGTAATCTCTTGAGCCTTTCTAGGTTGTTTATTTGTTCTATTGCTATCTTGCTCTAGTAAATCCATTAAGCTTAAAATTGCTAATTAGAATTAGACGAAAATTTTAAAACCGCCTATTCACCCCCCTCTAGTCGGCCTCCTCGATCTTACAGGTGGTATCAGAGCTTGGTCTCCCAATTTTAGACTTAACCGTCTAGAGAGAAAAGGATGGCTAGTGAGGGTATAGCAATAGGAAAGGCACCTCTCTTTGATGGCTCAAATTATGCATATTGGAAAATTAGGATGTCTATTTATTTAAAGGCCATGAGTCCTCAAATTTGGAAAGTTGTAAATGAGGGTTACGTTATGGCTCTTGATCCGGATCACCCAACGGAACAAGACGGGTGTAATGCTCATTTAGACGCCCAAGCTATGAATGCTTTATTTGGAGCCTTGAACGCGGATGAGTTCAATAGGGTGAGCAATCTTGATACGGCTCATGCTATTTGGACTACCCTTTCGGAAATACACGAAGGGACATCCACGGTCAAGGAGGCCAAATTGCATCGGCTTAGGATCAAATATGAGACATTCACAATGTTGCCCCATGAAGACATCAATGAGATGTACTCAAGGCTCAACAACATTGTGAATGAGCTTAAGGGCCTTGGAACTAACCTTTCCGATCTTGATATTGTTCGAAAGATGCTTAGGGCCTTGCCGGAGAAATATGAAGTGTTGGTGACTCTCTTCCTCAACTCACCGGAGTTGGCAAGAATGACACCAACGCAATTGTTGGGCAACCTCATCACCAACGAGCTCTACAAGAAAGACAAGGAAGAGCTCTTGGAGCAATCTTCTTCCAAGAGTAAGAAGATCACCGCCTTCAAGGCTAAAGCGGTGATGAGTGAAGAATCCGAAGAAGATGATGAGGAGGACTCCGAAGAAGAATTTGCGCTTCTAGTGAGGAGAATGAAGAAGTTCATGAGAAGGCGCCCATATCGAAGCACAAGCCATGAGGAGACCAAGAAAGGGCATTCTTCCTCCAACAAGAAGTATAGCAACATTCGTTGCTATGAATGTGATGAAAAGGGGCACATTGCCTCTCAATGTCAAACAAAGAATGATGACAAGGAGAAGTCATCAAAGAAGAAGAACTACAACGGTAAGAAGAAGCTCTTCAAGAAGCTTCACAAGGATGGCAAGAATGAAGCTCATATTGGTGAGTGGAACTCCGAAGAGGAGTATTCGGAC
The DNA here is from genome assembly GCA_017311315.1 of Dendrocalamus latiflorus. NCBI lineage: Eukaryota > Viridiplantae > Streptophyta > Magnoliopsida > Poales > Poaceae > Dendrocalamus > Dendrocalamus latiflorus. Next base: position 6,881,597 of record CM029666.1, on the reverse strand, counting down.
TCCGACTCGATCAAGCGAGGACGAATCTCCCAAGAAGAAGGGGCTTGTGGGCATCGCCATCAAGGAGGCTCCATCACTATTCTCCACTCCTACATGCCTTATGGCTAAAGGAGAAAAGGTAAAATTGCTTGATAATGATGAGCCTTCATATGATGACTTGATGGATATGTTAGTTGAATTAAATGAATTTTTTGGTAAAGAAAAATCAAAGTTTAAGGTCTTAAAGAGAGAACACATCTCTCTCAAAGACTCTTATGAGGAGCTAAAGGGAGCTCATGATTTGCTTCTCCAAGAAAATCACAAATCTAGTACTAGCATTGGAGTTATTTGCAATATCTTGAATGAAATGTCTAGTATAGAAATTTCAAAGTCTAGCATATCTACTTGTTGTGATGATTTACTTGCCATACCTTGTTCATCTAGTGTAGATTCTAGAAATGCTTTAAATCTTGTTCATGATGATGTTATTGCTATTGAAAACAAAAATTTGAAGGAACAAGTGCTAAAATTAAACAAAAGTTTAGAGAGGGCTTACAAGGGAAAGGAAACCCTTGATAAGTTGCTAAGTGATCAAAGATGCTCCTTTAACAAAGAGGGACTTGGATATGTTCCCCAAAAGGGTAAGAAGCCGGTATACAAGCCTCCAAGGTTTGTAAAGGAGAATGGTAAGTATTGCACAAAATGCCGGTGTGTTGGACATGCTCAAGATGATTGTTCTAAGAATAACATGCAATCCATTGGTCTATATAATTCTTGTTATATGCTTAGAAAATCTAAAAATGGAAATGTTGTTGCTCATTTCATTGGCACCTCGATTTTGGGTGCTAAAAAGAAATCCATTTGGGTACCCAAAACCTTGGTCACTAACCTCCAAGGACCCAAACAAATTTGGGTACCTAAAAGAGCTTGATTTTCTTTTGTAGGTGAACTACAAAACCAGTGGAAGGCATTGGGTGTTGGATAGCGGTTGCACCCAACACATGACCGGAGACCGGAAGATGTTCACCACCTTTGAGAATGGAAGCAATGACAAGATCACATTTGGAGATAATAGCAAAGGAAAGGTATTGGGATTGGGTAAATTCGTTATCTCAAACGACCTTTCAATTTCTAATGTATCTCTAGTTGAAACATTAAATTTCAATTTGCTATCCGTTGCTCAATTATGTGATCTAGGCTTAACATGCTCATTCTCAAAAGAAGATGTTGTAATCTCAAAAGATAATAATAATGAACTAGTCTTTAAAGGCTTTAGATTTGAGAATCTCTATTTGGTAGATTTTTCTTCAAATGAGTCTTGTTTAAAAACTTGTTTAATTGCAGAAACTTCTTTGGGTTGGTTGTGGCATAGAAGGCTAGGTCATGTGGGAATGGTTCAACTCAAAAAGCTTTTTAAGCATGACTTAGTAGTTGGCTTGAAGGATGTGAAGTTTGAGAAGAATCAACTTTGTAGTGCTTGTCAAGCCGGAAAACAAGTCGCTAATTCTCATCCTTCCAAAAGTATCATGTCAACTTCTAGGCCATTAGAGCTCTTACATATAGATTTGTTCGGGCCAACAACCTATAAGAGCATTGGAGGTAATAGCTATTGTTTAGTCATTGTGGATGATTACTCTAGATATACATGGGTCTTCTTCCTAAATGACAAAAGTGAAACCTCCGGGATTTTCAAAAGTTTTTCAAAAAGGGCCCAAAATGAATTTGATTTTAAAATAAAGAAAATTAGAAGTGACAATGGTTCCGAGTTCAAAAATACAAAAGTTGAAGACTTTTGTGATGAACTTGGAATAAAGCACGAGCTTTCCACTACCTACACTCCGGAGCAAAATGGAGTTGTAGAGAGGAAAAATCAAACATTAATTGAAATGGCTAGGACAATACTTGATGAATATAATACTTCCGACAAGTTTTGGGCGGAAGTTATCAACACCGCATGTCATGCCATAAATCGTCTCTATTTACATCGACTCTTGAAAAAGACTTCCTATGAGCTTCTTGTTGGAAGGAGACCGAACATCTCTTACTTCAGAGTATTTGGTTGCAAATGCTATATTCTAAGAAAAGGTGTTCGGCTCTCAAAATTTCAAAGTCGATGTGATGAAGGCTTCCTTTTAGGGTATTCTTCAAATAGTAAAGCCTATAGAGTCTTTAATAAAAATTCGGGTTTAGTAGAAGAATCGTGTGATGTTCAATTTGATGAAACTAACGGCTCTCAAGAAGAGCATGAGAACTTGGATGATGTAGGAGATGAAAATCTTCGCAAGGCAATGGAGAACATGCAAATCGGAGACATCAAGCCAAAAGAGGATCCAACGTCACCAAGCTCATCAAGACAAGTGGAACCACCCTCCTCTTCCACAACAAACGATGTTCAAGTTATAGAAGATGAAGAAAAGGATCAACCGCAAAATATCTTCAAGATTCACAATGCAATAGCCAAGGATCATCCAATTGACCAAATATTGGGTGACGTGAGTAAGGGTGTTCAAACTCGCTCTAGAGTAGCTTCATTTTGTGAACACTATTTCTTTGTATCTTCACTTGAACCTAAGCGTGTAGAAGAAGCATTAGATGACCCGGATTGGATAAATGCTATGCATGAAGAGTTGAATAACTTTGCTCAAAACGATGTTTAGACTTTGGTGGAGAGACCCAAGAAGCACAATGTCATTGGCACAAAATGGGTCTTCCGGAACAAACAAGATGAGAACGGAATTGTGGTAAGAAATAAAGCAAGGTTAGTAGCTCAAGGTTATACTCAAGTCGAGGGCTTAGATTATGATGAGACCTTTGCACCCGTTGCTAGACTTGAATCAATTAGAATCTTGCTTGCTTTTGCATCATGCTTTGACATTAAATTGTTTCAAATGGATTTCAAAAGTGCATTTCTTAATGGTACAATTTCCGAATTAGTATTTGTAGAACAACCCCCGGGATTTGAAGATGCTAAATATCCTAATCATGTATATAGATTATCAAAGGCGCTATACGGTTTAAAGCAAGCCCCTAGAGCTTGGTATGAGCGCCTTTGTAACTTTCTTGTATCAAAAGGCTTTAAAATTGGTAAAGTAGATACAACTCTATTCACAAAAATTATTGGAGATGATTTCTTTGTATGTCAAATATATGTTGATGATATTATATTTGGTTCTACTAATCAAGATTTTTGCAAAGAATTTGGTGAGATGATGTCTAGGGAATTTGAGATGTCAATGATTGGTGAGCTAAGCTACTTCCTTGGACTTCAAATCAAACAACTTAAAGATGGGACGTTTATAAACCAAACGAAGTACGTCAAAGATTTACTCAAGAAATTCGGAATGGAAGAAGCTAAACCCATCAAGACACCCATGGCAACAAACGGGCATCTAGACCTCAACGAAGGAGGTAAGTCGGTAGATTTAAAGCATTATAGATCCATGATTGGTAGTTTGCTTTACCTTACCGCATCTAGGCCCGACATTATGTTTAGTGTTTGCATGTGTGCACGTTTTCAAGCTTCTCCAAAAGAGTGCCATTTAGTGGCCGTAAAGAGGATTCTAAGATATTTAAAGCATTCCTCAAGCATAGGGCTTTGGTTTCCCAAAGGTGCAAAATTTGAATTAATTGGATATTCGGATTCCGATTATGCGGGTTGTAAAGTGGATAGAAAAACACCTCGGGTGGTTGCCAATTGCTAGGAAGGTCTCTAGTATGTTGGTCATCCAAGAAACAAAATTCCATAGCCCTTTCAATCGCCGAAGCCGAATATATCTCCGCGGGCAGTTGTTGTGCTCAATTGCTTTGGATGAGGCAAACATTGTTGGATTATGTGATTAAATTTGATAAAATACCTCTTTTGTGTGATAATGATAGTGCTATCAAAATATCCAACAATCCCGTTCAATACTCAAGAACCAAGCATATAGATATACGCCACCATTTCTTGAGAGATCATGTGAGCAAAGGAGATATTGAAATTAGCCACATCCGAACCGAAGATCAACTAGCGGACATTTTCACCAAACCTTTAGATGAAAGCCGCTTTTGCAAACTGAGGAATGAATTAAATGTTATAGATTACTCAAACTAGTATAGTGTCCGTGCTAACGCTACGACGACATTTTATGGATGCACACGAAATCAGCCAAACGAATTTTTGAATGGCCATACATGTTTTGTTCCCTGCTTTCAAAGCCAATTTTTGAATGGCCATATATGTTTTGTTTGGATAATTGGGTTCCTCCCCGCCGCACCGCGCCGCCGCGTCCACTGCGTGCGCGCCCCGCACCATGTGGACGCGGGTCCGCCGCGTCTCGTCCGCCCCGCCGCGTCCGCCCCACCGCACCGCGCCGCCGCACCGCGTCCACCGCGTGCGCGCCGCGCACCGCGCGGAGGCGGGTCCGCTCCGTCCGTCTCGTCCGCCCCGCCGCGCCGCGTCCACTGCGTGCGCGCCCCGCACCATGTGGATGCGGGTCCGCCGCGTCTCGTCTGCCCCGCCGCGTCCTCCCCGCCGCACCGCGTCCACCGCGTGCGCGCCCCGCACCGCGCGGACGCGGGTCCGCCGCGTCCGTCTCGTCCGGCCCGCCGCGTCCACCGCATGCGCGCCCCGCACCGCGCGGAGGTGGGTCTGTCGCGTCCGTCTCGTCCGCCGCGCCCCGCGTCTACTGCGTGCGCGCCCCGCACCATGTGGACGCGGGTCCGCCGCGTCCTCCCCGCCGCACCGCGCCGCCGCACCGCGTCCACCGCGTGCGCGCCCCGCACCGCGCGGACGCGGGTCCGCCGCGTCCGTCTCGTCCGGCCCGCCGTGCCGCGTCCATTTATACTATGTGTAAAAGCATTTATATATCAAATAATTTAATGATACAATTTGACACAACTACGCAATACCATGTGACAATTTTGTTATCACATCCAAGATTCAACCCCATTAATTAGTGTACAAATATTTGGTAGAACCGTAGAATCATGTAACAACACTCAATATATTGTATAACCAAATATTTTTGTCACATAATAAATGTCACATAACGACTGATCCTTTAAGGAGGCGACAACATCATTGGACTCACCCACCGACGAAGATGACATATTTGACAATAGGCCCAAATTAACAGGTAAATGCACACAAGGAAAAGCTAAATATGAGCTAGCTCAATTATACCTTTCAAGTGAAAGACCCCTAGCAATAACATTAACACCCTCTGGCAGTCCTATGGGAAGTAACATTTCAGGTCTGAACATGCCTGAGTTACCTACTTCTACCCATTTCTTCAAACCTTCGTGGTAACTGAAAACAGAATCGCAACAATGATTCATAGAAAATGAGAATTATGAAAATAATAGCAAGCAAAGCTGTTTATGACCTGAAAATTCTCATGCTTGGTTCAGTGTACGGATTGTAGGCAGGCTTGAAACGCAGCTTTGACATGCCTAATAGTCAGAAAGAGAGAGGTGACATTCTTAAATGCCAACATATAAAGATTGCTGGATGTAGTAAAGATACAGGACAGATGCTATAGTTGGATCTGGATGACTTGCAAAGGCCTCACTGTCAGTAGTTGGATTTGGATGACTTGCAAATGCCTCACTGTCAGAACTTATCTGGCAGTAGGCAACATGTACAATACAATATTTATCTTGGGAATAAACAATCTAAATAGAGATGATTCGCAAGACAAGCAACCTATTAAGTAATAACTAATAAACAATTCTCTTGTGTTTCTACAGACAGAGCATGGCATCATTATTACAACAAGGTCAATTTAAGAGGACGGTTCTGCTTCAGGAATACAGCATTACTCAGGTTCAAGGCAAGAGCACAGGAACAAGGCATCACTCAAGCAACTTTATTAGCACATAGCAAAGCACATTGTCACTATTTTACAGCAAAGCTTGTTTAAGACTCACGAACTAAAAAAATGTCCTCCATCCTCTTAGTAGTGTTAAATCACAATATAAATTATTCATCTTAATAACGATGCATCCCTAAGAAGATAACTTCTTGCATATTACGCAGATGTGCACGCAGCACAATATTCTCAGAATAGTGTTATGGTACAATTTTTATAAAACTAACTTATGGTACAGTTTATAAAACTAACTGCAAGATTCATAAATATTATGACAAATTTGAGTTGATGGCTTAGCACCTAAACTTGAGAAGAAATCCTCCAATACACCAATCAGATCACCGAGTGTCAATCCATAATCACAAATAAGACCTGAAATAAGAAGCATTATAATTAGCTTCCTTGGCAGAAGGTTATTGTATATCATCCAAGATATGGACCAAACATCAATCAATAAAACACCCCATAGGCAAGAAACAAGAAAACAGTTACCTTCTATCTGATGGAATTCCGCAAGATGAGTTCGGTCCACAGCTTCATTGCGGAAAACACGGTCAATGGAGTAGTACATATATTTTCTAAAACATACAGCAGCAAAATAAGTGGTAAGACACTATCTCTACTCGGCAGCAACAACCTCCTGCCCTGCCATGGCCTCATCTCATTCAGCAGGCCTCTCCATCTTCACACCAACATCCTCCTTGTAGTCACCGTGCACCTGGAATGATCCACAAGCCACATAAGAATGCCAGTTCACATCAAGTAAGCTCAATAATAAGGCATAGCCAATCTGCTTATGTGACAATTACCTCCATGAGCTTCCCCAGCAGCAAATAATACCATAAGCACTGATACAGCTACAGAGTACAGACTGAATAAAGATTGCAAGACCTGATAAATCTAAAAAGGAAAAAGGAGGCCTACAAGTCAAGTGCAATAAACTTCAGTGATAGGTCCACAGCTACGTATCTATCCCTATACATCGCAGTTGCAACCCTGGTGACAAAAGTCTATAACCTTTGCAATGCAGGAATCAAGGACAAGGCTATACTCTTTCAGTGTTGATTCCTTATTAGAAGACTATGTGTTACTGCAAAAAAGGAACTAAACAAAGCATAATCAGTGGGAATTAAATACTATAAGGCCCAAGGCACATTACGTGCTATAAATAGTGAAACTGGAAGCACAATTGGATTATAGCATAAAAAGAGAACCTCTTGGGATCAAACAACAATATTTGAATACTTTGATTAGGAAAAACAATTGTGGTCTACAACCGGACAACCTGAGAACAAGATTGATTCATTCTATACAACCAGCGCATTTCTACAGTCACCTACTATCACTTTATCAGGAGTGCAGAACAAGAGCCATGTCGAATCTAAAATGATGGCATTAAAATGCTACCGCATCATTCCTTCGCTTGTTCTCTTAGCCCTTTGTACACCATGCATGGATCAATCCTTTCATATACTGCCCTCATGTATAAGCACACCACACAAGCACAATAAATATAATACTAACTGGTCGAATTCATCACATGTCAAACCGACCGCATCACAATCTACATGCCTATGTGCACAAAGAAACGACTAAATGGCGCATCCCTAACACAAAACAAATCAGAGAAGTTCCGCGGAGGCGAGCAAGAAGAGCACATACCCTTGTATCCTGTGTCCTGGACACGAGCGTCTTCCCGACGTTGCGCACACTGAAAACCGACGGGGCCTTGATGCCTAAGAGCATAAGTAGGCCGATTTCCTACCACAGCCACACTGCTACGGCATGGCTATGTGGTAAGTAGAGTAAGCAAGAGGCGAGCTAACCTTACTGGGGATTTGGCGGCGGTAGAAGACGGAGTCGGAGGTGAAGTTGACGTGGTAGATCGTGCCCCCGGAAGAACCGATCCCAGAGCGGCGCCAGCGGCAGCGGGCCGTGCGTGAGGAACATAAACACCACCTTGGGGACGCGCCAGAACCGGTACCCACGCACCTGGGCGCGAAGGACGCGCGCCAGAGCAGCTCCTCATCCGTCATGGCGTGCCGCACGCGAGCTGGGGGCCGCGTCCACCGCTCCAGCTCCTCCTCCGCGGCGGCGGATGCCCCCAGTATCTAAGAAAATCAACATTGTGCTGAAGATTTATAGAAATGACACCTTTTCATATAGTGCGTCGAGCAGGAGCCCGGGTAGGTGGCGCCGCGGCAGCGGCATGGGGAGGAGGGGCTTCTTGGCCCGGAGCTTTGGAGAGGGCCTGGGCACGCGCCTGTGCGAGAGCGACATCCTCATTGGATTCGGCGAGGAGCGCGATGGGGGCGCCGACGGGGGCTGTCCCACCGGCCGGGACGATGACGGCCGGGAGCCCGACGGCGGCGGCGGCGCGAACCACTCCAACCATCGGCCCCACTCGCCGCCTCCTCCGCTGCTCCCGGCGGAGGTGGTGTCGGCCTTCCCGCCGCCGGAGTCGGAGGACGACGAGTGCTGGGTCCTGAGCCAGATCAAGGCGGAGGCCCGCCGCGACGCGAACGTCGAGCCAAGCGCGGAGAACGGGGGAGCGGAGGCACGGGGGAGGCGGAGATGGGGGAGGATGGGGGGTGGCACGGTGGAGGATGGGGGGAGGCGCGGTGGAGGATGGGGGAGGCGGGGGGAGGGGAGGCGCGGTGGAGGATGGGGGGAGGCGCGGGGGAGGAGGGGGAGGCGCGGGGGAGGCTGAGGGAGCGGAGGAGGCGCGGGGGAGGCGGAGGGAGCGGAGGAGGCGGCGGCTGAGCGGGGGAGGAGAAGGAGCGGGCGGATATTTCGCGAGTGGGGGGAGATCAGAGAGAGGAGAGCGGGAGGGGTACTGCAGATCCATTGAAGGATGACCGTCGGATATGGTTGGGTAAGGAGAGAGAATGGAGGAGAGTTAATCTGGTGCGCACGTTTTTATGATAGTGTATTTCTGGGTGCATATTGTGGTGTGGACGTAGTTAAGGTCATGACTGTAGAGCAGGTAATTATTGGGTAGATGTAAAATAATTTGAACTGGTGGTTTATTAGTTTAGATGTAGCTTGAAATCAAATTTCATTCATTTCTGCTCATTTGATGCTCTTGTGTGGAATTTCAATGGATTTTCTCCTATTTTGGTCAAAAATTTGATCATTTTCATAAAAATTAGTTTCAAAGTATAGCAATAGCTAAATTAATGCACAATGATCCTGAATGACTTTAATTGGGTGCAAAACTAGGGATCATTTGCATATTTTCAAGCTCTAAAGTTCAAATCCTAAAAAGTTCCAGAAAATCCGAAACTACCGCAGTTCATTGTGCGGTACTTCCGCTCCTGACAGAAAAACCGGAACTACCGCAATGAAATCTGCGGAACTTCCGGAATTTCTGTGAAAACGGAACTACCGGCGTGTTACGCGCGGTACTACCGTTTTCTGCGGGAGTTAATGCGTTGTAACTGCCCTCTCCTGCCGTTACTCCCCATCTAACTCTTCTCTCTCTCTCTCCTCTCCTACTCCCAAACCGCAGCCGCCTCTTTCTCCTCCTCCTCTCCTCTCTTCAAACCCTCTCTCTCCCAAAACTTCTCCTCCTCTCCCGATCTTCGAATCCGAGGGGAGTTTTTTTTCATTTTTGGGCGATTCCTTGCACTCCCAGGGTTCCTCTCCTTCGACTCCACAAGGTAAATCGGATCAAATCCCTCTTTATCTTGTTCTAAGGACCCTAGGGTTGAGATTAGGTTAAATTTGAAATATAGCGATTTTTGCTGTAGTTTCTTCGGGCAAAACACTCTATTTGGGGTATTAGAATGCTTTTACAAGCATGCATTGGATTCAATCCAAGAAACACCCCAAAAAGATTCAATTTTTAACATGCCCTAGAAATGCCCAGAAAAACCAGAACTACCGGTCGAGCGGCCGGAACTACCGGGGTCACGGAAGTTCCGCATGTTTAATGCCGGAACTACCGGATTTCCCGGAAGTACCGCCATTTTGCCGCCGGAACTTCCGTTTTTCCTGGAACAGCAGAAAGTTATTACTTTCAAATTCAAACCTATTTCTTGCGTATCTCTTCTCACTCCTTGTTTATCCTGATCTGTAATTGAAGATGCCGAGGATGAAAAATGTTTCCCACAAGACCTATGGGGGCATTGCTAGCCAATCCTCCTCCTCGACTCCTGCCTCTCAGACGACGGAGCATGAGGATAGGGGCAAGGGTCCCACCTCCGACTCTGAGAGTGACTCAGAGGGTTCGCATGAGAGCGGATCCGAGGCCTCGCATGAGAGCGAGGAGTATGCGGTTTCAGATGAGGAAATGCCTACGGCAACTGCAGATGAAGAAGTGGACCTCTCCAAAATCTCCAATGAGGACTATGCCATCCTTCGTCGTCGCAGTCAGTATGTCCACCCTCGCAACTCTAAGAACCCCCAGTTTCATTCCAAGTTTCAGGAGCAAGTGTACCAAGAGATGTATGGTCCTGCTCGCAAGTTTGTTGCACACAAGTATGTGGACTGGGACCACTTGTCACAAATTGACAAGTTTAACGGTGCATATCGACTTTTTCAGCAAGCCGGGATCCATCAACTTGTTGTGTTCAAGTGCAACTACATGGACAATATGATTCGGCAGTTTTATGCTACCTTGTATATCTCTCCCAACTTTGAGCACTTGTGTTGGATGACTGGAACGCAGCTCATTGAGTGCACCAGGCACGAGTTTGAGTTAGCACTTGGGACGGAAACCAGTGCCTATGAGAAGGTGTACAGCAAGCGTTATTGCGTCGTTCCAAACCAATCCAATCTTTCTTCTCTTCTATTTTCACATGGTATCAGAGCCATCTCTTCCATAAGCACATGGCTACAGAAGGATCCATCTCCTTGTCATCAGTGCCACCAATGAATTCAGTGATGAACTTATCCACCAACTCCAGTAGTGGACTCCTCCCCATGCATGCCTACCTTCGGCCACCTCGTCAATGTCAAGCTAACGCGGGATAACTATCTGCTATGGAAGTCCCAAATCCTTCTGTATCTCCACAGACAACAGATGCTTAGCTACATTGACGGCACCAACAAGGCTCTGGATGCTTTTGTCACCCAGATAATAGATGTGAATAGCATCCAAGTACCAAACCTAGCATATCAAATCTAGGTTTAGTTTGAACAATTGGTACTCAGTTCTTTACTCTCGTCTCTATCTCCTGAGGTATTGTCGTAGGTTCTCTTCCTGCTTACCGTAGCTGAGGTTTGGACTACACTTGAACGAATGTTCTCGTCACAATCTCGGGCCAGAATCATGCATGTGTGGATGTTGTTGTCCAATACCAAGAAGGAGCAGTCCATTACTGAGTATTTCAGCAAGATGAAGTCCCTAACAGACACAATGGCATCTGCTGGAAATTCCTTGGAAGAAGAAGAGTTTGTCTCTTATGTTCTTTTAGGATTGAGTTTGGCTACAATCCATTAGTCACTTTGATTACCATGCAAACAGATCCAATCAACATCAATGATCTATATGCTCATCTCTTAAACTTGAGCACCAACAAGGTGATGTTTCCTTCTCTGGCTCTTCTGCGAACATGGTTTCACATGGAGGAGACCGAAGTAGCCATGGTGGTCGTGGACGAGGAAACTGCAAAGGCAACCAGGGTGGCAGAAAGCAAAGTGGGCACTTCGGCAATAATCATCCCACCTGCTAGGTTTTCAGGAAATTAGGACACATAGCTTTGAAGTTCTATAATAGATTCAATCATGCTTTTCAAGCTACTGATGATGGTAAAAGTGCAGTCTTAGTAAATGTTAAAAGTAGTTACAATGTTGACATCAATTGGTATGTTGACACAGGCACTACAGATCATATCACCGGTGATCTGGACAGGCTGACCATGAGAGAAAAATACCACAGTCATAATCAGGTACACATGGCCAATGGATCAGGTATGCACATTAGTCACATTGGTCATTCCAAATTATCTTTCAATTCTCATGACATTCATCTCAATAATATTCTTTATGCCCCTAGTGCCACAAAAAAATCTTCTCTCTGCTCAATGTCTCAATCTGACAATAATGCTTTCCTTGAATTTCATCCTGATCATTTCTTTCTCAAGGATCAGTCCATGAGGAGAACTCTTCTTCAAGGACGATGTGAGTGAGGACTTTATCCCATTGAGTGGCAGCCATCTTCACCAAGCTAACATCTCCTAGCAGTGAGCAGAAATACTCGAGAAAGATGGCATAGTCACTTAGGACATCCTTCTTTTTCTATAGTTCAACATGTCATTAGCAATAATAATCTGTCATGTTCCAATAAATCCAATAGTGTGTCGGTCTGTGATACATGCCAACAGGCCAAAAGTCATTAATTGTCTTTCTCTTGTTCAAATAACACTTCCACTTTTCCTTTGGAACTCATTTTTTCGATGTTTGGGGCCCTGCTCTCCCATCTGTTAATGGCTATAAATATTATGTTAGTTTCATCGATGACTTTAGTAAATTCACTTGGATCTACATGTTGAAAAACAAAAGTGATGTCGTTCATATTTTTACTCAGTTCCAACACATGTTGAACAACTTCTAAACAGAAAGATTCTTTCGGTTCAAATCGACTAGGGTGGGGATACCAAAAGTTGAATTCTTTCTTTCAACAAGTTAGCATTTCTCACCATGTGTCATGTCCTTACACACATAAATAAAATGGCTCAACTGAATGCAAGCATCGTCACATTGTTGAAGTTGGGCTTACTCTTCTTGCTCATGCCTCTAGGCCACTCAAATTCTGGGATGAAGCATTTTAACCGCTGTCTTTCTAATCAACCGAGTACCCAGCCAAGTTATTCATCTTTCTACTCCCCTAGAACGGCTGTTTCACAAAAAGCCATATTATTCCTTCCTAAGATCTTTTGGGTGCGCCTACTGGCCGAATCTACGGCCATACAATACACACAAACTCAATTTCGCTCCAAACAGTGTATCTTCCTCCGCTACAGTAGTCTTCATAAGGGCTACAAATGATTACTCCCATCCATGGGTTGTGTGTACATCTACCGAGATGTTATATTGGATGAAGGAGTTTTCCCTTTTGCCATGTTAACTTCCAATTCTTTGCATCCTCCCAGTTCTTCCTCTGATCCAGTTTCTTTGCTTCCTTTTTCCTATCCAGAATGACCAATTGCCTTTTGTGCTATCTGATCATTGTGCTCCAGTGTTATCTAACTCATGTATGCAGACTGCAGGCTCATGTGATGGTATTGTCGAACTAGTAATAATAGATAGCTCTGGAAGCATAGCTCTGGTGCTATTGTTGAGGATTAGTGGAGCTGTGCAGATTGACAGCACAAGTAATCCTGATGATGATGTGCAGGCAGACAGTACCAATACTTCAGATGCCTCCTCATCAGCATTGGTTCCTGCTCTGACATTTTCAGTTGTGCCTCATAGTCCAATCACTAGACTCCAAAATAATATCCATGTTCTCAAATGGTACACTGATGACACTATTCATTATGCTTCTTTGTGTACTGTTGATGATCCAGTTACCCAGCAGGATGCCTTTTCTGATCCCAAGTGGAGGAATGCTATGGATGAAGGGTATGATGCCCTCATTCACAACCAAACCTGGCGTTTGGTTCCTCGTCGACCGAGGAGCAACCTTATTGACTGTAAATGGGTGTACAAAATGAAGAGGAAAGCTGATGGCTCTCTTGATAGATATAAAGCTCGCTTAGTGGTCAAAGGATTCAAGCAAAGATATGATATTGATTATGGTGATACCTTCAGCCCAGTGGTCAAACATGCAACCATTCGTATTGTGCTGTCCATTACAATTTCCTGGGGATGGAGACTTCGGCAACTAGATGTGTAGAACGCGTTTCTCCGTGGTGTTCCTGTAACACCCCACGTAACCATATGGGATATTACTATGGAACATCATCGCCAAAGTGAAGAATAAATAAGTACAATAAAAGAAATCACAAAGAGTTTAAAACTTTATTAACACTTTAATATTCATGAAGCAACCACCAAGTTATGCAAATCCCAAATACCCTCAGTTTGTCTATAAACTGGATAAAGCGTTATATGGACTTAAACAAGCAATGTGCGCATGGCATGCACGACTTAGTTCAAAACTTTAAGAGCTAGGCTTTGTAGCATCCCGAGCAGATAAATCCCTATTTGTCTTCAATAGGGTTGGCACTATTATCTATCTTCTTATCTACGTGAATGACATTATTGTGATAGGTTCTTCCTGCTCGGCTGTAACTAAACTACTCGACGATCTGAGAAGGGAGTTTGCTCTAAAAGATTTAGGATACCTCCACTATTTCTTGGGCATTCAGGTTACACAAATCTCAAATGGCATTGTTCTCTCACAGGCAAAATATGCCTCAGATCTGCTCAACAAAGTAGGTATGGGAAGATGCAAAGCTGTCTCTACTCCATTATCTGTAATTGAGAAGCTATCTTTAGCCGAAGGAGAAAGGCTTGGCCCTGCTGATGCTACAACATATAGAAGTGTGGTTGGTGCTTTGCAGTACCTCACCCTAACCTGGCCGGATATTTCATATTCAGTTAACAAGGTTTTGTCAATAACTGCATCCTCCATCGACCCAACATTGGGCTGTAGTCAAACGTATACTAAGATATCTTAAGTATACAACCGATCTTGGCTTGAGCATCAAAAAATCTTCTTCCTCTCTAGTCAATGCCTTCTCATATGCTGACTGGGCAGGTTGCCCAAATAACCGACGATCAACCAACAGTTTTACGGTGTTCTTTGGATTGAATCTGGTCTTGTGGAGTGCTCGAAAGCTGGCAACCGTATCAAGATCAAGTGCTGAACCTGAGTACAAAGCACTAGCAAATGCAATAGCCGAAATAATTTGGGTTCAATCTCTTTTGGGAGAACTTGATGTGTTCTAGCCCAAGGCTGCATGTTTGTGGTGTGACAATTTAGGGGCAACATATCTATTGGCCAATCCAGTGTTTCACACTCATACGACACACATAGAGGTGGATTTCCACTTTGTCAGAGAATGAGTTGCTCGCAAAGTACTGGATATACGGTTTATTCCTTCAAAGGATCAGGTTGCTGATGTGCATATTCTGCAGCAGTTCAGGAACAATCTCAACCTTGTGAAGTTGTGATTGAGGGGGGGTGTTAGCAGATAGAAGGTGCGAGTGTGCACAGAAGTGTATCAGGAAGATCTTTGTATAAGGATAGATGTTTGAATGTAAAGATAGCGTTCGTGTTCAGATCAGATTGATCTTCTGTAACTGAATGCTATTCTGTAGCTCGTCTGAAACGGCAAGCAAAGATACCTCTTTATATAACAGAGCTTCGGCTGCACAGAGTTGCTGCGCTGTTTCAAACCAATCCAATCTTTCTTCTCTTCTATTTTCACATTTTAGGCCAAGAACGATTCGCACAAACTCTTTGACAGCAACCTGCATCCCGGGCATATGCTCACGTATGGAACATTGTTTTCTCTGGAATATTTGGTCGCAAGAATTTTGCCTTGGACTCCTCTGTGCCCAAATCCTCCTGGAACTAGGAGTCTAGGACGCCATCTGTACCCTGAGAAAATGGGTGTACCTCAGATACTAAACATGAACACAGACATCATATTAAATGAACAGTGCTCTATAATATTTAGTTTGCGGTATCGTGTCACCTTCAGTAGTCTCCATGCCTTCTCATGGAGGTCAGGTGACTGTCAACAGCACAATAGTGTAATAGCAGAACATTCAGATAAGCAACAGGTTTAGACCATGACAGCTACCCTTCAGTGATGGTGAAATCAAGAATATGACACAACTTGTGAAACCTCATTTGCAGTCTGTTTCTTCTAGGTCTGAAGCAGGGACCCAATCGACTGCCAGCCTTCTCTGGCACGTAATCGACTCATGAAGGAGCGCCTGAAAGAATAAATATCTTGATGAATGCAAAATTATTATTTGTGGAGACAGGAGACTGAAGAGTAGTACACCATTACTAGAATCAGTCAACATCAAGTATCATATCCAAATGCCTGAAGAGAACTGAAGAAACTCTGAAGCATGTTCTAAGATAAGGCGAAAGAGACACTGCTGCTGAATAGTTGCCAAGATCATCGTTCACCTGGAGAACGGACAGGTATGCATCGGAAAGACAGGTGTAGTTTGCAACCACTGGCCACTGTTATTCTTACCTGCATAGTACGTGCTCCAATTAAATGGGAAAGTAAGGAGTAAACGCGCTAGAGAGGGTGTGATAAACTGAAGTCTGAAAAATAGCAGCAAGCCAGTAAGTACTAAGGAAGGTTCTAAAAATGTAAGTACTATGGAAGAAAAGATACAGTGGCTTGGAGCATGCATGAACATGCAATTGGTCACATGTTCTAGCACTGTGCGGGGTCATCCAACTTAGGTTCCAGAGTAAAGCTGCATATTTGAAAATGCGAATGAGAAGAAACTTGTGAAATTATGGGGGAGAACAAAATGGAAACTAAATAAGAATGACTATGAATCAAGAGCACTTGAACAATGAAATAATAGGTTGAGCTGCTAATTCTAACCGTTCACGTCCTAGCGTTGTCAAAATAGCTTCATGAACCTTCTGATCCTGACAACAGAAACGAAAACTATTCTCAGCAATGAACGTCCAAAGTACTAAAAAGACTTGTAGTTCCACAAGACTTTGGTACAAAAGAAATGGAAGGCATGCACTTTTAGAAGCAAAGGGACGTGCCGAATATTCAAAACATCGTATAGACCAACAATGCATTCAACCTGAAAACGTAGTTTCACGAATCAGTCCAAAGCACGCTCAAAATGTGAATGCTGAATATGATTATCATAGTGTCATACCGGAACATGGCAAAACTGTGAAAACTTCTCTTTGTCATTTTTATTCACAGGCTGCCAGTTATGGAGGAAAGGTGCCCGTCCGGATCAAATGTTCAAATGAACAATATAACGATGTAACTAAAACAAGAGAACATCAATGATGTACTGTTGCGCTACGACAAGCGAGAACGTGTAGCGTCAATCCAAGCTCTCAAAGGCTCTCAACGCTGTGTATTGAGTAGGCTTAGTTTCCTGCATTTTTCAGTTATAGAAAAATAAAGAAGGGACTCAAATGCAGTGGTGAATCCACCGTGGGTGCTTGTGGGTGCTCGAGCACCCCCTCCTCCCACCGTGGAAGAAGACCCAGGCCGCCGGCCGGCCCGATCGATGGTCGCCCGGACTGGCTGAGGATGCGCAGCTTGGGCGCCATCACATCCAGCGTCGGCAGATCATCTCGCGTAGGAAAGGCGAAGCTCTTCGAGTGCATCGGTTGAAGCTTGAAGAAAGTATGAGGCGAGGCCCAGTCGGCGTCTTAAGGCTCAGCACCCTAGCCGGCCCAAATCAGTAGCGAATCCTGGCCCAAAACCCCAACGACAGCACACAACAAAACAGTCAGCACCTCAACAGTAGATCAGGTCACGGAGAGGCCAAGACGCCGCCGAGTCGGAGAGAGTAGAGAGTAGAAACTCACCGTAGCCCGCAGCCCAATGACCGGCACAGCGGAGGGGGAGGCAGCCGGCGCGGCAAAGGGGGGAGCCGGGGAGGGGAAAGCGGTCGGCGATTCAAGTTAGGCTAGGCTTTGAAGGAGGTCTAGCTAGGGCAGTTGCCTGATTCAAGCCTGTTCCTGTTGAAAGCACACCATTTTCCAATTTCTCTAATAAAACTTCCTGATGCTTTTCCATCAAAGCAACCTTTCTTTTGTAAGATGCACTCACAGTGGTCAATATCAAGGGAACATAGTTGAAGAAATCAGCAATAGCACCACTACAACTTACGACAGTGACAACCATTAATTGCAATTGGTGGGCGAAACAAGGGACATAGAAAGCATACAGATTCTCATATCATATTAATCTCTGCAAGCCATTAAATTCCCCTCTCATATTTGAAGCTCCATCATAACCCTGTCTATGTAACCTAGAAATAGGTAGATCAACCTTAGCAAGCACACGAACCAAAGCTTCCTTCAATGCAATAGATGTATACAAAGTAACATGCTCAATACCAATAAACCTTTCCATGATCTTCCCATCTTTATTTACAAACCTACATAGTATGAATTTTACAAAGTTAAAATAAAACCACAATACACAAATCATAAATGATACGACTAAAAAACATTATATGTACAACTAACCTCACAATCACGGACATCTGCTCCTTTATTGATGAATCACGGGACTCATCAATAAGCACTGCGAAGTTCCTATCATTAGAATAATCTTCAATTGGTTTGTGACATGTTGGATCGGCAATAATATCATCTGGATTAAATTCATGCCGAACCTTTTTTGCTTTAGTTCTACTTTCTATGGTTGGAGGGTTACTGCTAGTTGCATTGTTTGAGAAATATTTGTGCAAAGTTCGCTTCTTCATTTTTGTAAATCTAAGAATAATTAAAGAACAACTAGTTAATAACTGATTAAACAACTTGGCTAATCATTAAAACAATGATAAAATGTGATTCACATATCATATTCACTCACATTCACTGATTCACAAATCAATGAATCACCGTCGCCAGTCGGTCACGCCATCACAGCCAAACGGAGTCATGGAGTCACTGCCATCTCGGTGTCTCCCATCTACGGTCTGCCGACACTGGCACACTGCACAAGCACAAATCACTAATAAATTGCCATGAGCTCACGACGCCACTGAGTAAATCGCCATTCGCCAGCACCTCACTCCATGTCTCCATAAGAAATATTTCTCAAATGTCACCTGCTCGCCTCATCCTCTCCGTCTCTGCAGTGGTGAATCTCCGATGCGGGCATGCAGCGATGCCGCTCGGCCTCGCCCGCGCCCAATCGGCTGCCACCAAGTAGCCGACCGCCTCCCCTGGCCCCTCGGCCCGCTCCGCTCTGCCACGTCGAGACGCCCTCCGTGCCGGGCCGCCATGGCGCCGACCGCCTCTGGCCTCCCCCTTCGCGGCTTAGCGCCGACGCCGCGGAGTCGCCGACTGCCTTCCCCTCCCCGGCTCCCCCTCCGCCGCACTGACCGCCTCCCCCTCCCCGGCCGCTGAGCTGCGGGCGACGGTGAGTCTCTAATCTCTACTCTCTCCGACTCGGCGGCGGCTCGGCCTCTCCGTGACCTGATCTACTGTTGAGGTGTTGACTGTTTTGCTATGTGTTGTCGTTGGGGTTTTGGGCTAGGATTCACCACTGATTTGGGCCGGCTAGGGTGCTGGGCCTTAAGACGTCGACTGGGCCTCGCCTCATACTTTCTTCAAGCTTCAACCAATGCACTCGAAGAGCTTCGCCTTTCCTATGTGAGATGATCTACAGACGCTGGATGTGACGACGCCCAAGCTGCGCATCCTCAGCCAGTTCAGGCGACCATCGATCGGGCCGGGTCTTCTTCCACGGTGGGAGGAGGGGGTGCTCGAGCACCCACAAGCACCAACGGTGGATTCGCCACTGGTCCAGACAAGAAGTCTCAAAACTTGTTTGTTGCAGGAAACAAATGGATCAACATATATTTGCCGGCTCCCTGATCCAAGAAGAAAGCCACCAACTACTACGCAATGCTGAAGACGAGCAAGAATAGGATGGGAAGTCATTGCTCTTGATCACACTATAGCTTAGGTAGGATTAAAACGGCGCATGCACCCTTGATCAACGATTAACATGCAAGGATGACAAGAGCTGATTTTCTGTTGGCACGAACTAGACCGAGTATGGCGGTTGCCACTATATAATGTAGCCTCTTTTACTTAAAACCACCTCTTTATTACCAGGGTGTTATATCCATTTGTGCAGCTAGAGTTATTACATATAATGTACAACTATTTGATTTTCTCCCTAACAATAAGTCAATTTTACGATAATTAAATTAGCTTTGAGATATTTACATGCAATTAGATAGACATTTACAATTATAAAAAAACTTCTAGCCAAAATATATCTTGAAGGAACTTAATTGAAGTTTTGGTATAAGATTTTTCGTCTAGTGTACTACATTCTTAGGGTAATAGAAACATATAGTTGAAATACGCTGTTAATTAAAAGCATTCTTTTAGGAAGCTACTATTGTTCTAACCTTATTTATTCTATTTTTCAACTTTCCTCATCTATTTGTCTTTCTCCCTCGTTACGTATCCTTCCACCAAGACTCAAAACAAGACACTAATTAATGATTCTTACTAGCTATTGCTAAACCCCGTATCCTCTTTCTCCACCTGCCCCACCACTCATTGCATTGCAGCTTTATTAATTGATTAGCACGACAACATGCCTACAGGAACTGTCTTAGCGTGCTTCTTTTGCATGCCTACCCATCTCTCCGCCGTCATCAGAGTTAACTATCTTGCAGTCCTTGGTGTGTGCCCAGCTTTTACTCCTAACCCAGCATGCATTAGTTGTCTCCTAACCAACAATGCCATATTGCACTGAGAATCAGAGATAGATAATGTGGTGACAAACATGCATTCATGCTGCCTTACATCATATTTACATTTGGAACCAGGGAACCATGCCTAGGATTAACACTACTAAGAGCAAGTATTATAAGAGGCTGTAAGCTGGCTGTATGCTGAGGTGGAGGAGAGAGAGGAGGAGAGAGAAGAGAGGTGGGCTGTAAGCTTACAGCCAGCTGAAGCACAAGAACTAAGAGACTTTGTGAGAGGAAGGGGTAGGTCATACAGCCTTCAGCTGGCTGTAACTACTATATGAGTAGGCTGAAAAGTGAGCTGTAAGTATTCATACAGCCAGCTGAAGGCTGTATTATAAGACTTGCTCTAATGCAATCTCATATTGTGCCAATGCAATCTCATTTTGTGTCGCTGCCAGCGACTTCTTGCATCAAACATTCAATATCACTTTCTAGCATAATCTCCCATATTACTTGGCTCAAATCACGTCAATAAAACCCACATGAAGCAACGTAGGAGTTCTGTGTTTTAGCCTTCATTTCATTTTTATTCTAAATTTAATCTATTTAGGGATTTTTACTTTGGAATTCGTATGCAAATCAAATTGTTAATTTTATTTTATGTTTTATTCTAAATTTCAATTTTAGGTTGGAATTCATACAAATCCAACCACCACTTTTCATTTGATTTTTATTTTGAATTTTATTTTCACTTGGAAGTTCATATGGAAATCAAATTGATTTGGAATTCATATGAAAAGCATATCGCTAATTATCCTTTGATTTTTATTCCAAATTTGCATATTGTTGGATTGTGCATGACATGAAGTTTTTTTTACAGTTTTAGGTTAGAATTGTATACAAATCTAACTAGTATTTTTATTTTTTATTCTGAATTTAAGCTATTTATGGATTTTACTTTAGAGTTCATATAGAAATCAAATTTCTAAATTTATTTTATTTTTATTCTAAATTTCAGTTTTAGGTTGGAATTCGTATGCAAATTCAACTACTAATTTTTATTCCGGATTTCCGTTTTACTCTCAAGTTTGTATGGAAATCAAATTGCTAATTTCTTTTTATTTTTATTCTGAATTTTATCTATTTTTTATTAACTTAATATGAACTCTTTCTTTTAATTTACGCTGTTATAACTTAGATCCACCAGATAGACGACTAGATCTTTTCTTTGTTTCCTCTAATTAACGTGAAAATTTCTAGCCCTTGAGAGTGAAAGTTGTGTCTCCTTTTTTCCTTTTCTTTAATAATATAATAGATAGATTTTTATTCTGAATTTTAGTTATTTTTATTAACTTAACATAGACTCTTTCTTTTAATGTCAATCGTTATAACTCAAGTCCGCCAGATGGATGGTTAGATCTTTTCTTTTTTTTCTCTAATTAACGTAGGAATTTATACTCTTGAGAGCGAACGTGTTGGGTCTTTTTGCCTTTGCTTTAATAATATAATAGATAGTTTTTTATTAACTTAATATGGACTCTTTCTTTTAATCTAACCCGTTGTAATTCAGGCCCGTCAGATAAATGGCTAGATCTTTTCTTTTTCTCTAATTAACATACAAAATTTTAGCCCTTAAGAATGAACGTGGTGGATATATATATATATATATATATATATATATATATATATATATATATATATATATATATATATATGAAAATGATCCCATACTCATAGGAGTACGTACTCTCACTTCTCATATACTGCTTAAGTGGTATTGCTATACCTCTTTATCCTTTTGAGCATACTTTAATAATGATTATAGATACTCCAAGTGAGTTCCATGAAAAATTTCATCAAAGTCCACTTTTTATAGCATAATCTACATATATACTCCTTTTATGTACGAAAAAGGGTATATAGCAAAAATAAATGACTCAGATGAAAAATTTTCAACCAAGTCATATTGGAGTATCTTAGAATTAGTATTTAAATATACTAAAAGTAATAAAAAGGTATAACATGTTTGTTTAAGTGGTTTATTGAAAGTGGGAGTATGTACTCCAAGAGTACGGCAAAGGCTTCATATATAGGAAAATGATTCCATACATATATACATACATACATACAAATATATATATATATATATACGGTAGCGCTATTCAGCGCCTGTGCGCATGCTACGCATAGGTCCTACTGCCTGGCTTTCTGGTACAAGCTGTGTTGATTTGACAGTAACTATTACACGTGAAGTTACCATTAGGCAAACATAAAGTTACTTGTGATTGGTATAAAAAACATGAATTTCATAGCAGCAAAACATATTCAACATGGTCTTGTTTTATTAAACTCGTAATTTTGAACACAATGACACAAATGGATCGCAGATCGGAGTTTTCATGAAAGAGTTATTGTATTTTTTTTTAGCTTGTAAACAAGATTAAAAAAATCTCCACGTCAACTATACTGTTGCATGCATGTGATAATTTAGTAGATTCAGTCGTGAGGAAAGTTGTTGCCTATTGTGGGTAAAGTTACTGCCTGTTGTGAGGAATGTTATTACCTACTGTGTACTGTGAGCATTTGGCGGTAACTTCACTCGCTACTGATAGTAACTTCATTCACAATGAATGATAACTTGATTGCATATAATAGTAACTTCACCATGGGATCATAACTTCGTATGGGGATGATAACTTCATTCCATATGGATGATAACTTCATGAGTAACCGAAAATAACTTTGCATCACATATAAGAGGTGGAAATATACATATAACTAGCAGCAATCCATAATTATATTGTATATCAAACAAGAGGAAACTTCATGATTATAACTATGGCGATACTGTTAGAATTAAACTTAATGATTTGTAAGTGGTCGAAGGAACAATCGAAGCTGTGGTCGAAGCCATGGTCAAAGGAGTAGTCGAAGCCGTGGCTAAAGCAGTGGTCGAAGCCGTGTGAGTGGCCGTAGCAATAGTAGTCGTAAGTACTGTAGCAATCGAAAACACTGCAGCAACCGTGGTACTGTAGAAGTCAAATGTACTATAACAAACGCTAGTACTGAGCATGGGATGGGATAGTGGAGCAGTTGGCTGGTTGGGTCAATATTACACTTGTGCGCTGGTTAGTAATTCTCTCTCTATATATATATACTCGTATACTACACGTACATATCTTCCGTTACGTAAGATATTCCCTACGTTGTGAGATACAACATAGAATTTAATTACACCCAGGAGTAGAAAAGATCCTTTATATATATATATATATATATATATATATATATATATATATATATATGGCAAAAACTTCTACACACTCACCCTTATGATGTACTCATCATGCAGGCAAACTAAAAAAGTCACAAAAAATTCTAAAATTTTTTTTGAATGTACTTCATGGTTTACTTCACCCATGTTTAAAATTTTAAGTTCAAATTTATTCTATGTTAAGAGTACCAAAAAAGAGGAAATTCTGACAAATTTGAACTCTAAACATTTGTCAGTTTTTTCTCTTTTTTGTTACTCTAAACATAGAATGAATTCGAACTTAAAATTTTATATATAGATAGAGCAAGTTTGGAAATATATGTAGAAAATTATTTGGAATTTTTTGCGACTTTTTTACTTTGAGTGTACAGTGAATGCACCGTAAGAGTGAGTGCGTAACAGTTTTTGCCATAGTATAGTTACCTTGGACACTATGGTGTTAAGGCACTATGATCTAAAATAGGTATTCCCCTATGTATCATGTGTGAAAAATTTTGGAAATTTTTGATGTCAAGTTTAATTAGCTTACTAACTAGTTCAAATAAGTTTGAACTAAAATTCGAATTGTAGTTGTCTTTTTTATGATGGTTTGATTTTAGGTATTTGCTGATTATATATATAAATCAGAAAAGTATGTAATCTAAATTCGTTCAAAATCTTTGCATTCGAGTATATTTTTTCAAAGATATGTGTTTCATTTGAATTGTTACAGATGGTTATATACCATAAAACTAGTATTTTCAAAAAATATATCTGAATTTAAGTTGAATTCATGCATATGAAATAATAGTACCCTAACGCTATGGTGTCAGGGCACCATGATTTCAAATGTGCAAATTCAACCCAAATTTGGGTATATTATTTGAACATATCAGTTTTAGGTTATATAACCATCTATAACAATTCAAATGAAATGCATACCTTTGAAAAACTATACTCGTATTCAAAGATTTTTAATGAATTTAGATCACATGCTTCACTGATTTACATATATAATCAACACATACCTACAATTAGGATTTTCTGACCCTGCGAGAGTTACGAGTTTCTTTTCTTTATTAAAATATAGTTACGTACCTGTGCATTGCAATGGAAAAACAAATCAAAAGTATTTACTTATTTTACGTAGTCGGCTTAATTACCTGCCATTCGATGGCTAGGTGACAGGCGTGAGGCCGCACGGTGGCCAGGTGGCAGACCCCTACCACACGGCCACGGGGCACAGCTAGCCATGTGTCAGCTCTATGGCGCCGCCGCCCAATCATCGTACGGTAAAAATAACATTTTTGCAATTGTCGGATGATTATAGCTATTTTTGCAAATACGAATTTAAAACATGCTAAAGGTGCCAAAAACTTTCTGATATAACGGCTGTAGTGTCCAATAGTAGTGTTGTAATTTGTCTTTGCAAATTTATCGAAATATATGTACTTGTCATGATTGTAAATTGATATATGACATGTACACATTAGTTTGATACTAAGTCTTTATATATACACATATAATTCAAAACCACAAATATTTTTAGGATTCTAGGATAGGACTATATAGTGTCCACCGTCCAGTATACTCCGGTAGACAGTACCAGCTAAACTCCTAAACCAAAGCCAATTAGCTACAATGCCGTCACCCATTATTTAGGACATGCACAATAGTGTAATGTTAGCCGTCTATAAACTTTACAATGTTGGATTTTTGCTGACAAAGGGAGAGAGAACGAGAGAAAGTGTAGTTTTATCTCTAAATGATATGAATGAGTATATAGACAACGGTCGTATGTAAAACTGTACATGCTCTTAGAACCTTGCTAACTAGTTTAATTTGTTCTTTTATCATGTCATGTACCCATTGTAAAATTTACCTTAGCATAGGTGACCTATGAACAGGCATAAGGCAACATAGTAAGAAGCAGTGATATTTATATACTGTTTTTTAGACTGCGATTGATGACTTTTGTTTACGTTTTTTAAAACAGTAATGGACGGTGAAGACGCCAACATGAACGGCACATACGGTTTTAGGCTTGGGAATCGTTTGAAAAAAATCCACTTCAAGAAGCCACCCCATTTGTTTCAACTTTCGAATGCCCTGTTTTTTGGCTTTTTGTGATTTTTGGCTTCGGCTTCTTCGAAAGCCAAAACAAACTGGATGGTTTATCAAAGGCGTTTCTTCAAACAATTTCTCAAGCCTAAAACCGTGTGTACCATCCGCACCGATATTTCCGCCGTCTCGAAAAATACAGATAAAAACCATCAGACAAAAGTTATCATCTGCGACCTAAAAGATCATGGCCTTAGCCTCATAAACGTAAAGCACCACTGAAACTAGAACAAGAGCCTTTCCCTAAATAAGTTCAAAAAATACGGCCTCTCCCTAAAACACTTTACATGTCCAAGAAAGGAGGCAGTGATCGTATGGAGCGTTAGTTTTTTCTTCGTCGCTTCACAAACGGATGTGTACTGGCTAGATGCATAGGGAACGGACCCATTCGGGGACCTCCAAGAAACCACTGCCAGTTCGCATATGGCTACGGGGATAGCGATAGGACAGAAATGCTTGCTGACCTGGACGAGAGCAAATGCCAAAAAAACCAGTGTCAACACACCAGGGCAGCAGGGCTCGACGTTAACATGTCGGCCTCATGAATACCGAATCCACGTGGCGTTGGGAAAAAGTGCAGAGAGCAACTAACTAAACGGCAACACAGGGATCCAATCAACTGCGAGAACATGCCACAGTAACTAGTTCCTTCAGAGTGACAGCTTAACCTAACATGCAAAGCTTATGCTCCTGCCTTTATCCACAAGCTTGTGTGCAGGCAGCAGAACAGAGACCATATCTGAAAGGACAAGTCCATGCTAGTGTGTGATCAATTGATCATGGCAAGGTGCGAAGTATGTTTGGACGATGGGGACCTACTAAAACTTCCATATTACATAATTGAAATTAAAGAGTACAAATGACATCTATACCTTTCTTTCCTTGGGTTGTCTGGTAAACATGGAAGTAAAAGATTTACAGTCGTTCTTCACAAGAATCGGAAGGTGATGTTTTTGTTCTAAAGGAATTTTGCAACAATGATGTACGTACGGGACAAATGAAAAGAATGAAATAAGTAGGTAATCAACAGATGGGGGAAATGGATAGACCGCCGGATGGAAAAAGATCGGGCAAAAGTTGCTCTTCGCTCTTGGTCTTCTTTCATGCTTGCCCTCATAAAGATTAGCTCCACTGGCATTGCTTAGCCCATGGTTGCTCGAGGGAAGCTGGAGACGTCTCTAAAAAAACCATTGGCTTCATAGCCTAAATCCCATAATGCCTCACTGAATACTCCAGCAACTGTTGGCTGGGGCAGATCATCTCCTTCACTCTTGTACCGTTTTTGTAGATTTTGAATGTTGGAACTGTCCTCACATTTTCCGTGCGTGCAACAGCAGGGCTCTCATTTACATCCACCTAAGTGAAAGAACATGATGATACGTCAAAAATAGGCCAAAGTGCGGAAGAAGAGAAGGATGAGCCATTTAACACAACTAGTTACCTTCAGAAAATTAATAGATGGGTATCTGGTACACAGTGAATTCACAAACGGGGAAATTTTGCAGCACTGCTGATTTGAAGGTGTCATGAAATGGACGACCGAAACACCTGCAAATTTGAAACTGGCCAATGAGAAACCTCAAACAGAGAAGCAAAGAACAGTCATTACTGCTAGAAGATGGAGAGCAAGTGACCAGACGGTAAAAGACAAAAGAGTGTGACCAAATTATGTACTTCCAGCTAGCATTAGTACAATGCCAGCAAAACAAATTTCACGTGAAGATTTGCTTGCACGGCAGAAAACAGTAACAAGTACTGCCAACTTGTGGTACAACCTCATGCCTATCAGCAGAAGTCAAGATTGCAGTACTAATGTACTATTCAAGTGTTACTGTCTGCAAGTCAACATCATGAACAGCAGGCGCAAGATACGAGAAGCAGCAAAACATTCTGAGATGTAAGGTTAATCAAAATGATTAATTGGGATTGCTCATTCTTAAGGAGCAGCAATTATAAACGAGAGTAACAATAATATGTGTTTGCCATCTGTGGCAACGTTAATCCAGCAAAAAGAGAGAACAAAACAAAGGAGAGTGGCTTGCTTTTTTTTTTTTTTTGAAACTCAGTGGCTTGCATGGTTTGGTTGGTTGCACTGCACCTAAGTGCCACTCCTTTTGCAGTAGAGGTTTGAACAAACTCACAAAGTGAGCAAACAAGACAACAAACATTTCAAATATCAGTATACTGTAGTGGTGCCAACTATACCTGCCGTCATCTTTGCATTTGACAAATATTTGCCGCAACTCACTAACTTATTCCGGTATCAGCTGAATTAAGGTGTTGAGTATCAAATGCAGGGCTGTTCTTTATGACTGCGGCTTATGGCTTTTGGTTAAAATTTTTGAATTTTAATTCTTCACAACAGATATTACACAGAGAGAGATACTCACTTGCGATTTTGGCTGATACAGATGTTGGGTTTTTAATGTGTACTACAATTAACTTGTAAACCCCGTCTTAAGAAAATACTACGTTTGAAAGTTAGGTACTGTAGCAAAAGCCAAAAGCCACTTTTAAAAGGCAAGCCGCAAAGAACTGGCCCAATGTTAGGGCCTGCTCTTTTTTGCTGCAGCTTGTAGCTTTTGGACTGTTTGTACAAGAGATTACAGAGTAACAGAAATTCACGTGTGGTTTTTGCCTATATAAATGAAGTCTAGTAAAGTATGTACTACAATTAACTAGCAGACTCTATCTTGAAAAAATACCCCGTTTAAAAGCTAGTTACTGTAGAAAAACCGAAAAGCAGCTTTTAAAAGCTAAAAAGAACAGGGCCTAAGACAATAAAGGATACTACTTGATATTCTTATTTGTTATGCTCTGATTTTGTCCGTCAGGTAGCACATAGAACTTAAAGGGTCGAAATGTGTTTCATACTATTCTCAGTTATTATATATGTAGTATAAGGTTTATGAGAAATTAGCTAACAGTGCTGACCAAAAAGACATGAAGCGACATTTTCAAAGAAAGGACATGAACAAATAAGACAAACCTGGCAAGGATGTTGCCATCTGGAATTGTTCCATTCCGGTAATTGCTTCAACCTCTCCTCCAAACTTCATGTTAGATACCCCCTCACCCCGAGATGACTTGAGGGCAACCTGAGCATGGAAATAGGCCTCAGCCACCTCAGTCTCACCTGGAAGTTCCTTTCTGAGAACCTCGTAATCTTTCACAGATTCAGCCCATCGCTCCATCTAACCACCAAATGAGCAATAATGCAACAATTTCTGAGTTTTCCAAACTCTATATCAGGAGAGCAGAAATAAATAAACAAATAATATGCTACCTTGCCATAGGAAGCTGCACGCCTGAGCAGAGCCTTGGTATAGTTGGGTTGAATCTTGAGGGCTTCATTGCAGTCCTCAATGGACTTCTCCCACTGCCCTAGCTTGAACCTGCAAGCTGCCCTATTGCAGTAAAGGACTGGATTCACAGGGTGATGTTTGAGCCCTTCACCATAAGCTAAGCAAGCTTCTGCAAATTTTCCAGAATTGAAGAGCTCATTTCCTAGAGATCGTGCTCTTGCCACAGCTTTCACATTATTATGCATCGTTATCACTTCAGCATTTCCTGGATCTATTATCCTGGCCTTATCCACTGAAGAGACAGCATGGTCAAACCTGCAAAATGTTCACTAGTGTCAAGTCATGGAATAGCAAAGCTAAAGCAGGCAACCCACAAGTTTACCTGCCACGTCAAAATACTTTGACTACAATTTGCTACAACAGGCAAAAACCAGAAAGATTCTTAAGACATGGTAAGACAGTTTTTCCCCCTTTCCCTCAAGTGGAAACAATAGAAAGAAGTTGATTGCTGAACTAATTTGTGTGTCTATAATGACTAAGTTGCTGAATTACCTTCCCAATGCCATGTCAACTTGGGCATGTGCATAAAAGAGGTATGCGTTAGCAAGGAACCCACAGAATTTGGTGTCTGAGGTGCATGAAGATAAATAATCCAACTTCGAGGCACTTGAGATGGCCATATCAGCCTCATCGAGCTGATTGAGCCGGAGAAGAGCTTCTGCTTTGGAGGTGAAGATCTGCAAATGGCAAATTACATAAGTATATGCTCTTTAATCAATACATGGCTAGTCAATATCAAATTAGATGAAGGACGGAAACGAACCAGAGCTGAGGAGTCAGCTCCAGCCGCAATAGCAGCATCACATTCCCTCAGCACACTCTTCCAGTCCCTAACCTTCCGTGCATCAAGACATCTTCCCAAGTGCTTCTCCACTGTTTGTAATTTGTGCAACTCTAGGAGGTCAGGTTGTGGGGTCGCCAGGGTGAGGTGTTTCTGAGCATCCTCAATGTGCCCTAGCCTGCAATTTAGTAAAGATCAGATGAATAACTTACAAAAAGAATTCAAGAATCACTTAAGCTAGTAAGCCAACTGATGAGAATGATACAGAGTACCAGTGATGAATGCAGGTAAGAACTAGTGCTGAATGATTTACTGAAGAAGGGAAACAAGTAGAAGAAACTATTAGCAAACACGAGCACATTGACTGTCTACTGTCACCATTTATGCTCTGTACCAAATTCATCAATTTCTGCTTCTCAGATAACTAGAAAAGCATATACTTTCATACCGAGGAGGGAAATGCAGAGACACGTAAAGCAGTGTTCCATATTCAGATCAACCAGGTTCCAAATGGATGCCTAGCATTCCGAAGTAAGGTAAAAGCGTTGTGCCTATTGTAGAAATCGTCTTCCATTTAACTACCAATGCCCATGTCTGTTTTCTACGTTATACTAAAAATAGCAAATTTGGGTCCATATTCTTGCTACATTGTCGGGGCAAATCATTTTCTTTAGATCGCTGGAGCAAATCATCTTACGTGCTGCAGAAGAAGCTGTTTCACGGACAGAATGCCAAGAAAAAAACATTTCGCAGTAAATCCACAGATCCAAGAACCGATCTTTATGCCACATGCCCAACCAATTCATTCACCTTATATGAAGGAAGGCGAGGCGCTGGTGCGCGCGCCCGTACGATGGATCGATCCGCAAAGCCTCCTCGCACTCCTTGACAGCCTCGCCGAGGCGGCGGAGCCCAATGAGCGCGGCGGCCCGGTTGCCACGGCACGCGGCACTGTCCGGGCACAAGGCGAGCGCGCGGTCGTACAGCTTGAGGGCCTCCTCGAAGCACCCCTTCTTGTACTGCTCGTTCCCGGCCCTCTTGAGCTCCTCCGGGTCGGCGCTCGACATTGCCCGCCTGACCAGCGCATCTTCCTCAGCGGCCGCGACGCCGCCGCTGCGCGAGCGCACGATGCTACCGTGGCCGTAGTTGGCGGTGCCCGAGCCGAGCACGTCGTGGCGTGTGGCGCGGGGCGGGGGCGGCGGCGGCGGGGTGGCCGCGGCGGAGGACGAGGGCAGCGGCTTGGCGAGCCGGCCGGAGGGGCAGATGTTCCCCGCGGGGAGCGCGTTGGTGAGCGGCGAGGTGGCCGAGCTGGAGCATGAGCTCGAGCCGGAGGTGAAGATGAAGGGCCCGGAGCCGGTCCGCCGGTGCCCCGGGCGCGCCCCGCGGGGAGGCCCGTCGGAGGGGAGCGGGATCTCCCCGGAGTGGCTCCTCCGCGAGGCGAAGCCCGACGTCGGCGCGAGGGGGACCCTCGAGACCGAGCCCGACGAGCCAGACGAGGAGCTCGGGGTGGGGTGCTTGGAGGAGTGCGGAAGCGGGGAGACGGGGGAGGGCCTCCCCGGCGGGAGCGTGTCGGGCTTGTCGGTGGAGGAGAGGAGCACGGCGGCGGCGAAGGCGTCGGACAGCGTGTCCGGCATTGGCGCCGGCGGGCGGTGCGACATTCCGCCGAGCACCTGGGGGAGCACAGATCTCGGACCACGCGCGCTAATGCAGCATGGAACGACGCCGGGGAAGAAGAAGGAGAAGGAGAGCGGAGGAGGAGATGCCGATGGCGATGGGGTTGCAGATGGAGATGGGGATCTCGTGAAGGGGAGGGGAGGAAGCGAGAGGGCAAGCAAGCCGCGAGCAGGGGTGGGAGTGGGGGGAGGCGGCCCGACCAGGGGGGTAGATTTGGAGGCGAGCTACGAGCCTCCCAGTGTAGCAGCCGCTACCGGAGTGTGGGGCAGTAACAGCGGCGCGCCGCGGTGCGGTGGAGTAAAAAAGAGGTAAAAACGCCGCAAACGGCCGCGCGTGCCGGCTCGTGGGCTCGCGCCGGGCGCGGCGCCTGCCTGCCTGGCCGCGCGTGTACGTGACGTGATGAGCGAGAGAATTCGCTGGGCTGCTTCGGACGGACCGCCGTGACGCCATCGACCGGCCCAGGCCCTGGCCCTGGCTCCGGTCAAAAGCCTTCGCATGCTGTGCATGGTTTTATGGAGCTAGGCTAGTCAACCTCGGCATGTGACGGCGTGAGTGGCTTCGAACTTCCTCCGATCTCTCCTACCTGAACTACCAGTTGCATGTGCGGCTAGGCACTACTAAACCTTTCTGGACCAAACGTGACCACACACCGGACGAGCTGACATGATGCCTATCTATAATGTGGTCTGGGATTTAGCGTCTTGAAACGTTAGGGTGTTGCATTTTCCAACCCCTCTTATGTTCCGGCCGTCCCATACACGGTCAAACAAATTTACGGGCCATATTAGAACAGGAAAATGTACAGATCCAAGAACCACGGTCGTCGGGATCAAACAAATCGCTAGAACTAAAATTTCGTAAATCTTGGAGCACTATTGTTAGAGCATCTCCAACAGTGACTTATGAGCTAGCTCTAAGCATATTATTTCATATTTTAATAGAAGAGAGAGAAAAGCTATCTCTTGATCAAGAGCTAGTCTCATACACACATTCTAAGATTATGTGAGAGTGTTATGTGAGGCTATTTATGTTATGAGCTATGTGCTAAAGTTAGTACTATTGGAGAAGTTGTCTTAGAGCTAGTAACTAGCTCATACTGTTGGAGATGCCCTTAGTAGTGAAGTAGCGTGTCACGGCAAATCAGACCATTGGTGTGCTTTAAAATGTGCGCTTTTTAATTTGAGCGAGCATCGAAGCACCTTGCGCCAGACTCGGGGGCTGAAGATGGCGCAGGGCATCTTGGCTGTATAGCTTGCTAACCCTCCCTCAGTTTCAGCTCAAGCTCCCCTACTGGCCAAACTATTCTTTGTTTAATGTTCTCTCGCCTCAGCAGTCATACTGCAAATGGATTTAATCTATACTTTAGGTACTTCGATAAAGCTCCAAAAAACATATAACCATCTATTTGACGAATCCAAGCTATACCGGTTCAAATTAAAAAAAAAGTACATATCAAATAAACAAACTTAACTGAAATATATACATATACTAATTAGGCACTCCGATGAAGCTCCCATGTTAATAAAAAAATCTAACCATCTATTTGGCAGACACAAATTATAACGGCTCGGATTAAAAAAGTCCATGTCAAGAAATCAAACGTAACTGAAGTTCAAAATAAAAATAAAAAATTATCAATTTGATTTAAACACGACTCCCCAAAGTAACATCCATAAATAATTAAAATTAGAAATAATAACTAAATGAAAATTATCAAATTAAAAGAAACAATCAACATCAAGTACAATCAAAATTAACTAAATATTGAAATAAATAATAAAGGATAAATAGCAAATTGATTTTCATATGGAATCCAATGTAACATCCATAAATGATTAAAATTAGGAATAATAAATAAATGATAATTAGAAAATTAAAAGAAAGAGTCCATGTAAAGTATGATCCAAATTTACTAAACTTCACAGTAAAAATAAAAAAATTAGGAATTTAATTTTTATATGAATTCCAAAGTAAAACACCTCAAAACTAACATCAAAACAATAACTAAATAAAATATATAAATTGGATTTTTATACGAATTCTAACCTAAAACTAAAAAAACAAAACACCATGTCAAGCACAATCTAAAAATATGCAAATTTGAAATAAAAAATAAAGAGTCGGCGTAAAGCACAATCCAAATTTACAAACTTTAGGAAAAAAGAAAATTAGCAATTTGATTTCTATATGAATTTCATAGTAAAATCCCTAAAAACCTAAAATTATGAATAATAATTAAATAAAAATATAATTTAGGTTTCTATACAAATCTAGCCTAAAACTAAAAAAACAAAACACCATGTCAAGAAATCCAAAAATATGCAATTTCAAAATAAAAATAAATGGATAATAAGATATGTGACGTGTATACAAATTCACAAGTAAAATAATAAAAATATCAAATTTTCTAATAAAAATTATATCAAAAATAGAAATCTATTTTTTTGCTGGATTTAGAATCCCACAAATAAAAACTTTAACAATTAGATTTCCATACAAATTTCAAAGTAAAATCCCTAAAAACCTAAAATTATGAATAATAATTGAATAAAAATATAATTTGATTTTTATATGAACTCAGCCTAAAACTAAAAAAACAAAATACCATGTCAAACATAATTTAAAAAGACGCAATTACAAAATAAAAATAAAATGATATTGTGATATGTGACATGTATACAAATTCACAGGTAAAATGACAAAAATATTAAATTTTCTAATAAAAATTATATTAAAAAACATCCCACAAATATGTAAATTCAGAATAAAAACTAAGATAATATTGTGAATTTGATTTTATAAAATTTGATATTTTTTCAAGCGCAACCTAAAATATAGAATAAAAATATCAAAATTTAAACAAGTGGCCACGATTCGTACCACAATGGCCGAACCAAGTGGGGATGGAAAAGAGGAAGAAGAAGGGCTCGAACTTCACCTTCTTCCCTGGCTTCGTTGCTTTCAGGCGTGTTTGCGTGTCCTACTCCAAGTGTCTGCCCAACATTTTCTCCTCCAATCACTTTTCCATCCGTGTCCGCCTCCGTCTGTGTTCTTCCCCCTATGTCCTACTTTTCGCCCCTATTTATAGAGTAAGGATAAGAGAGTGGTTGCTTTGAGGGAGTTATTAAAACTTCTATGTTTGACTTCGTCTTTTCGCTAACGGGTAGTTCAGATGCTACAATCGGTTTTACTTGCGGTTACACAGAATGTGCACTTATTTGGACGCTTGGGCGCTGCTTACATGCTATGGCTAAGCCATGGGCCCATTAGTGATTATTATTAGTCACTATTAATTATTTAGTTTGGGCATGTTTAACTTCTCCAGGCATGCAGTTATGGCGCCACTTTCCTATCAACACGGGAAGAATACCCATGTATGAGTTTGGTTGATCAGCGCGTCGTTTAGTGCAACACCAAAGAAAACACCATGGTCGACAGCAAGTGGTTGAAATATTATGGTCGAACCATGTGGTCGAAATATCATCGTCGACCAACGCGGTCAAAATATCATTGTTGACCAACGTGGTCAAAAATAACATGGTCAAAATATGGTGGTCAACTAGCGTGGTTGAAATATCGAGGTCAAACCACGTGGTCGAAATATCATCGTCGACCAACGTGATCAAAATATCATCGTTGACCAACGTGGTCAAAAATAACATGGTCAAAATATGGTGCTCAACTAGCGTGATCAAAATATCGTGGTCGAATCACATAGTCGAAATATCATCGTCGACCAACGTGGTCGCAATATCACCGTCAACCAACGTGGTCAAAAATAACATGGTCGAACTATCACGGCTGAACCACGTCGGTCAAAGATATCAGGGTCAACCGACATGATCGAACTATAATGGTTGACCAACTATTCGCTCTGAATATTGTTCACTTTACAAGCACAGTTCATTTTGAGACTGTTCACTTTTTGAATACTGTTCACTATACTAGTACTGTTTATTTCAAGTACTGTTCGCTTTTTGAGTACTGTTCACTTTACGAGTACTGTTCATTTCAAGTACTGTTCACTTTACTAGTATTGTTCACTTTACTAGTATTGTTCATTTCGGTCGAAGTCTTCCACGCACAAGGCAGTCAAAGAAGTCTTCCAAGTGCTCAACACACTTGAAGGGATTTTCCGAGTACACAACATTCACGATCGCGTGAAGCAAATCTGACACTGGTGTCAATAGAAAACCTTGCCACCGAAACCACCATAGTCGCAACCCATGTATTGTTTCTTTAAACCGGTCGTAATGGATTTTAGCCATCAGCATAATTTATTAATTTAATTATGATGATGATTATTACTATTTTATTATTATTATTAGTTATTAACGTTTTTAAGTTTGATGACAAAATCGGTGTCAACAGATGCCCCCTCTCGAGGTTTGGGTGTGAAAAATATTTGTTTTTGGATCCAGAGCTCGACTTGTATATGCATCATTTTTGTCATTTTTTGGATATATTTTGGGTACATCCAATGTATGTTTTTAGATGCAGATATATGAACACGTTTCAGGGTCGTGTCTATACATGGACCATACAGCTATGCATGTGTTGGTTTTGGCCGTATAGCAATCTGAGGTATGTGCCCTCATGCCATTAGTGCTTATCCTGATGGAACCATTCTTGTCTTTTAACAACAAAGAAGCTGATCTATAGGAGACGCGCGTCATGTTGTTTGACTGATTTGCACACGATCTACGGCTAACCAAACGCTCATGTTATCAACCTTCGTTTTTTGTGGTCATCTCTCTAGATGAACATCACCATACACTGAAATTTATCTATGCCTTGGGACTTCATGCTTGTAAGAGATTGGTTATTTATCATTCGACTTGCAGTCTTATCATTTATTTTTGTCAGCTTGTTTCTGCGCATGGGTGCACTAGCTTTGCGTAATGCATGCTTATGAGTGCTATTAGATCGAGGTGCATGCCTCGCGAGTCATTCACACGCAAGCGAGCGCATGGTTCAATACTCATAGAAGAGAACAACGTGATCGTTTTACGTGGTCAAAACATTTTGGTCGACCGAGGTGATTGAAATATCATGGTTGACCAATGTAGTCAAAATGTTTTCGGTTGACCCACGTGATCAAGATATCAAGGTCGACCAATGTAGTCAAAATGTTTCGGTCGACCAGTGTGGTTGAGATATCATGGTTGACCGATGTAGTCGAAATGTTTCGGTCAACTAGCATGGTTGAGATAGCATTATCGAGCTAGCATAGTCAAACTATTTTAATCGACCAGTGTGGTCGAGATGTTCTGATTGAACAGCATGGCTGAAATATCATGGGATAGAACTAGCGAGTTCGACCACCGTAGTCGATGCAACTTGGTCGACACCATATGGTCAAAACTCATAATAGGTTGGAGTATAACTCTTTGTACTGCAAGTTAAGCTCGTATGGTTATGGCGTGATTATATATATATATAATGCTTTAAAATTTTTCCATTTATCAGCGACGAAGAATATTCACCGTCTGGGGAAATGTTTTTATACGCGCCACTAGAATAAACTTCTTTTACGATATAAGGGCCTTCCCATTTAGGCTCAAATTTTCCTTGCATCCGATATGTGATATTCATAGGGTGAATAACAGCGAGAACTAAGTCTCCTTCTTTGAATGACCATCTTTTGAGGTGCTTATCAAAAGCTCGTGACATTTTAGCTTGATACGCTTCTAAGTTTTGTAGTGCTTGGAGTCGTTTTCCTTCAAGACGTTCCAATTCCTCAAATTGTAATTTAGCGGCTTTCTCTTCTGAGAGCTTCTCATGCACAGAGACTCTCAAAGAATTAATCTATACTTCCAACGGTAAGACCGCTTCTCCTCCATACACCAAGGAGTAAGGAGTTATTCCAGTTGGCGTGTGTGTCATGATCCTATATGCCCACAAGGCTTCAAGCAGCTTTTCATGCCAATTTCATTTGTTCTTTGATACCACGTTCTTTAATAATTTGCGCAGGGTTTTGTTAAATGCTTCACTTGTCCGTTGACTTCTGCATTGTATGCCGTAGAAAAATGGTGCTTTATTTTAAATTTTGTGCATAACTTTTCTATCTGTCTGTTTTTGAATGGTGACCCATTATCGGGTATAATCTGCAAAGGGACACCAAAGCGATATATGAGATGAGTTCTTATAAAATTCTCCACATTTTCTGCCTTCACTTCTCTTAATGGTATGACTTCCGCCCATTTAGAGAAATAGTCAGTTGCTATGAGAATAAATTTATGTCCTTTAGACGATGGCGGTTGAATTTGTCCGACTATATCCATCCCCCACATTTTGAAGGGCCAGGACATGCTGGTGGGATGCAGTGGCTCATGTGGCTGATGGATAAAGTCAGCATGTACCTGACATTCATGACACTTTTTTTGCAAATTTCAGGGCATCTTCGAACATTGTAGGCCAATAATAGCCTAAATGTTTTAGTTGATGATGCAATTTGGGACCGCATTGGTGTGCACCACAAATTCCATCATGCACTTCTCTTAATGCTTCCATCACCTCATTTCCAATGAGGCAGCTTAATAGGATGCTATCATATGAATGCCAATAAAGCGTATCGTTTACACGTGTGTAATGGATTGACCTTCTCCGGATCCTAGTTCTTTCACTAGAATCAAGGGGTAGATAGTTGCGGAGTAAATAATCAAGAAATGGAGTTCTCCATTCTCCCACCTCGATTTCATAAATATCTGCTGTCAATGCTATAGAGGATGTTGTTTCCTCTTCCTCAGCGAGTACCGGTAGGACTCTCCGCTCCTCTATGTGCGCGTCCATTGTTTCATAGGAATTTAATGACATGCTAGTTTCCAAACTTGCCAATGCGTTGGCCATTTCATTTTGGCTTCTGACAATATGTTGCATGTTTAAGTTAGTGAATATAGACATAAGCTCCTTTGCTCTTCAGAAATATGGCATTAATCTTCTTTATTTACCATGTAAGTTTCTAAAAGTTGGTTAATGACTAATTGGGAATCACCATACACCTACAGTGTTTTTAATCCCATATTTAAGGCTATTTCCAGCCCAATAATTAAGGCTTCATACTCAGAAGAATTATTTGAAACTGCCGGGGTTAAAGTAAATGAATATGGAATTATTCCTCCACTAGGCATAACAAAGACAATGCCTGCACCTGCTCCTGATTTTTTACAAGCACCATCAAAATATACTTGCCATGTTGAATTGGCAATCGATGTGGCAAATACTTCTTCATCCGGTAAATCATCCTTGATGGGAAAATCATCTGGGATAGGATGTGCAGCTAGAAAGTTTGCCAAGGCTTATCCTTTCATAGCTTTTTGTGGCATGAATACAATGTTGAATTGTGACAGGAACATTGCCCATTTAGCTGATCTCCCTGAAAGGACCATTTTATTTAAGATGTATCAGAGTGGATTAACTCTCAAAATGAGATGCACAGTATGCTCTAGCATATAATGGCACAGTTTTTGTGCTGCAAATACCAGTGCTAGACATATTTTTTGCATGTCAGGATAATTGCATTCCACCCCAACAAGGGTGCGACTGAGATAATATAAAGACATTTTTTCCTTCATCATTATTTTGTGCCAAAAGAGCGCCTAATGATGTTGGCACAGCTACTACATAGAGAATCAATGGTCTCCCTTTAATCGTTACATTCAAGATAGGGGGATTTGTCAAGTATTTTGTTTATATCTATAAGTGCATTTTGGCATGCTTGATCCCATTGAAAAGGGACCCCTTTTTCATAAGCCTAGAAAAAGGTTTGCATTTTCTGGACAAATTCGAGATAAATCTCCTAATATATGTTAACTGACCTTGGATGCTCTTCAATTCATGAAGGATTTTAGGTGGCGACATTTTAACAATCACATCTAGTTTCATTGGGTCAATTTTGATTCCATGCTTTGTGACTATAAAACCAAAAAAAAATTCTAGAAGAGACCCCAAGGCACATTTCATTGGGTTCATTTTTAAATTATGTTGTCTAATGCATTCAAAAACAGAAATTTGGACACTGTTGGACCCATGGACAGCCGAAATTCCGGTTTTGGCCCCCGAACGAAAAAATTCCGTTTTTGGACCCCTGCCGAGCGCGCGTTTCTGAGGTGGCGCCACGTGTCCCGGTCGTGCGGTGTGGTACCGCACGACCGCACTGTTCACGGGTCGTGCGGTACCACACCGCACGACCCACCTGCTGGCCGCACGTCCGCCCGCCCGAGTGCGCCTCCTCCCGGCCGACCGCACGATCGCCTGCCCGCGACCCGCCTCCCAAGCGCACGACCGCCTCCCTCACCGCACGACTGAGTCCCGCGCGCGTTTCTTTGTCGACCGATTCATCTAGGGTTTACTGTTTTAATTTAGGTGTATATATATTTATGCATTTGTAAAGTTATTATTTATAAAACAATTATGTGTATATATGAAATGATTTGTGAAAAAAAATATGAATTTGAAGTGGAGTCCACTTTACTGCTTGTGTAATTTTTTGTGCAATTTTGAAAATTAAAAATTTTGGTTGGTAGAGTACGAATGAAATTTGTGTGAAGTAACGATTAGTGTATTTGTGATTTTCATATATTGCTGACTGTGAAAAATGTGTTGAAGTGACAATAACAAATTTCGATCATGGTATGTTGTTTTATTGGAAACAATTTAATGAAAAATTTTTTGAGCACAAATGTGATATGAACAATTGGACGAAATGAAGGAAAGTGATATTGAACACGTGGGAATGAGTGCGAGAACTATAATGATTATAAGTTTTGTTAAATTTGTAGTTGTGAATCAGAAAAAAATCTGATAAAATTGTAAAACAAGTTTATGTTGATTATATGTTGTAGATGCATAAAAAATGTTGGGAATTTTTTTAGGAACGATTGTGCGTAGAACAATCGATATATAAAGTGGTAAGTGACTTTTACGGTTTGGTATGTTTTTAGGGTTTGCAATCCGCGTGATTTTTGTATGTCTTGGCAATTTTGTAGTTATAAACTGCGTAAAAATCAGATAAAATTGTAATAACAGTTTATATTGATTGGAAGTTATAGATGCATAAAAAATTAACCCAAATTTTTTAGGCACGATTGACCATAGAACGGTCGATACATAAAGTGGTAAGTGATATTTTGAAGGTTGGTGAGAATTCGTGTACGGTGAGAACCGGTATGTTACTATTGGTAAATGAGGTGCTACGTAAATCATGGAATGCGAAAAGACGAGATATTAAACTTCATAATAGAGCTGGGCTTAACATGCCGCGTACATTTTTATTACATGCATAACATATAGCATGATATGCGACTAACCCACGCAACTGCGCGTACCACCTACTATGTG
The DNA here is from genome assembly GCA_017311315.1 of Dendrocalamus latiflorus. Taxonomy (NCBI): domain Eukaryota; kingdom Viridiplantae; phylum Streptophyta; class Magnoliopsida; order Poales; family Poaceae; genus Dendrocalamus; species Dendrocalamus latiflorus. The sequence continues at coordinate 6,840,875 of CM029666.1, read as the reverse complement.
GACCGGGGCCACTTGCCCTCCCTTGCCTGCTCGGCGTCGAACTCCTCCGTGGACCGGAGCAACCTAGGCTCGGCGCTGGGTCTATTACATTTTGTCTACTGGGTGTAGCGTGGTTGTTTCCCATTTTTCTCGCGCCCTGAAGATGGCTCCGCTGCATCCTTCTTCCTGTCACTCTTGGTCTTGAGAGCTGCCTCACGAGCTTGAAGCTCTTCCTCCTGACGCTTGATGGCTGCTTCATGCAGAATTAACTGCTCCCACCTCCTTTGCAGCTCATCCTCCTTGCCCTTCAGACGGATTTGGTCCACCCTCACGCGGCGCTCTTGCTCAAGCCGCATATGTCATTCGACCGCGCGAGCCTGAATCATCTTGACAAAGTATTGTCCTTTGTTTTCCACCTCCATTGGCCGGTTCCGTGGCCATGCCGGCGGCACCCGATCCACCCATTCGATGAACTCGCAAGGCTATGTGTGGCATGGTAGATGTCATGGATCAAGTTGAAAAACGATAACGAGAAACAAAAGATTTAGTTCTCGTCGTTACCATGAAGTCGTCATCCAGGTCTGGATACTTGAAGAACCTGCGGCCGTAGTTGGCTCATTGTACTGGATCCGTCCAGACGCACAACATCTTCCTAAAGCCGCAATGGCATTTCGGGCGCTCATGCCACTCCGGCACTCCAAATGGGTCGGACCTCCAGGAAGACATTGTTGTGTAGTAGTATTGTGATGGCTTGAGGAGGAGATGTGGTATGGAAGACATAGGAGGCCTTTATGTAGGCAGGTTATCTGGTGCACTGGGCATAGTCCATGGAGAGGACGACATGGGAATCTTTTGAGCATAGTCAGGTTTCCAGTGTGGCAATAAATGTCCCTATGAAGGCTTTTGAGCCTGTAGTCTCGTAATAAATTCAGAGCTTGGACCATTCAATGTATGTGGTACAACGTAGCCTTTTCAGTCGTTTACAGGAAACAGTACGTTCCACGAAATAAGTGATACAACATTGCCTTCTCAGAGGCCAGTAATCATAACTGGGCAAAGCTGCCCGGTTTTGTCATGTCACTGCGCAAGGCTACCCGGTTTTGTAAGGTCACTGCGCAAAGCTGGCCACTTTTGTCATGTCACTGCGGAAAGCTGGCCCGTTTAGTCATGTCACTTTGCAAAGCTGGCCTCTTTTGTCATGTCACTGCGGAAAGCTGGCCTCTTTTGTCATGTCACTGAGCAAAAGCTGACATCTTTGCTCATGTCACGGGTCTCCTCGCAATCCTTCACCATCTTGTCCCATTGCTTCTTCTTGCCTTTGTTCATCCCGGTTGGGTGAGGGAAGCGCGGTGTAGTATGGGGTTTGCATGTGCAATGTTCACTGCGTGTAAAGCTGGTCCGTTTTATCTCTACTCGTACGTGTAAAGCTGGTCCGCGTGGTCGTAGCAGTGAGTAAAGATGGGAGTGCTGCGAGACTACTGCCAAAAGGCGCCATTTTGCACTACTACAGAAAAGGTCATCACAGACGGTTCAAAAACGTCATCACAGACGGTTTTGTGAACCGTCTGAAATTATGGGTCAGTGATAATACGAGGTCATCACAGACGGTTTTCAAACCGTCTGTGATGCAAATATCACAGACGGTTTTTAACTAAAAACCGTCTGTGATAGTTATAATCACAGACGGTTTTTAGTTAAAAACCGTCTGTGATATATAGTTATCACAGACGGTTTTTAGTTAAAAACCGTCTGTGATATATAATTATCACAGACGGTTTTTAGTTAAGAACCGTCTGTGATATGTATAAATCACAGACGGTTTTTAACTAAAAACCGTCTGTGATATTGCCTTCTACTCCTAAACATATTTCTGTTTATTGGCTAGCCTCGGGAAATGCTAGACATACCCTTTGAAACAAGCAGATCAATATGTACATGTATATATCCAATTCATATCTCAATTCATTTCACAAACATAAAACATCCATTTTTATTAATATTAGAGCCTACCATTACAATATTCCAAAACAACGAGCAGATTACACAATAAGAACAACGAGCATATTACACAACAAGAACAACAAGAACAACGAGCAGGTTACACAACAAGCAAAGATCCTCTATGCCTTTGACGCCCACCATCCTTCTCGCCCCTGATGCAACACATGAGCTGGATGTCTTTGACGTCCACTATCATCGCCGTAGACTTGTGCGTCGTCTGCATGGATGTGGACAGCAAGGAGGAGGACAGCAAGGAGGAGGAGAACAGCAAGGAGGAGGAGAACAGCAAGGAAGAGGACAACAAGGAAGAACAGACAAGCAAAGAGGCTGAGTTTGGATTATATTTATAGGGGAGGGAGAGGGAGGGAGAGGCAGGAGTTCGAAATTTTTTGGCGCCGAGACAGAGAGGTAGAGCTACGATCCGTGGGGTGAGGTGCAGGATCGACTGGCCCAGCTGTCAGATTATTATAGACGGTTCTACATATAGAACCGTCTGTGATGAATGAATATCACAGACGGTTCTACATATAGAACCGTCTGTGAATTAGAGCACACAATTTTATATACCGATGTAATACAAACAACTAGTATGAAAAGATAAAATAGCAATGTTCTATATGACTTATATATACTCATTTGAAAGGTTTCAACGAGATCTACAACTTTGCAGTTGAAGAAAAATCCAAATTCCGAAAATAAGACCAAGAAAAAGGGCAAAAACAGAAACAAAAAACTTGCGACGCAGGTTTAGGTCCAAAGATGGCCGATTTTCGGGGTCTTGGAGGGCGACTGGCGCAAGCGGTCGTTTTTTTTGGATCGGGCTCGTCGTTAGCTTTCCAACGAGTACAAGAACGTCGAAAACGGACACCGTATGCAAAAGTTATGCCCGTTTTACTGAAAGTGTCTCAAAACTGAACCATACTCGGACTTAAGCGGGAAAATATGAAATTTTGAGGGATTGCAAGGCGGGAAACGTATCACAGACGGTTTTTATTATAAAACCGTCTGTGATACTATAATATCACAGACGGTTTTATAATAAAAACCGTCTGTGATATTCCAGATTATCACAGACGGTTTTATAACAAAAACCGTCTGTGATATTGGAATATCACAGACGGTTTTTGTTATAAAACCGTCTGTGATAATCTGGAATATCACAGACGGTTTTTATTATAAAACCGTCTGTGATATTATAATATCACAGACGGTTCAGCGGTAAGAACCGTCTGTGATACTCCTTTTTCCCGCCACAAATACCACAGACGGCCTCCAAATTAAAACCGTCTGTAATAGTGTAAATCACAGACGGTTTCACAAAACCGTCTGTGATTTGGCGTCTACTATTAGGCCTTTTGTAGTAGTGTTGTCATGTCTCTGAGCAAAGCTGTCCTATGTTGTCATCTCACTGAGCAAAGCTGTCCTCTCCTTGTCATGTCACGGAGCACAGCTGTCCTCTTTAGTAATGTCAGTGCCCAAAACTTGCATCTTTTGTCATCCCACTAAGAAAAGCTGCCCCGTTTCGTCATGTCACTGCGGAAAGCTGCCATATTTTATCATCTCACTGAGCAAAGCTGGCCCGTTTTGTCATGTCCCTCGTTTGGTATAAATAGCACGGTTGGGGTCCCAGCACTTTGTAGACAGAGAACCGTGTAAATCGAACAAAGAAGTACCCTCTCTTTCGTGCTGGAACAAACCATGTCGGAAGCTCTCGTCCATGATAGTCAATACGGGCGGCCCACCACCTCTCGTCCACACCTTCGTTGGGCTAGAAATTCGGCGCACGCCTCCTGTCGTCTTCATCACCCACTTCCTCGCCCACATGTTCTCCCGCAGAAGCGTCTTCATGACCGCCGGAGATGAACCCAGGCACTACATCTCCACCAGCGGCATCTGAACCAACCATGGCTGATGATTCTGCCCTCTCCACGAACTCGACATACACCATTGGCCTGCCATATATCGCAGCATCAGGGTTGCAAACGACCTACATGTAGTTCGCCCATGAGGCGTCATTGGTCACATTCAGAAGTTGCCATATGCTCTCCCTTCCATCATCCACCATTGAGGCATAGACTGCCTTGATCCGTAACTTCTTCCTTGCGGTCTGTCGATCGAACGCTGAACGGACACACCTCCGTAGCTCAGACAAGCTCATGGCGCTCAGACCGGGTGCCCGGATCACAGTCCGCTCGCAATTTGACAGGTCCGCCCCATACGGCCCATCACGTACGAGACCACTCCCATAAAACACGAACAATTGTTGAATGCCAGCCATTGCGTACCTAACATAAGTGCATAATCAACCATTTTAGTACACAGCATGTAACAATCGTACCATCTAATTAACAGTTTCGATTAGTATATATTTTGTATTTCTAAATCTACGATGTATTTGTAACTATTTTACTTTCAAATTGTACCATACATCAAATTAAATATTCAAATCATTTTTATTTCCATACTACGGTTATTCACTACGGTCATTCATACTACGGTCATTCACTAAGCATACTAATTATACAAATTGTCTCTAATCTAACTACTACAAATTTACCACCTACAAATGCTCCAACATAAATATTTACTTTTTCAACACCTACACATTATTTACACTACAATCTTTTCTAACTTTAACTTAATATAGTCTTTATGTAGCTCTACTATAACTTTCTATAACTGCTATTATATTTTAATTCTAATCTACCAAATTTATTTCTAATTTATTTTTACCACCTACCGCACTGTATGTAGTTCTTCCCTAAGCGTACTAATCATATGCTTCTAATCCTAGTACTATTGTTATCACCTACAATTGCTCTAACATAAATATGTATTTTCTCAACGTCTACACACTACAACTTCATATTTTCCACCTAACTGAAACTACTTTACAGTACGTATGTTCACAAAAAAAGGAAAACACTATATACACTACAATACATCATGCCTAACATATGCAAGATTTGCTATACATACATAGTGTATAAAAGATTGACATAAAATAACAGTAACACAAAATGGTTTCCTTAATTAAAGCCTAATGACATACATAAAATTATAGTTGCACGGGCACAAAACTTACCTCTTGTTGATGCTCACGAGACGATCTACAACTTTTATACTTGCCAATTCCGCTGATTCCAAACGAAAACAACTCAACTCTTCCGGCTTTCGCTCCTCACTTTTCTTCACCAAAAATTATATAAGCCTACCAATTATACAAATTGTCTCTAATCTATCTACTGTTGCTATCAACCACAATGCTCTAACATAAATATTTACTTTTTCAACACCTACGCATGTAAGCACGTTTGTTCATCAAAAAATAACTACATTACACTACGTAACTTCAACAAATAAATATGACATTTTCTACACTACAATACATCATGCATCATGTTTACCTACAACATACACACCATATTGGCTTATAAGAACATTAACGAAACACGGTTCCCCTAATTACGGACTAATGACATTCACAGAAAAATACTTGCACGGGGCCAAAAAATTACCTCTTCTTGAAGCTCAGAAGACGATCTACAACTTTCGTATTTGCAAAATCTGCTGACTCCAAACAAAAGCAACTCAAAAATCTGAGTTTCCACACTTTCTTTTCCTCCCTTCACTCCCTCTCTCGCTCTGTCTTTCCTTTCACTGCGAACCAGAAGACTTCACCGCATGCATCTGCTCACCAAGCGAGCTCCAAAGCCATTTTATCGCGAACGCTCCTCACCCATTCAGCAAAATTTGGGGGGCCATATCACTCATGCAGAGGGGCCAACCCAGGGGCAAACGCGTGTGCGAGCGGTCGTAAAAAGAGCCAGCCCGTGATGCTTTCGGCGGAGGGATTAGACATCACGAGACAGGCGGTCGGACGAGCGAATCACGCGGTCGGGGAATCAATCCCGCGCTCGGGGCGTGCAGACGCGCGGTCGGACATCCAGACGCACGCTCGGGCGGGGCGGATGCGCGGTCGGCGGGGCAGACGCGCGCTCGGGCGACTGCGGGACGGGAGTCATGCGCTCGGATCGGGAGGTCGCGCGCTCGGCGCGGATGGCAGCGGGGTCGTGCGGTCTGGTACCGCACGACCCGGTGAACAATCCGGTCGTGCGGTACCAGACCGTACGACCGGGACGCGTGGCGCGACGACACAAACACGCGGTCGGGAGGGGTCCAAAATTGGAATTTTTTTGTTTAGGGGGCCAAAAATGGAATTTTGTGTGCACAGGGGTCCAACAGTGTCCAAAATTCTCAAAAACAGTGGAGAGATGTTTTAAATAATCTCTTTCATGTTTTGATTTTACGATAATGTCATCTATATAGTACTCAACAATGATATGCAGTAGTCTATCAAGGAAGATTTTCATGGCTTGCTGATATGTTGCACCAGCATTTTTAAGTCCAAAAGGCATAACCCTATAACAGAATAATACATTGGGTGTTCGGAATGCTGTTAACTCCACATCTTCTGGAGCCATTTTTATTTGATTATAACTTGAGAAACCATCCATAAAGGAAAATATTTCATGACCCATAATAGCATCAATAAGTATTTCAGAGATAGGTATTGGAAAATCATCTTTAGGGCATGCCTTATTCAAATCTCTAAAATCTACACATACACGGGTTTGCCTATTTTTCTTTTTAACATGAACAATATTGGAAAGCCACTTAGGATATTTGACTTCATGAATAAACTCGGCTGCTATAAGCTTGTCAACTTCAGCTTCTATTTTTGGAAGTATTTTTGGTCAAAACCTTCTTTGTGGTTGTTTGACCGGTGGAACGTCTTCTTGTACAATGAGGCGATGTACTGCCACCACTGGATCCAACCCTGGCATTTCTTCATACTCGAACACATCCCTATTTGCAAAAACAAATCTATGATATTCTTCTTTACTTTCCTTGCATAAATGTTTGCTGATATATACTGGGCAAGGATCATTGGGCGTTCCAATATTCATCTCTTTCAATTCATCAATGGTGGGTTGATCTCCATCCTTCATTTGTGGAGCCGCTGATGTTGTGTCTACAACTTAGCTAAGGTCATACAGACATCATAACCCAACCCATATCTCTTTTCTTTTAATGTTTGATCTTCGTGCAGGGCTTCTAGTTGCTCATGAGATAGCGCCTTTTCGAATGGTGCAAGCTGCCTCCAGCCGTTACATAAAGAAGGACCTTTGAAGATATCATAACCCATTTTCTACATCATATAAAGAACTTTCTTGTCATATAAAGAAATAGGCAATGATTCATCATCCTTATTTAACAAGGTGATTTGAACCACTTCTCCACTTTTATTTTTGTTTGAGCTAGAGATATGTAATTGATCTTGAGCTTACTTTAGTTTATGTTGTACCAAAGGAGGTAAAGGTGCCGAAAATTTAATACCTTTATCAGAGGATGACTTATTCATGACACAAAATATTGGATCTCCATTCTTCCTTTGGTTACTTGGTATATATTGATATAATTTATTATGTACTACTTTCATAATCGAAAACTTTTCATTTACTTATTTTAACTTTTGAGACGAACACTAAATATATTACCTAAGAAGCTAGCCGTGCGAATGCACAGTTGCCGACTAGCTACATAGCTTGTACAAACAAGCTGCTCCTACACATATACATTCTTTTTGCAGTATTATTGAAAAGTCCCCAAAATTCAAACCAAAAATTTTCATTTGTTTTTGCTGCATTTTTGGGTGAATTCATGGAGACTTTCCCTTTTTGGAAGGCCCCCTTTTTCCGCTTTCCCTTTTTGGACATTGCCGCCTCCCCTTCTCCTTTGGCGCCCCGCCTCCTTCCTGCTTTCCCCTCTCTTCGGCGCCTCCCTCCGCTCCCTCCCCGCTGGCACCCAGCTCCCTCCCCACCTCCTCCCTCGCGCGTGCGCTGCGCCTGCTCCCCGCACCGCCTCTGCGCCCGCACCCCGCCCGTGGGTTTGGACCGCCCGCGCCACCCCGCCGTCCTCCGGTCCGAAGGCAGCCTCGCCCGTGCAATGCGTTGTCGCCTCCTCCGTGCTTGGTCCCACCTGCCAGTCTCTCCCGTCGCTCCCCTTCTCCCGCAAGCCTCGCCGTGCCCATGCGCTCGGCCACCTGCTCCCGTCGGCCGTGCTCCCGCCTTTACTGCTGCTCAGCGCCCGGACGCAGCCCATCGCGCGGAGAGACCCCCCCACCAGCTCCTTCGTCCGGCCTTTGACCGTTGGCGCCGCGCCCATCTCCCCCTCCCTCGGATCCTTTCCCCTCCGCCCGAGCTTAAAAACCCCATCTCTGCCTCCCTCGCACTCCTTTGATTTCCAAGACTCTCCACCGCCCTTAAACACTTTCTACCTCTCCTAGATCCCTCCCCGAGCAAGCAATCGAAGCCTCTTCGCCTGAAGCTCCGCCACCGACTTCCCATGCGCCGGTGCCCCCGCAAAGCGGATCTTCTTCCCCGTTTCCCCATTTCCCGATTATTTTTGTCCAGAGCACCTCCATTGTTTCCTCGTTACTTTGATGGTTTCCCCTGGACAGAAGAAGCCCCGTGGAGCGCCACCGTCGAGACTCCCCGCCGGCCGATTCACCCCTCCCGTGGCTAGCCTTGCAGGAGACTCCCTAGCTAACCCCACCGCCACCAATGTGAGCATCACACCTCCGAGACTGTGAAACCGCCACCGATTTGCCCCTTTTCGACTCCGGTGACCCCCTCCACTGTCGGGGAACCATTCCCCCCCCTTCGGTCTCCTGCCCTCCCCGATGACCCTCTCACCTCCCCAGCCCCAAAAATGAGATTCCCTTGTTGCACTCTATCGGGTGGAACCCTTCCCGACCCCCAGAGGCCTTTGCCCTTGCCGGAGAGCGGAGGCACCACCCTCTCCGCCCCTCTGGCGCGCGTGCACGGCGAGAGGAGGAAGACGAAGGCGTGGCCCCTCCTCTGCCGTCCATCTCTCCCGCTACCGTGTAATCACAGCCACCCGACCCAGCCATCCTCCCCTCCGTCCGATCATCGTAAACACCTCGCCTCGCATCCGTCGGATCTCCCATACCGTTTCACCTCCCCTCACATCGGCACCGTCCGTCCCGGCCATGCGTCTTCCATCCGCCTCGGGTGGGCGCGGAGCGCGGATGGGCCGCGGCCTCCTCGGCCTGCCTCGTTTGCGCGCGCACGTGCATGGGCCACGTGGGCCGACCGGCCATTTTTCGCTGAACCACACAGTGCTGGGCCACACAATAGCCGGGCCGGCCTCCGCACTGTTCACACTGATTTTCCCCGAATTAATCTTTTCTAAAATCCCAAAAAATCCAAATAAACCCTAGAAAATCACAGAAAATCCCAAAAATTCCTAAATTTCACCACTTTGCTCCAAATAATGCCCTGAACCCATTTTTTGACCTCCATTTCCCCAAATTCATCCCAGATAAATTCCTAAAATTCTAAATTGAGGATTTATGCATTTTACTCCTTTTTAAATAGTTTATTTTTCCCTCGCTTGATTAGTCTCAAGCTGGACTTATTTATTTTATGTGTTTGCGCTAGTTTCGGAGATCTCGGAGGTTCAGGTGCAGGCTCAGGATCCAAGTGTTTCTTCGTTCGAGCTAGCTGAGATCATCCGGATTGACGGCAAGTCCCAAATCCTTGATCATGTTGCAACCCATGTTATTTAATTATGTTATTATGCTATTTGCATTAAGCTAGCTCTGAAATGTTAGTTCAAAGTAAAAATAAAATGTTTAGAATGACTTGTTATATAGTTAAACCTACCACCGACAAATACCATGATAAACTTGCAGCCATGCCTTTGTTACCCTAGAATTAATTATCTGTTAATCTAGATAACTGTAGGATTATTATTATCATGCAAAGTCTTACACTAATAAGGTCGTGGCTGCGGGCCAATAGACTTTGGAAAACCCGACTCTAGGGCAGGGTGGTATGGGACACCGTGCCCTAGGGAGGAGATTGTCGGCGTGCAGATTAGGGTAAGGGTTGGGGAAGGAGCCGCAAGACGGTCTTCGCCCACCTCTTACCCTAGGTTGTAAGGTCGCGGACCTGACTGGGGTTGCGGACTCCGAGGGAAAATGTAAGGACCAGACCCTTACGCTGAGCAAATGACATGGTGACCGCTCAACCACAGGAGTTGACTTGTCAACACTGGTTTAGTAGCTACTCAACTCGATTGAAACTCTACAGGTGTTGAGAAGTAGGTGATTGAGTAATTAGGTTAGGTATGCCGTGCTGCGGGTACCTAACAACGGTAGGGTTCATTCGAAGCGAACGGGAGTTTCCATGTGCCAGACCCGAGTGGATTCTACCGGGTAGAGTCTATATAAAGAATTGAGCAGTGAAACGACCTGGCTTCCTTAACTCTGTCGCGGGAGTTAAAGGATCGTGTGGGTAAAGCTGAACAAACTCTGCAGAGTCAAATAAATGGTATTCGAATACGCCGTGCTCCCGGTTAATGGAGCTGTGTCACTTGAGTGATTCCATCAGCGAAGCTTAAGTAGATTTGTACATGTTTTAACTTGTTCAGTTGATTAATTAACCTTTCATGAAAACCCCCTGAGATCTTAAGGAGTAGTTTTGGGTCTGTTTTATAAAAATGTTTGCAAATAAAACTGCATCCACTCAAGTTAATAAACCAAGTATACTCCCTTCCATTGTTAATCCGTGCATGTAGTAAGATAGAGTCCCTTTGGGGCTTGCTGAGCCGGTTGTTTGGCTCACGGCTTGCTAATTCCCCTCTTTAGAGGATCAAGACGAAGGTGAAGGTCTCCCCGTCGAGGACGTCCCGGAGGATCTCTTCTTCGACGAGGACCCGTGGCTTTAGGTCTTCGCCGCGCTCAAGCGGATCTTGGAGCTTTTGTAATGTAAATATACTTTGGGCTTGCACGCCCCGCTGTTGAAAACTGGATGTTATTCCGTATGTGAAATATATGCTGGACTTTTGTTGTAAGCATGCAATGGTATACTCTTGCGCGACACTCCATAACTGTTCATACGTGAATAGTTGCAATGTTTTTTTCTTAATACAAGTGATCAATGGCTTGCATTTTAGTCATAACTTGAAGTTTATCTACCGAACCGTTTACCCAATTGACTCCTTATCTGTTCAAACTGCACGGGCCATTTTCATGTAGATTCTTACTTGTGCACCACTCTGCTTGTACACTGCCGCCCCCCCCCCCCCCCCCCCCCACACACACACACAGAGATTGATTTTGTATGTACAAAATTTCAGCGTGTTAGGACTTCCATTTCAATTGGTGACGATGTGGAAACAAAATTGCAATACATTTCAGTACTGGGACAAAAGTAATTGCGTGCCCTTTTTAGAGGGACATTAGTTGAGATAACTTCTTTCATGCAAATGCAAATTAAAGATCGAGTTGCCAGATCTCGACATTTCATTTATAGTGCAAATATACACAGGAGGAAACAACGCTTGCTCGATAATGGTTTTAAGTTGCGCAATTATCACCTCAGCTTGCAACTAATTTAGCATCTAATGATGCCTAGGATTCACATGCGGGTCGCCCTTTATCTGTTAAGCATTGTTAATGTGCTAGCTAGGCATACAAGTATAATGCAAGAATGCTATCGTCCAAACAACAAGACGATGGCAAGTAAGACCATTAGCTCTTAGCAACACCTTGATTTGTAAGCACCCTAACTGGTGTAGCTAGCTATTTGAAAAGAGAGATGTTAACCATGTGATTCCCCTTAATTTAGCATTTCCTTGTAGGTCCCTTGAGCAAGAATTCAGACTTTATCAGCTCATCCATGTCAGCATGGCCGTCATCGATCCATCCTGAAAAGACTCAACGATTCCAAAACAATTCAGTTCTATCTGATCTATGCATTTTCCTCTAACTCTTGCCATTCAGATTCATGAACTGTCAAGTCATGTTGCCTCTGAAGTAAAAATAATAATTCCTTTTGAGTTTTGAGATGACTAGCTTGGAAAACCAAAATTGTTTATGACTTGTATTATTTTCTTCCTCAGGTAAATCGAAATCAACAAGATCCAAATCAATTCTGCGATGCCAGCAGAGAATTCAGATTTCAATTAACTAATCTGACTAGGAGGATAATCAACTAGATCCAAATCAATTCTGCGATGCCAGCAGAGAATTCATATTTCAATTAACTAATCTGACTAGGAGGATAATCACGCATGACTGATGGCCAGTCTTAGCAGTGGAAAGCTGAGGTTTTAGGAGTTAATTAATCGTGCACTAAGGTAGAGGGACTGATCTCTTTCTGGAAACTATGCTGCTGTCCTTGGGAAGGGAATATTTTCTCGCGTCACTTTGCGTCATCGCCTCCTTCAAAGAAGAGGAAAAAAAAACCGGCCCGCTTTTGTCAGCCCCACGTCTGCCCCCCACTACGCCCTGTGCGTGAGGGAGCGTGCCAAATCATGAGCATACTTATCCTTAGTTTAAGGGTAAAGCCTGCATCTTATGCTGGTAATTTTTCACCTAGGTTCATGCACTTTAGAGAAAGAGAGAGAGAGAGAGTTGAGCATCGTTTGTAGGACAGCATGTTCCCAAAAAAGACTGGCAAAATCACTGCACTTGGGGAGATCATCAAGGTAACCATCTGCAGCTAGCAATGAGCTAGCGTCGCACAGCGCTACTGCAGCAATGATCTAGAGGATACTGAGAGAGAGAGAGAGAGAGAGAGAGAGAGAGAGAGTGCAACACGCAGCAGCAGCAAATGCAGCGACTGTGGTGCAATAGGCGCGGCCAGTACGTACGTAAGCGCGCACGCTGGCACGGCAGTACGCAGCCTAACGATTTCTCCCCGCGCCGTGCCATAATCTCTTTCACTCGCCGCACTGGTACACGCACGTACGTCCTGGATATTGCCTGATCTAGCGATCTCCCCATGATCTGCATAAGATTCACAACCGCGCAATGTCCATTGGACGTTCCACTCGCATCATTGCATCGCGTCGTACACATGCGTCGATGCATACGTACGTACTCGGCTTCTTTTCCTGTATGTTCGCATTTACGTGCGTACGTATGAATGAATGGCGTGTCGAAGCTAGCTAGGTGGCAACGCGTGGACCGTTCGATTGTCCTGGACGGATTCGATGATTCGGCGCAGGCAGGCACAAAGGACACAAATCCAGAGCCTGTGGTGGTGATCATTTGGGTTTTTTTGGCTTATGGCTGAAAAGCACTGTAACTGGCTGAAAAAACACTGTAGCTAACAGATGCTTATTCAGCATAATTAAATTTAAAAAATATAAAAAATATAAAAAAATATGTTAGCCCATTACGTATAATAAAACAAATATGGGAAAAAACCGACAAAAAAGCTCAACAAAAAGCCAAAAGTTCAGAAAAAGACGAAATTTATGAATAGTGAAAAATAAGCCGGAAGCTAAAAGCTTAAGCCAAAATGATATCGATCTGGGAGGCCATGCATGAAGAATTGCTTTGCTTGCTGAGTAGGCATGGCATGCTTGATCATTGAGGGACCCTGACACAAGGTTCAGGATTTTTTATCTATAGAGTTGAATTTAAATTTATAAAATATTTGATTTTATGTCTGATGTTTGGTTTATGGCGGTCTGATCGGCTTGGCTGAGCAGTCTGACCGGCTCGGCTGAGTGGTATGACCGGCCATCTTCCTATTTCAACAATGAGTTTTGAAATTTGGGAATTTTAGTCGAGGATTAGGGAATTTGGTCTTCGGTCTATGTATTCATGTTGCATGAAATATGTTTGAGCTAACGTGGGTTAAGTTATGAAAAACTTATGACCAGAAACAATTTTGTCTTTGGATGTATAGAGAACCTTTGAGTCAATTATGGTCAGCAGTAAGGACTAGAATTACGCTCATAGAGGAGCCAGACTCTAGAACAGTCAAGGATGCCTAATAAGATGGTTGAGCTCAAGCATGCCATAAGGAAGGCAAGAAATATTGAAAGAAAGATTCGAGCAACGGGTTGCACCAAATGGCTTGGTCAGTCCAAGTGAGGCGTGATTCGATAGAACCAGAATGGGAGGGACTTGCCGATGTATGGCAAGCAATTGGTGCATCTACATGTAGCGAGCATGGCGATTGCTTGCAAGGGAAGATAAAGAGGGTCAAGGCGAAGGTATTTTGGTAGTTTACCAGATACCGAAAACTCTATTGCATCAAAATTGCGGTGCTTGAGAGACATTTGGAAAAGCAATTTAGGTTAAGAAGATGCTAAGAAGATCAAGTGGATCAAAGGCTAAAAACTTAGCGGGTTCAGGCTCGTATGCTTTAATAAGAGTGCATGAGTCAAGTGTAAGTGTAAAACCCATGTTGTGTGAGGTTAACGGATTTCTCCTATTTGTGCTAACGAATAGTGTCCATTAGGATTAGATGTGGGTTAGTTGCTCCATCTATTTAGTGGATGGGGTGAATGTTTGCATGCTAACCACTCCAACCGTTCTAGAGTTATGGTTAGGTTTTGAGAGAGAAGAGTGAATGTTGTGATGTACTCTTGTCCTCCTTATGGAGTGGCTATAAAACCTTCATTGTCAAATAGCAATATAATCAAGTTTGTTCATGTCATGAATCATTCTTATCTTGGTTAATTTGCTCTTATTCTTATTGGGTTTTTTTTGCCTCTTCTCTCCTCTTCTTGATTTCGTTGTTGCCAAGGACGTATGAGTAATGGAGATGATTCTTTATATCAAATCTAATACATCTACGCACTATTATTTGTAAGATTTTTAAGTTGCCTAGTTCTTGCTTGATTTCAAGCCCTTCTTGAGATTTCTTGATCTAAGGATTTTTGCCTTTGATTTGTTGGTTAGTTTTGCTTGCTGTGACATGTGAAAACATATCTAGAGCTATCTTGGTTGTTCGTAACCCATGAACCAGTTGTTTTTAAGATTTTGAGATTTGCCTAATTTTAATGCAACATTGCATGTTTTGAGGAAAGGTTAGGACTTTGGTCAGGATCATCCTTGTTAGGGGAGTGGCCCAATCGGTCCACCAGGGCGAAGCCCAATTATGCGTGTAACTACAAAGCAGGCCTACTAAGGCTATGCCAACGAAATGACATGTTTGTCCTTACTAGTAGATACCCTAAAGGGGTATTTGTATAAACAATCTCTCCCATAGCTATAAATATGACACCTAGGGTAACATGGAGAGAGAACATTAGTGCAAGAAAAAGACTTAAGCCAAGATTGAGTGCCAGCACACACTGTACATATCTCCCATTTCTTGAGTTTTAGGATCTTGGTACCCCTCTCGAGCTCCCCGAAGCTCCGGTATCTACTGTTTGGACCATAGCCATAACAGTTGACGCTGTTCGTGGGGAGCAACATAGAAGCTATGAGCTAAAGCAAAGGCTCCCGGGAAAATGGCATCGAAGAAGATGACACTGTCCTCGAAGCGAAAGAGGAGTGCCATAGCCGCGAGGGTGAGGAAGCTGGTGGTCGAGGGCCCCCTGCCCCGTGGTAGTGGCGCACCAGTGTGGCCGCAATTAGTGCCATTCCAGGTAATGAAGATAGCCTTCTAGCAGCGACGCAGGCTACGAAGAGGGTAGCCTTGCAGCCGGAGGATCCACGCCAATGGCTCTTGGTAGTTTGGGTGCCCTGCAAGGATGACACCGATCCCTATGTATTTCTACACGTCTACAAGAAGACCTTCGAAGTCATGGGAGGGGGCAACTCGACAAAAGTGAAGGGGTTGTCGCTCGCTCTGCAGGGAGTCACATTGTCCTAGTTCTTTAATATCCCCTGACTCCATTTATGCATGGGAGTAGGTCCACGACATGCACGACAACTTCTGAAACAACTACACGGTATGGGTCAACGCTGACCAGCTCTTCGCGATTAAAGCAAGCCCCCAGGGAGAAGCTACGAGAGTACTTTAGGTGCTTCGCGAAAGTCATATGCTAGGTCAAAGATGTCAACAAGACGATGATCATCAACATCACCATCCAAGGCCTTCAGAGAGGGCCCCTCGTAGAATATAACTCTCGAAAACACATAAGAATGGTGGTCAAGCTCTTTAAGAAGATAGAGCAGTACGAGAGGGCTAAGGAGCACGTGGTGAGATGCGAAGTCGACGTCATGTGGTCCACCATCGAGGGCAAGTTTGCTCCCTCAGCCCAGAAGGAAGGCGCAACCCGCAAGTAGCAAAGGGGGTCCCGAGGCAGATATGTGTTTGGCATCAAAGGGGGAGGCAATGTGGCATCCACCCAGAGAGGCCAAAAGAATGATAGAGGAAGGGGCCATAGGGGCAGAAGGGGGCGAGGATGGGAGGATGGACGTCAACAGGGGCATGGTGCGAGGTGCACAGAAAGGAAGAACACACCACGCACAAGTGCCCCACCATCGCAGTGCTCCATGAAAGCGCAGCCAGGAATCATGTCCAGGACGCGAGGGCACTAGTGGTGGCTCACGTACATTGGTGGCACATGTACCATAGCCCCAGAGGCATACCCTCTAGTCGCATAGGTGTAGCAGTCCCCGGTGGCATACCCCATGCAACCCCACCTAAGTGTGCTACAAATAGAGGCCACCAATGCTGGACCCCAGCGAGTGATCGAGGGTCATCCCTCGAGTTTCCCTCCAAAAGGCAACGAAAGGCCTACACATGATGGGTACACCATGTCACCACATATCCAGCACAGATGCCCCCAGTGTGGGCCCGAGCTGACATCACATTCATGACAGATGACGCCTTAAGGTTAGACTTCCCCCACCAGGACTCGTTGGTGGTTGTGGCCAACATAGCATGCTATGAAGAATGGAGAGTCCTGGTGCACGACGGTAACTCTACAAACCTTCTATTCGTTGGTGCCTTCAACCAAATGGGCATCCTGTGGAGCAGACTTTAGCCGCCTGGGATCCTTTTACAAGGCTTCGGCGGAAGCCTAATTAATGTATTGGGTTAGCAGGCGCTTGAAGTAGTATTCGGCCAAGGTGACCACGCTAGGGTGGAGGTCATCAACTTCCATGTCGTCGACCTTCTGTACTCGTACAATGTCATACTGGGAAGATCTACCCTCAATGCGTTCGGAGCTATCCTGCACCATAATTACTTATGCATGAAGCTCCCCAGCCAAAGAGGGGTCATCATAGTAACCAACTACCAGGACCTCGCAAGGCAAATCGAGGTGGGCACGCAAAACCCACATTGGAATGTGCACGCATTGAGCGAGAGCCCTGCTACTACCTTAAAGGCCCCGCCCACCCCGTTCACCACAAGATGGATGCCAAAGACAAAGCTGGACAGTGAAGTCAAGAGGGTGCCGCTCACTAATGATGATCTGTTAAGGCAGGTCACAGTGAGAGCCAATGACGTGAAGCCCATCAAGCAAAAGATGTGAAGGATGTCAGTGGATAGATAGGAGGCTGCTAAGGTGGAGGTGGCCAAGTTGCTTGCTTCTAGTATCATTGGGAGGTAGTCCACCACGATTGGCTCACCAACCTGGTACTGGTCAAGAAAAGCCAATGGGAAGTGGCGCATATTCATCGACTTCACCACCCTCAATAAGGTATATGCCCTAAAGATAATTATCCTCTACCACACATCGACCACTTGGTAGACACCACTGCTAGATGTGATATGATAAGTTTCCTCAATGTCTACTCCAGATACCATTAAATTTGAATGGCCAAGAAGACAATGATAAAACCAGCTTCGTTATCCCCGACAAGACCTGCTGCTTTGTCAGAATGCCCTTCGAGTTAAAAACACTAGGGCTATGTTCACCAGGCAAGTCACTTTGGTCCTAGCATCCCAACTAGGCCGGAACGTCGAAGCATACATGGATGATGTGGTCATCAAGAGCAGGCATGCAGCTTTGCACATGGAAGACCTCTAGGAGACTTTTGACAAACTCCACCAGGCGAGCATCAAACTCAACCTAGAGAAATGTGTCTTCGTAGTTTGGGTAGGCAAGTTGCTCGGTTTCTTGATATTCGAGAGGGGCATCGAGGCAAAGCTTGACAAAATTGATGCCATACGGTCCATGAAGGCACCCAAGACCATTAGGGAGGTCTAGAGGCTAGCGGGCACTCCTATTTTTTAAGACCCTTCAGACCACTGATGGTTTCCAGTGGACTGACGAGTGCACCTAGGCCTTGTATGCGCTAAAGGAGTACCTTGTAGACCTCCCGAAGCTTGCGTGCCCAGTACTAGAGGCTCCGCTATTATTGTACCTGGCAACAAGTCCCTAAGCCATCAGCGCGGTACTCATTCTTGAGGAAGCATGCACCCAGTGCCCAATGTATTATGTATCTAAGGTGCTACAAGGCGTGAAGATGTGTTACACTGAGCTAGAGAAGTTGGCCTACACCCTACCAATAGCCTCACGGAAGTTGAGGCACTACTTCCTAGCACACAAGATCATCGTGCCCTCATCCTTCACCCTCAAAGAAATGTTGCAAAATAAGGAGTCCACCGATTGTGTCGGCAAATGGGTCGCTGAATTGGCACCTTTCTTCATCAGTTACATTGTCTGCATGGCAATAAAGATGTAAATCCTAACGAACTTTGTGGCAGGGTAGACACCCACATGCCAACCCAGGCATAAGCCACCCCTGGAGCCAGTATGGGCCTTTCACTCATAAGGCGTGTGAGGAGCCACGGGGGCCAGGGTCAAAGTCATCATCACTACCCCTAAAGGATGAAGGTTATTCTACACAGCATGCCTCGAATTCCCAACCATCAACAACACGATAGAATCCGAGGCCTTACTATACGGACTCTGCAAAATAAAGGCACTGGGAGCTAGGAGAGTGCTCATCCACAGCGACTCGCATTTGATAGCGGGTCACATCAACAAATCATACTAGGCCAAGGATGCTGACCTGGCAAAGTACCTCGTTGTGGTCAGGGTGATGGAGCGCCACTTCCTGGGCGTCATGGTCGAAGCTATACTGAGGGACGATAACATGGAAATAGATGCCCTTGCTAAGGCAGCTAGCTAAGGATGCGAGCTACCTTTCAATGTTTTCTTTGAAGCCCTCTCATCATCGTCCATCACACAGGAGCACAGGTCCACCTGAACGTCCTATGCATCGGTGAAGAGGATGACTAGAGGTAGTCCATCGTTGCATTCCTTCAGGACACCGAGGAGCCGGATGACCAGCATGAGCTCTGCAGGCTCACGCACCAAGCAAGGAACTTCGACGTAGTGGATGGGGTGCTCTACAAGAGGGGTGTATGTGCTCCACTCCTCCATTGCCTATCACATCACAAAGGCCAAGAACTCTTAGCGGAGATTCACCATGGCATGTGTAGCTCACACTTGGCCCTGTGCACCCTGGTGGGGAAGGCTTTCCATTAGGACTTCTATTGGCCCATGCCCACTTCGGACACTTGGGAATTGGTCAAGTGCTGCCAGTGGATGGGAAGGTTTAGCTATGCACTACCAACCCCTCTCCAGCCAATACTGCCAATGTGGTCGCTTGCGCGCTAGGGGATCGACATCATAGGGCCGCTCCCCTGTGCCCTCAATGAACTTTTGGTTCATCATCGTGGCTTACGACTACTTCTCGAAGTAGATCGAGGTGCAATCCCTCTCTAGGATCACATCCATGGTGGTACAGAAGTTCCTTTGGCAAAACATTATGTGCTGATTTGGAGTCCCTAGAGAAGTCACCGTCGACAATGACTTGCAGTTTGATGCAACTACCTTTTAGGCCTTCTGCGAACACATGGGCATCAAGATATGCTACACCTCTGTGGGCCACCCACAGTCCAATAGGGCCATCGAACGCGTCAATGGCACCATTTCAAATGGGGATCAAGAAGTGCCTGATCGGCTTTCTGAAGGGAAAGTAGTCAGAGGAGTTGTCCAAGGTCGTTTGGTCCATGCACACCACCACCACGTGCCCCACTGGCGTCACCCCATTCAGACTGCTCTTTGGCAACGAGGCCATGATGCCTAAAGAACTAAAAGTGAAGTCCCACCTTGCACGGGCACAGGCACCCCCAGCGGAATGTGAGCTGTCACTAGACCTTACCAATGAAACTAGACACTTAGCGACCAACAACATTGCAAAATACATATGGGAGACCACAACTTCCTACAACAAAAGGGACAAAGCATGTCAACTCACGGTGGGGGACCTCGTCATCAAGAAGGCCCTGTAGGCTACCATGACAGGCAAGCTGGAATCAAAGTGGGAAGGCCCATACATCACAGACTCATTTAGGGTAGACTCTTATCGCCTTTCCACACTTGAGGGTCAACTGCTAAACCACACTTGGAATGGTGATCACCTATTCCACTACTACGCCTAGACGCGGGAAGGATGGCAACAAATGTGCCATAGAGAAGCATCCCAATCATCTGACTGTGTGCCGTACTTGTAAAAATCTTATGTACAGCCTACCTACACAAATGGGGTTTAATAAAGTTCTTTCCCCAAAAAGAACTAACTTCATTAGTTGTGCCCCTCATACTCTACAGAGTCTAAAAGAACATGTAGAGGCCATCACGCCCCATGCCACTCTACGGAGTCTAACATAAACACCGAGCAGACGACTCGCCCTAACGTACTCTACGGAGTCTAAAAGAACACATAGAGGCCATCACACCCCGCACAACTCTACGGAGTCTAAAATAAACAATGAGTTGACAACTCACCTCGACGAACTCTATGGAGTCTAAAAGAATGCGCAGAAGCCATCCCACCCCGTGCCACTCTATGGAGTCTAAAATAAACGCTGAGCGAGCGACTTGCCTTGGCATACTCCATGGAGTGTAAAAGAACATGCGGAGGCAATCGCGCCCCTTGCCACTCTACAGAGTCTAAAACGAATATTAGAAGCCCGACACGCCCTAGCGTACTCTACAAGGTTAAAAAAAATGTTGCTGGCCAGCACACCCTAGCCTACTCTATGGAGTCTAAAACGAACACTGGGAGCCTAGCGTGCACCGACGTACTCTACGGAGTTTAAAACAAACATCGGTGGCTAGCGTGCCCCAGCATACTCTATGGACTCTATAATGAACATCGTGGCCAGCATGCCCCGGCGTACTCCACGGAGTCTAAATGAAAGTGCGAAGGCCACCACACCCCACACCACTATATGGAGTCTAAACGAAAAAATGAAAACACGGAGGCTACCACACCCACGCCACTCTACGGAGTCTAAACAAAAGCGCAAAGGCCACCGCGCCTTGTGCCATCCTATGGAAGTCACTCTATAGAGTCTAAACAAAAGGGCGACGCCATCGTATTGAGTCTACTGTCATCTTTGATGACGTTTATTTGAAGGGTGGGGGATGGAGCACAGGCGACCCCACAGAATGGAGGACGGAGCGCGCGTGACCCTAAGGAATCTATCGCCGTCTTCGACAATGCCCATCTGAAGGGTGGTGATGGAGCGCGCATGACCCTTCAGAGCCTACCATCATCTTTGATGACGCCCATTCGAAGGGTGGGGAATGAAGCGCATGCGACCCTACGGAATCTACTGTCGTCTTCGACGACACCCGTTCGAAGGGTGGGGGACGGAGCATATGCGACCCTACAGAGTTTACCACCATCAGGGGCACGTGTGACCCTACAGAATCTACCACCATCTTCGATGATGCTCATTCAAATGGTGGGGGATAGATCACGTGCAACCCTATGGAGTCCACCATCATTTTTGATGACGCTCATTTGAAGGGTGGGGGACGGAGTGCGTGTGACCCTATGAAGTCAACTGGAGCGCGTGCAAGCCGATGCTAAACCTTTGACATGGTGCGAAGGCCACGAGCAGCTTGACTAAACAAAAAAAGGAAAAAGAAACAAAACACAAAGTTTGGGGAATATGGGCTAGTCACCCACGTCGGAGCTCTCTATCTTTATATACTCGGTGGGATGAACATGTGGCCAAGACCGAAAGCTTGACCAAAATGCCATGGATTCTTCATGCTGATCTCAATGACAGAGCACTCGCCAAAGTAAGCAATCCACGAAGGGGACTTGCGCCTAGGAATAAAGATAGTAATGATGCATGCACACTACACATGAAGTGTACGAACACTATAAGTAGGCCTTTGCTAAACAGGCGTAACAAATGTAAGGATGGGGTGGACCCACCCACCAAACAAAAACAACCTAAAAATAATGCATATAGGTAACATCGTAGTATTAACTATTACCCTGCATGCTTGCCGCTTCCTAGCACTTATAAGTCAAATCAACGTGAAAAGTTAGCTACAAGGGGTTCGATAGCTTCACACTGTCGATCCCTCGTCTAACCGGTAGGACCACTGTGTTGGGTTCGATTCATCGAGGCACGCCATCCAGCCACGATCCCACATCGGTGGGCCTACCAAGTGCCCGGTAAAGTGAGATCTTCACCACGACCTCCCCAAGATAGGCACAAATGCACTCGTGGAAGGAGCAAATGGACTTCTGCGTCACGTGAAGAGTGCTCATCATCGTTGCAGCTTCATGAGCCAGATCAAGATGGGGGTCCACCAAGTCGTCCACATGGCCACAATAGCGGGTATGAAGCATCCCCAGTAGCAACTGTGGCCAAAGAGCTAACGACATGGTTTTGGCCTAGCAGTGGCAAAGACCTTGACCATGAGAGACTGCTATTGGGAGAATGGGCCCCCTTGGCCCAATCGGCCCACCAGGGCGAAGCCCAATTGTGTGTGTAACTGCAAAGTAGGCCTACTAAAGTTATGCCAATGAAATGATATGTTTGCCCTTACTAGAAGAGACCCTAAGGAACCATTTCTATAAACAACCTTTCCTATGGCTATAAATATGACCCTTAGGGTACCATGGAGAGAATATTTGTGCAAGAAAAATACTTAAGCCAAGATTTAGTGCTAGGCACACACTCTACACATCTCCCCTCTCTTGATTTTTATGCTCGAGTACCACTCGCGGGCTCCCCGAAGTTCTGGTATCTGTTGTTTGGCCCGTAGCCATAATAATCCTGATCTTTAGATGGAATAGATTTCTGAAACCCTTAACAAGGTGTGTGCGAAGTTTGATCTTATTTGATCATGGATTTTGAAGTTTACACTAAAAGTAATTAAGACTCATGCTGATTTTCTATTCTAGGAACAGGAGAGCAGTCAGATCATTCGTGGGCCTGGTCAGACTGCAAGCTTGTTGCTGGTCAGACTGGCCAGGTGCAAAGCTGAGCTCTTTGTTATTTTCGATTGTTGCTTAATTATAGGGCGTGAAATATAATCTTCTTATCTTTAGAGTGAAAATTTTTTAGTACTCAACGAATTTTGAGAAGTCACTATTTACCTACTCTTTTGCCATTTCTGGTTCTACAATCAATCTACCTAGAGAACGTATCTTTAATACCACCTGTACTGGATTAGCTGGAGCGCGAGCGGACCAGGCCGGAACCACGCTGGCTTTACATGTGTTTGTACGACGCGTTAGGATACGCCCATTTGTAGCTGATCCGAGGTGACGACGCGACGGGCATAAATGGCATATTAAAAACCATACAAATTATTGGCATCGAATGGCCGGATCCATGTATCAGTACTAGTAGACTACTACTAGTTGTTGCAGTAGTAATAGTAGTAGTACTGGTACATTTTCAGGCAAAAAAAATGGTACAGAGATGCAGAGCAAATTCCAGAGTGTCTGCAGGGTGTGTGCATTCTGCGAGATACGGCGTGTTTCCCTCCGTGGAACAAACCATATGGGTGTCGCCCCAACCGCAAATTACTGGTAATCATTTGAGACGAGGAGGGCATGGGAATGCAGTGAGACGAGGTGCAGCTTGATTGGGGCATGTCTGATCTGAGTGAGGCCATGGGGTGAAGGGTCCTTGTGGTTGGTTAGCTCCATCCAACCAATGCTCCGATCCATGGGAGTATATAAATGAAGAGCTGGAGCTAGCTTGGCCATGCCATGCGAGATCTGTGATGGGGCTCTGTTCATTTCTTCTCGAGCTGCTTGTTGGGCAAATGATCGATGGCATTAATCGTTGCACACGTGTTGAAAGATGCAAAGGCTCTGTTAACATAACTGGGTTCGATTTTGCCGGATAACACTGTATAGTATAAGGTTTATATAATTATCGGGTTCCTACTAGTATTTTTTAACTGTTCTTTTATAAAAAAAACAAAAGTAAGTTGAAATTTCTGGCCGATGAATGTGCTTGGAGATCTGTGTGATTCAGCCCGCACCTGGTGCATAAACACCCCTTCTGTACTGTAGGAACACGATCCAACCTATAATGGTAGTCATTTTAAGGCTAAACCAAAATAGTTGTCACTAAATTACAAGATAGGGTAGCAAGAGAATCTCGATGAAATGGCGCATGTGTCACCGGTGGAGAAACCAAATGCCAGGCTAGTATACTAAGTTAGTATACTCCTTAACTAATCACTAACCAGCATGAACGACTTATTCAAACTGTTTTTTAGTCATCCTCTGAAATCAACAATCCTGCGCTACTCCTTAGGGATCTGAAAAGAACCTAGTCTCTCTAAGTCATTCTCTTCCACACTAGTATTTTCATATTCAGTAGGATATGTTACTTTGAACAAATCATCGTCAGATAATTTATTGTTGTTACTTTGCCTTATGGAACATTTAGGCATTCAGCTAATCTTGGCTTAGGCCTGCCTTCTCCTCTGATTGATTACCCTCTGCCTCTGCACAAAAAAAAAATCTAGTGTTCATCCAATATTTTGTTAGATGAAGTCTGAACTGAGCCCATTGGACCAAGGACAGAGTCAAAATTGTTCTATGGTACAGATCGACAGTACAGCTTATTTTCTGGAGAACATAATACAACCTGTAAGTTACTACGAACAAGAGGTGCTAATTAGCTGAGAACAACTTGGGATATACCAGTTCAAGTAGGGGAATCTGACTTGATTGATCTCATGCTCAGATGTGAATAGTATCTGCCCGAGTTTAATAGTGCTTGATGTGAATAGTATCGACCCGATTTTAATAGTGCTTGCACGAGCTTAACAGCTGTTGATTCCTAGAACGGTCATGGTCAGGTTTGTCCCAGCTAGCTTCTGTTGCTGTCGATTTGACTGTTGCGACACATGGGGATCTCGATCTCTTCCTCTCCTGCATGCAGCTATGGCTGCACTACCTAACTGTAGCGCTGAACACCATTGGTGGATCGGAACGGACAACTGGTTCGTGAAGAATTTAAGATATCAGAGATATATAGATCTTTTGCTGTCCTGAACTTATGATGGGCACAGTACAGATAATTGATTATTCCCTGAACATCCAATTGAATAGTGGCCTCGAAATAATAGGGCTACTGTTGCAAGATGTTAGTGCAAGATTTCGGATGCAGTGTTGCAAAAGATATGATCAGTCGTTTGCAGGATTCAAAATTGAAATCAGCATGTACCCATCTTGAATCCTGCACATGCAGAAAATCTGCCTCCCTGAAAGAGAGTAAGAGACATCATGTTCAGTCTCATATTCTTGAAGGTTGGTAGATTGATTTACGCATGAGAGCTGGGTAAAATATTGCCACCTGAAGAAAGGAGAAAACTGGTAATTAAATGTAAGTACACTCAAGCCTCAAGGAGCGTGTCAAATGCTAGGCATTAAAGCATGGTGCAAAAATATTCCGACAAAATATAAACAACGCAAGCACTGCATGCAAAGCAATGTTCAGAACTGCATGCAAGCAGTTCAGTCTGCGCCTTTACAGAGCCCATGACAGTAGCAAATCACTGTGAGTCGTAAGATATTTGCCTGGCAATCAGAGCATTTGTAAGGAGTCGTATCGACGCAGCAATACACCAAGCATAAGCA
This sequence comes from Dendrocalamus latiflorus, assembly GCA_017311315.1. Lineage (NCBI taxonomy): Eukaryota > Viridiplantae > Streptophyta > Magnoliopsida > Poales > Poaceae > Dendrocalamus > Dendrocalamus latiflorus. The sequence continues at coordinate 6,815,170 of CM029666.1, read as the reverse complement.
GCTAGTGATGCTAGCTATTGGAATGGTCGGAATCATCTCTGAGATTGACTGTCAAGAAAAAAAGCTGGAGGACTCGAACGTCGAGACCCTGCGCCGTTTGCTCAAAAGCGACTCCCTCGGCGCGAAGTCGAAGGCGGAGTTGACCTTATCGGGAACGGACTTGAGCACCTGGTGGACCGATGCCACGTTCACGTCGCCCTCGGACGACATGAGGAAGGTGAACCGGACGCGCCCGCGCAGCGTGGTGACCTCCGAGCCGACGACCTTCAGCTCGAGAGGCAGCAGCACGCGCTTGACTTCGACGAAGAGATCGGCGCAGTCGTCGCAGCTGAGCGTTGCCCTGATGAGGAACCTGCCGTTGCTGCTGCTGCCCGTCACGCTGTGGTGTGGTTGTTCTTCGGCTCCGACGGTGGCCTCGTCGGTGTCGGACGGGACGCGGCAGCGGTTGCCGATCCGCGCCGGGTTGTTCTTCAGCTTCTTTACGTGGTTTATCACCTCCGCGACTCCCTGTGCATCGCGTCTTCGCCACCATCACGGCGGCGCCTTCGCTCGCACCGTCGCACGCCACAAGAGACCTAAGCATACGTGACCTCGGCCGGCCCGGCTTGAGCTCCGGTTTAGCCATTTGGCAGGCACTAGACCAGGCTTGCATTTCCCGGCCGGATAGCACCCAGGAGGCACGTGGCCCAGCTAACTAGCCCGGTTAATTTAGGTTTAGAAGCCTAGTGGCGTAACGGAAGCGCACCTTGCTCCAACCACCCTAACTACCGAAAATAACCAGGCTGAGGCCTGTGAATAACTAGGCCTTTTTTTTGTGAGGATCTCGGCCCTTTTTGTGCGCCGGCGGTGGCAACATGGGACGCAATTGGCACTTCGGCAGGCACACATATATAGCACAGTAGAATTAGAAGTTCAGAACGGCTTTTTATGTTGGACATTACTACATCTGTTTTTTGTTTGAAAAAAGTTTGATCATTAATATATTTAAAGATTTATCGTTAAAAATATTCTTACAATAGTATAATTTTTATTTGAAAATGGAGGTAGAATTGGGTATACTGTTGGAAGTTGAGGTAGAAAAATTGTAATGGCGAGACGTGGTAGAAGACATACGGTTTGGTAAGGTAGCCAGCGTGTGAGGGATTATAAATTCAAGGTAGGTCGCCCATGGTGCATCGGTGTATGCGTGAGCAATATACTCTAATATCATATGAACTAATGAGATAACACTACTACAGAAAAGGTCATCACAGACGGTTCGAAAACGTCATCACAGACGGTTTTGTGAACTGTCTGTATTTATGGGTCAGTAATAATCGAAGGTCATCACAGACGGTTTTCGGACCGTCTCACAGACGGTTTTTGAGTAAAACCCGTCTGTGATAGCTGATAATCACAGACGGTTTTTGAGTCTCACAGACGGTTTTTGAGTAAAACCCGTCTGTGATAGCTGATAATCACAGACGGTTTTGACTCAAAAACCGTCTGTGATAATAAGTATCACAGACGGTTTTTAATTCAAACCCGTCTGTGATAGCTGATAATCACAGACGGTTTTGAATTAAAAACCGTCTGTGATACTTATTATCACAGACGGTTTTTGAGTCAAAACCGTCTGTGATTATCAGCTATCACAGACGGGTTTTACTCAAAAACCGTCTGTGATATTCCCTTCAACCCCTAAATATATTTCTGTTTATTGGCTAGCCTCAGGAAATGCTAGCCATGCCCTCTGAAACAAGCAGATAATCAGACATAAAACATATACAATTCACACATCTCATTTCATTTCAGATACATTTCACATCTCAATTCATTTCACAGACATAAAACATCCAATTGACAAGGCACTTCATTTCACAAACATAAAGCATCCATTTCGCAAATCAATTCATTGAATTGAAATAAAATATCCATTAACAAATACACAATTGTAAAAGATCTACACTGCATTTGCACTTAGAATTACAATAAAAAATCTTCTGGGCAGTGGAACTCTCCATCTGATCTTACGACTTTAGTCCACAAAAACCAAATGAACTCTCCTCGAATTTTTGCAAAATCCGGCTGTTTCAATGCAGATATAGAGATGGGCACAGCCTGTCGATAGGAATATCAACGCGCGCACATATAAAACTTGACATGTATGAAATAAATGTGGAAAGATTGACAAACCTCAGGAGTGGAGATCTTGCTGGAATCGAGGAGTAGTCTCATATGGTGGCACATGTAGTATCCACACGTGTTGCCCGGCTGCTGCTGGTGGCACTGCAAAAAATAGAATGTGTTAAATCAAGTGGCATTACTACTAAGTGTTGTATATGATTAATTAATGTGTAGCTAGCCAATACCCGAAAATTACGATCATGTTTCAAGGGCTTGGCAGCTGTCGTCGAGCCACTTGTTTGTTGAACGTATGTGATGAACGACCTTCGTTATTCGAAAAAGTTAGATTAGTCATTCGGAAGGAAAGAAAGAGTACAATGTACAATGTACTAACCTATCGAGTATTTCGGCGATAGCTGTGTACTTGGATTTGTTCTTACTTAGAGAATCAAGGTATATAGCCTTGTTCCATTTTGGTATAATTACAATTAAAATCCAATGGAAGTTCTCATTGTATGGCATAAGAAAAAATTCCTTATCTTGGTGAGCCAGCAGTGCTTTTGTAATATAGTCCTCGACGAAGGATGCATTCTCGTTGATGGTATCAATGGCGACCAAGCGTGGGTCCAGGAAACCAATTGGTGATTTCGATGATCTAGCTTCGATCAGCATGAATCTATATATATACACAGAAAAGCAACAAATTGTGACATATATCGGTATTACGTGAACAGAGACTGTGATTGTACAGACTTACAGCGTCCAACATCGAACGAGTGAGGCGTCGAGAGCGTTGAGCGTGAAAACAGCAAATATATCGTCAATGGTAACCGGGAAGACACATTCCTGAACTTCGTGCAAGAAATGTTCCGGCTTGAATTTGACCATGACACTTGAGCGCCGTTCTGCCTCTGGTCTATTGGACTGTTGCATATACCATTTGTGGAATCTTTGGCAACCAAGTCCTAGGGTTAAGAGGTGCTCTTTCGGGAATATCATCGGCTCGCCTAGCACGAATTTGCGGGCCAATGGCAGGTACGAGATATCGTCATCATCCTTCGTCTTTGATTTGCCATGGCCACTGCCTCGACTGCAGGTCGACTTCATGGTAGTCGCCTGTAATGGTACAGACGGTGCAAGTTGCTCTGGCGAGAATAGCACCCGTGGAGATAGCACCGGTGCAGGTAGCTCTGCTTCGCACTGCCCGTGTGGAGATGGCACCAGTGCATGTTGTTGTGGTTCGCACTGCACTTCTGGTCCTGCCACCGGTGAAAAAGTCTCCAGGGAGATGTCGTTTTTGGGCCACTGGATGAATGTTCCAATGGCCTGTCCTAGAGTCATGATCTCGTCGTTGGGGGGCTTCGGTAGCGGGACCACCTCAAAATTGACATACACACCATCCACATTAACTTTTGCGAAGCCTGGCGCTAAAGCTTGACCGTGCACCATGGCCCCGATACCAGACGAATATGCCTGGCCCCAAGCAACGTACAAGGGAATGGAGCCATATTTCACTTGGAGCCTGCACTTCGTAGGCTCATACATAACGATACAAAATTAGCTACTCGAATAGGCCTATCAATGGAGCAAGCATTCAAGAGATAATAATTATTACCAAGATGTCGTCCATAGGAAATTTGGCCTGGGTTTGCGTCGGATTGGACGCGCAGCTACTCGGATGGTTGTGCGGGCTAGCTAGCACAAGAGCGGCAGTAGCGGCCTGCTGACTTTCTGTCTGTTTCCACACCTCATCTCTAATTACATCAGCCATCTGAGCTAATAGCTCGTCTCTAAGAGATTCCTTGATCTCTTCTTGTAGCTGTGCGTCACGCTCGGCTTTGTTTCTCTTCCTACGCCGATACATCCCGGAGTCATCTTGGAAACTATGTTTCCAAGGAACGTAAAGCCCAAGGCCTCTCGTACGACCCGGGTGCTCCTTGTTTCCCAGGGCCACGGAGAGCATATCATTCTCCCTTGTTCCCTGGAATGATCCCAGGGTAGATTCAAAACTCAGCTCTTCCTGCAAGAGCACAAAATGTCATTTCAATTCGTACGAAGTTGTGGAGTAATTACAAGCTACGTAGTTCTATCGATATCTTACCAGGCGCTGGGACACTTGCTAGTCTGCAGGGTTTCAAAAGGAGACGTCCCCCGATGTCGTTGTAGATGACCTTGCTCTAATCCAATTTCGAGCGCGGTCATCCGGGATATTGGAAAACGACGGGGCGATGTCCTGTGCAGCTGCCAGGTCATCCTCCTTCCTCCACTGCGGGATTTTACCCGCATACCCAGCTGTGCCAAGTCTGTGGGGGTGTGTGTTTTTTGCCTGGAGGGCCTTGTGCGCCGTACTTGTACTTTTGAAATCTTCGGACGTCTTCATCGCCTTGAACTCTTCCCATTGTGGTTCCAGGAATGGGTATTTATGAAAAGGTGTTTCGTCCGTCTCCACGTATTTCTTGACAAGCGTGCTCTTGAAGTTCTTCCATGCTTTGCACGCCGCTTGGTAGGTTTGTCGTTGCACAGCGTGTAGGTGTTCTTCTGGAAACTCGAACGATGCCAAAATTTCGGTCCACAGCTCACGTTTCCGAGTGTCAGGCACGTTCTTCCACGAATTGTATGTGATCTCAATTCGTTCTCGTGCAACTATTCCGACCAGGCTTCGGAATGCGTTTACCGCTTTTTGAGGAAGGATAGGGACCCCAGATGCGTTTACCGCTGTGATGGTCTGTCGGCCCTCAGGCTTCTTCAATAGCCCTCTTCCTTGGCGTCTTGATGTTGGAGCGGACGCCTCCGGCGATGATGTTGAAGAATGCGCGGGTGACATGTTGCTCATTTTGTGGGTCTATTAAGATAAGATGAGAAAGTGATCATATTGAATTGGAAGAGAGGAGAGGAGTAGAGGGGAGGGGGAGAAGGGAGCGGGTGATATGGACATAGAGAGGGGGTGATGTGCCTATTTTAGCACCTACTTTAGTTGGTAATACTATAAACCAAATAGCAAAGTCCCTAAACTAGTGTATCCGGTTCATTGAACGCGAACACTAGAGTAGGTCACTTGCTTCATTTGCTGTTTTTTGGCTAGATACAAGGAGCATTTGGGTGAAAAGATGAACTGTTTCGTCATTTGCTGTCTTGAGGAATGCCAAGAGCTGGTCTTCAGATGTGGCATTCCTCAAGCTTCGAATTGGCAGTCATGCGCCTGACGAAACAGTTCATCTTTCCACCCGAATGGTCCATGTATCTTTTGCAACAATCGCAAGATTTCTTTATCTGGGAACCTCATCCACAACATTCTCCACCCCGACAATCCTTCTTTTTCCCGCAAAATTCAAGGCAATTTTATTACAAAAGTGCAGAAAAAAGACATTCCCAGATTCTCCGTGAGCAGCCACATAGCCAACTTCTTCGGTGAGCGACTATCCATCTGCTTCTTCCCACTCCTTTTCTTCATCTCTAGTCTCTGGATCACGTACGCCAGTAGCGATGATTCAGAATCATCGCTACTGGCATACGTGATCCAGAGACCAGAGATGAAGAAAAGGAGTGGGAAGAAGCAGATGGATAGTCGCTCACCGAAAAAGTCGGCTATGTCGGCTGCTCACGAAGAATCTGGGAATGTTTTTTTTGCACTTTTGTAATAAAATTGCCTTGCATTTAATAAGGAAAAAGATGGATTGTGGGAGTGGACATCACATCTCGGCAGTAGTCGGCATATACTATTACTACAAGGTCTCTAAACAAAGTTCTATGAAGCAAATGACACAAACTAGTGTATCCGGTTCATTGAACGGGAATACTCGAGTGTGTCACTTACTTCATGCCCCTTGAAGGTCTATGTGACATATACACTAGAGTGGTCCTTGATTGGTTAATTTGTGCTCTCAAATTGTAGGGTTGCATAAGATTAATCTTGGCTGTCCCGCTACTAAATGAGGAAGCAAGAAAAGTGAAACATGATAAGATGAGGAAGCAAGAAAAGTGAAACATGATGCTCAATGTTAGGAAGAGAGGAGAGGAGTAGAGGGAAGGGGGAGAAGGAGGGGGTGATGTGGACAGAGAGAGGGGTTATGTGCCTATACTATATACTATATACTAACACAACAAGCAATGTAATATGTACCAATGTAAACTAAGCAACTGCAGTAAACAATGTACCAATGTAGTATGTACCAAATAGAAAATTAAACTAAGCTACTGGAGTAAACAATGTACCAATGTAATATGTACCAAATAGCAAACTAATTAAGCAACTGCAGTAAACAATGTACCAATGTAGTATGTACCAAATAGCAAATTAAACTAAGCTACTGTAGTAAACAATGTACCAATGTAATATTTACCAAATAGCAAACTAATTAAGCTACTGCAATAAACAATGTACCAATGTAGTATGTACCAAATAGCAAACTAATTAAGCTACTGCAGTAAACAATGTACCAAATAGCAAACTAATTAAGCTACTGCAGTAAACAATGTACCAATGTAATATGTACCAAATAGCAAACTAATTAAGCTACTGCAGTAAACAATGCTCACAATGCTCAAAACCATAGTCCATCATAGAAACTGCTCACAATACTCAAAACACTAGTCCATCACAGAAAGTGCCCACAATGCAGACGGTAATCGAGGGGAGGTGGCCGGCGAGGGGCTCGACGAGGGGCTCGGGGGAGGCGGCCGGCGACGGGCTCGACGAGGGGCTCGGGGGAGGCGACCGGCGACGGGCTCGACGAGGGGCTCGGGGGAGGCGACCGGCGACGGGGTCGGGGGAGGCGGCCGGCGACGGGCTCGACGGAGGCGGCCGGCGAGGGGCTCGGGGAGGCGGCCGACGAGGGTTCGGGAAGGCGGAGGCGACGACGGGCTCGGGATTTAATTAGATCTAGATCGAATAACTGCGCAGCACACAGGGAAAACCCTAGCCAGAGGGTATATATAGGGAGGTTATCACAGACGGTTCTAAGTTCAGAACCGTCTGTGATAAGCCTTTGCGACTGTAGTTATTAAGACAACACCAATAACCACAGCTGCATTCATATCCACCACCAAACAGCTGCATTCATATACAACACCAACCAGCTGCATTCATATCAACCATCACATGTACATCACACATATACATCACATATACATAAATGCCAATACACATATACATTTTCACGTACACATTTTGTCACACATTTTCACATATACATCTCAAAATTGACTACATCACGCATTTTCACATATACATCTCAAAATTGTCACATATTTTCACATATACATCTCAAAATTGTCACATATTTTCACATATACATTCTTATTGTACTTGCTTAATTATTTCCTTTAAAAATTAGCCCTTCATCATGATCAATGCGTACGTAACTAGTTTCGTCACGTTGTTCATCGTCGACCCTTATGCCATTTCCAAAAGGAGGTAACTCGTCAAATTGATTGTATTCCTCCTCGTCCACTACATTCTCCACTCCGACAATTCTCCTTTTTCCATGAAGAACTACATGACGTTTCTTATTTGTCGAGTCGGTTACATAGAAAACTTGAACAACTTGATTGGCGAGTACGAATGGTTCGTCTTTGTACCCGACACATTGGAGGTCCACGGTCGTGACACCGTACTTGTCAACCTTCACATGTGGGAGATGCACCCAACGGCAACGAAATAAGGGGATCTTGAAAACCACATAGTCGAGCTCCCAAATCTCTTCTATGAAGCCATAGTACGAGTTTCTCGACCCATCGGTACTGAATGGATCTATGCGGACACCACTGTTCTGGTTAGTGCTCTTGACATCCTGAGACTGCGTATAGAATGTGTACCCATTTATGTCATATCCTTGCCATGTCACAACTGTAAATGTCGGCCCTTTTGCCAACCATGTCAGCGTCTCACTCGGGGAGCTCCTAGCGATTTGCTCCTTCAACCATTGGTTGAACCAACGGTTGTGTTGTCTCATGATCCAAACATCCGGCCGCTCTGGATTCTGTTGCCGAAGCACATCCTTGTGCTGGTCCACATAAGGCGCCACTTCAGTCATGTGTTGCAACACCGTGAAATGGGCTTGAGTGTATGTGTCCATATCTGGAGTGATTGCTTTCCTTCCGATAGTTCCGAGACCCTTCAGCCTCCCTTCATGACGAGATTGAGGGACACCTATCGGTTGAATCTGAGCCATATAATCGACACAAAACTCAATAACCTCTTCGCTTGCATAACCTTCGACGATGCTGCCCTCCGGCCGAGAACGATTCCGTACGTAGGACTTGAGAATTCCCATGAACCTCTCAAATGGGTACATGCTACGTAGAAATACGGGCCCGCATATTTTTATCTCCCACACAACGTGAACAATGAGATGGACCATGATATCGAAAAACGAAGGAGGGAAATATATTTCAAGGTGACATAGAGTCATCACCACCTCGTCCTGCAGAGCATCTAGTCCTTCGGGATCGATGACCTTCTGAGCAATTGTGTTAAAGAAATAACATAGCCTCATGATTGTCTCTCGGACTTTGATTGGCAAAATATTTCTAATTGCAATAGGGAGCATCTGTGTCATCAGCACATGACAATCATGAGACTTCATGCCATTTAACTTTAAATCTTGCATCGAAACAAGTTTCTTCACGTTGCCGGAGTAACCAGACGGAACTTTGACACCATGCAAGCACTAGCACAGTTCTGTTTTCTCAGCCTTGGACAGGGTGTAACACGCAGGGGAAGGTACATTCGTCCATTATCAGTGCTTGTCGGTGCTAACTCAGGCCTGATGTCCATGTCAGCCAAGTCAAGCCGTGCGTTGACACCGTCCTTTGTTTTTATCACGGATGTTCAGTAAGAGACCAATCAAGCTGTCGCACACATTCTTTTCTACATGCATGACGTCGATGCAGTGTCGAACATCTAGGTACTCCCAATAAGGTAGGTCCCAAAATATTGATTTCTTCTTCCAGGTGTTCTTCTCATGAGGCCTCAATTTACGTCCCTTTCCGAGGACAACATCTAAATCCTTAACCACATCATAAACCTCGTGTCCCCTTAAATGCCTTGGAGCTGAACCGTCTTCCTTCTCTCCGTCAAATTGTTTCTTCATCTTGCGGTATGGGTGAGCCCTCCGAAGGAACCGGCGGTGACGCACGTAGACGGTTTTGCGTGAGTGTCTCAGCCACACACTCTCGGTACCATCTAAACAGTCCAAACCTTATATTCCTTGGTTCTGCACCGAACTCTGCAAAACTCCTATCGATGTTTCTCCATTGCGCGGAATCAGCAAGGTGTCTTATCATTCCATCCTTCTTGCGCTCCTCCGAGTGCCAACGCAGCAGTTTTGCCTCCTTTGGATTTGCAAAAAACCTTTTCAAACGGGGAATTATAGGAAAATACCATGCCACCTTAGCAGGAGGTCATTTCTTTGCCTCTGTTCCCTCGCCATCATCTGATTGATTGTTACGTTTGTATCGGGATGCGTTGCACATCGGACATACATGCATGTTTGCATACTCTTTACGGTAGAGGATACAATCGTTCGGGCATGCATGTATTCTTTCTACTTCCATTCCCAATGGACAAAGAACCTTCTTCGCTTTATACGTGGTTTTAGGCAACTCATTTCCCTCCGGAAGCATGTCCGCTAAAAGACCTAGCAGCGCCGTGAAACTCTTGTCAGACCAACCGTTGCTTGCCTTCAATTTCAACAGTTCAAGCACGGCCGACAACCTCGTGTACTTGTAGCCCATGTACAAAGGTTTCTCTGAGTCCTCCATCAAGCCACGGAATTTAACATACTCTCTCTCATCATAGTTCTCTTCTACATCGCGAAGCATCTGATCTAGATTATCATCGTGCAACCTATCCGAATCCGAGCCACAATCGACATCATCCGGCGGCATGTCATTCACTTCACTGGCGATGTCATCCGGCGGCATATGATCATTCACTTTGCCATGACTGGTCCAACACGTATAATCCTTTTTGAAACCCCTCCGAATCAAGTGCACCTCAATTTGCCCTCGGTTCTTAAACATCTTCAAATTCTCGCAGTCAGTGCATGGACAGCACATATATTCCACCCCTTATTCAACATATCCTCCTCGGCGGCTCTTATAAAAGCAGAAACGCCATTAATGTACTCTTCACTCACACGGCTCGCGGCATACATTTAGTTTCGGTCCTATGTTACGTACATATATAACAACTTAGTATTAAAATCTAGATTAACTAATTATAACTACATATATACCGGCCACATTTATTATATTGAGACTTAATTTGCTAGCTCAATTCATATTGCAAACACAACAGCTATTATATAACCAACAATTTTGCAAATTAACCATCTTCAATAACGTACCACTCATGGATTACTTAGACCTAAATTGTAATGCAATTAAAGAAAAAATAAATTTCATTACTAACCATATCTACAGCAACCAGGAAAGTCTGAATCTTAATTCAAAGCTCAATCTCTGCCTCTTCCCACCAAATTAACTGGCCTGAAATCGCCTAGCTTCCTCCCGAGTGAAAAAGTGCGCAGCAGTGGCTAGATCTGGATCGAAATGAAGACAGATGCGGTCTGAGCAGCGCAATAAATGCCTTAGTCATTATCACAGACAGTTTTTTAACTAAAAACCGTCTGTGAATTATCACAGACGGTTGTTAACTAAAAACCGTCTGTAAATTATCATCATAGACGGTTTTGTATAAAAAACCGTCTGTGATAAGCTTCATGCCAGAACGCTTCGCGCGTGTTTCCATTGCCAGAACGCTTCGTATTTCGATCGTCTAATTAACGTCTCTCGATCATTATACGAAGCGTCTATATCATTAATGCTTCGCGCGTGTTTCCATTGCCAGAACGCTTCGTGTTTCGATTGCCATAACGCTTTGTGTTTCGATCGTCTAATTAACGTCTCTCGATCGTTATACGAAGCATCTATATCATTAATGTTTGGGTATACGATGCTAAAGGTTAAATATGCGCGCCTAATTAAGGTCTCTTCTACGTACGTACAATATGGATTCTACTATTCTTGTGATCATCTCCTTCCTCTTATCTGTTCATCACAAATTGTTCGGCCGGAACCTTACACAGGCGGCCAGCAATTTGCATCTGGAGCAGCTTCTCCGCACACGCCCTGCTCTCCTTCCCCGACTTTCTTGCATCCGTCAGCTCGACCTCATCATCCGCCGTCGACGGAGGCGTCTCGCTACTGCTCAAGAAAGGGAAACATCCCTCACCCTGGTTCTTCTCCACAATGTGCGCAAAGCGGAAGAAACTCTACACGCATTGGAGAGACTGATGGATAGCCTTGCCGATCAAGCAAATACGGCAGATTCTGAGGAATCTTTTCATGCTATCCTCTACGATATTATGGATGCTGCTAATCATTTGCCCAGGCTGGAGGAGAAAGTGCTGAGGACAAGGGCAATCTTAACGGCGTTCGAGAATTTAGCGGCTGATCCTCCAAGTCCCCAAGTCGAAGAAGAAGCGTACGAAGCCCAAAAGAATACAATCTGGGAAACTCTTTACCTGTGCGACTTTTGTAATAAATTTGCCTCTAATTGAAATTAATAAATTTGCCTTTAATTTGTGATCTCTTGTCTCAGTAGTTCTGTAGTTAAGTTATTAGAAGCAATGCGTACTTATATATTAACCTCTGATCTAGAATATGACAGACAAAGGGACATCACAGACGGTTCTTGTTAAAAACCGTCTGTGAACATTCCCAGACGGTTCTTAACAACAACCGTCTGTGATAGTCAACACAACACAGACGGTTGTTTTATTAAAAACCGTCTGTGATAATCCCAGATTATCACAGACGGTTTTTAATAAAAAACCGTCTGTGATATTCCAGTATCACAGACGGTCCAGCGGTAAGAACCATCTGTGATACTCCTTTTTCCAGCCACAAATACCACAGACGGCCTTCAAATTAAAACCGTCTGTAATAGTTTGCATTACAGACGGTTTCACAAAACCGTCTGTGATTTGGCGTCTACTATTAGCCTTTTTGTAGTAGTGTAATTTGCTACGAATATAATCAACATATTGCTTTGAGATTAAATAAAGGTACATATGCATGCTTTTTCGAAAAAGAGTATCTAATAAAGAAAGAATAGGGATATACATCTATATGATCCATGCATAATGGAGAGTGCTTACTTTTTAAAAACCTTAACAACTTAGTATACTCAATGATTTTCTTCCATTAAACGTATACTTCAATTAATTTCTCAAGTTATATTTTCTTTCAAGTTTCTATTGCCATTCTCAATGTTTATGATATCTTAAATTTTTTAAATAACCTAGGGATACATAAACATATTCTTAAATATCTAAGTTATATCATTTAATACTAAAATATTTTAAATAAATTTAGTCATGTAAATGCATAGGCCACACACCATCCAATAGAAAGAGATTGTACCAGCAAATTACAAATTATCTTAACACGCGTTTAACCAAATTCTCCTTAATACACCGATCGAATTGACAAGGTGCGACCTAGGTCGTACGGTGAAAAGAAGATGAAGCAGCAACGAGAAAGAACAAAGCGCTCACCTTGTCAGTGCAGCGGACCATGCTCCGGAGCGTGGCGAGGTGCGCGTTGATCCTCTCCCTCTGCCGCCGCTCCGCCTCACTGTGTCACTTGCGAGCCATCGCCGCCTTCTCGTCCCGCTCTCCTCCTCGTCCGCCTCCCTTCCTCTTCGGCATCTCCATGGCCGTGGCCGCGTCCAGCTCCTCCTGCGTCCTGCCGTCCAGGAGGACTGACGACGTCGACGCTCCCATCTGGCTGAAGCCATGACCACCATGGCCGCCGCCGAATCCACCGTAAAACCCCTCGGGGAGCCCGGCAGCGTCACAGAAGGGAGCAGAGAAGCTCATGTCGTCTCGGAAGGGTGCCACAACGAAATGATCCGGAGGGCAGAAGAACATAAAGAGCACCAGATCATGATCTTATTCCAACGAAATGCCAGGATCAGAAATGCAAATCCTTGGACTGCCGCAAGGGTGACTGACCACCAGGAAGGCGAGCAGCATATAAGGATCAAGGCCCCAACCCTTGGTCGCAAGAGAAATCAGTAGCTTATTTTTCCCCGCAATCCCAACAAGATTGTGCAAGTGGAAAGCAAGAGCCGTTGCTTCTTTCTAGGGATCAGTAGAGACAAGGCGACTCTTGCATCCAAGAACTTATAGGTCATAAGGGCCAAGAACACGTCTCCAGAATGTCACAGATATTCCCCACAATAGAGGAGCAAACACCAAACACCTTTGGTTCCCCAAGAACTAACCTGCAAGCTTGGACAAGGAAAGCCAACAAGAAACAGGCAGGCAAACTGCAGCAAGACCAAAGCCCTGGTTCGCAAGAACACAGCCTAGACAAAAGCCATCTCCCCAGATCGCCTTAGAATGTGAAGAACCGTACGAGAAAGTCTAAGATATTATTGTGATGAATCATTACAAATTTTACGGAGTGCTAATTCAAATTTATAAAAGACTGCATTTTAGTTGAGCTGTTTGCTAGAATATTAAGGTTAAGCGGTCTAAGCACCTTGTTTGTGTAGTTTGACTGGCAAGCTTCGACCATGAATGGTAGTCGGAGGCGTGGATCACGATCGGTAATCAATAGTCTGTTAATTGGGTGGTCCGATCGGCAGAACAACCACGACAGATCGACCACGGTAGGTAAACCACAGTAGGTCGATTACGATAGAATGATCTCGTCAGATTAACGATGGTAGGTCAAGCATGGCAGAACGATCATGGATGGTCACAACTATAGTACCTGGTCGATGGTCGTAGGTACAGTGGCTAGTCGATGGTCAAAAGCAACAGTGCATGATCGATGGTCGGAAGCTACAGTACCTGGTCAGTGATCGGTAGTTGTAGGCTTTATGATCAGTAATCGTAGGCTTCAAGTGCTTCAATTTTTGTTTTCTTCGAGTACCTCAAGTACTCGTGTTAGACCAGCCAGTGGTCTGACCTGCTTGTGTATGGCGGTCAGAGTGGTTTCTCTCGGTGGTCCGAGGTCAATTTTGGAAAACATGGAAATTGAATCATGGATTGAGTTGGGGTTACTTGGGTCATTGTATTAAGGATGCATGATGCATATTTTGGCTAACGTGGGTTAAGTTATGAAGAACTTGTATGCAAAAATAATTTCTTTATCTTTGGATGTGTAGGGAAGCTTGGAATCATGGTCGATGGTAAGGATCGGGGCTACGCTCAGAGAGGAGCCGATGCCCAAAACGATCAAGGATGCCGGATGAGATGATGAGCTCAAGCATGGCACAAGAAAGGCGGGAAATGTTGAAGGCGAGTTCGAACTACGAATTTGCACCATGTGATTTGGTCGGCCTAAGTGAGGCATGGTCTAATAGAACCGGAGCAGGAGAGATTGCCAGCCCATAGCAAGCTAATGGTGAATCTACACGTGGCAAGCATGACAATTGCTTACATTAGAAGGAGATGACTCGGTTAAGAAAGGGTATTTTGGTAGTTTGGCCAAAATACCGAAATTTGCCTTGGATTAAAACCGCAGCGCATGAGTGGCGATTGGAGAGTGGTTTAGGTCAAGAAGAAACTAGTTTGATCAAGAGTAAAGGACTTAGCCAATTTGGGCTTATACGCTTTGAAAAGCGTGCATATGTGAACATGTGTGAGTAAAACCCATGTGTGTGGGGTTATCGGGTTTCCTCCATTGGGCTAAGTGGATAGTATCCACTAAAGGCTAGGCTGGTTGTTAGCCCACCTATATAAAGGGATTGGGATGGAGACTTGTGTTAACCATCCAATCCATCTCTCTTATGCTCTTATGTCTAGTGTTAGGGTTTGAGAGTTGAGTGTCTTGTATGCTCTTTGTCCTCCAAGATGGAATTGCTGTAAAACATATATCCTCAAGTGGCAATACATCAATCTTGGTGCATCTTCATGTTTATCTCTCTATTTGATTGATTTGCTTTTATTTTAGTTGGTTTTCCTCTCCGCTCAATCTTTTCTTGATCTAAAGGTAGTGGAGTGGTTTCTTCGATGTTCTAATTTACTGTGATATATGAGAACATATCTAAACCTATCTTGGCAATCATCCACCCATGAGTAAGTTGTATTCACCGATCTTGGTTTTGAGTAGGTTTTGGTGCAATTCTCCTTCAAACTGAAAAAGGTCTCAATTTTAGTCATGATTTTCACGATCGTTTATTGGAATAAATTCATGATATTCTGGAGATCTTTGCAAAGCTTCACGGCTTTTGGATCATCCAATCAAAAGTTACATGGATTTAAAATCTCGTTCCAGTGCTGATTTTCCTATTCATAAGCCTGGTTTTACTGTTCATAGCGATCAGACCGCCAAGGAGAGGTTAGACCACCCCTTGGTTGGCAGTCAGACCTCCAAGAGCTAATTTCTTCGAGATTTTATGTTTTTGAGTGATTAGCTTTGGATTTTGGCGGTGAATTTAATTCTCAGTAACTCTATAGTTATTTGAGAATAAAATCTAAAATACTTGGGAGAAAATTTTAATCGACACTAATGACCCCCTCTGTTGCCTTTTTCGTCCTACAGAATGGCAAGGTTGTGGGAACAAAACCTCCTACAGCTCACAAGAAAAGCAGAGTGTGACACTCCGGCTCATGTTGGCCCATGTGTGTGTGCACATGAATTTCGGGGTTAGTCCCACCTTGCTAACTTATCTTAAGAAGCACTTACATATAAGCCTAGGAGTTCCAATGGTAGCACTCCCGGTTAACTGTTTTGCGCGAAGCGAGGACGAAAACGCAAGTGGGTTGCTACGTGTGTGTGGCCTATCCAGAATGTAGTTAGGTCTGAGCCGGTTTGGACTCTAGGGCGTTACAAATGGTATTAGAGCCGACTCTTGCGGTTACATGGGCGCGTGCGGGTCAGGGGCGCGGGCATATGGCGCGTGTGGGCCCGGAGTGGACACACAACATGGCATATGTGCTGGCACTGAACACATGGACATGTGCCAAGAGAGGAGATCCTTATCATTTGCCCCAGTGTGGGTATGTTGGTCCGACGAGGACGTCGGGTCCCTTAAGGGGGGTGTATGTGACACCCCGGCCCATGTTGACCCATGTGTGTGTGCACATGAATTTCTAGGTTAGTCCCACCTTGCTGGCTTATCTTAAGAAGCACTTACATATAAGCCTAGGAGTTCCAATGGTAGCACCCCCGGTTAACCGTTTTGCGCGAAGCGAGGACGAAAGCACAAGTGGGTTGCTACGTGTGTGTGACCTATCCAGAATGTGGTTAGATCTGAATCGGTTTGGACCCTAGGGCGTTACACAGAGCCATGTCGTTTGTTCCAGGATATGGGAGGAGGACAGGAGCAGACAGGAAGCAGGAGGGCACAGCCGCACAGGGATCCTAGCTTACGCCCTTAGGCTATTCAAGAACTGAAGGACACACACGCATGAAGAAAAAAGGTCTCAGAGGAGATTGTGTTTGGGTTTGCTCGGTACCAAATGTGCTAGCCCGCCCTTCTCTATATATTCCATTAATCACTGATCAAATCACGGATTACACAGGGATTACAAGGTTAGTTAGGAAGGTTAGGATCCTATACAAACTTGCTATACAGGGCAGCACAATATGTGCAAATCCTAACATTCTATATCTTTCAACAACACACCAAGAGAAGAAGAAGCAAAGCAGAGAGGCGGCAAGTGCTTTGCTTTGGAATTAAACGTAGACACCGAACCGGCTCAGGTGCTCAGAGGCCGATTCGGAGGGCAGGACCAGAAGGGCAGCCTGATGCACGGTAGCTTCCTCTGATCTGAGTCCTCCTTGCTTCCAACCGTGCCAATTCTTCGTGTGCGGCAGTGCGCTTCCATCACTGGCATTAGGTAAACTTCTGCTCAAGGGCATAGCTAGTGCAGGGAATGTTTCATCTTGGAATTCCCCTGCTTTATGAACGGGACCATCTTCCCACGCAGATGCAGTTGATATATGTCTTTGGAATTCCCTCTCTGTCTCTTGGTGATTGTTCTTTGTCTTTCGGTTTGTGGCTTTCTGAAACTTCTGTGAGAAGGGAAGGCAAGAACAATGTCTCTCGGAATGTTGTAAAGATTGAGAGAGGAAGAAGAGCTGCCCTTTGAGAGAGAAAGGGTTGATAGGGAGGGAGGGAGGGAGAATATGTAGCTTATGAATACATGTTTGATTTAAGGTTGTTTCTGCCTTTGACATAGAGGATAAGGACATGTTGCGCATTTTCTGTGTTTGATTGTTGGTTTTGTTTTTTGATTGCTTGCTTGGCTTCTTGCCCTTTGTTTGGACATCAATTCCCTGTCCTAACGACGCCCACGAGAATTTCTTGAGCATGTGATAGGAAATAATATTATCTGATGACAGTATGTTGTTAGACCATATGGATAGGTTGTAAATTTAATGATGATAAATAATTGATATTTGGGTTGTTTTGAAATTTGCATCTATGAATGTTTTAGTCGATGCGCTTTTGGAAAACTAGAATTACTGAAATATTCAGGTTAAGCGGTCTGACCACCTTGTATTGAGCGGTCTGACCGGCTGGCTTCGATCACGATTGGTAGTCGGTAGTCCGATCTACCTTGTGTTAGGTGATCCAAACGGCCTTGTGTTGGGCGATCTGATAGGCCTTGTGTTGGGTGCTCCGATCGATAGACTTTGACCATGGCCGAAAGTCTGAGATTTTATGAGCACGGCAAATCGACCACAGCAGAACAACCATAACTGAATGACCACGGCAAAACGACCATGGATGTTGGAGCTACAGTAAACCAGTCGCTGGTTAGAGGTATAGTGACTGGTCATTGGTCTTAGCTACAGTACCTGGTTGGTGGTCGTTGCTATAGTACCAGGTTGATAGTCGGAAGCTACAATAACTGGTCGATACTCAGAAGCTACTGTGCCTGGTCAGTGATTGGTAACTATAGACTTTGTGATCGGTAGTTGTAGACTTCGTGATCTGTTATTGTAGTCGTAGGCTTCGCAATATGTTGTCTTAGACTTTGTGATCGACAGTCATAGGCTTTGCGATTGGTTATCGTAGACCTCACAATCCATAGTCGTAGACTTCGAATGCTTTGATTCTTGTAACCTTCGTATACTTGTGTCTGATTGGCCAGTGGTTTGACTGGCCTGTGCATGGCGGTCAGACCGGCTTTTCTGAGTGGTCTGAAATTGATTTTTGGAGAGCGTGGAAATTGAGATCATGAATGATCTAGTTTGTAGTTATTAATTGTTAAGGGTGTGGTTTGCGTGTGTGGACTAATGTCGGTCAAGTTCGAAATAACTTATGCCGAAGGAAATATTATTTGTCTTTGCATATGCAGGTTAGGCGTGAAGATGGTCATGGTCGGTGATGAGGAGGACTGATATTAGGAGAGGAAATCTGATGTCCAGATGGTCGAGGGTGTTACAAGGTGGTCGGGCTCATGCTGGAGCACGCGAAAATTAAAAGTGGTTGATGTATGGAGAAGTTACAGAAGATGCGGTCTTAGAGGCTTCAACACATGTTGAGTTGAAAGGAATTATGGAAGGTAACCATAATTGAAAGGATTAGAGATAATGGAAAACTCATGTTTGAAAGGGTTTCAGGTCTCTTAATTTTTGAAGGCAGTTAGGATTGCGTGTCCAGTTTAATGAGGACACGATTTGAGGTTCTAGTATATAGAGGGGAGAGGTTAAGAAGTTAACTATAGTTTTGTAGGGCTTTGGGGAAGAAAGCTTTTAGAGTCTTTGTGTTAGGGTTTGAGGGGTGCCGTGATGGTACTTTGTAGGCATAGAACATGATTTAGATATAAATGATCTGATCTATTCCAAGAAAAGTTAATCGACGTCAACGGCGTGTTTTTTGGGTGTTGTATTTAACTTGTTCTCGTTTCGAGTAGAGCATATCGGTGTCGAAACTTTCGAATGGAGGAACATTACGACTACATGCAAAGGAGCCGAGCGAGCAATCGAAACCTTCATTGAGCACGTGCAAAGGGGTCAAGCGTCTTGCGGTCAAAATCTACATCTAGTAAGTTAGATTGTTTTTCTTCTTATTTAAGATTTCTTTTCAGGTATCAAAAAGGAAAGATAATTATTTACCCTCCTTTGATTGCGGTATACCATTCTACACGTTTGAGAGACGAGAAAAAAAGTTACAGTAACTTCTGGGGGTGTCTAAACCTCGTTTACCGATTTCCTGGTACATAGTGTTCTCCAGCATTTTGAGATTACTAGGCTAATTTTATGTACATGATAGCAAAGTATTAATCAGAGATATAATCTCAATCATCCTTGTGCTAATGAATCTTTTTGACATTTTGGGAAAATGATTTTCTATTGACATGCTCGCACCAGCAACTTGCTACTTTGAGTGGACACCAGGGCCCGGTTTGGCTAGTCGCATGGGCTCATCCTAAGTTTGGTCCCATGCTTGCATCCTGCAGCTATGATGGCCAGGTAATCATACGGAAAGAAGGGAGCAAGCCTGATGAATGGGCACAGGCACATACTTTCATTGAGCACAAGTCCTCTGTAAATTCCATTGCTTGGGCACCTCATGAGCTCGGCCTACGCTTGGCTTGTGGTTCATCTGATGGGAATATTTCAGTCTTCACAGCTCGTTCTGATGGAGGTTGGGACACAACCCGCATTGATCAGGCTCATCCAGTGGGCGTGACCTCCGTTTCTTGTGTTCCGGCAATGGCGCCGGGTGCTCCAATCAGCTCAGGGCCTTCTGGGCAATTTGAATATGTTCAGAAACTTGCTTCTGGTGGTTGTGACTACACAGTCATGGTATAGAAGCTCTCCAACGGGAGCTGGGAGGATGGATTGCTTTCCCGCCCTTCAGATGCACAAGGACTGGGTCAGATGCATCTCCTGGGCTCCGAACCTAGGCCTCCCAAAGTCCACCATTGCCGGTGCTTCTCAGGATGGAACGTTTGTTATCTGGACAGCGGCGAAAGAAGGTGAGCAGTGGGAAGCCAGGGTTCTTGACGATCTCCGACACCTGTGTGGAGGCTGTCATGGACTCTTGCAGGAAATATACTGGCAATACCCGATGGTAATAACAATGTGACCCTTTGCAAAGAAGCCGTGAACCTTGAATGGCAGCAAGCCAGCAAGTAACTACTGTCGAGCCATGGGTGTTTTTGAGTTCTTCCTCTATCTGCGTTATTAGCAAATGTAATTTTGCCTTGTTGTAAGTCTATGGCTTTGCGTACAAGTGCAGCTCTTTTGTAATTGTTGTCTGTTCACTCTGTTTCGCCTTGCTGGCTGCTGATGCTGTGTGTTCGTCCATTTCAGCTTCAAGCTACAAATAACACAAGTTTAATTTCTCCAGTGGAATTATGACCAACAACAAACCAAATGCGGCATGCATGCACAATCGATAGTGTGTCCAGCAGCGCATGAGCTGATGGAATCTGGTCCGTTCGTGTCAACGAAGGGCCAAAAGAAGCTCTCGCGGTGCCGTTCCATATGTGTCGTGTGCTGCCTCTTTCCTGGTCCTCCAGCACTTGCTTTCTTACCCGAAAGTTCTTCATTTTCGTCAACGTTTTCACAAAAAGCAACGCTTGTGTTGTCCTACAGCTCATTGCCCGGTCACCTGCACGGCATATGCTATGCGCAAGCAAAAAGGTTGCCGGTAGAGCTGGGACTTGGGCCGTGCCGTGCCGGCACGGCCCGGGCCCATCGTGCTTCGTGCCGTGCCGGCTCGGCCCAGTCATCTCGCCGTGCCGTGCCGTGCCGGCCCACGTCGTCTCCGGTCAGGCCCAAGCCCGGCCCAAAGCCCACCGTGCCAGCGTTCGTGCCGTGCCAGCCCAATCCCAGCCCGAAATTACTATACGCGAACGCGGTGGCGACGGTCGTCATCTTTCTTTCTCTCGTATCCGCCTCGTTTAAAACTAGTTGAAATTAAATTAATTGCATAAAAACATAGGCACGCATCAACATAAATATTTCGGGAAAAAGTAAATTTTCTTTAATATTTTAGAAATACAATGTTACTGCCTCGTTAAAAACCTTACGCCCCAGAGTGGGGTTTCCCGAGTAAGGAAAAGAGTACAGTAACAATATATGTATATACAAAATATTACAACATGCGTAGATAATATCTACTCGGCAATGTCTAGGTCAGCATACGCTTGTACGATTTCGGGATCCTCCAGTTGATGTTGTTCCCGCTCTTTGGCTAATTCCCAGTCTTTCGCACATGTGATTGCCTCCACCATCCTGGGCGTAAGGGATGATCTTCTCTCTTCTATTATTCTCCCTACCGTACTGAACGTCGCTTCTGAAGAGACAGTGGACACTGGCACCAGGAGAACATCCCGTGCGAAATGTGACAGCACAGGAAAGATCCTCTTGTTGTTCTTCCACCAATCGAGCAAGTCTATCTTGCGTCCATCAGTAAGATCAGGATCAATGTTTGCAAAATCATGCTCCAAATAGTGGTTCAACTCCGAGGTAGAATTCCACTTGGAGGATGCCTGAGACTGAGAGGACGAAGAAGTAGACTTGCCCTTTAGTTTCTTCCACAAGTGTCCGAAGCTTGTCTTCCCCTGTTGCGTCTGCTGTGAGGCCTCTGATCTTCCGCTGCTGGCAAACTTATCATGATACAAACGAAAAACACGAAAAAGCTCATGTTTGACATGTTCGAAAGCTTCTGAAAAATCTAAGCCAAGACATTCACCTATCCCCTCCATAGCTTCCTGTAAACCTATCAACTTTTTTGTAGGATCAAAAATAATAGCAAAACAATACAGGTGTGAAAGGGAACCAAAATATTTAACAAATTTTTCTTCCATTGCTACGACGGCATGGCCTAAAATATTATCGTCCCTAGATTTAGTAATTTTATCTGCAATTAACTAAATAAACTGTATAACTAAGCAAGAGGTTGGATAATAAATAGCAGATAAAACCTTTGTTGCTTTATAAAAAGGTTTTAAAAACTCTCGAAAATGACTAGCAACCTGCCAATCTGAATTAGTAACTAGCAATTCATTATTTTGACAGTTAGCATTGACAAAAACGGATATGATATTCTCGTAACCTTGTATCTTTTTTAGTATGATATATGTTGAGTTCCACCTCACCTTCATGTCAAGGCCAAATTTTCTTGGCTCTTTCCCATTAGCTGCACAGTACTCCGCGAATCTAGCTACCACTTGTGGAGAACTTGCGAGGTAACGAATAGCATCACAGATACTGTTCAGATATGGACCAATTACTTGCATGCCATCTTGAACAACAAGATTCAAGATGTGGCATACACATCTCTGGTAGAGGACATAACCATCAATATATGTTTGTAATCTTGGGGGTGAGGATATTCATTGCTGTTGTGTTTGCCGATGCGTTATCTAGAGTTATAGAAGCAATTTTATTATCTATCTTAAAATCATCAAGTACATATAATATACGCTCCGCAATTGCCTCTCCCGTGTGCGATTCATTTATTAGTTTAAATCCTATGACTCTTTTGTTTAGTTTATAATTATCATCTAAATAATGAGCTACAACACTAAGGTATGCACTTCTTTGATGGGATGATGTCCAAATATCGGAGGTTATGTCAAAAGAATATTGAACTTGTTGGAATTGTTGTTTTAACTCTACCAGTTCTTTTTGATACATCTGTAAAATATCAGATGTAGTAGTCCTCCTACTAACATGTTGGTACTGTGGGCAAAAGCCGCGTTGGATCATTCTTTCGAACGCGTGGCTTTCACCCATCCTAATCGGCTGGTCTTCTGAAACTATATATCTAGCAATTTCCTCACGTGCATTAAGCGGGTTGTATGCCCAAGTACTTACAGAGCCATCGGCCTCGAAGTTTAGCTGTGTTTGTACTCCTCCTCCCCCTCGGCCCTGTGCCGCCATCTTGCGTAAGCATGCTTTGTAGTGGCGGTTCAAGTGTCCTGTCCCTACAGCTGAACGAGCACTTAATTTAGCATTACAATAATTACAGGTTGCGATATCTACCGTTTCACCGTCTTGGATTTCCTGGCTCTAGGTCATGTGCTTCCAGCATTCCGCCCTTCGTGTAGACCCGCCAATGTTGGCGTCCGTGGACGGGGGAGAGAATTCTGGTGTCCCCGTTGCTCCCTGGTACTCCTCATAGCCCTCTGTACCGTCCATATGACGGTCATCCATGCCATAGTCTCCCATGCTTGACGAGAGCCGACGAGCATCAATGGGGGTCGGAGGAGGACTAGGGGAGCGACGGCGAGAGCTTACACTAAGTCGTCCCGCTGTCCTTTTCGAGCTTCGATTTCTCTGCATACTGCTTGATTTCTCCCTGGAACTGCGGCTTCTTGGTAACATGGTGATTAATTAATAAATAAGAAATATAAATATAATAAATGTGCTTGCGAAATTAGAAGTAATAAATAAATAAAGAGTATAAATGCAGAAAATATAGGAGCTCTGATGCGGAGTGAAGAAATGGAATAAATCTGTGATTCTGGGAAGCTGAACGGAGGGAGTGAAGAAATGAAATGAATCTGTGATTCTGGGAAGCCGAACGGAGGAAGTGAAGAAATGAAATGAATCTGTGATTCTGAAAACACAGCGGAGGGAATGAATTTATATACGTGAATTCCGAACGTTATATCAACGTTGCGTGCCTGCCAATATTCCCCTCTTTTTCATATTTGACCGTTCTCTCTTTTCTTTCCTGCCAACGTTCCTCTCTTTTTTCAGCTTTTTTTCCTGTAGATATCGGACCGTTCTCTCTTTTCTTCCCAGTCTCCCATACAATATTCTTTTTTTTCCCACCGTCCAGCCATTCCGGCTTTGCCACGTCGCCTGGCCACCGCTCCCTCGTCCTCCCCGCGTCAAATCTTCTTTTTCTCTCGGTCTCCGGCTCCCCCACAGGCCCCCACACGGCAACGGGCGGCAGCGGCAGTGCGGCACACCGCGCCCGACGCCCTCCCTCTCCCTCACTCGGTCACTCCGCCAGCGGCCTCCCTCTCTGGCTCTCTGCTGCCTCCCCGGCTCCCCCTCCGGCCCCTCCCTACCTCGGCCCCCCAGGCCCCACCCCCTCGGCCCCTCCCCCGCCGCTTCCCCCGCCGCCCCTCCCCCTCCCCGGCTCCGCCTCCCCCTCCCCCTCCCCCGCCTCTCCCCCTCCCCCCGCCGCTCCCCCTCCCCCGCCGGCCCCCCTCCCCCGCCGCTCCCCCCGCCGCTCCCTCCCCGCAGCCCCCTCCCTCGCCGCCTCCCCCGCCCCGGCTCCGCCTCCCCCTCCCCCACCGCTCCCCCTCCCCCGCCGCTCCCCCTCCGCTCCCTCCCCGCAGCCCCCTCCCTCGGCGCCTCCCCCTCCCCCGCCGCGCCCCCTCCGCTCCCTCCCCGCAGCCCCCTCCCTCGGCGCCTCCCCCGCCGGCTCCCCCTCCCACGCCGCCCCACGCCGCCCTCTCCCCCTCCCGGATCCTTCGGCGCCCGACGCCCGGCTCCTTCGGCGTCCGAACTCCGACGCCCCAGGCCGGCTTCATCGCCTGGCCGCAGCTGCGCAGCACCACGGCCCACGGGGTGATGCCGCCGCCGGCGGGGGCGGAGCTGCCGCGCTACGGCTCCGCGCCGGGCACGCTTCTGGCGGCCATCGCCGCGCCGACTACATCACCCGCTGCGGCGAGGCGGCGGCGCTTGCGTCGCCAGGGGCGTCCGGGCTCCCACGGTGGCCACCTTCGGTGAGTTCGGTCCTTCCCCTCTCTTTGCTCCCTCCCTCTGCCTGCTCTGTGTGACTGTGTGTGCGCTTGTGGTTGTGGGAATGGCCGAATGGGATTGGGGAGAATGGGGGACGGTGAGACTTGGGAGGGCGACGGGAGGCCGTGGCTGCCACGGCGCCACCGGCGCTGGCCGTGCCCCCGGGCCGGTGTGCTCACCGTGCCGGGCGTGCCCCCGTGCCGACCGTGCTCACACAGGGCCGGGCCGGCCCAAGCACGGCACGCCGCGCCGGGCCGTGCCGCCCATCGTGCCGAATACGCAGGCCCAGCACGGCCCACTATTCGTGCCGGGCCGGCACGGCCCACCACATGTCGGGCCGGGCCGTGCTTGGGCCGGGCCGGGCCGGGCCGTGCCGGCCGTGCTTCGGGCTGGCCCAAAGAAGCCCGGCCCAAGTCCCACCTCTAGTTGTCGGTATCATTACGAACTCGTGGTAAAAAGATCATGTTTATATTAGCTTTTATTTTTTATTTTTATTTAGAAAAGTTAAAACTTTATATGAATATCTAATTTTTTGAAATAGTTTTTTTACTCCTCTCACTATCATTTTGCTTCGGAGATAAGGCAAGGAGGGGTTACGTGTGCATCACCCAATCCACTTCTCTTGCTCTCGTCACGTACATGTATCTCTCATTCACTTTTTACACCGCTCAATTCTTGTTCTAAAAGCTACTGCTATTTATATTTAGTTAAAGTAAAGGATTGTAAGTGTCTTCTCATCCAAAAATTAGTTAATGAGGTGAGAGACTACTCTATTTTTAAGTTAGATCTCTTGTCCTTCCACAATCAATATGGGATTATTCTAACAATCTCCCCCTAAGATAGGTCACTTGTCCTTTCACAACCAATGTGTTACTATTCCAACAATCTCCCCATCACACATAGTGTCTCTCAGCCCTTCACCGCCTCTTTACCGTACACTGACGATCCCTTAGGGTCTTTTCACCGAACACCGATAGTCCCTTAGGATCCTTTCACCGTACACCGACAGTCTTTCAGGGTCACAGTCCATTAGCCGTATATACCCTCAGGGTTCTTTCACCGTACATCGACGGTCTCTCAGGATCCTTTCACCGTACACCAACGGTCCTTTAAGGTTATAGTCCATTAAGCATTCACACACTAGTGTTCATTAGGCTAGAGATGTTAGAGCCAGACTCTGATACCACATTAGTGTTCATTAGGCTAGAGATGTTAGAGCCAGACTCTGATACCACTTGATGAACCGTAAGTGTCTTCTCACCTCAAAAGCTAGCCAATGAGGTGAGTGACTCCTTCACTTTTGAGTTAAATATTTTTCTCTTCCATAACCAATGTAGGACTATTCTAATAAAAAGATTAAAGCCATCAGCAAAGCTAGTAGCTGATAATAAGGATGGGCTGGAAGGTGTTAGTATCACTTTGACCTCGCCCGCTACACTGTAGATACGCCATCGTGGCGTCGTTTTTTATCCTTCCGAAATAGGCAATGTTTTTAGTTGCAAGAGAAGACAAGCAAAAGTACGGAATACCAGGGTTAGAGCAACTCCAACAGTTTGGTATTTTTTGTTTCCCATATATTGTTGTTTGCCAACTCCCAAAATAATATGGGGAGAAAAAAAGAAGCCCATCTCCAATAGTTTGCCATAATTCACTTGCCAAAAATTAAAATTGGTCTAACCATCGTGTTTTTTTTTCGCGGCAAAATCCTTTCGCGGGAAACGTACGCGCGGGCGCTACCGCCAGAACGCCGCCGCCGCGTGCTTCGTTTGCTTTCCGTTTCGGTTTGTACCATCGTGTTGTTTTT
Source organism: Dendrocalamus latiflorus (assembly GCA_017311315.1). NCBI lineage: Eukaryota > Viridiplantae > Streptophyta > Magnoliopsida > Poales > Poaceae > Dendrocalamus > Dendrocalamus latiflorus. Next base: position 6,788,568 of record CM029666.1, on the reverse strand, counting down.
TTCGCGGCAAAATCCTTTCGCGGGAAAGTACACGCGGGCGCTACCGCCAGAACACCGCCGCCGCGTGCTTCGTTTGTCTCCGTTTCGGTTTGTAGCAGTTTGGGTCTCGGACGCAGCGTTGTACTCCGTTTTATAGTCTTGTTTGTCTTCTATTTAAAGCAATACAAACATTAGAAAATCTGTACTAGAGCAGCAACGTTGTCTACGTGCGTGAGCTTGTCTTCAACGTGCGTGAGATTGTCTTTTATGGTCAAGTTCATTGAGTTTTCTACGTGCGTGAGCTTGTCTTCAACGTTGCTAGCAAGGGAAGCTAGAGGAGGAGACGCCAGTGTCTTCACCAGATCGAGACAGTACTACTCTTTTTTCGCAGCAGGGTTAGTCGACGTCATGAGTGCTTACAAATCATATCTTCAAAGACAATTGGATGACGATTCATTTTCAGATGACGATGATTATTTCATCATCACAGCTGCTCGAATTGTACAAACATTTTCGGGTCATAAACGAAGACATGGTGGTTCTGTCCCTGGCCATGTTGTTATTTATCGAGATAGAGAAGGTGGCCATGAAAAAATGTTTCAAGATTATTTAGCGGATAATCCGACGTACGGTCCACATTTATTCCGTCGGAGGTTGGTGTTCATTCACCTTTGATTAGCCCCGTACTATGCAATTAATTATAATATGTGTTGTTAAAATTTTGTTTATTTTGTTCAGGTACAGGATGAGTAGGGACCTTTTCGTACGCATAATGAATGCTGTTGAGTCACACGATGATTACTTTGTGCAAAAAAGAAATGCGGCCAATGTACTTGGATTAAGTTGCTTGCAAAAAGTCACCGCTGCATTTCGTATGCTCACATATGGGGTACCGGCTGATGCTACAGATGAGTATGTTCGCATTGGCGAAAGTACTGCACTTGAGAGCCTTCGTAGGTTCTCTTGCCTGCTAGCTTCTCTTGCTCGGCCAGTTCCACCCTCTTGGCTTTCCACTTGTCTTCTTCCTTCAATTTGTTCCAACAAGGTATAAGAGTAAATGACTTCTTGTCCTTGTCCAATTCCTTGTACATCTCAAGCGCGTCCGAAATCTGTACATGTAAAAATGTCAATATATATATAATTTCAAATGAACCAAATAAAAGAAAAAAAACGTGCAAAACAAACCTTGTCCTGGATAGTTTTGCCACTTCGATTCCTACGCTCAATCGCCTCGTAGCATGCGCAAAACTTGTTCACTTGCATCTGAATAGCGAGCCACCTATGCATAATTGAACTCTCTGTTCTGATAGCTGTAGTTGTCTTGTTTGCCTCAAAGTAAGCATGAACTCTACTCCAAAACTTGGAACGAGATTGATTGGCCCCGTTAATAGGATCTTTGCTAACGTTCAACCAAGCAGAGCATACAACTATATCCTCCTTTGCATGAAAATTCTTTGTTCTCTTAGCCAATCCCTTTGTTCTACGAGGGCCCTCAACACCTTCACTTGGCTGCACTTGCACGCCAATTTGTTGGTCTTGAGAAGGAAGGTCATGAGTTTCCTGAGTGTTTTCTGTCATCGGAAAGGTGAAGTCGTCCAACCCAGCAACATCAACATCATCTCCTGTTATCATGTTTGTATAAAATCCACCTCCTTCCATTTAGACGAATCTACAAATAAATAAGAATAAATGAATGACAAATGCGATGAACAAATATACATGATCATGTACTATTCTCGTCGGTCCAGTTCGCCATCAACCGGCTAATTGCTAATCGATCATTTAGACGAATCTACAAATAAACAAATATAAATGAAAGGACTGGTTGATGGCGAACCTGCGCGATGCGTCTTCCTGGCCTGCGCACACGGGAAAGAGAAGGGCGGCGCGGATTCCAGACTTCGCGCGCGCGGGAAGAAGAGGCGGGACAGAGACTTCCTGGTCGATGGCGAACCTGCGCGATGCGTCTTCCAGGCGTCGCGCGCGCGGGAAGAAGGACTGGTTGATCGCCTGAGGGAAGAAGGACGCGATGCTTCTTCCAGTCGTCGCGCGCGCGGGAAGAGAAGGACTGGTTGCGCAGACTTCGCTTCCAAGTTGCAGTCAAAAAGCTTCCAAGTTACAGCTTCCAAGTGCTTCGCGGGAAGAGAAGGACTGGTTGCAGTCAAAAATTTTCGCGCGCGCGGGAAGAGAAGGACTGCTTCCAGACTTCGCGCGCGCGGGAAGAAGAGGCGGCGCGGCTTCCCAACCACGATGCGCGGAAATTTTTGACGCGGATATTTGCGCGCTCAGAGCAGATATTTGGCAAGTTGGGAAAGATGGGGAAGGAGGATGCCAAACTGTTGGAGAGGGTTTTATCTCGTTTTGCCAAAAATTAAAGGATGGGGAAGCCGGATGCCAAACTGTTGGAGTTGCTCTTAGAAGTTAATTGGTATCACTTAAGGCTCAGCTGCGGCGGCAAAAGACATAGATGTTTATATCAGTTGAACTCGCCACCGGTTGGTTCAGTTGCTCTGTTCGTCATGCCAGTTGTTGAGGCTACGTTGAATCGTGCAATTCATTACAGCATTAGTACCTGGAACACTTTCGACCAAGAAAAAGAAAGAACGTAGAGGAGAAGAACATAAAAGGAACACGAAAAAAAGGAAAGAACGTAGAGGAGAAGAATATAAAAGGAACACGACCTATGATAAAAGCAGTCCTGGTTAGTTTTGCAACCACATATTTGTATGTTCGTAGTACAATCGGGCAGGTCTTTTTCCTGCTCCTCCTAATCAATGAGAAACTAGACTGATAGGCGCGGCGACACGCCGCGCCAGCCACCGTATGCACCGAAGTAAAAGGGGCGATAATTCGTGAGGAGTTTTTTTTAAAAAATCCAGGGCACATGTGTATTTTCGGAAAAGATAAAGGGTTTTTTCGTAAAAATTCAAGGGCCTGTACGTAACTAAACGAGGACCCGTACGTAATTTAGAAAACCGCGGGGCGCCATCCTGTAAATTGGAGGGGCGTTTTCGGGGAAAAGCGTAAAAAAACCAACAGGACCTCTTCGCGAGGAAAAAAGACCTCTTTGCGAGGAAAAAGGACCTGTACGTAATTTCCGAAAAACACGAGGAAACTCCCTCCCCCGGCCGTACCGAAATCCCCCGCCACGCACCGGCCGGAGCGCGCGGGCGGGGGGACGTGGCCGAGCGCCCGCCCAGGCATTCCCCCGGGTATAATGGGGTTTTTTATCAGCAGCTCTCCTGCTATGCTTTTTTGTAAAAAAAAATATATATATAAAAGAGGTCTTTTTCCTGCTCGGATTAGCCTCTATCTCCTTTCCTCTTCGGGGTTTGTGTGTTTCTCGTTCTGTGTAACTCTATTCCGCCAGAAACTCCGATTCGTTTCAACCCCTGCCTCCGGCAGTCCACCTCCTTCCTTCCTGAACCCTTCCCCAGTTGGCGGCGACTGGCTTCTAAACCCGTTTGTCCCGAACCCTCTCCACCGAAAAGCACGCTCGCCGCCTCGAAGCGGAGGAGTTCTCTCGTAGGCGGCGGCCTCCTGTCCTCCTCCGCTCTACCGGCCTGGCGTGGAGTGGGGATCCATCCGGACCTGGGATTGATTTCTTGTTTCGTCGGCAAGGAAGCCCTAGCTTCGCTTGGATTGCTGTTCCAAGGGTGAGTTTTTGTTTCGGGGGATCTTTTCTTTGCTGTGAGCTGTCTCATCCGAATCTTTCTTTCTGGGATGGATGCTCCAGTCCATACAGCTCGTTGCGGATTTGCTTGCTGCGTGGTGGCGTACCAGTAGCGCTTTGTTCTCCAAAATTTGTTGGGGGGTTCAACTGAACCCCCGTGTGCCCCGCGCTAGGTCGGCCCCTGAATTGTACTAGAATTTGTTTGGAGGTCGAAGTACCAGTGTCGTTGCAATTTGCAGATTGCCAGATTCACACACTAATGTCTTTATGACGTTTGTCTAGTCTTTTGCTCAGATGATTGCCAACACAGCTTCTGGATTTTGATAAGCTATGTTGATAGGACACCTCGCGTAAAATTTATACTGCTGTTAATTACTTGTGAAATTCACTTTTGGCTTAAAAATAAATTTTTGATGATGCCAATGGGTATACGACGCATTCTAAATCTTAATAGGAATTAGCGAATAGGATAAATATTCCGAAGCCCACCTAGAAATCTGGTGTTATCAACCCCTGTTGCTCAGAAATCATCCTTATATACAGATTGTGATTACAAATTTCCCTGTGTGGTCAATTTTATCCCAATCACATGGTCACACCTGACAACATTCTGCCATTAATTTTGATCTATCAACTTATTTGATATTTTTTGGGATAGGGCTGTTAGGGTTAAATACTGTAAGTTGGTGATCGTTGTTCAGTAGCTTTATTAACGGTTTAGTCCCTCAGCCAGTCAAGAGGTCAACTGAGAATGGCAGTCAAAATTGGTCATTAGTGGCAAGTGGCAACCTGGCAGGTGGACTTTACTCTCAGCAAGAACACTTGTTTCTAGACCTTCAAAAGTTTGTATAAATTAATTATTCAATGTAAATCAAGTACATTGAACTGGGTTGTGTATTGTGAACCAGCCCTGGATCAGATCAGATGGCTTGGTTGGCTATGAATATGATCAACTGGTTTCTGGTGGAACCTTGGTAGAATATTTAGAAATGCTGGTATGCTAATGTACAATCATGTGGATGTACAATCATGTGGATGTTTTTCTGGTAAGTGGTAACTAATATTGAATTTACATCATTCAACTCAGAAACAGGATGTTTCTATCCTTTTGTTGACACAAAGAGCCAATGGCAAGAGGCGCAGATTCAGATCATATCGGTTCTCTTTCACTTATGGGTGGATTTGACATGGGCATCAAGTTTGACGGATTTGGGGAAAATATGAAAAAGTTCATGGAGGTAGTCGTCTCATAAGTCATAATTTCTCACTTTAACATGGTTATCTTAATTTTATTCCTAAGCAGATATTCTGGCATCAGATTAGATTTTTTGACAATGCTTTGGTAGTGACTTTTTTTTATCTTTGGACAGTTACCAATTAAGTACCTCGATTCTGCTCATGATAAAGCTGTTGGGTTAGTTGAAGATATCCATGCATTGATTTGTGCTCCCCTCCCTGACGATGAAGGACCAAATACAGGCCATGGGACATTAAAGGTTCCATCTAGTAACAATGTCATCACTGGATCTTCATCAACATCTGTTAAAATGGAGCTAGTTGACCCTAATGAAGAATTCTCCAGTCCTCCTACGTCCCTCATTACTGAGGAAGACAGTTTAATGGGCTCAATTGATACTGATGCTCATGAAACTGAATCATTTTCTACAAAATGTCCAGGTTTGCCTTGATGGAACATGTGAGATTGGTTAGTTTGCTGATCTAGTTATTCTTTACTGTCATTTATCTTTCGTATTCATTGCCCAGAAAATACCTCATCTGAAGGCGGTCTTATTGAAGTAAATGATCAGTGCATGTTGCCAGAGGACACCTCAATAACTGAAATATGTGGTAGCTATTGTTCTAGTGGGCACTTCAGTTCTCTTCATCTTCGTTTTTTTACCTAACTAATTAGTTCATTGTACTGTTTTTTTTCTTTTGCCCTCAGACAGCTGCACTTCTGAAGACACCATCTCACTTGGGAGGACTGTTAGCATCAAGGAGGAAGTTATTTTATTCAAATCAGAGAAACCCTCAGGCAGTTGCACTCCTCAAGTCCCCATTTCACTTGGGAGAACTGTTAGCATCGAGGAGGAAGTTATTTTATGGAATCCAGGGAATTCTGTAAAACCACCACAACCACCTGGTTCGGATTTAGCTTTCCTTATCCTATTCCTCAGATCATATGGACCTTTCAATATTAACTGTAGTGTAATTGCATCAAAATTATGTAGCCAAATTACACTTAATATCCATAGTCACATCTGTTATCCACCTTGTGCCATCAATATTTCGAATTGTTGATGTATTTATTTTGATGGAAATGCTGTACATGTCCTGACAGAACCAACTGAAGGAGTAAGTCTTGTAGACACATTAACTGAATAAGTATAGTAGTAGTTAGATAGTTCAGCTTTGGTATCAGCTTTAGTATCTTCAGCTTTTGCTTTAGCATCTTATCTCTACTTTCAGTTTTGGCTTTCGGTTGTAATCTGATCTCTTGGGCTATAAGTAAGTAATGAGTTGTGCCTTAAGCACATACAGTCAAGCAATAGAACAGAAAAAATGCCTCATACCTATGTCTAAACCCTATCAATTGGTATCAGAGCTTTGCTCTTCCTCTCACCCTCCTCTCCCCAGAAGTAGTCTTCTCCCTGTTCCATAGCGCCATGTCTCGCTCCACCAATGCCTCTGTGACTTCCAGTCGGCGCAGGGCCAACACCGGCGGTGCTGCAGATGCGGAAGCGCGCGAGGCGCGCATCGTCGCAGCAGAAGCAGCAGCCGAGCGGGCGGCTGAGACAGCCAGGCAGGCAGCAGCCGCGGCCTAGACCGCAGTGGCTGCTGCCGCCGCTCTGCGCGCAGAGGAGGAAAACGACGCTGGGCGACCGCGCGTCTCACGGAGCCCTCACAGGCACCGCCGTGCTTCGCTGTCGCCAGAGCGTCGCCGTGGGCGCGGAGGCAGGCGTGGGTCGCCGGCGGCTATCCAGACTGTCATCAAAGAGTCAGGCGGAGGCACGCCGTGGCCCATGCTCACCAAGACCAATTACAATGAGTGGAGCTTGGTGATGAAGGTGAAGATGCAAGCAAGGGGGATGTGGGATGCGGTGCGAGACGAGGATGTCGATTTCCACGACGATCGGCGGGCGTTGGAGGCCATCCTCGCCGCCGTTCCGCCAGAGATGGCGCCCTCCCTCGCGGACAAGGAGACCGCCAAGGAAGCCTGGGAAGCCATCACCGCTGCGCGCATCGGAAGCGATCGTGCACGCCGGGCCACACAGCAGAAGCTGCGTCAGGAGTGGGATCGCTTGACGTTCCGCCCCGGTGAGGACATCGATGACTTTGCTCTCCGCCTCACCGGCCTGATGCAGCAGCTAACTCGGCACGGCGACAATGATATTGACGAGGAGAAGGCGGTGGAGAAGTTCCTCCGCGTCGTCCCTAAGAAGTATACCCAGGCCGCTCTGTCGATTGAGACACTCCTGGACCTCTCCGAGTTGTCCATCGAGGAGGTGACCGGGCGTCTCAAGGCCGTTGACAGCCGCGACGAGCAACCACCCTCAGAACCAGTCGCCATCGGTGGCAAGCTTCTCTACACAGAGGAGCAGTGGCTCGCCCGCCAGAAGGAGCGAAAGAAGGCGGATGCTTCAGGGTCGGGCAGCCACCGCCGGCGGAGACCACGGAACAAGGAGAAGGCGCCCCGAGGACGTGGCGGTACTGACGCCGGTGCTGCCGGTGACCGAAAGGCTAACCGGGACACCTGCTTCAACTGTGGCAAGGCCGGCCACTGGGCCAGGGAGTGTCGGCAGGCACGGCGTGGCGGCCAAGCGCACGTCGCGCAAGCAGAGGAGGAAGACGAGCCGGCTCTGTTTCTCGTTCACGGGAACATCGAGCGACGGCCAGAAACAGAGGAAGTCAAGCGAGGCTCGACTTCCTCCCCTCCCGCGTCCTCCGCCGCCGCACTTCTCCACCTTGACGAGCCTCGAGCACATGTCTTCCTCGGAAATGGGTCCGGCGACGACAAGATCGACGGCTGGTACCTCGACACTGGTGCGACACACCACATGACTGGCCGGAGAGAATTCTTCTCCGACCTGGACAGTGGTGTACGCGGTTCAGTCAAGTTTGGAGATGCCTCTGCTGTGGAGATCAATGGTGTCGGCTCCGTCATCTTCACGGCCAAGACCAGCGAACATCGTCTCCTCAACGGCGTCTACTACATCCCAGCCCTGAGGAACTCCATCATCAGTCTGGGACAGTTGGATGAGAACGGCTCCCGAGTGGAAATCGACCACGGGGTGCTGCGCATCTGGGATCGCCGCCATTGATGGATAAGATAAGTCTCTGTGTCAAGGACGTCATCTCTGTGTCAAGGACAGCATCTTGAGCTTTAGGACAGCTTTAGACTAGCATCTTAGACTAGCTTTAGGACAGCTTTAGACTAGCATCTTAGACTAGCTTTAGGACAGCTTTTGATTAGCATCTTAGACTAGCTTTAGGACAGCTTTTGACTAGCATCTTAGACTAGCTTTAGGACAGCATCTTAGCATATGCTTGGCTGGTTAGCAGCCTATAAATATGTATCCCCAACCCCTCAGGTTGTCATGGCATTGTGTGAGAAATAAACAAGAAAAATTGCCCCATCCCCAAGTGTCATCCTCTCGATGAGAGTAAGGATCTTGCTATCACCAACAGCAAGACTCCAGCGACTAACAAGTGGTATCAGAGCCGTACTATCCTGTAGCCTGAGCATCTCCTGCTCAATCCCTTCTCCAGCCTCGCTTCCAGCAGCAGCAGCTCCGACTGCCTCTGCTCACCTCTCCCCCCGTGTTCAGACGAGCAGCAGCTCATCAGAGGCAGCTCTCTCTCCACGCAGCAGTCCCCCGGTGGCGCGCCATGTCCGCAGGATAGTCTCAGCGCTCGGTCGCCTCGAGCACGCGGCGGCGGCAGGAAGCCGACCTCGCTGTGGCAGAGGAACGCGAGCGAGCGGCGGCACAGGCCGCTGCGGCGGCGGAAAGGGCGTCAAGGTTGGCAGCGGCGGAGCTGGCAGCAGCCAGAGCGGAGGTGGAAGCAGCAGCGGAGGTCGAGGTTCTGCGCGGCAGCAGCGGAGGTGGAAGCAGCAGCGGAGGTCGAGGTTCTGCGCGGCAGCAACAGCAGCTCCATCTCTGCTGATGACAGCGCCGACGTGGACCTTGAGCCGCTGGAGAGGTAGGCAGCGCGAGGGCGAGCGGCGCAGTGGGCAGCCGCGCACGCCCACGAGCGCGGCGGCAGCCCAGACAGGCGCGGACGCGCCGGTGACGCTCCTAGAGGAGGCGCGCACGGCGGCGGCGTACGGGTCGACGGAGAGCGCGGCCTTCACAGGCGACGCGGCTCTTTCTCCCCGGTTCGGTACCGTGGTCACCACGAGTACCAGGCTGCCGTCAGGGACGTCAGCCCCGGCGGCGGGTGGCCTACCCTCACCAAGACCAACTACGTCGAGTGGGCTGCGGTGATGAGGGTAAAGCTCCAG